>JAZKJV010005913.1:0-705032 GCA_037367405.1 Ottelia alismoides | reverse complement strand
TGGATTACATCATCTAGCACCCGTCTGAGCCTGTTTGCCAACACCTTGGCAATAATCAAATATAATGCATTAGACAGCGCAATCGGCCTAAAGTCTTCCACCCGTATCGGGTTTTCCTTCTTCAGGAGGAGAAACAGCATCGCCCTATTAACTTTCTCGAATCCCCTGTTGCCACTTCTGAACTCATCGATTACCGCCATAATGTCTTCTCTCAGCATGTCCCAAAATTCCCTGTAGAAGAAGACTGGAAAACCGTCAGGCCCAGGTGCCCCGTCCGCATTCAAACCCCACACCGCGCTTTTAACCTCCTCCACCGTAAAAGGCTCTTCAAGACCGGATGCCTGTTCTGCTGACAATGATTCAACACCTGTTCCACGCCACCCCCACCCGTCGTGGGACCTTCTTCTTGATCTCTCCACAAAATGGTCCCTGAGGACTCGGCCCAACATAGCATCGCCCACGACCCTTTCACCACCCACATCCAGACTATGAATAAAGTTCCTCCTTCTGCCAGAGGCCATCGAGTGGAAGAATCTAGTGTTCGCGTCGCCTTCGCGCAACCATTTCTGCCTGGATCTCTGCCTCCACTCCACTTCTTCCTTCCTGTCCTCCAAAAGCA
The DNA here is from genome assembly GCA_037367405.1 of Ottelia alismoides. Lineage (NCBI taxonomy): Eukaryota > Viridiplantae > Streptophyta > Magnoliopsida > Alismatales > Hydrocharitaceae > Ottelia > Ottelia alismoides. Next base: position 704,413 of record JAZKJV010005913.1, on the reverse strand, counting down.
GATCTTCTAGCAGCCTTGCCCGCTCAAGCACCTCCTCCTGAACCAGACCCCTCTCATCATCCAGTCCATCCAAACGGACAACACCCTCCTGAGCCACACGCCTCCGCTCCCTCCTTTGTGTCCTTACTCTACGATTGAAATCGAGTAAAAATTTCTTTAACAGCACCAATTTGGCAGCCAGCCGCCTAACCGCCGACCCCTCCACCTGCCAACTCCTCCATTGTGTAACCACCTCATCCTTGAACCCCTCCTCCATCAGCCAAGCTTTCTCAAATTTAAAAAAGGATCTGGGCCGCATCTGCTCCTCAGAAGACCACAAGATTGGCGTATGATCAGAGTGCGCCCGAGGCAACGCCCACGCCCGAGATAGGGGAAAAAAGTCCACCCCCTCAGATGACAGGAGAAATCTATCCAACCTCGATCTCGATCTAGCATTCCGCCACGTGTAAGCACATCCTGTCGCATCAATAACAGTGAGTCCTAAGTCCAGGACCTGATTCCTGAAGTCCTCCGAGCCAGCGTCGCGACCACCGCCCCTCAAAGGCCTATCATTAGCCATCAAGGTTACATTTAAGTCGCCCCCAATGAGCCAAATGCCCTCCTCCCTGTGCGCTCCCACCTCCGAGATATCTGCAGCCAAGGATCCCGCGTTCGGACTTGTAGGCCCATACACATTGGTCACCGTAAAAATAACACTATCTACTTTTCTTTTAAGGCATACAGATAACGAGAACATAGATCTCCTCTCTACCAGCTTCTCAAAATCAGACCTCCTCCAACCTGTCAGGAGCCCACCAGCTGCTCCCTGAGCCTCAACCTCAGCAAAATCAAACGAAGAGCCACCACCCAGATCACGCCACGCTTCACCCCCTGCCCTAGAGATCTTCGTCTCTTGCAGAAGTACAATATCTGCATGTGCATCCTCCAGCAACTTCCTGACCCTCAGTCGTTTCTCGGGACGACCCAAACCCCTCACATTCCATGAGATGACCTTCATTTAGCAACTTCTTTGGCCTTCCCTCGCGGTGAAACCACACCCAAACTTTCCGCGAAACGCCTATCAAGCAGGCTGAAAAAACTTGGTCTTCCAATAGGCGACGACGGACCTTCGATCTCCGCTGTTGCGCAAACACCTTCCAACATCCCCTGCCTCAGTTCCGCCCCCATCAGCATTTTCCTCTTCTGCTTCCTCCTCCACCCGTGAGGTTTTCGCTCAAAACACCACCCCACTCTTGCCCCCCCATCACCCAGCCCCTCTTCCCCACCCCCTTGCATCTTCCTCCTTGACCACGTTAAACATCCTCCTTCCCTTTCTCCATTCCCTTCCAACCCGAGGTTTTCCCCTTCCAAAACTCTCCTCGATATGCCCCTGCAGAGGAACCACCCCCTCCTCTACCTGCACATTCTCCTCCCCTCCCCCGCGAGTACACCCTCCCCCTCCACCTGAGATGCCACCCCCCTCACTACCGCAGCTGCCCTCCTCTTCCCTTCCAGGCGACTGGTCAGCCACCGGCAGCCCGGTGACCCTCCTCCCACCCTTCCCCGAGCTAGCGCTTAAAACCACAGCTAACCCTGTGGCCCCCGCCCTGCTGGCCACAAGCCGCCCCGACAAGTGCGCCTGCTCAGGAATCAGAACCAGCCCACCCTCCTCCCCACCAACACGTCCGAGGTCGACCACCAACTCACAGCGCGAGACCTCAGCCTCTTCTCTTCCTCGTTTCGGCACCCCGTCCGCAACCACCTCCACGACCTGAGTAGAGGAGCCCGGCTCTCTCAGAAGAACGTCCCCCTCGGCTGCCTCCCCTAAGCCCGCAGGAGCGGGACTCGGATTCCCATGTCGGGTCACCGCCCTCCAACTCCAACGCCCCCCTGCCCGACTTGATACCGCAACAGGGACTTCACATTCCGCACCCAACTCTGAACGTCCACTATACTTTGGTCCCACCCTTCCACGATCATTGGAAATTAATTCCCCGTAATTTCCTTTTTGACTACAAGCTGGAAATGAGCCACGGTTGAAAATTCCATTGGAAGTGCCAGCGTGGCAATTGCCATTGGGACCCACCGCTGGAGAATGACGGCCATTTCCAAATTCAAATTCCCTACGAATCGCAGCAATTGATGATGGGAAACGAAACGGCCCCGAAAGCCTTGGTTCGCCCGCCTCTGTGATTGGCGGAAGAGCAACCGCCTCGCATGCCTTCGCCGGAAGAATCCGCCCTTGCCGATGCCGAAACACGACGCCCGCCACAGCCGGCTCTGCGGACGAGATCTCCAACTGCAACCGACGCCCTCCACCGTCGACGTCCACCAACCGAACATCCGAGGATGAAGACGCTGCACCCAAACAATCGGGTCTCCACTCTCCCCCGGCAAGAGACCAGACGCGGCCAAACCTTTAACAACAGCAATGCCCATTAACAGCTGGCGAACCCGATGCAGGTTCCTCCATAAGAGCGGGATTCCTTTAACTCTAATCAGATCAAGGTTCCTTTGCGACCAGCAGCCATGACCAGCCTGCACCTTTCTCCATTTGAGCCGCGACCTCCCCGACTGCGTCAGAGACAACAAAGCCTCTACTTCGTCTCTGGACAAACCTCTAGCCAGAACCCTCCAAGGTGAAAGCGACGTCACATCTCCTTTGAAGCCACCCTTCGAAACGTAACCCACATCCGAAGACCCCTTGAACAGGGCCCCACTGCCTCCTTCTCCCACCAGGAGTTGCTGCCCTCCAACAGAAGCCGCCTCCACCGGCTTCGAGGTACCTTTCCGTGTGCAGTTCCGGCTTCGATGCGCGACGCCCAAACATCTGAAGCAGCGGATAGCATCTCTGCACTGCCTCGCCCAATGACTAACTGATCCACAACGGAAGCAACCACGCCCGAAAGGATTCCCAAAACCTGCGCTCGGCAAATCACCACGATGAGACCCACCGCGACGAGACCCATCGGACTTCCTTGAGCGACCCCTCCGGCGAACCTCAGTCCACTCTCCCTCTCCCTCACCCTCTCCCTTCATCTCTCATAACACTGCAAAACCTATCAGAGCAATATTTACGTTTCAAAGAAGAAAGGACATCGACTAATTGAACACTTACTATAAAATTTATAATTAAATAATACAACTTCACTGAACCTCAAAAATGATAGAAAATATGCAAAAGCTCATACTTAAGATTTTCTAAAGCAATTTAACGTAAATCGAAGAACGAGACATTGGAACTGTGAGAGAAGGAATACGAGCTCTTAGGACATCTCATGGAATGTTAAGAGATAAAAGAGGGAGAGAGGGAGAGTCCTTGTTTTTTGGAATAAGATTGTTTTGTGAATAAGATGGAACCAGGCTAAGCTTGTTAACCTCCTATTTTTGTATGTTCTTCTTTTTTGGAAATATATACTTCATACTTACCAAAAAAAGATGGCTAATATTATATTATCTCATTTTTTCGAATCAAAATCAGTGTTTTTCAAAATCGGATCGGACTGACCGGTCCGATTGGTGAATCGAGCCTGACCGGTTCGGCTAACTGGTTCTTGTTAGTTCGGTTCGGAACACAAATTTTAAACAATCCACCTGATTCAAACTATTATTTTAAATTTAGTTTAACCAGATTCGACCAAAGTTGAACCACATTTATTTTAAAATTTATTTAAAAATAATGCCATAAGTGAGAGTTGAACATATAACCTTTGATTACCAATTTCAAACTCCTAAGCAACAACTCTAACATAACTTTTTGTTTATAATGAGTTTTAAATATATTTAGACTACTGTTATGTTATAAAGCAAACTAGTCCAAATTATATATATATAATATATATATATATATATATCCACATAGAGGAGTAATCCTATGCAGAGCAAAAAAATGTGAGAGCATGAGAGCATGTATATGATATGTATGACATTTAATGGTGCATGAAAAAATATTTTATGTATAACATGAAATGTATACATTGTCTATATATTTTATTTATATTTCAAGTATATTAAATGTTTATTATATATATTATTTATTTCAGTTTGATTATCCAGTTCAACTACTTTTTTCTCACCGATCTAATTTATTCGGTTTTAAATAATTATAACATCATCATCCAGTTGAACCAGTTTGATTACATAGTTCAACTTTATCTGTCCATTTCATTAAAGTTTTCTGTTCGATATTCAGTTCAATTTTAAAAAATATTTGTCAAACACGTAAATTTTTCTATACTTTGACTTAATGCACCTCCCTCTCTCTACACCCCTCCCCCAATGACGAATCTCATTATCTCTTTTAGCATGTTCTTGTTAATGTTAATCTTTTTATTATAGAAAATCTTGGGGTAATTGTTATTCCATGACAATTATTTATTGTTAAGAGTAAATTCTTGTATTTCTTTATGTTGAACCATGACAAAACACATGTATACATGTTTAACTACAAACTATTTAGTTTTTATTTTCATTAGCATATAAATGCATTGACAAATGCATACATCCACAAGATTTTTTAGAATAAAATAATATATGTTTATTTTACAAATATGCATGATTTAGTTCCTTTTCACTTCTAAGAAAAGAGATTGAATTTCAATATACTCTTTAACAGTGAGAAACACGAAAGTAGTAGCAAGATCATAAGCCATTATATCTAACTTTAACCTTTGCTTGTAATGAAAACGCTATAAGGTTGAATTTTTAAAAATGAAATGTGAGCTTTGTTATTAACATAAAAAATGTGATTCAACGATTTCAAACTATGAAAATTCATCGAGATCGACTCTCACGAGACAATTGAAAGAGATATACATTCTAATTATTCCATATTTAGTTGATAATTATTGCGTGTGCATGTATGTATGAACGGTTTTACTTTTCCCCTCTTAAAAGTAGGGTTGAAAACGAGTGTGAATATATTCGTATCTGATCCGCTATCGTATTCGTTTTATACATATTTTGACATTCGTATTCGTTTTAAAATAGATACGGATATGGATGTCACTTTGACATTAGTTAATATTCGCATTCGTATTTGTATATTCGTTTTTCTACATAAGTATAGTAATATATTTATTTATACATGTGCGTAACAACATTTTATGATTGCATTCATCATTATTGATATAATTGTTATGAAATTACTATATATGGTATATCTATTTTATGTGTAAATCATCCCAAACATGTATATTTTAGTTAATCTATTAAATATTTATGTTATTATTCGTATCCGATTTGTATTCGTTGTATATTCGTATTCGTTTTTAAGGATATGGTAATACATTTTTCACATTCGTCAATATTCGTATCCACATTCGTATTCGTATTTTAAAATGGATAAGGATATGATTATACATATATTCGTATCAGTATCCGACCGTTTTCATCCCTACTTAAAAGTATATTCAGCATCCATCATCTCTGCATGAATACAACATCAAAGGGCCCAAATATGATTCAAAACAGCATACAGTTATTTTCTTAAATATCTACCATTGATGATCAACAAAAATAAACAAGAAAATCTATTACATTAATCAAACCAATTGTTTTGATCGATATTTTTATCTATTGTTTAATTAAAAGTGATTATTGCATGTTCAAACAAATGATTCATCGTATAATGTGTTAATTGATCTTAGGTGTTCAATCTCTAGTGGATTTTACTAACGGTTGGATATAATCAACTATATCAATAGGTTTGATTGATCAAACTAACAAAGGCGAGCATTCCTATAAGTGTGATTGATTGATCACAAGTGCTCATTGGATATAGTTCTAAAAGGATATGTGATGATATTGATCTATCATGAGGCAAGGGTTCTAGAAGTAATACATTTTGTGATAAAGTTATATCGTAGTTTATAGCATATACAAGTATTTCTAGAATAGGAAATTGAAACTTTAGGATGTATTCAAGTCTTTTCTTAACTCCACTTTGAAGCCTTAGTTCAAAGCCAACATTTCTTCCCATTCTTGTTAGAGACTTAAATTTTACTATGACTTTATTGTATAGTACAGTTTGATTGATTTTCAAGTAGAAGAGATGATGAAAATGTAGTAAAAGCTATGAAGTTGAATCAAAGCTTAAAACACGATTATGAAATACACAATATATTTTTTTAGGGTTTTTATCAGTTGTGCCCCTCTAAGATATTCCAATATCAATTATGCCCCTCTCTTTTTAGGATTATCAGTTGTGCCCCACCTTCTTGCCGTTCTATCACTTGTGCCCCTTCGTTAGTTTAACCGTCAATGACTTGACTTAACCATGATTTTCTCATACCATGGTGCAGTTAAGAGGGGTATAATTGTCCAGACGTCTTCTTCATCTTCTTCCTCAATATGTTCTTCTTCCTTTCTCTTTATAATTCCTCTCTCTTAATTACACCTTCATGCATCCATCAAATCGCTAAATTTTGTGCATTTTCACGGATATATCACTCGTTGCAGATCAAATTGCAACTTCTATTGAATTTTTCAGTGAATTTTCATGAATCAGTTAATCAAAATTTTGTCTTAACTAAAAAAATGTTGAAAGGTTCCCTTCCTCGTTCTTCATCCTCCTCTGCTCATCGAGTAAACTTCAGCTCCTCCAACAGCTCGCTCCCTTGCAAGCACTCGAATCAGTAGCCTACTCCCCGCGGCGCCGACGGCGAGACGTATCTTGGTGGAGGAGGAGGAGGAGGCAGCGAGGCACGACACAGCTGGGGGAGGAGCTGGGTGTAGAGGGGATGTGTGGGGGCGGAGCTCGGGCGGAGAGGGACGTGTGGGGGTGACGGGAGTAGCTGTGGACAGAGGGCAGGTGTTGGGGAAACGGGGATTTGCAACCCAATGTGGAAATGCAAGAGCTGGAGATAATCCATCATATCAAACTTTGAAGCTTCCTTGCGACAAAGACGATCTATAGTGTGGTGAGCCATGACTTGCCACTCTCGTCTGATGTTGTGCCAAAATGGCCTGAGTGCTTAGTCTTGAGCTTCGCTTGGAGGCCAATCACTGAACGGATCCCAATTCCCCAATTCTCTTGTTGACGTTGATCACGGTATCACGCTCCTCCTCTTGCTCATGAACAATCATGGTATTGAGATCCAGTTTCCTCGGAAGTGCAAGGGAGACATATTCATCATCCTTATAGCCATTGTGGATCAGGAAGGCATCGGGATTGGCCTTGGTAAGGTAGCTCATGGCAAGAAGGAGCTCGAGTTTTGATATTGGCTCAAGACCAAAGGGTAACGTCGAGTCGAACTCCCCGATATCCTCCCACAATGTAGTGATCCTAATTGCATTTCACTGGATAGACTCCCTAGTAATGGAAGCATTAACCGTTGGAATGGATAGCATAATCAAAGGCCAACCAGAGGCGATTCTTTAAACACGTCAGGGAACCATATGATGGTCAAGAACTGCAGATCATGACCATTGATGGGCTTCGGATCAGACGCCTTCTTGACAATCTTCATTAGATTGATTGAGGTGGGGGTGGACAAGAGGTATTGGGGGCGGAGGGGAGGTGTGGCTGGTGGAGCTCAGTGCCGAGCGGGAGGTGTGTGGGCGGGGGGAGGAAGCAGAAGGAGAGGGGAGGATGAGGAAGAAGATGGGGGAGAAGGAGGGTGGGAAGGATGAAGAGAAGGATGAGGAAGATGAAAAGGAGGGGGAGAAGGAAGAGGGAGAAGATGATGGACTTTTCAACTCATTTTTTTACGTTTAATTCTTGACGTGTCCCCAAAGTTAACGTCCGTTTGTGTTTGGGATGGACGACAACTAACCTGAGGGGTACAAGTTATAGAAATATAAGAAGTCGGGGGCACACTTGATATTATCAAAAAGGGAGGGCATAACTGATATTGGAATATCTTGGAGGGCACAACTGATAAAACTATTTTTTATAGTTTGATTGACTTTTCAAGTGAAGAGACGATGAAAACTATAGAAAAGCTATGAAGTTGAATCAAAGTTTAAAACATGATTATCAAAGATACAACTCAAAGCATCTAACTTAAAAAATCTCAAAGCTCAAAAGTAAAAGTTGAAAAGCTCAAGGCGTGAATCCAAAATCTCAACTACATTTATAGAGAAGATTTGAAGACTTTGGAGTTCAAGAATGTGTAAAACAAGACATATGGGTGCTTCTACAAGATTTGCCATGTCAAACAATTTTCATAGTTTTATTTGTGTTGTTTGGATTTTGCATATTCTTGATTAACAAGCGAAATTAAACTAAAATAATTAATTCATTTTTTAGACACATGATCAATCACCTTGGTGCCATGATCGATTAATCTTTGACTTCAATTGATGGGTTGATATGTCAACTTGGTACTCTAATCGATCATCCCTGATCGATCAATTTCTGAACACGATCGATCATTGTGTAGCAAATATTTGTGATCTGATCGGTTGGCCTTTTAATCGTGATGGATCATCTTTGATCGACCAACTTCTGGTCATGATCGATCAATATTTAATTTGTAACTTCATGGGCAGCTAACATTCACAAAATGATCAATCACATTGTTGACCTGATCGATCAACTATTCTGTTATGATCAATCAACTCTGAAAACCATGATCCATCATATCTAATTCTTTTGAATATTATAATATTGGAATTTCTTGTTTTACTACCAATGGTTATATTGGGATCCTAACCCTGTAAATAGGATCACGGATGTCTTTGTTGAGATAAATAGCCAACATAAACATTATTTACCCATAGAAGAAATAAAAGTGTTATTGTGTGTGAAATTCAAGCTCAATTTGAGATTTTGCGCTCTCGAGGTGTCTTCGATCCAAAGTTCTCTAGTTACTCAAGCTCTTTGTGCTCAACAACGATCATCATCATCATCATTCTTGAGCAGATTTTGTGCTGGAAGTTTTCTAAGCTTGTGAATTCAAGTTCTATCGTTAAACTATTTTTTGTTCAATATATTGTAAACATGTATTCGAGTTGTGGATATCTCCATATGTGGGAGAACATATTGTATAAAGAGGATGTGCCACCCTCGATTTAAAATAGCACTAAAATAATGGAAGCAAATTTAGCCAAGAGAGAAGTAGAAATCCTAGAACAAGATTCTGGGTCATGGTTTTAACCTGCTTGGATTTCTATGTAAAAATCACCATCCCAATTTTGGTTTGCGTTTCTTAGCTCCTATCTATGTGGTTTATGAAACTTTTTATTGGATATTATTGAGATATTATATATTGCATCATTAACCTCCCCCCCCTGCTGAAGTCTCACTTCTTCCTTTTTTGTTGTCTTTAGTTCATTTTAGCTCAGTTTTTGATAGTGCTCCATTTTCTTAATCTATTTGTAACAATTTCAAATTTACAGGTTGGTTGCATATTTTAGGATATTGTTAGAATATTACAGAGAAAAGCTAGTTTATCATAATAAAAATGTACTATTTGAAGCATGTTAGCAACAAACTATAAATGTCAGTGATTAAGGTTTGAGAAATATCAATATTACAAAGTCTGTGTTCATTTATAGAATCACCAACCAAGCTATCATATTTACTAGATGGATAGTTCCTAGTAGTTACCCATTCCTAGTAGCTACCAATATGCCAAATGGAATCCTTACACCCGATGAGTACTCACATATCTAGCTTGGAAAAAACTCTGCATATAGATTAAGTTGAAAAAAATAAAAAGTTGATAAATGGATATTCACAGTATTTTAATCAAATACAACTACAATTATAGATAAAAACCAACCATATAATAAATCAACCATAAATGCATGAAGAAGGTTTAATGTGGAAAATCTCAATGTGAGGACAAAAAACTATAGGGTCGATGACAATCAATAATCAATCATTATAATCAAAGGTTATAACATGTGAGGGCTCTGATGAATACTCATTCTTTCACCTTTATTCCTTTATTTTTACTTTAAATCCCTAGCTAAATACGTGTAAATGCATCTAACTTGTACAAATTAATACATTGACTATTGCCTATTAGTAATACATAAATACATGTATTTAAATCCAAAATAAAAGAATAAAGAGAAAAAAGAATAATAAAGGAAGTATTGTAAATATTGATTGAAACTGAATCCCGAGACCAAGTCAATGTTGAATAGATCGACAAGGAATAAAGTATGGTAAATAAGGGCAAAAGAATATAGATAAATACACAGTACCCTAGAAACCTAGATTTTCATAACACTATCTACACCCTATTTTTCATTATTTTATAGACATTCATACATACATCAAATAAAGATATTTCCAACATGAAACTTGTACGTAATAATGTATAAAAAATAAAAAATAATATCCAATAAAAATTATGCACAGTGCAACTTGTACACAAATGAAAAAGCTATACACAGAACTTCACAGATCAATATCATCTCCATATGAACTCAAAATTCATCAAACTCACATCCATTGTATTTCAAATTAAATTATTTATCTAATGAAGGCGATTTCATTCAAAATGGAGTTAGGATACAAAAGCGGTCTTTTGTGGTACTATGGTACTGTATATCTGTATATAATATTGATATATGTTATTCTTTGTATTTATATATATATATATATATATATATATTACAACATTTAAAATAAATTCAAAAAATAGATTGTGATGTATATATACACTATGCATATAAAGTGTATACATGTAATTACTTACATATCTAGATAAAGTAACAAATAAAATAAAATTCTATAAATACATAATAAATACTACTATAAATATATATTATGTAAATATTATAATAAATATGAAAATACAAAATAAAATAAAATACATAAAATATAAGTAACATACAATAAATAAATTTATATAAATAAATAAAAACCACCTAAAATAGTTCATAAAATAAGAAATAACTTTCATTGTTTTTTGATTTATTTAATTGAATCAATTTCTAATTTATTTTTCATTTATTTCCATTTTACCATGTTTTGTCCTCTAGTGTCCAGCGTGGATCAATAAGGAGGCGGCGACCTTTGAACCAGGTCAACTGTCCCGCTGATGAACGTGGAATTTGCCTCTTTAAAAATGAATAATAATCGTAGTATAGGAGGTAAATTTCGGTCGATCAAAATACCATAAGCTTTGAATGTTGTGGAGTATTTTTACTTGGCAAGTGTACCAAGGTCGATCACAGGGAACAGAGATTTTTAGTTGCACAGTTTTAAATTAAATCAAATAATTAATAAATGTTCGATTTTTTTTGTGTCGATGAAATATACAATGCAAAGATGGAGAAGCAAAGAAAATAAACAGAGACTACTATGCCCAGGATCTATGAATTATACAATTCAAGCCTCAATGAAATTTATCATTAATTTCTCAAGCAGGTAATCACAGATCGAAAGATATTGACACCAAGAAAAATCTATCAACTCCACGTTACAGGACAATTGATTTATCAATGTGTATTCCTGTCAAAAATTCAATGTAAATTGCCTTCTCCAAGTTAATAGCCGATCAACCAAATAGAGAGTCAAAAATATTGATCCTCGATTTAACCCTGTAAATATTAAATTATTGGCAATAATCAACAATAAACACAAGGGGTTAATCAAATCGAAATCCTCAACCGAACTCCTGCAACAGATTTATCGTTAATTTCTCAAGCACAGTTATGTCAAACTTAGCCTGCAAAAGTCAATGATGATCCTCAAATAATAATTGACAATAAACACCCTCAGATCTGATCATAAGCTATGCTAAACTGTAAAGCATGGAAATGGCTTCAAAATGACATATTATATGCTCAAAACGGAGTTCGTATGAAAAAGATATGCTAGAATGAAATTCCAGGGACTAAAATGTAAATAAAATAAAGTTTTCTTGCAAAGAGGTCCCTAGGAGGACTTATCTGTAATTTATAAAATTTTGAGGGGTTCGGATGTAATTTACCCCTAGCAGGGGTATATTTGCAATTTCAGAAACTACCAGGGGCCTTAATGTAATTTTCCCCACCCGCACGTGCCCAGCACGTGCTTCCAGAGGTTTGGAGATGAGGCGGAGGGTCGGGGGTGGGGGCTCAGGCTCGGGTGGGACTACGTGGCGTATTCTGCGCTTCGGGGGGGACCCGAGCCTCGAGGCTGGGGCCGAGGCTCGGGGGGGAGGACGTGGCGTATTCTACGCTGTTGGATCAAGGGCAAGAATGCCCGATCCTACGACACCTGTAAGTCGCGATGGAGGGTGGAGTGTTGACACGGCGGTCGAAGGCGACGAAGGCCGAGGTTGGCGACGCCGCACCTCGGCCGACACACGTCGCGAGGGGCGGCGCGAGCTGACGGTGGCGCGAGAACAAGGGCGGTGGCGAATACGCCTCAGCCGGCCGAGACTCATCCAGCGAGACGTGCAGGAAGCGTGGAGGCTGAGGCGGAGCGGCGGCACCCCCGGCGGCGAGGTGGACGCTGAGTTCCTGCAAGGGTTAGTAGGGGTCACCTCACGGTAGAAGAGGAGCTAAGGCCTCGTCGGTCTTCGCCTCAGCCGTAGGTGACCATGGCGAGGCTTGGCTGTGAGGTGCAGCTTCAGAGGTCAACGACCTCCAGATCACGCCGCAAGGAAGAACAACCACTGTCACTAGCGTCCAGGAGAAATGGCGGATACTGGGATGGCCGATCTTTGGTGCGCTTTATAGGAGGAGAAGGTTGGCGTTACTGAGAGGAGCGGTGATGGCGAGTAACGGCGGAGGTTGGTAATGGCCGGAGTGAGCGGGGGGTGGGCGTTACGAGGGGGGCGAAGGTGGAACGGCTGTGGAAGGAGAAGATGGGGTCACGTGCTTGGCACGTGACCTGGTGGTATGGAGAGAGAGAACGTGGGGGTGCCACGTGGCACGCCCAGAGGCTGCCATGTGGCGCCCCCAAAAAATTTCAAAATTAAAAGATGAAGAAAATTAGAAAAGAAATAGAAGAAAACCTCGGATCAAAAAAATTTCTTCATGAAAGTTGTTCCTCTCGACGAGATCTACAACTTTTATGAAGGATCCGAGAGCAAAAGAGGTCACCTGTGAGAAGTGATATTTTTGGTGGCTCTCCATGTGTATAGAAAACCGGGTTTTGGGGATTTTATATTTTTCGATGTTTTTAGAGGGGATAAAAATTATATAAAAAATACGATAAAATACAAGAAAATTAATTACACATTAATCTAAATTTTTTGGATTTTTAGTAAATACGAAAATAGGAGAATAAAATAGAAGTCAAAAATACACAACTTTTGCACAGACCGACAACGGACACTTGGACTCAGCCAGTTTCTTTAATTTCAGTTTTAAACTGGATTTGGATTTTTGTGTCGCTTAATAAAACTTTCATAAAAGAATACAAATGAAGAAGAAATAAAATTAAAAGGGTTAATTATATACATAAAAACTCAGGTCAAAAATAGCAAAAAGTCAAATTGCGCAGAAGAGGCCCAAAACCCAACTTTCACATATGAGCTCCGAATTTTAAGAAATTGGTCTTGTTTTGAAGGTATTTGAAAATGGATTACTTTAAAAGTGAGTAGACCAAAATCGGACATTGTATGTAGGAGATATGCTCATTTTTAGTCCGTCAGATGTGAAATTAGACTTTGGGATTATTTAACACTTATTGGGGTTAGTAATTTTTTGTATTTTTTTTATTTAATAAAGATATCTACACAATGGAGGTAGTTTGGGGTCAATCGGAATTAGGATAAATTAACTAAAAATAAGAGAAGTTAGCGGCTTGTTGGGCTAATTTACACTTGGGATTTTTAATGCAATTTATGCATGATGAAATGCAAATATTATTCACACAAGCATGATGGCTAATGGTGCTCTATTAATGATTAGTTACAAGTGAATGATGGGGAGAAAAGTCTAAATGATCAATTTTAGCATGATGAATACGAGATTCATCATACCCCTATACTTAGACCATGCTCGTCCCCGAGCATGAATGAATGACTTATTGATTACATCCCTGACTGTGCAAGTGAATTTTCAAGGCTTAATTCAGAGAAGATCCTTAATTTGAATGATCCTAAAATTATGGGTTCAACCAAGCTTTAATCAAAAGGAATCCAACTTCTCTAATTTTCAGACTCTCTGTTTGTACATATAATATAAGGATATGATTTTTAGTGTACTGCATTCATGAGAGTCAAGTCTAGACATCACCCAAGGTTCCAATCCAAGAGACTCTCCTCTAGACCTAATCCTCAACACTAAGGAATAAGTCTACTCTTGCTTCAGTAAACCGTCTCATTAGTTTGTCAGACTTGAAAGTGTAGATGGACGGCCAAATGTTGGAGGGCATAGGATTGTGTCTTATTTTCTCTCCCTTACTTTGGAACAAGGTGCCTCTTGAGTGCCTTATTACTCAACACAAGTATATTTTTATTTTGTTGATCAATGTATCCGTCAAGATAATTTGGAGTCGTCTGCACTTGTTTTTCTGGGAGTACACCAGGGTGTGTCTCTTTTGAGTATCTAAGATACCTTCAACACCCAGACTTGTATCGCTTACGATGCAGAGCCCTTTTATGGTGTCAGCCCGACTCCTTGGTCCTAATTAGCGCTTGGTTCAAGTGGACACTTTGAAAATGTTTGGGAGCGCTCGCCATTGGTGGAAGCTCATTTGGAATTTGACTTTGGATGATAGAGCTTTTCTTTGACATTTCTTTTTCTTTTCTTTTGTTGGCTATCTCCACTGCTTTTACCAAAAGTTGGTGCGTACTGATCAACAATTTTCATTAAGTTTCATCACACCCTGGCACTTAGGTCATTTATCAAAGATATAACATATGAATCTTGTTCACATACTGGCTAGGGTTTTGCTGACACTCAGGTTTTCTGCAGCCTTCATTAACTTTATCCCATCCTCGAATATCATCAAATCGGGTCTAAACTCAAATCTCTAGTCCTAGTTCCTCAAGTGATATCTCAACTCATCTCATAAGTCATGCAGTTGTGGGAGTGATTGTGTTAATCATATTCTTTTTGAAGGTAGAGATGAAGAGTGTAATATAGCGCTCAAATCTTTCAAACTAGGGAAGTGTGGATTATTAAGTTCAAAACCCTAATGACTAAGGCAGGCTAACTCAGAATGTCAAGATCTCAGAAATCTAGTGTCCTCAAAAATCCTCTAGCCTTGAGTGATGGTGAATGTGTCAGGAATATATCAACCAAGGAATGCATGAAATGCTTGATGAAATGCAAGACATGAGTGATGATTTTTTTCTTTTCTCTTTTTTTAATGCAAAAAGTTTTTTTTGTTGTTTGTTTTAGTTTCTCAATTTTTTTTGAAAATAGGTATTATTCACATAATATACACTACTTGTACCCATCCCCGATGTTAGATAAAAACGATTAAAGTATGAGCTATGGATAAAGTAGATATATACAAACATACCCCCTATACTTAGCTTGTGCTATGTCATCATGGCACAGAGTGAAATGTAGACATAGCTCGTACTAAATATAGATGGGACAAAATAGAATAAGAGAAGCGATGCATAAACAATGGTACCGGTCCCCCTATACTTAAGCTCAGGTTAGCGTAAGTATAATCGGATAAATACGGATGGGGAACCAGGTAGATTTGCGGATGTACAAGATCAAGGAGGTTTGCGACGGACCTTCTTGCGGGAGTGTGGAGTGAGATAATATGGAGATGTGGAGGGTGATGAAGAAGGGGTCGATGAAGAAGACCAGCCATCATCGGAGTCGTCCTCAGGAGAATAGTAATCTTCTGCAGAGGATCTCCAACTTTTGTCGATCAGAGGTAAGTGCCCATGGATCAGAGCTGTACCTATTGCACTTATCTGATGAACCACGTCAGGACCGGATGAGGACTCTTCAGAAATCACCTGATGTCTAAGGTCAAAGGTGACTTTCTTGGTCGGTTTGTTTCCTTGGAAAGTATTGGAGGAAGTTGGAAGTCTTCATCTCCCTGTCTTGAGTAACCGATGTGGCGTACGTGAGTTCCTCATCAGATGAATCCCCGTAAAAGTCGACCAATTCTTGAAGGGTCATGCACTGCTTCGGTCGAGGGAGATTATTCCTGGTGATTTTGTGGTTTATGGCTGGGGGTGTTGATGTCACTTCCGGATGATCATGAATTTTAGTGACTGATAAACACAATTTATCGAGGGTCTAAATAGTATGTCTCACACAAAGCGGAGACAACCGAGGTCGCTGCGGTAACCCACAATAAACTGTATTTAATCAACAATTAACCCACACTATAGATCAAGCAATAAGAAATAAATGTGGAGTTAAAATTTATTTTTAACTCTGCACAAAAAATGTATAGCAAGCAAGTATGCAGAGAGTTCGAACACAGGGAGCAAACAGGGTAGATCAAACAGATGTGTGTGTGTGAAAGTGATGTGTTGTCTACACTATGCAATGCAAATATTTTTGTGGGGTTTTTATATTTTTATATTTTTAATTTTTAATTTTGTATTTTGATTTTCTTTTTACTGATTTTGTATTTTTTTGTATTTTATATTTTTATATTTTCTTTTTCAATATAGGAATATAGATACAATGTAATAAAAGGGGTGATAAAATATTTATAAAAATATGCAAAAATAGTCAAAAAATCAGAAATAAAATCTTTTTGGTCTTTTTATAATTTTTTTACTGTTTTTGTGATTTTTGGGTATTTTTCAAAATGTTTTGGTAATTTTAAATAGCAAAATATAAGAAAACAGTGACTATACTTGCTGGCCGAATTTAAAATGAGGTTGAAAAATACTAAACAGTACCTAAAATTTCTCAAATTAATTTTAAAATATAGATAATGAACCAAGAAAGACAAAGCAACTAAGATTGTATTTTTGGAATTTTCGATAATTTTCTAGATTTTTTTGAAGTTTTTAGGTATTTTCAAATTTTTAAGGTTTTTCTTTTGCAATTTTTAGTGGTTTTTGGATTGACACTAGTAGATGACAAAACACACAAAATATAATTTTTTCGGAATTTTTCAAAACGTTTTTATAATTTTTATGGATTTTCTAATGCAAACAGTATGAAAAATGCATGTTTTTGAATTTTAATAAATATGGAAATGCAATAAAATCAAAAACTAAAAATATGGTGTTAAAGAACAAGCACACAGGAGCTTAGCTTGAATTTTTGAGAAATTTTCGAATTAAAATGAGTCTCCAAATAAATAAGTCAAGCACACAAAAATGACACAGCCTGGCAAGGGTATAAGTGCAAATATCAAAACATCTAAGGTCGCGCCTGCAATTTTCACAAAAATTTTGAGCTGAAACAAAAAGTATCTGGGCCAAACAACAACACCAAAAACTGCAAGGGCTTTCTTGCAAAAGTCCCAGGCCCACGTGAGTCGCACGCACGCCTGGGAGAGGCTCAGATGTAATACCACAAAAGCTCGGGGGCTGAATTGTAAAGTGGCCAGAAATTTGTAACGGTGAATGAATGTTTTGGTACTAAACAGAAATAAACACAACGCCCGGGGATTTTCCGCAAAATTGCCAAGTCACGTGCGCGACGCATGTGACCTGGCCAGGGCTGAAGTGCAAAGCCACAAAGGTCGGGGGTTCAATTAAAAATATTACAAAAGTAAATCAACGACATATGAATGTTTAAGCTTTAATTTATGAATACAAAAAGGGCACTGGGTATGAAACAAAATTACCCAACGTGGGCGCGATCTGACGGTGGGTTTTATACCACTTGGACACGTGGCAGCTCAGCGCGCTGCGATACCGTTTCGCCTTCCAAAGGCCGAGACGAAGACGTGACTGGTTGATCGGACGGCCGAGGACGCTCGTGATCCGACGGTATCTGCTCGCCTGGGTGGGATGATGAGATCTGACGGTCCGAAGATCCTCTGGAAGAACCGGCCAGGAGCTTGCCGAGGGCGAACTTCGACCCGCTCGCCTGAGGTATTCTGGCTGACAAGGACGATGAAGGTTGGGGAAAAATGGAGCCAACGCTCCTCCGCTTCAACAGGCTGCTTCAGAGGTGGCGCTGGAGCTCTGGTGACCTCGCTCGAGCGCAAGAACGGTCGGAGCCCCAGGTGCCTGCGGTGTCATAAAAATCAGCGTCGCGAGACGCCCCTTGGTCTCCAGATCCTGCAGGGGTCAGCACAACAACCAAAGAAAAGAACTGGGGGCCTTATTGGTGATGGCGGATGGGTGGTCAGCGGTGGTTGGAGCCGAGCTCCGGCAAGGATGACAAAGGCGGAAGGAAGGATGATGATCGAGATGGGAACTGGCTGTGAGATCCTACAACTAAAGCTAAGGTAATAAAGCACAAAAAATGAAGAAAAAGGATACCTCGAGGGCTGGGGAGCCCAAGGAAGGACCTCGACGGCCATGTGGCCGGAGGTGGCTTGGAACACGCCAAGGAGCGCCTGAATCGCACCTCAACGGGTCGGGGGTCGACCTGCTGTCACCAGGGACCCAACAGCGACAGCTCGGAGGTTGTTGGCCCTAGCCAAAGGCGGTTCAAAGAGGAAAGGGTGACTGGGGTGCGGTTTTGAAATGTGGTGGAGTGGGCTCCTACAACGAGGCGTATCGAGCGGCGTGATGATCCGAAGTCCAAGATAAGCATTGGGCGTGATTTATAGGTCTTCGAGCAACAATATTGTAGAAGACTTCAACCTCAAATGGTGAAAGATACAGCCTCGAAAAAATCGCGAAAGTGGACAAAAACTTGTTTCTGACACAGCCCAGGCAGGGGTCAAAGAGTTGACCCGAGGTCAACTCTCCAGCCCACCTGGTTGGTCCACGTGGACCAACCAGGAAAAAGCCTGGAAAAACTCTTTGTAAAATCAATTTAAAAAAGCAAACGATTTTAATAATTTTTAATTATAAAATAAAAAAAGTTTATTTTTTATGAAGTATTTTATAGTTATTTTTATTTATTTTTATGATGTATATTTTATAAGTTACCTTTTTAGACCTATGTAGGTACATTACCTATATATTTTATTGTTTTATTTTTATTTTGTGTTTTTAATTTATTTGTTTTTTCTTATTATTTTATAAATTTATAAAATACTTTTATACACTTAAATATATTTTTATTTTATTTTTCTGAATTATTTTGTGTATTTAAAAAAATAAAAGTATAATTTATATAGGTATAAGTATAAGTATGATACCTATGTATTATATATACATGTATTTTATTTTATGTTTTATTTAGGTTTTTAATCTGATTTTAATGTACATAATTATTGTAAATAATATTGACAAAATTATAAAAATATAAGAATATAAAAATAATGAATAAATAATAAATTGAATATTTTAATCTGTACAAGTATACTACAAGGATCCAAAACTCAACTTTCAAACCGTAACTCCGAAAAATACGAAACCAACTCCATTAAATAGATTATTTTATGCTATATACAATTAAAGGTGAGTTTGGTACATTTTGAGTTTTTATTTGCAAGATACGGGTCTGGGAAGTTGGAGTTTTGAAATTTTATTCAGACCATAACTTTTTATCTGTGTATTATTTTTCAATGAAATCAATTTTGTATTTTTTTATTAAATTATCTACAACTTTCGTGTACAGAGTTTATTTATTTGATGTATAAAAAGTGGAATCAAAAAAAGGTCCCAAAATAAATTAAAAACAAAGGGAATTTGATTGTATTTGACCCTTATCTCCCCTACTTTATTCCTTGTCGACCTATTCAGCAAGATGCCTAGGTCTTGGGGTTTCGAGTCATAAAATATTTACAATATTTTATTCTTTTTCTTTTCTTTTCTTTATTCCATAATTTTGGCTTTAAAAACCGCATTTTATACAATATTTACACAATGATGAATGGATACCTACTTTATGACCTTGAGATTCTTAAAAGATCTCATTTCTGAGAATATGATTCTT
Source organism: Ottelia alismoides (assembly GCA_037367405.1). Taxonomy (NCBI): domain Eukaryota; kingdom Viridiplantae; phylum Streptophyta; class Magnoliopsida; order Alismatales; family Hydrocharitaceae; genus Ottelia; species Ottelia alismoides. The sequence continues at coordinate 684,595 of JAZKJV010005913.1, read as the reverse complement.
AGAGGATGACTCTCTTAAGAATCAAGATGAAAATGAAGTAAAGGAACTCATTTAATCTTGAGAAGATAATGAGGCTCCTGAAATAGGAAACTAAAAGGACAATTAAAGATGAAACATTAATACCTCTTCAAATGAGTTTGAGGATGTATTCCATGTGTCAGCCAAGTCTGACAATGATCGGACTTCATGTGATGAAGCTCCTAAGGATCATGACATGGAATGATGGATATTAGCAATAAAGTCTAAAGTAGACTTCATATACAAGTGTTGTATATGGACCCTCGAGGATCCACCTATAAGGGTTAGACCCATTAAGGTATAAATGGATCTTCAAGAGAAAGGGAACCTGATGAGAAGGTAGAGACCTTCAAAGCTCGGTTCGTAGCCATAAGCTACACATCGGAAGAGAAGACATTGCTTGCAATGAGACTTGCTCTTCAGTGGCCATGCTTAAAATCATCAGAATATTGCTAACCCTAGCTACACAACTTGACTGTTGCATCTTCAAGATGTAATTCAAGATTGCATTCCTCTAAGAATACCTCTCTGAGGATATTCACATGAAGTAGCCCCAGGGCTTCATGATTTTGGAGAAAGTAAGGTGTGAAAGCTAAAGAAATCCATCTGTGGACTCAAATAAGCAGTTGGAACATAAGATTTGATGAAATTATAAATGTTATGATTTCAAATAGAATCTTGATGTACCATGTGAAGCTTAGTGGGAGTGCCATTGTGTTCATCGTGCTAAATGTAGATAATATCTTAATCATTTGGAATGATATAAGGATGATAATAAGTGTTTTATGATCTGGCTATTCCATACCTTAAGATATGATCTCAAGGATACCTCTTAGATCTTAGTTCTGAAGTTGTTCAGAATCAAAGAAAAGAGGGTATTGGGACTGTCACATTTGTAGTACACCTTGGACATACTCCATTATTGGAAATTCCAAGAAAGGCTTCCTTCCCTTGAGATTTGGTACTGACCTATCTAAAGGGATAGCACCTCAAAGAGTTGAGGAAGTGAATGCTAGAACTGCTTGCACTTGTGCATCAGTTACGAGAAGCTTAGTGTATGCTTGATGTGTACAAAAGCCAGATATCTGCCATGCAGTGGGAGTAGTAAACTGTTACTAATCCTACAGAGAAAACACTTGATTGCAGTAATAACGATATCTTCAAAGATGACAAGGCTTTAGAGATAGTGATCTCTAAGTCTCATCTTCAAGAAATTAAGACTTTATAGATAGAGATCTAAAAGGTCTTAACTATGGATACCTTGAGAGATAGTGATCTCCCGGAATAAGGGTATTCTGATAAGGATTATGGAAATACTGGTTATAATAGTTATTGAGCAATAGTGTCAAGGACACTATAATTGCTTTGTCAAGATTGAGTATAGGTTGCATTAGATGCAACATTCGCATTGGATGCGAGCACTGTTACCTAGGGATATGCAAGTGCCGTAAAAGGACTTGGCATAGTCTTTTGGGAACAGAGTGACTGACCAGCTTACCTAGCAATTTTTCTAAATAGCATATGATTGTCACATGAATGTGGTTTAAATGATTAGCCCTTTAATGGCTCTTTGGGCTAGTGGGAGATTGTTGGACATGTGAGCCCACGGCGAGCCATTATGCAATAAATGTTATTGCGAATATCATTCCCTGATCTGAAATGAAGAATAAATAATTTGCATAATAGGTCCCTCTGTACAATTAGGGTTATGTACCATGGCTATCTTAATGATCATACAACTGTTGATTCAATTATTGAATCATAGAGGCTGGTGCTTGGATGAATATCTAAAGAGTTAGATTGAGGACTCATCAAGCACCGTCAAAAGATTGTTAAGATGTGATCTCCAGCCTGAGTAGGAGATGGCAATCCTTTCTCACATAGGCTGATATCTGACCGATCTCTTGATGCAGGTCCTCTGCATAGGAATAGAGATTCGGAGGTGTCAGATTAGTTAGGTCAATGGGTTGACTTAACGAGATCGAGATAACCTAAGTCCTATGTTGAATGCTGTCACAGCATAGGCACACATCCTCTGACCGGAGACAGATGTATTGCTATATGTCTGAGTATGTACATTTGACAGACCAATAGGTTGATGACCTAACCAAGGTCTATACACCGGCGCGTTGGTGTGCATATAAGGGCATATGAGTAATACGATCTCTCAAAGGGATCATACAGGTTCACTATTGAACCGGAAGACATGAGCTCACTCATGAGATATTGGGAAGAATCAAATTCCGTGCACGGTCGTCTTGCTTTGGAAGCTTGACTGAATTTGTAGGTTTGATATATACTTTTAGAAAGTATATGATCAAGACCTAGGTATGATATATGCTTTTGGAAAGTATATGATCGATACCAAATCCCAATGATCAAATGAGAAACTTAATGATCAAACCCTGAAGAAGACAGTGTAAAATTGATCTTGATCTTCGGGTTGACCATGGGTCTTCCAGTATGCAGGATGTACAGGTATTGGGAATACCTAAAGGGTGATGTGATCATAAACGATTGTATATCCATGACGCTTCCATTCTGAGGGAGTGATGAAACAGGTCTGGATTTTAGTGACTCCTCTCAGTAGAGAAGCAATCCGATCTTAGTCCAAGTGTTGGACATTGATCTGAATGAGATTCTGATTAAATGAGAAGATTGGATTTGCGGTCTTGATTTAATCAAGCATCTGTGGGAGGTCCGTAAGATCTGGATTTGAGATAAGATCTCAACATCCAAGTCACTATACGTGGAATAATACAATCGCCCTGTCCTTATCTCCAAGTATCTGCGGAGAAAGCACATTATTCTTGAAGGAGTTCAAGAATAATTCATTTGATGAATTCCATATCCAAGCAAGAAGAACTTGATGATTAAATGAGATTTAATTATCAAGCTTAATATGAATATGATTCATATTGTGAAAATGATTATCTAAGATAATTAAATGGGATTTAATTATCAAGGATTAGAGAATATGGATAATACTATCCATGATATATGTGTGTTATAAATATGATTTATAATATACATATATAAGAGAGAGAATTTATGTAAATAGCATTTGTTAATTAATAATGTGGAATGGATTCACATTTGTTAATTAATTGGAAATGCAATTTACTAACTAGTTTGGGTTGTGAATATGATTCACATAATTTTCAATGGCAAGGTTGAAATATTCACAAATTAATTTTGGAATTATTTTGGTGGATATTTATTGTAATTAATTGAGGAATAATATAATAAATAAAATGGAGAAAACAACCACCCTCATGGGTGGCGTCACCCATGAAGAGTTCATGGGTGACGCCCCCCCCCCTTTTTAGGGGTTGGTTAAACTCCACTTCATTTGTTATATTATCTCTTGATTAATTGTTGTTATTGAACAACAAATCCTAGCCATTGATTTATCATGGACCAAGCATAGCCCTTGGATCCATGTGTCCCATGGATTGAGATCCATTGGATCCTAAACTAGTATATAAGGAGGGCTAGGGTAGCCTCTCCATGGTACATCATTTAGAGTTGTGCAAGGTTACAACTCTCTCTCTCTCTCTCTCTCATTCTCGCCCTCTCTCTTTCTCTTCTCCATCAAGTGGCCGTCCACTTTGTGTTGAGAAAGGAGAGACTCTCGGCTTCTTCTTCGACGACTCGAGGATCTCCTTCTTCTTTGGAGTTTCTTACTCTAAAGGAAGACGACGGATTTCGTTTGACGAAATCGACGGAGCCATCGCTTGGATCTTCATCGAGGATTGCGGGAAGGAACGTGACTCATCATCACGCCCGCAAGTGCGTTCTTCGTGGATCGGACTTAAGATAGGAGGATCTCTACTTTGGGATCTCGCGATCACAACCACGCTTCAAGAGGTATTTCTTATACTTTGTGGTTTGATGAAACGATTCGAGAAGTGTTCTCGTGATCATGTGGTTTCATCGTTATGTTAAAATTTTTAATTTCCGCTGCATCTAGCGACTAGTGCGACTAGTTGCCCCGATTGCATACGATGCTATCAACACGCTTCCGTGATACCACTTGAAGGATATCGAGCCATAGGTTGAATAAGGTTTTGGATATGATCTATTGACCTTAGACGATTTGGTTCTTGAAAGGGTTGCGAAATTTTTACTGCATTTCAATTTTCGCACCTCTGTCTAATTGAATTTTTCGGCTCTGTTTAAAATGTTTAAACACGAAATTTTCAATTGGAATTTGTTTCCCATTAAACAAGGAAACCATAGGACTTGAGTTTACTAAATTTGGACTTCATTTGCTCAAGATATGGCTTTTTGAATATGACTATATTCACTGTTGCGGGAACTGCGGATTTGAACGTAATTAATGAGATAATTACGGTTTTAATACGCCTTGAAATGCGTGAATTATCACTTGAGTTCTTTAATAAATCAAATAGGCAATCTTTGGAAACTGAGTTTGCATTTTTTGGATTTCATTTGATCAAGATAAGTTAATTTTAGTGATTGGGGGTCACTGCTGGAAATTAACAATTTCTTGATCTTGAACCTTGTGATATGTCATTCAATTATCATGATGAAAATTAATTGTTAATTTTCTGGAATAATTAGTGATAAATATTTGTGAAATATTTAAAGAGATAATTATTTCATTGAATGACACTTGCCTAAATCACAATGATAAGATATTAGATCTTGATCATTGGTTCATCAACAAACATTGCTTTCATGAAAACTATAGCTTATCCTACAATAGTTGTAGGTCAACTTTTACATGAAAAACCCTTTTGCTTGAATAGGATTGGGGATTTGTCTAGCAAATCTCCTTATAATCAAAAATGTTTTGATTTATATTATATGGTATAATTTCGGTTGAAAAACCGATGAACATCTCAAAGTACATGATGGTCTATCTGATATTATCCTTTCCCGAGGCGGATGTGGTGCCTAGTCGGAGAGCATTGGGGTAGCGGGTTGCAACGTATGTGGTCCGTCCCACTCTCGTCGGTATTGGCCATGACAGCGGGTAGGGACAGTATAATACCGGAGACAGACAATATGTATTTTTCTAATTATTAAAATTCGAATAATACGTATTTTGAGATAATACCTACTATTCAAGTAAAAGACATGTTTGTTGATTGATGATTGGATTGATGATTAATTTAATGTGATTAAATTAATTATATCCAATAAACACTCTATTATGAATAGATGTATATTTCCCTTGCAAGAATTAATTATGTGAATATGATTCACGATAATTAATTACAATTTGAATATGAGGTGGAGGATCACATAAGTGACATCCATGGTCTCCCGTCAAGGCAAAGGATTCCGTCGCCAGTTGTTGTGTATGGGAGACGCCTGTCCGAAGTGACAGATCCTGTGCATGATTTAATTGGATCGGGTTCTTTGCTTCTCGAAAGAGTAAGGTCGTATACGTAGTGACCCCAATATCGGGTCCTCATATTATTGGGGCGATATTGGATTGCGTATAGCGAGTATTAAGCCTGTTGACGGTTGGTTCAATTAATGACGGGTCAACATCATCTTAGGGGTGGTGGGCCCGGGTATTAAAGACCGAATTGGGAAATGCAAGTTGGACTTGCAAGGCGGAATGTGTTCCCGCTTCTTTTTATCCGAGTTGTAGGTTCTCATATTATTGGGATGCAACAAAGATAGGAAAGGAGATCCCAGATCTTGCTAGAGATATAATGGTAAGAATATCTCTTACATTGAAAGTAATTAAGGGAATGAACTTTCAGTGTTGACAAGGCAAGACAACTTTGATATAAAAATTCCTAAATCAAAGTAAAATATGTATATATATATAATATATATACCCTTATGCAAATTTCTTATTTCAGATAATTCTTCATTAAACCCACTCAATGTTATACTCAATGATAACCAGTAAAAATATCCTGGATTGGAGTCATGATCCAGATATTGTACTTGCAATTGGACACATAATGTATGTGGCTGCAGTGTGCAAGTCCCCTCAACATAATGAGGAAGGGCAATTAAATAAGACAATAAGACATCACCTTAGGGTTTGTATGTCTCTATAGTCTTGATCTTTCATCGAGTGTACTTTGGAAGTGACATGTCGATGGTGATCGTAATTGTCGGATAATCCTTATAAAATAAAAGAAGATATTTTGGCATACAAATGTGCTCTAGACATTTAATCATGAATGACATGGTTCTATGCATTATGCAGAATGGTGGCTCGAAAGAGATGATGTATTCAAAATGTTTGAATACCTACCTGAACCTAAGTCTAAGAGTTAAGATGTATGTAGATATGATGAGTGTCATCATTCTACTGTCTATACTCTGGTCATTCGTGAAGCTTCATAATATTCATATTGTATGAATTTAATGAAGCATGTATAAATGTTGAAATGCTATTACATTGAATTCTTTTTGAATTTAACATAAGAGATCCTTAGTCTTAAGCAATGGTTGTTTATAGATTAAGAGAGTGCAGTGGAAGCATGGGTCGGACCCGAGTAAGAAGGAAAGTCAAAGAGTTGACCTACTTCTGTGACTTCCATATGACATCCAAAGAGTTGGATGAATGCCAATGCTGCAATAAGTTGATGTGTTGATAGTATGACTATCAAGTCTGTCTAAAATCCTTAGTAAAGGACTCAGATAGAGCATCAGAATAATCTACATATAATCATTGACTCTGACTTACTTATTTCATAAGATAAAGTCTGATAATTGTATCCCAATCTTCTAGCGATATTTGCAATTGGTTGCATATATAAATTAGAAGATTAGAAATTTGATCTTAAGGTTTAGTAGTCATCTACATGGATATTGTTGTAATTGTTGCAGCAATCTCTGTTGGATAGATAGACTTCATATTCTCAGTGGGAGAGCCCTTTTGTTTTAGAGAATGTCTCTATGACCTAGATATTAGAATACCCTCATTGTTTATTTCTAAATGTTGGACATAAACATGAATATCTGAGATAGAACTATCATAAAGAGTTATGATGGATATATTTCAGATAGTAATCTAACATCTAGTGGACTCCACAAAATTAGAAAATTAATGAATGGTTCATTAAGATTTCTAATACTGAAAATCAAACCTTATAAGATCAATAGGAGGTTGAAGATCATTTGACAATGATCTGGCATCAAGTCTTGGACATATGTCTGTTGATTTGATCAATAGACTAGTAAGATATGAAACTTTAGAATGTCTAAAATTTCAAATCTTACATACTTGTGAATATTGTATTCAAAGTAAAATGTCCAATACACCCTTCTCTGGGAATGGTGTTAGATGTCGAGGTATTCAAGATCTCATACATATTGATGTATGTAGATCATCTATATCATAGTAAACATTATGGATATGTGATATCTATTGATGATTACGTATGATATGAGATTTCTTCTCTTCACCTGAGAAACCTTTGAAATGTTCAAAGATTTCACAATTTTGGTTTAGAACCAAAGTTTGAAGAAAGATGAAATGAATTTGATCTAACCTAGGTAGCTTGTACCTATTAGATAAAATTCAAAGAATACCTTATGGAGATATGAATATCATTTCTATCTCACTCCTCCTAATACACCTAAACTCAATGGAGTTGTAGGGAGATACAATTGGATCATGTGTGACATGATCAATGATGAATTTTAGCATAATTATCCTCTTAGTTTCCTGGTATATGTTGAGCCGGAAAAATAGAGGGTCGTACGGTTTCACAAGGCGAAACCGCAGTCGATGCGGTGACCGCTCGAAATCCCGATTCAAACAACAATTAACCCACGACAATCAAGTAAAGCAATGAAAGTGTGTGGAGTTAAAATTTATTATAACTCTACAACAAGATGTGTATAGTGCAAGTATGTGTAGAGGTCGAACACAGGGAGCAGACAGGTAGCACGGGGCAAAAATGCTCAAAAAATGTGTGTGCAAGTGATCAAATGCCTATTAAGCTATTTTTTGTGGGTTTTTAATTTTATATTTTTTATTTAATTTTTAATTTTATATTTTTTTTTGTATTTTGATTTTTAATTTACTGATTTTGTATTTTCTTTTTATATTTTATATTTTTTTTTATATTTTCTTTTTTTTCAATATTGGAATATAGAAGTGGTGTAATAAAAGGCACGCTAAAGTATTTATAAAAATGGATAAAAATACTCAAAAATAAGCAAATAAAGTCTTTTTGGTTTTTTCTACTTTTTTACTGTTTTTGTGATTTTTGGGTAATTTTTAGAATGTTTTTGGTATTTTTAATTATCAAAATAAAGAAAACAGTAGTAAAAAGCAAGGCTGAAACTTTAAAATGGAGAAATAAAATAATAAACAGTAACAAAAATTCTCCAATTTAATTTTCACTTAAAGATAATGCAACAAAGAAAATTCAGGAAAAGAAAACACTATTTTTGGATTTTTTATGAATTTTATAAATTTTTATGAAGGTTTTCAGAGTTTTGCAATTTTTAGGAGTTTGGTTTTATATTTTTTAATGATTTTTGGCTGGGAGTTAAAACTAACTAAAAGACACAAAATATATTTTTTTGGGATTTTTCTGAGGAGTTTTTATATTTTTTTAGTGATTTTCTAATGCAAACAGTGCTGAAAATAGGTGTTTTTGATTTTTAAGAAATATTAAAATGCAATAATTACGAAAAATAAAAATATGGTGATAAACGACTATGCAACAGGAACCTAAACTAATTTTTGTAGATTTTTTTGGGTTTAATAGATGCACGAAAGAAATGCAGCAAGCACACAACAACGCAAAGCCTGACAGGGGCGGTTTTGCAATATTCAAAAAGGTCAGGGGCTTAAGCGCAAATTCTCACAAAAGATTATAACTGAACAAAAAGGTTCTGGACTATGCGCGAATACAAAAAGCCGCAGGTGTGCCTTCACAAAATCGCCACCACGCATGTGCGTTGCACGCGCCCAGGCGGGGGCATAAACGTAATAACATAAAAATTAGGGGGTCGGCTTGCAAATGATACAAAATTTAATCAACAGCAGATGAAAGCTATAAACTATTAACTAATTAACAAAATCGCCGGGGTTAAAACGTAAAATACCCAGGCATTTAGGCGCATCCAACGGCAAGGGAGGATCTACTTAAACACGTGGCACTACGTGGGGGGCCGATACCCCTTCATCAACCGAGGGCCGAGATTAGATTGCATTGTGAGGATCTGCGGCTGCTGTGCCTGTAGCGTTGGACGGCCGAGATCACAAGGGGGAGGGGGAGAATCGACGGTGCCTGTAGCGTGCGTCCCTCCCCCCTTCGTTCCTGCGCAGGAGCGGCTGGGTGGCGGCTGTAGCGTGCGGCGGCGCGCGGCCTTCTCCGGCGAGCACGAAGCCCCCTTCCAGATGAGTCGATGGCGCACTGGGTACCTGCGAGGGAGAAAAATAATAGCTCGAGCACGTCGGCTCGGCCTAGAGTTACACGTGGGGGCAGCAGGACGTGAAAGGAGAGCTCGCCGGAGCAAGCTCCGGCGAGATGATGGCGGTGGTGGACGACGTGAATCTCAGACAAATGGAAAGGAGGATTAGGCTACTGGAGATACTAGGAACAAAACTATGCAAGAAAAATCAAAAGAAATGCGGACCTCGAGGGCTATGGAGCCCAAGGTAGAACCTCACGGCCGTTGGCCGGAGATGGGAGTGGAGACCACTCTACGGCCGACTGATCACGCCAGAAGGAAGCTGGAGGGTCTCCTGTCACAAGACCCCGTCCAGAGCTCGCCAAAAAGAGGGAGAACAGTGGTCAAAGAGGGTTCCAAGGGGAATGGAGTTTTGGGGGTCGGTTTTGAACTTGGCCGAGGGGCGTACTTCGAGGATGAATCACGGGCGCGTTTTCGATCAAACCGCCAAGCCAATGCCTGGGCGTGAAAGATCACATGATGGTCTACAAATTTCGTGAAGAACGCGACCCCAAACGGTGAAAGATGAGGCCGGGAAAAATCCGCGAAATCCAAGAAAAGTCATTTCTGACAGGCATCAGACCTCGGTCAGAGAGTTGACCGAGGTCAACCAAGGGAGAAGTCTGGTTGGTCCACGTGGACCAACCAGAAAAAACCTTGGAAAAAAGATTTCTAAATTCAATTAAAAATAGGAAATGATTTTATTAATTTTTGATTATAAAATAAAAAATGTTTATTATTTTATGAATTAATTTATGGTGATTTTTATTTATTTTTATGGAGTATATTTTTACAAGTTTGCATTTATACCCTTATAGGTATCTATATCTATATATTTAAGTATTTTATTTTTATTTAGGTATTTTATTTTTATTATTTTTATTTAGTATTTTATAAAATTATAGAATACTTTTATTTACACAAATATATTTTTATTTTATTTTTCTGACTTATTTTGTATATTAAATAAAATATAAATATGTTTGTATAGGTATATGTATAGGTAATGTATCTATGTCTTTTATTTTTAAGTATTTTATTTTTGTTTTTATTTAGGTTTTTATTCTCATTTTGATGTACATTATTATTATAAGTATTATTTACAACATTATAAAAATATAAAATTATAAAAATAATAAATAAATAATAAAATGAATATTTTAGTATGTACAAGTATACAATGAGGGTCCAAAAGTCAACTTTCAAACCGTAGCTCCGCCAAATGCGAAACCACCACCATTAATTAGATTATTTTCTTCTATATACAATCAAAGGTGAGTACGCTGCATTTGGAGTTTTTATTTGTGAGATACGGGTCTGGGAAGTTGGCATTCTGGATTTTTATTCAGACCATAACTTTTTATCTGTAAATTATTTTTCTGTGAAATCAATTTTGCATTTTTCTTTATTAAATTATCTACAACTTTCATGTACAAAGTTTCTTTATTTGATGTATAAAAAGTGGAACCAAAAATAGGTCCCAAAAGGAATAAAGAATGAATTAATAATTATAGGTATTTTATCTGTATTTTGGCCCTTATCTCCCCCTACTTTATTCTTTGTCGACCTATTCATCAAGATGCCTAGGTCTCGGGGTTTCGGGTCATAAAATATTTACAATATTTTATTCTTTTTCTTTTCTTTTCTTTATTCTATAATTTTGGCACTAAAAACCGCATTTTATACAATATTTACACACAGATGCATGAATGCTAAAATGCATGAATTAATGCTATTTACACGCATTTACTAGGGTTTTTAAGGCCAAAATGATAGAATAAAGATGATGAAACGTGGATTCATCATCCCCCTATACTTGCCTTTGCTAGTCCCTAGCAAACACTTATGCAATAAGTGCAGAAAAAGAAAAATAAAGAAAAGAAAAAGAAGAAAATTAGATTAAGTTTAATTATCGAACTTGTCTTCACAAAATCAAAGTTTGGAGCTTAAGTCGGACCCTTGGAATTTTAGTGCGGGCGGAACCTTAGTGAGAACCGTGTTTGAAATCCAACAGTCCTTGAGAATCCCAAAACTCTATCCAAGTCTCCTCAATAGCCAGGTCAGAAATATCTCAACTCATACGCAAACTCTTACGACTATGAAGCTGACTTGTACAGTGTAAGTGATATGTAGCTCCCCACCTCAGAAGTGACAAAGAAACAACCTCCCCCAACCTGGTAACTCTAATGCCTCGGTCTAGCAACTCTTTCCTCGAGAAGCGGGGTATTCCCTTCTAAGTTCAAGTGCAACCGGCTCAAGAAGAGGGGGAAGAAGTATAGACTTTTGGGAGCTCAACCAGTGTAGCTAAGTCTCCCGCTGCAAGCTTCATGAGATGTGACATGGATACCATAAGCTTTTGCTTTATTGGACTATATACACTCCGGTGGGGTTATTAAATTTTCAATCCGACCCACCACTTTTTTGGAGTTTTTTTTTTTTTTTTTCAATTGCATCTGTACAACATATCTACATGGTGCAGCATATATACAAGAAATTTTCCTCTTGAGCCAGTAGACTATCCCTCTTTTGAAGCTTTATTGCAACCCACGGCTTCTGTCTTTAGACTTCATCACCACTAGACCAAGTTGAGGTGCACTTCCTTCACTATAAGAAGAAGAGAGGTTCCGCCTAGAAGTACTACCCTCATATGCCACCCCAAGCCAAAGGAAACTGCCTCCTCACCACCTCATCCGTGGAGAGCTATGTGCAAGGTGCAGGTGTCCAAATTAGGTCATTATCAACAAGAGTCGTGCGTGTGCTCCGAAATACTCTACTTAGGCAGTCAAGAATCCATTGAACTAAGTCCCGTGATCCTCAAAGAATTAAGTCAACTAGACCTGAAGTACCTCAAACTCAGTTCCTATAAGGTTCCTGTTATTAGGTAGATTTTAAGGTCCAATCAAGCTCCAATCTCCGGATTTTACTTAGACTTGTTCAACTATCAAACTCAATCCGAAAAATGCTCATGCTATGCAATGCAATGCAGAAAATATTTTTGTGATGCAATTTTCAAAGGTTTTGAACTTTTTATGGATTTTTGAAAACATGATGATGATGCAGATGCATTTTTTTGTATTTTTCACAAAGATTTTTCAAATGTTTTTGGATTTTAGTTTTGCAAATGTTTTTGGGATTTTTGAAAACAAAAAGTTTTGGCTGAAAACTAGGTGAAAATATGTACACGGGAGTGCTTCTTATATTTACAAGAAGTGGATTTCAGAATTTTACAAGGGTAAGTGGTCAGTTTTATATATATAGATATAGTTGATTTTGGTGAGATGTACACATTCCTCAAACTTATTTGACACAAAGTTTTTCAAACAATTTTTGAAAACTATAGTCCAAAATAATTTTTACAATCACTTACACACATTTGAAAATCATTTTGCAATCGGTTTTCAAAACAGTATATATAGATTTTTCAAATATTTTTGCAACCATTTTTTCAAACCATTTGCAAATCATTTTTCAAACATTTTATTTCAGACAAAGAAAAGAAATTTTTACAAACCACACATTTTTACAAAGGTTGAAAACATGAAACAAAATATTTTCAAAATAGTTTTCAATAGATGTTCACAAAGATTTTCAAACTACTTTTCAAACATTTTGCAAAAAACATTTTCACCTGATTTATTAATCAGTAAATACAAAAAGAATTTGAGGAATAACCACATCTTTTTATTAAGAATTTTTAATGAATTTTAAAGAATTTCTAGCCATATTTATTAGGAAAATACGAAAGTACGAGTTATGGCTAAAGTATATACGTAGTATATACGACCCCCCTATACTTAGCTTGAGCTATGTCCTCATAGATCAGAGAGAAAAGAGAAGACATAATTCGTACTGAGTATAGGAAAATCTAAAGAATAAATGAATGAATCAATGAGAAGTTGACCGTCCCCCCTATACTTAGGATCAAATAATCCTAAGTATAGCAGACTGTACACAAAGCAGGGAGGGTCAAGGGTGGGAATGAACAGATCGTACTCAGATTGTCTCCCCCTATACTTAAGGTAAGATATCCCTAAGTATAGACAAGAAAAGGAGACAATGGAGAGGATCGTAATGAAAACTCGGGGTGCCAACCCCCCTATACTTAGGACAAGGTACGTCCTAAGTATGGAAAACTGTCTACAAGGGCGGCACCTTTTTGATAGATAAAGAAGATAGAAGAGGAAAAGAAGAAAAGAAGAAAAGAGATGAAGATGGAAGAAGAGATCATGAGGATGTACACACCACTCCCCCTATACTTAGGGTAAAAGAAGCCCTAAGTATAGGCAACAACAGGAGTGATGACACGGAACGAAGAAAGAGCACTCGGCTCGTCCACCCCCCTATACTTAGGACAAAGTACGTCCTAAGTAAGGCAGACACGAGAATAGGTGGACGAGCAAATCGGTAGAGAGAACAGAGGTACACAGAAGTGAATATACAATAGAGATGGATATACAGATGGTCAAGAAGGTAGAAAGCGAACCTTCTTGCGGGACCGCTGAGGAATGGATCTGGTGTGATGCAGGTTGACATCGGGGTCCATAGTGGACGAAAGCCGATCAGGGTCGACATGGTGAAGGCCCTCAGTGGAATCGAATCTAAAAGGGACGAACTGGTCAATGGAAGTAGTACGGCTAGGTTCTCCCTTGGTGGTCCTCTGGTGTAAAGGCACGGACGTGTGAGTGGAAGAAGTGTGACTCGGTCCGGCCTTGGGAGTCTCGCTGGTATCAAAGTGAAATGGGACGAACTCATCATTATCGGAAGTAGTGTACTCGGAGTCGTCCTGCGAGGTGTCGTCCAGGTCAAAATCAAAAGGCACGAACTCATCGGTGGAAGTAGTCAAAGCATGTCCGTCCTGTATAGTCTCTAAATCTGCCCTCCGCTCAATGGTGTCAATCGTGTAAATCCCGCGGATATCATCAACACATCGCCAATCACAGGAAGCGGAAACACCAAGGTCTATGTTTTCCGAGCTTTCCTCCTTGGAGAGGAATTCTCGGGTCTCATCGTCGGCCATAAAGAATGTCTCTCTGATATCCTCATATAAATCATAGTCCTCGGGGTCAGCCAAAACAGGTGTGGTCTCATCAGGTGCAGGTCTCTGGTCGGCAGTAGGTGCAGTGATCAATGCTTCGCTCTCGTCAGCAGGGCGAAAGAGAATCTCTCCTGATCCGTAATCAATAACGCCCCTCGCGGAGGCGAGGAATGGTCGTCCCAGGATGATTGGAGAATGCTCCCCTGTGGAGGTCTCCATGGGCAATACGACAAAATCAACGGTATAGCTCATGCCCTGAATCGAGATGACGGCGTTTTCAAGGATACCCTTCGGCCTCTTTATTGATCCATCAGCAAACTGTACGATCATCCTGGTTTTCTTGAGAGGCCCTAGGTGAAGAGACTGTACCAGTGAGAAGGGTATGATGCTAATAGAAGCACCGCCGTCTAGGAGAGTGCGATCACATGTGTGGTCAGAGATGGTGCAGCTAATGAAAGGTGTGGCAGTGTTCCTCTTCTTAGGAATGGGACGGTGTGTGATGGCGTGGGCAGTGGCCATGGTCAAGATATGACGCTCAGATCTGCTCCTCCGCTTTCTCTTCTTGGGAAGAGGAGCAGACATATAGGTCATGGCCTGCTGAAGTGGGGCACGGATAATCTCATGAATGGTGGCCACCACTTCGGGTTCAGTCAGCATTTTTTTGAATTTTTGGACCTCCTCCATACAAGGGAGGAAGTCGGAATCAGCATATACACGAGGCCTGCCAAGAGCAGTCTGTACAGCGGCATCCTCGGGGTCAAAGGTGGGACCGGGTGTGAAAGGCTGTGTGGTCAAAGGGTCTGGCAAGTGGTACCTCTCCTCACAGTCTGGCTCGATCATGTGTCTCCCGAACTCTTTTTGTATTTTCAAATTTTTCTCATTTTTTTGTAATTTTGGTGATTGCAAGCTCTCATGGAAATCCTCGAGTGAACCCATATCATCAAATGGTGGAACATCATGGTCGCTCTTATTGGTACTAGTGAGGTGGTCAATCCTCTGTCTCATATGGTCCATCATCTGGGTCAAGTGCTCAAGGGTGGACTCCATGAAAGGTGACTCCAACAGCTCGGCCTCGGGTGGATGTGAAGGTGGAGAATACTGAAGTGGAGGTGGGTGTGGGTAGAAGTCCGAGTTCTGACACTGTGGCTGAGGCGGATATGTACAAAAGTCAGGAGCAAAGTCCTCCTGGAAAAAGGGAGGTGGACCGGCTGGAGTGAACGAGGGATCCGCAAAGTCCGGATAAAATACGCTCCAGGGGTCCATCTCGGAAACAAAAGACAATGATCGGGAGAGCACGATGGTCAAGTCAAGAGAATGAAGAAGAAGGCGCAAATGCGCAGGGAGGATCTAGGACACACAAAACAATCACAACCAAAAAATAAAAAGAATATAAACCCTCAATTCACCTACTCAACTCGGTAGAGACCGTAAAATGCGGTCTTTTTATCTTGTCTGTTTTAGAGTTAGGTGAGAAGTCAAAGATTGCGCAAACACTTAGGGGGCTGAATATGGGATTTGGGCTCTATCCTTAGTGTGTGCGCGAGCAAGTAAAAGCGAAGACAATGAGGGGATTACTCGCCCAAATACAAGATTTTTCTTTTTGATCGGTTTTAGGGTCAAGTAAAATTAGCAGTCCCAATTTTATTGATTATCACTTTTTTTGGATTTTTAATGAGAATGCACGATCCTATCGAGGATTCAATTCTTTTAAGATCCTAGGTTGGCAAAATCAGAGGTAGAGAGACGGAAAAGCAATGCAGGCGATCAAATAATGATGGATGCTAAAGCGTAAATGCTCACCTTGCCTCCAGCGCTCTACATGCAAGGATGCTCAGCAGAATTGAAACCTATCTATATGCAAATGCAAAACCGATGAAATCGCCCTAAGTTTCAGAAATTGCTATTATCGTGAAGAACCACAAGTCGGCCACTAATCTTTAACCTAAGAGTCCGGTCTTGGCTCACCCCTCCTCTTCTCGACACACTCGAGTTCAGGAGTAGCGCTTGATGGGGCTCGCTCACGGCACACGGGTTAAAAGATAATGACACGACTGTTTAAAAATTTGACTAAGTCCAAACGCGGCTATAGGCACATGCAAAATATTAGGTGTTTGGCCTTAGTCTATCGCAGGCAATCCTAAAACTACGGGCTCAATCACACAAAAGAAAGAAAATCGGAAAACAAAACAAAATAAAAGAATGCGAAGAAAAGCCGAAGAAAACCACGGGAGCCCCCAAGTGAACAATCACTTGGAAATTAGGCTCAAATGTCCAAGTTCGGGGTACCTGTATTATTACAAATTATAGTCTCTCACTCACTTAAATTACAGAAATAAATGCAATGAAATAAAATGCAACTAAAGTAGAGCGCGGTCTTCAAAAATTCTCCTCGTCTCCTTGGTGCTAGGTGGCTAAGCCGGCTTCACGTGGGTGCGTAGGCGCCTAGGGTGGAGCGCCTCCCTCGATCCGCGGTACCTCGCACAAAGTCAACAAGAGAGGGGGTTAGACCGATCAAGAGATATATCAAAAATAGAGAAAATAAAATAGCGAAAAGTGAAAGCCGCGAAAATAGACAATCAAACACAAACACAAACAAGACCCGAACTACGCGCTGTTGCTCCCCAGCAACGGCGCCATTTGTTGAGCCGGAAAAATAGAGGGTCGTACGGTTTCACAAGGCGAAACCGCAGTCGATGCGGTGACCGCTCGAAATCCCGATTCAAACAACAATTAACCCACGACAATCAAGTAAAGCAATGAAAGTGTGTGGAGTTAAAATTTATTATAACTCTACAACAAGATGTGTATAGTGCAAGTATGTGTAGAGGTCGAACACAGGGAGCAGACAGGTAGCACGGGGCAAAAATGCTCAAAAAATGTGTGTGCAAGTGATCAAATGCCTATTAAGCTATTTTTTGTGGGTTTTTAATTTTATATTTTTTATTTAATTTTTAATTTTATATTTTTTTTTGTATTTTGATTTTTAATTTACTGATTTTGTATTTTCTTTTTATATTTTATATTTTTTTTTATATTTTCTTTTTTTTCAATATTGGAATATAGAAGTGGTGTAATAAAAGGCACGCTAAAGTATTTATAAAAATGGATAAAAATACTCAAAAATAAGCAAATAAAGTCTTTTTGGTTTTTTCTACTTTTTTACTGTTTTTGTGATTTTTGGGTAATTTTTAGAATGTTTTTGGTATTTTTAATTATCAAAATAAAGAAAACAGTAGTAAAAAGCAAGGCTGAAACTTTAAAATGGAGAAATAAAATAATAAACAGTAACAAAAATTCTCCAATTTAATTTTCACTTAAAGATAATGCAACAAAGAAAATTCAGGAAAAGAAAACACTATTTTTGGATTTTTTATGAATTTTATAAATTTTTATGAAGGTTTTCAGAGTTTTGCAATTTTTAGGAGTTTGGTTTTATATTTTTTAATGATTTTTGGCTGGGAGTTAAAACTAACTAAAAGACACAAAATATATTTTTTTGGGATTTTTCTGAGGAGTTTTTATATTTTTTTAGTGATTTTCTAATGCAAACAGTGCTGAAAATAGGTGTTTTTGATTTTTAAGAAATATTAAAATGCAATAATTACGAAAAATAAAAATATGGTGATAAACGACTATGCAACAGGAACCTAAACTAATTTTTGTAGATTTTTTTGGGTTTAATAGATGCACGAAAGAAATGCAGCAAGCACACAACAACGCAAAGCCTGACAGGGGCGGTTTTGCAATATTCAAAAAGGTCAGGGGCTTAAGCGCAAATTCTCACAAAAGATTATAACTGAACAAAAAGGTTCTGGACTATGCGCGAATACAAAAAGCCGCAGGTGTGCCTTCACAAAATCGCCACCACGCATGTGCGTTGCACGCGCCCAGGCGGGGGCATAAACGTAATAACATAAAAATTAGGGGGTCGGCTTGCAAATGATACAAAATTTAATCAACAGCAGATGAAAGCTATAAACTATTAACTAATTAACAAAATCGCCGGGGTTAAAACGTAAAATACCCAGGCATTTAGGCGCATCCAACGGCAAGGGAGGATCTACTTAAACACGTGGCACTACGTGGGGGGCCGATACCCCTTCATCAACCGAGGGCCGAGATTAGATTGCATTGTGAGGATCTGCGGCTGCTGTGCCTGTAGCGTTGGACGGCCGAGATCACAAGGGGGAGGGGGAGAATCGACGGTGCCTGTAGCGTGCGTCCCTCCCCCCTTCGTTCCTGCGCAGGAGCGGCTGGGTGGCGGCTGTAGCGTGCGGCGGCGCGCGGCCTTCTCCGGCGAGCACGAAGCCCCCTTCCAGATGAGTCGATGGCGCACTGGGTACCTGCGAGGGAGAAAAATAATAGCTCGAGCACGTCGGCTCGGCCTAGAGTTACACGTGGGGGCAGCAGGACGTGAAAGGAGAGCTCGCCGGAGCAAGCTCCGGCGAGATGATGGCGGTGGTGGACGACGTGAATCTCAGACAAATGGAAAGGAGGATTAGGCTACTGGAGATACTAGGAACAAAACTATGCAAGAAAAATCAAAAGAAATGCGGACCTCGAGGGCTATGGAGCCCAAGGTAGAACCTCACGGCCGTTGGCCGGAGATGGGAGTGGAGACCACTCTACGGCCGACTGATCACGCCAGAAGGAAGCTGGAGGGTCTCCTGTCACAAGACCCCGTCCAGAGCTCGCCAAAAAGAGGGAGAACAGTGGTCAAAGAGGGTTCCAAGGGGAATGGAGTTTTGGGGGTCGGTTTTGAACTTGGCCGAGGGGCGTACTTCGAGGATGAATCACGGGCGCGTTTTCGATCAAACCGCCAAGCCAATGCCTGGGCGTGAAAGATCACATGATGGTCTACAAATTTCGTGAAGAACGCGACCCCAAACGGTGAAAGATGAGGCCGGGAAAAATCCGCGAAATCCAAGAAAAGTCATTTCTGACAGGCATCAGACCTCGGTCAGAGAGTTGACCGAGGTCAACCAAGGGAGAAGTCTGGTTGGTCCACGTGGACCAACCAGAAAAAACCTTGGAAAAAAGATTTCTAAATTCAATTAAAAATAGGAAATGATTTTATTAATTTTTGATTATAAAATAAAAAATGTTTATTATTTTATGAATTAATTTATGGTGATTTTTATTTATTTTTATGGAGTATATTTTTACAAGTTTGCATTTATACCCTTATAGGTATCTATATCTATATATTTAAGTATTTTATTTTTATTTAGGTATTTTATTTTTATTATTTTTATTTAGTATTTTATAAAATTATAGAATACTTTTATTTACACAAATATATTTTTATTTTATTTTTCTGACTTATTTTGTATATTAAATAAAATATAAATATGTTTGTATAGGTATATGTATAGGTAATGTATCTATGTCTTTTATTTTTAAGTATTTTATTTTTGTTTTTATTTAGGTTTTTATTCTCATTTTGATGTACATTATTATTATAAGTATTATTTACAACATTATAAAAATATAAAATTATAAAAATAATAAATAAATAATAAAATGAATATTTTAGTATGTACAAGTATACAATGAGGGTCCAAAAGTCAACTTTCAAACCGTAGCTCCGCCAAATGCGAAACCACCACCATTAATTAGATTATTTTCTTCTATATACAATCAAAGGTGAGTACGCTGCATTTGGAGTTTTTATTTGTGAGATACGGGTCTGGGAAGTTGGCATTCTGGATTTTTATTCAGACCATAACTTTTTATCTGTAAATTATTTTTCTGTGAAATCAATTTTGCATTTTTCTTTATTAAATTATCTACAACTTTCATGTACAAAGTTTCTTTATTTGATGTATAAAAAGTGGAACCAAAAATAGGTCCCAAAAGGAATAAAGAATGAATTAATAATTATAGGTATTTTATCTGTATTTTGGCCCTTATCTCCCCCTACTTTATTCTTTGTCGACCTATTCATCAAGATGCCTAGGTCTCGGGGTTTCGGGTCATAAAATATTTACAATATTTTATTCTTTTTCTTTTCTTTTCTTTATTCTATAATTTTGGCACTAAAAACCGCATTTTATACAATATTTACACACAGATGCATGAATGCTAAAATGCATGAATTAATGCTATTTACACGCATTTACTAGGGTTTTTAAGGCCAAAATGATAGAATAAAGATGATGAAACGTGGATTCATCAGTATATATGTGTGGTAGAGACTACAATATATATCCTTAATAAGGTTCCATGGATGTAAGCTGGAATCTAGCACTTGAGAGTGCTACTTCATTAGGAAAATGAAGTATGGTATTGGATACCTACTTTATGACCTTGAGATTCTTAAAAGATCTCATTTCTGAGAATATGATTCTTAGAGGATGACTCTCTTAAGAATCAAGATGAAAATGAAGTAAAGGAACTCATTTAATCTTGAGAAGATAATGAGGCTCCTGAAATAGGAAACTAAAAGGACAATTAAAGATGAAACATTAATACCTCTTCAAATGAGTTTGAGGATGTATTCCATGTGTCAGCCAAGTCTGACAATGATCGGACTTCATGTGATGAAGCTCCTAAGGATCATGACATGGAATGATGGATATTAGCAATAAAGTCTAAAGTAGACTTCATATACAAGTGTTGTATATGGACCCTCGAGGATCCACCTATAAGGGTTAGACCCATTAAGGTATAAATGGATCTTCAAGAGAAAGGGAACCTGATGAGAAGGTAGAGACCTTCAAAGCTCGGTTCGTAGCCATAAGCTACACATCGGAAGAGAAGACATTGCTTGCAATGAGACTTGCTCTTCAGTGGCCATGCTTAAAATCATCAGAATATTGCTAACCCTAGCTACACAACTTGACTGTTGCATCTTCAAGATGTAATTCAAGATTGCATTCCTCTAAGAATACCTCTCTGAGGATATTCACATGAAGTAGCCCCAGGGCTTCATGATTTTGGAGAAAGTAAGGTGTGAAAGCTAAAGAAATCCATCTGTGGACTCAAATAAGCAGTTGGAACATAAGATTTGATGAAATTATAAATGTTATGATTTCAAATAGAATCTTGATGTACCATGTGAAGCTTAGTGGGAGTGCCATTGTGTTCATCGTGCTAAATGTAGATAATATCTTAATCATTTGGAATGATATAAGGATGATAATAAGTGTTTTATGATCTGGCTATTCCATACCTTAAGATATGATCTCAAGGATACCTCTTAGATCTTAGTTCTGAAGTTGTTCAGAATCAAAGAAAAAAGGGTATTGGGACTGTCACATTTGTAGTACACCTTGGACATACTCCATTATTGGAAATTCCAAGAAAGGCTTCCTTCCCTTGAGATTTGGTACTGACCTATCTAAAGGGATAGCACCTCAAAGAGTTGAGGAAGTGAATGCTAGAACTGCTTGCACTTGTGCATCAGTTACGAGAAGCTTAGTGTATGCTTGATGTGTACAAAAGCCAGATATCTGCCATGTAGTGGGAGTAGTAAACTGTTACTAATCCTACAGAGAAAACACTTGATTGCAGTAATAACGATATCTTCAAAGATGACAAGGCTTTAGAGATAGTGATCTCTAAGTCTCATCTTCAAGAAATTAAGACTTTATAGATAGAGATCTAAAAGGTCTTAACTATGGATACCTTGAGAGATAGTGATCTCCCGGAATAAGGGTATTCTGATAAGGATTATGGAAATACTGGTTATAATAGTTATTGAGCAATAGTGTCAAGGACACTATAATTGCTTTGTCAAGATTGAGTATAGGTTGCATTAGATGCAACATTCGCATTGGATGCGAGCACTGTTACCTAGGGATATGCAAGTGCCGTAAAAGGACTTGGCATAGTCTTTTGGGAACAGAGTGACTGATCAGCTTACCTAGCAATTTTTCTAAATAGCATATGATTGTCACATGAGTGTGGTTTAAATGATTAGCCCTTTAATGGCTCTTTGGGCTAGTGGGAGATTGTTGGACATGTGAGCCCACGGCGAGCCATTATGCAATAAATGTTATTGCGAATATCATTCCCTGATCTGAAATGAAGAATAAATAATTTGCATAATAGGTCCCTCTGTACAATTAGGGTTATGTACCATGGCTATCTTAATGATCATACAGCTGTTGATTCAATTATTGAATCATAGAGGCTGGTGCTTGGATGAATATCTAAAGAGTTAGATTGAGGACTCATCAAGCACCGTCAAAAGATTGTTAAGATGTGATCTCCAGCCTGAGTAGGAGATGGCAATCCTTTCTCACATAGGCTGATATCTGACCGACCTCTTGATGCAGGTCCTCTGCATAGGAATAGAGATTCGGAGGTGTCAGATTAGTTAGGTCAATGGGTTGACTTAACGAGATCGAGATAACCTAAGTCCTATGTTGAATGCTGTCACAGCATAGGCACGCATCCTCTGACCGGAGACAGATGTATTGCTATATGTCTGAGTATGTACATTTGACAGACCAATAGGTTGATGACCTAACCAAGGTCTATACACCGGCGCGTTGGTGTGCATATAAGGGCATATGAGTAATACGATCTCTCAAAGGGATCATACAGGTTCACTATTGAACCGGAAGACATGATCTCACTCATGAGATATTGGGAAGAATCAAATTCCGTGCACGGTCGTCTTGCTTTGGAAGCTTGACTGAATTTGTAGGTTTGATATATACTTTTAGAAAGTATATGATCAAGACCTAGGTATGATATATGCTTTTGGAAAGTATATGATCGATACCAAATCCCAATGATCAAATGAGAAACTTAATGATCAAACCCTGAAGAAGACAGTGTAAAATTGATCTTGATCTTCGGGTTGACCATGGGTCTTCCAGTATGCAGGATGTACAGGTATTGGGAATACCTGAAGGGTGATGTGATCATAAACGATTGTATATCCATGACGCTTCCATTCCGAGGGAGTGATGAAACAGGTCTGGATTTTAGTGACTCCTCTCAGTAGAGAAGCAATCCGATCTTAGTCCAAGTGTTGGACATTGATCTGAATGAGATTCTGATTAAATGAGAAGATTGGATTTGCGGTCTTGATTTAATCAAGCATCTGTGGGAGGTCCGTAAGATCTGGATTTGAGATAAGATCTCAACATCCAAGTCACTATACGTGGAATAATACAATCGCCCTGTCCTTATCTCCAAGTATCTGCGGAGAAAGCACATTATTCTTGAAGGAGTTCAAGAATAATTCATTTGATGAATTCCATATCCAAGCAAGAAGAACTTGATGATTAAATGAGATTTAATTATCAAGCTTAATATGAATATGATTCATATTGTGAAAATGATTATCTAAGATAATTAAATGGGATTTAATTATCAAGGATTAGAGAATATGGATAATACTATCCATGATATATGTGTGTTATAAATATGATTTATAATATACATATATAAGAGAGAGAATTTATGTAAATAGCATTTGTTAATTAATAATGTGGAATGGATTCACATTTGTTAATTAATTGGAAATGCAATTTACTAACTAGTTTGGGTTGTGAATATGATTCACATAATTTTCAATGGCAAGGTTGAAATATTCACAAATTAATTTTGGAATTATTTTGGTGGATATTTATTGTAATTAATTGAGGAATAATATAATAAATAAAATGGAGAAAACAACCACCCTCATGGGTGGCGTCACCCATGAAGAGTTCATGGGTGACGCCCCCCCCCCTTTTTAGGGGTTGGTTAAACTCCACTTCATTTGTTATATTATCTCTTGATTAATTGTTGTTATTGAACAACAAATCCTAGCCATTGATTTATCATGGACCAAGCATAGCCCTTGGATCCATGTGTCCCATGGATTGAGATCCATTGGATCCTAAACTAGTATATAAGGAGGGCTAGGGTAGCCTCTCCATGGTACATCATTTAGAGTTGTGCAAGGTTACAACTCTCTCTCTCTCTCTCATTCTCGCCCTCTCTCTTTCTCTTCTCCATCAAGTGGTCGTCCACTTTGTGTTGAGAAAGGAGAGACTCTCGGCTTCTTCTTCGACGACTCGAGGATCTCCTTCTTCTTTGGAGTTTCTTACTCTAAAGGAAGACGACGGATTTCGTTTGACGAAATCGACGGAGCCATCGCTTGGATCTTCATCGAGGATTGCGGGAAGGAACGTGACTCATCATCACGCCCGCAAGTGCGTTCTTCGTGGATCGGACTTAAGATAGGAGGATCTCTACTTTGGGATCTCGCGATCACAACCACGCTTCAAGAGGTATTTCTTATACTTTGTGGTTTGATGAAACGATTCGAGAAGTGTTCTCGTGATCATGTGGTTTCATCGTTATGTTAAAATTTTTAATTTCCGCTGCATCTAGCGACTAGTGCGACTAGTTGCCCCGATTGCATACGATGCTATCAACACGCTTCCGTGATACCACTTGAAGGATATCGAGCCATAGGTTGAATAAGGTTTTGGATATGATCTATTGACCTTAGACGATTTGGTTCTTGAAAGGGTTGCGAAATTTTTACTGCATTTCAATTTTCGCACCTCTGTCTAATTGAATTTTTCGGCTCTGTTTAAAATGTTTAAACACGAAATTTTCAATTGGAATTTGTTTCCCATTAAACAAGGAAACCATAGGACTTGAGTTTACTAAATTTGGACTTCATTTGCTCAAGATATGGCTTTTTGAATATGACTATATTCACTGTTGCGGGAACTGCGGATTTGAACGTAATTAATGAGATAATTACGGTTTTAATACGCCTTGAAATGCGTGAATTATCACTTGAGTTCTTTAATAAATCAAATAGGCAATCTTTGGAAACTGAGTTTGCATTTTTTGGATTTCATTTGATCAAGATAAGTTAATTTTAGTGATTGGGGGTCACTGCTGGAAATTAACAATTTCTTGATCTTGAACCTTGTGATATGTCATTCAATTATCATGATGAAAATTAATTGTTAATTTTCTGGAATAATTAGTGATAAATATTTGTGAAATATTTAAAGAGATAATTATTTCATTGAATGACACTTGCCTAAATCACAATGATAAGATATTAGATCTTGATCATTGGTTCATCAACAAACATTGCTTTCATGAAAACTATAGCTTATCCTACAATAGTTGTAGGTCAACTTTTACATGAAAAACCCTTTTGCTTGAATAGGATTGGGGATTTGTCTAGCAAATCTCCTTATAATCAAAAATGTTTTGATTTATATTATATGGTATAATTTCGGTTGAAAAACCGATGAACATCTCAAAGTACATGATGGTCTATCTGATATTATCCTTTCCCGAGGCGGATGTGGTGCCTAGTCGGAGAGCATTGGGGTAGCGGGTTGCAACGTATGTGGTCCGTCCCACTCTCGTCGGTATTGGCCATGACAGCGGGTAGGGACAGTATAATACCGGAGACAGACAATATGTATTTTTCTAATTATTAAAATTCAAATAATACGTATTTTGAGATAATACCTACTATTCAAGTAAAAGACATGTTTGTTGATTGATGATTGGATTGATGATTAATTTAATGTGATTAAATTAATTATATCCAATAAACACTCTATTATGAATAGATGTATATTTCCCTTGCAAGAATTAATTATGTGAATATGATTCACGATAATTAATTACAATTTGAATATGAGGTGGAGGATCACATAAGTGACATCCATGGTCTCCCGTCAAGGCAAAGGATTCCGTCGCCAGTTGTTGTGTATGGGAGACGCCTGTCCGAAGTGACAGATCCTGTGCATGATTTAATTGGATCGGGTTCTTTGCTTCTCGAAAGAGTAAGGTCGTATACGTAGTGACCCCAATATCGGGTCCTCATATTATTGGGGCGATATTGGATTGCGTATAGCGAGTATTAAGCCTGTTGACGGTTGGTTCAATTAATGACGGGTCAACATCATCTTAGGGGTGGTGGGCCCGGGTATTAAAGACCGAATTGGGAAATGCAAGTTGGACTTGCAAGGCGGAATGTGTTCCCGCTTCTTTTTATCCGAGTTGTAGGTTCTCATATTATTGGGATGCAACAAAGATAGGAAAGGAGATCCCAGATCTTGCTAGAGATATAATGGTAAGAATATCTCTTACATTGAAAGTAATTAAGGGAATGAACTTTCAGTGTTGACAAGGCAAGACAACTTTGATATAAAAATTCCTAAATCAAAGTAAAATATGTATATATATATAATATATATACCCTTATGCAAATTTCTTATTTCAGATAATTCTTCATTAAACCCACTCAATGTTATACTCAATGATAACCAGTAAAAATATCCTGGATTGGAGTCATGATCCAGATATTGTACTTGCAATTGGACACATAATGTATGTGGCTGCAGTGTGCAAGTCCCCTCAACATAATGAGGAAGGGCAATTAAATAAGACAATAAGACATCACCTTAGGGTTTGTATGTCTCTATAGTCTTGATCTTTCATCGAGTGTACTTTGGAAGTGACATGTCGATGGTGATCGTAATTGTCGGATAATCCTTATAAAATAAAAGAAGATATTTTGGCATACAAATGTGCTCTAGACATTTAATCATGAATGACATGGTTCTATGCATTATGCAGAATGGTGGCTCGAAAGAGATGATGTATTCAAAATGTTTGAATACCTACCTGAACCTAAGTCTAAGAGTTAAGATGTATGTAGATATGATGAGTGTCATCATTCTACTGTCTATACTCTGGTCATTCGTGAAGCTTCATAATATTCATATTGTATGAATTTAATGAAGCATGTATAAATGTTGAAATGCTATTACATTGAATTCTTTTTGAATTTAACATAAGAGATCCTTAGTCTTAAGCAATGGTTGTTTATAGATTAAGAGAGTGCAGTGGAAGCATGGGTCGGACCCGAGTAAGAAGGAAAGTCAAAGAGTTGACCTACTTCTGTGACTTCCATATGACATCCAAAGAGTTGGATGAATGCCAATGCTGCAATAAGTTGATGTGTTGATAGTATGACTATCAAGTCTGTCTAAAATCCTTAGTAAAGGACTCAGATAGAGCATCAGAATAATCTACATATAATCATTGACTCTGACTTACTTATTTCATAAGATAAAGTCTGATAATTGTATCCCAATCTTCTAGCGATATTTGCAATTGGTTGCATATATAAATTAGAAGATTAGAAATTTGATCTTAAGGTTTAGTAGTCATCTACATGGATATTGTTGTAATTGTTGCAGCAATCTCTGTTGGATAGATAGACTTCATATTCTCAGTGGGAGAGCCCTTTTGTTTTAGAGAATGTCTCTATGACCTAGATATTAGAATACCCTCATTGTTTATTTCTAAATGTTGGACATAAACATGAATATCTGAGATAGAACTATCATAAAGAGTTATGATGGATATATTTCAGATAGTAATCTAACATCTAGTGGACTCCACAAAATTAGAAAATTAATGAATGGTTCATTAAGATTTCTAATACTGAAAATCAAACCTTATAAGATCAATAGGAGGTTGAAGATCATTTGACAATGATCTGGCATCAAGTCTTGGACATATGTCTGTTGATTTGATCAATAGACTAGTAAGATATGAAACTTTAGAATGTCTAAAATTCCAAATCTTACATACTTGTGAATATTGTATTCAAAGTAAAATGTCCAATACACCCTTCTCTGGGAATGGTGTTAGATGTCGAGGTATTCAAGATCTCATACATATTGATGTATGTAGATCATCTATATCATAGTAAACGTTATGGATATGTGATATCTATTGATGATTACGTATGATATGAGATTTCTTCTCTTCACCTGAGAAACCTTTGAAATGTTCAAAGATTTCACAATTTTGGTTTAGAACCAAAGTTTGAAGAAAGATGAAATGAATTTGATCTAACCTAGGTAGCTTGTACCTATTAGATAAAATTCAAAGAATACCTTATGGAGATATGAATATCATTTCTATCTCACTCCTCCTAATACACCTAAACTCAATGGAGTTGTAGGGAGATACAATTGGATCATGTGTGACATGATCAATGATGAATTTTAGCATAATTATCCTCTTAGTTTCCTGGTATATATGTGTGGTAGAGACTACAATATATATCCTTAATAAGGTTCCATGGATGTAAGCTGGAATCTAGCACTTGAGAGTGCTACTTCATTAGGAAAATGAAGTATGGTATTGGATACCTACTTTATGACCTTGAGATTCTTAAAAGATCTCATTTCTGAGAATATGATTCTTAGAGGATGACTCTCTTAAGAATCAAGATGAAAATGAAGTAAAGGAACTCATTTAATCTTGAGAAGATAATGAGGCTCCTGAAATAGGAAACTAAAAGGACAATTAAAGATGAAACATTAATACCTCTTCAAATGAGTTTGAGGATGTATTCCATGTGTCAGCCAAGTCTGACAATGATCGGACTTCATGTGATGAAGCTCCTAAGGATCATGACATGGAATGATGGATATTAGCAATAAAGTCTAAAGTAGACTTCATATACAAGTGTTGTATATGGACCCTCGAGGATCCACCTATAAGGGTTAGACCCATTAAGGTATAAATGGATCTTCAAGAGAAAGGGAACCTGATGAGAAGGTAGAGACCTTCAAAGCTCGGTTCGTAGCCATAAGCTACACATCGGAAGAGAAGACATTGCTTGCAATGAGACTTGCTCTTCAGTGGCCATGCTTAAAATCATCAGAATATTGCTAACCCTAGCTACACAACTTGACTGTTGCATCTTCAAGATGTAATTCAAGATTGCATTCCTCTAAGAATACCTCTCTGAGGATATTCACATGAAGTAGCCCCAGGGCTTCATGATTTTGGAGAAAGTAAGGTGTGAAAGCTAAAGAAATCCATCTGTGGACTCAAATAAGCAGTTGGAACATAAGATTTGATGAAATTATAAATGTTATGATTTCAAATAGAATCTTGATGTACCATGTGAAGCTTAGTGGGAGTGCCATTGTGTTCATCGTGCTAAATGTAGATAATATCTTAATCATTTGGAATGATATAAGGATGATAATAAGTGTTTTATGATCTGGCTATTCCATACCTTAAGATATGATCTCAAGGATACCTCTTAGATCTTAGTTCTGAAGTTGTTCAGAATCAAAGAAAAAAGGGTATTGGGACTGTCACATTTGTAGTACACCTTGGACATACTCCATTATTGGAAATTCCAAGAAAGGCTTCCTTCCCTTGAGATTTGGTACTGACCTATCTAAAGGGATAGCACCTCAAAGAGTTGAGGAAGTGAATGCTAGAACTGCTTGCACTTGTGCATCAGTTACGAGAAGCTTAGTGTATGCTTGATGTGTACAAAAGCCAGATATCTGCCATGTAGTGGGAGTAGTAAACTGTTACTAATCCTACAGAGAAAACACTTGATTGCAGTAATAACGATATCTTCAAAGATGACAAGGCTTTAGAGATAGTGATCTCTAAGTCTCATCTTCAAGAAATTAAGACTTTATAGATAGAGATCTAAAAGGTCTTAACTATGGATACCTTGAGAGATAGTGATCTCCCGGAATAAGGGTATTCTGATAAGGATTATGGAAATACTGGTTATAATAGTTATTGAGCAATAGTGTCAAGGACACTATAATTGCTTTGTCAAGATTGAGTATAGGTTGCATTAGATGCAACATTCGCATTGGATGCGAGCACTGTTACCTAGGGATATGCAAGTGCCGTAAAAGGACTTGGCATAGTCTTTTGGGAACAGAGTGACTGATCAGCTTACCTAGCAATTTTTCTAAATAGCATATGATTGTCACATGAGTGTGGTTTAAATGATTAGCCCTTTAATGGCTCTTTGGGCTAGTGGGAGATTGTTGGACATGTGAGCCCACGGCGAGCCATTATGCAATAAATGTTATTGCGAATATCATTCCCTGATCTGAAATGAAGAATAAATAATTTGCATAATAGGTCCCTCTGTACAATTAGGGTTATGTACCATGGCTATCTTAATGATCATACAGCTGTTGATTCAATTATTGAATCATAGAGGCTGGTGCTTGGATGAATATCTAAAGAGTTAGATTGAGGACTCATCAAGCACCGTCAAAAGATTGTTAAGATGTGATCTCCAGCCTGAGTAGGAGATGGCAATCCTTTCTCACATAGGCTGATATCTGACCGACCTCTTGATGCAGGTCCTCTGCATAGGAATAGAGATTCGGAGGTGTCAGATTAGTTAGGTCAATGGGTTGACTTAACGAGATCGAGATAACCTAAGTCCTATGTTGAATGCTGTCACAGCATAGGCACGCATCCTCTGACCGGAGACAGATGTATTGCTATATGTCTGAGTATGTACATTTGACAGACCAATAGGTTGATGACCTAACCAAGGTCTATACACCGGCGCGTTGGTGTGCATATAAGGGCATATGAGTAATACGATCTCTCAAAGGGATCATACAGGTTCACTATTGAACCGGAAGACATGATCTCACTCATGAGATATTGGGAAGAATCAAATTCCGTGCACGGTCGTCTTGCTTTGGAAGCTTGACTGAATTTGTAGGTTTGATATATACTTTTAGAAAGTATATGATCAAGACCTAGGTATGATATATGCTTTTGGAAAGTATATGATCGATACCAAATCCCAATGATCAAATGAGAAACTTAATGATCAAACCCTGAAGAAGACAGTGTAAAATTGATCTTGATCTTCGGGTTGACCATGGGTCTTCCAGTATGCAGGATGTACAGGTATTGGGAATACCTGAAGGGTGATGTGATCATAAACGATTGTATATCCATGACGCTTCCATTCCGAGGGAGTGATGAAACAGGTCTGGATTTTAGTGACTCCTCTCAGTAGAGAAGCAATCCGATCTTAGTCCAAGTGTTGGACATTGATCTGAATGAGATTCTGATTAAATGAGAAGATTGGATTTGCGGTCTTGATTTAATCAAGCATCTGTGGGAGGTCCGTAAGATCTGGATTTGAGATAAGATCTCAACATCCAAGTCACTATACGTGGAATAATACAATCGCCCTGTCCTTATCTCCAAGTATCTGCGGAGAAAGCACATTATTCTTGAAGGAGTTCAAGAATAATTCATTTGATGAATTCCATATCCAAGCAAGAAGAACTTGATGATTAAATGAGATTTAATTATCAAGCTTAATATGAATATGATTCATATTGTGAAAATGATTATCTAAGATAATTAAATGGGATTTAATTATCAAGGATTAGAGAATATGGATAATACTATCCATGATATATGTGTGTTATAAATATGATTTATAATATACATATATAAGAGAGAGAATTTATGTAAATAGCATTTGTTAATTAATAATGTGGAATGGATTCACATTTGTTAATTAATTGGAAATGCAATTTACTAACTAGTTTGGGTTGTGAATATGATTCACATAATTTTCAATGGCAAGGTTGAAATATTCACAAATTAATTTTGGAATTATTTTGGTGGATATTTATTGTAATTAATTGAGGAATAATATAATAAATAAAATGGAGAAAACAACCACCCTCATGGGTGGCGTCACCCATGAAGAGTTCATGGGTGACGCCCCCCCCCCCTTTTTAGGGGTTGGTTAAACTCCACTTCATTTGTTATATTATCTCTTGATTAATTGTTGTTATTGAACAACAAATCCTAGCCATTGATTTATCATGGACCAAGCATAGCCCTTGGATCCATGTGTCCCATGGATTGAGATCCATTGGATCCTAAACTAGTATATAAGGAGGGCTAGGGTAGCCTCTCCATGGTACATCATTTAGAGTTGTGCAAGGTTACAACTCTCTCTCTCTCTCTCATTCTCGCCCTCTCTCTTTCTCTTCTCCATCAAGTGGTCGTCCACTTTGTGTTGAGAAAGGAGAGACTCTCAGCTTCTTCTTCGACGACTCGAGGATCTCCTTCTTCTTTGGAGTTTCTTACTCTAAAGGAAGACGACGGATTTCGTTTGACGAAATCGACGGAGCCATCGCTTGGATCTTCATCGAGGATTGCGGGAAGGAACGTGACTCATCATCACGCCCGCAAGTGCGTTCTTCGTGGATCGGACTTAAGATAGGAGGATCTCTACTTTGGGATCTCGCGATCACAACCACGCTTCAAGAGGTATTTCTTATACTTTGTGGTTTGATGAAACGATTCGAGAAGTGTTCTCGTGATCATGTGGTTTCATCGTTATGTTAAAATTTTTAATTTCCGCTGCATCTAGCGACTAGTGCGACTAGTTGCCCCGATTGCATACGATGCTATCAACACGCTTCCGTGATGCGCTTAAGGATATTCGATATCCTTCAAGGTCATTATCAACAAGAGTCGTGCGTGTGCTCCGAAATACTCTACTTAGGCAGTCAAGAATTCATTGAATCAAGTCCCGTGATCCTCAAATAATTAAGTCAACTAGACCTTAAATACCTCAATCCCAGTTCCTATAAGGTTCTTGTTATTAGGTAGGTTTTAAGGTCCAATCAAGCTCCAATCTCCGGATTTTACTTAGACTTGTTCAACTATCAAACTCAATCCGAAAAATGCTCATGCTATGCAATGCTATGCAAAATGCAGGACATATTTTTGTGATGCAATTTTTCGAAGATTTTGAACTTTTTATGGATTTTTGAAAAGATGGTGCATGTATTTTTTTGTATTTTTCAAAAGATTTTTCAACTGTTTTTGGATTTTAATTTTGCAAGCACCCATTGTCCCGCGCAATCGAGGCTTACTCAAATAGGTGAAAGGGCTTTCTCCCTTCTTTAAACAGAGCCCTTTGGCAAGAGGGTTGAGGATAGTGACTTAAGCTAGGAAGTCGACCATCTATCAGTCATTGGCTTTTTCCCTTATCCTTTTCTCCTTTTGACTGTCGAACTCGCCTGAGACTTCCCTCTCTGCCCCTTACCTGGAAGCCTTGGGTAATAGCTCAGATCCCAACTAATCTAGGGATTAGATAAAGATCAGCAAGAGGTCAAATGCTATCGAAATTCAAGAAAAAGGAGGAGTTTCAATTTGCTCTCAATGAATGTGCTTGGGTGAAAGCTGCTTTATATATCGCGACGCGTAGGCACTGAGCAAAGATCCGAAGCGGGACGGTCTCTCTGACAAGCTAGGTACCGAACTCGGACCCCAGAAGACGTACAGGCAAAGGCTATGGACTAGGTGACTGAGGGTTGTATACTATCGGCGAGGTCTGATATAGACGTAGTTGACAAAGCAGAGAATCAAAGAAGAAGCATCATTTTCCAGGGAATCCGATAGGCGGAATCGGCATCTCTGGTAAGCACTGGTTAGAATAGCATCCCTCCCTCGTATGTGTGGAAAAGCTGCTTAGATAACCAATATGCGGACCCTAGTTTTCTCACCAGTACTCGCCTTTGACCTGACCTCATTGCTTAAATCGACCCTCCCTCATTGCCTAGCTCCGACTCGTCTGCTCCCTAGGACCATGATGCGAGGCTGGTTGTTGAAGAGAGGAAGGATGTCAAGATTAGTGCCTCTCTCAGGCCCAGGTTTTTCAAACAATTTTGAAAACTATAGTCCAAAATAATTTTTACAAACAGTTTTTACAAACATGTACACATATTTGAAATCATTTTGCAAAGGTTTTCCAAACAGTATGTATAGATTTTTCAAATATTTTTGCAACCATTTTTCAATCCATTTGCAAATCGTTTTTCAAGCATTTTATTTCACACAAAGAAAATAATTTTACAATCAAAATATTTTTACAAAGGTTGAAAACATGTAACAAAACGTTTTCAAAATAGTTTTCAAAATATTTTTCACAAAGATGTTTAAACTATTTTTCAAACATTTTGCAAAAAATATTTTCACCTGATTTACTAATCAGTAAATACACAAAGAATTTGAGGAATGATGACATCTTTTTATTAAGGTTTTTAATGACTTTTATAGAATAATTAGCCATATTAAGAAAATACGAAAGTACGAGTTATGGCTAAAGTATATACACAGTATATACGACCCCCCCTATACTTAACTTGAGCTATGTCCTCATAGATCGGAGAGAAAAGAGAAGACATAACTCGTACTAAGTATAGACAAGTCTAAAGAACAAATGAATGAACCAATAAGAAGTTGATCGTCCCCCCTATACTTAGGATCAAATAATCCTAAGTATAACAGACTGTACACAACACAGGGAGGGTCATGGGTGGGAATGAACAGATCGTACTCAGATTGTCTCCCCCTATACTTAGGGTAAGATATCCCTAAGTATAGACAAGAAGAGGAGACAATGGAGAGGATCGAAATGAATAGAAGAAACTCGGGGTGCACACCCCCCTATACTTAGGACAAAGTACGTCCTAAGTATGGAAAGCTATCTACAAGGGCGGCACCTTTTTGATAGATAAAGAAAATAGAAAAGGAAAAGAAGAGAAGAAGAAAATAAGAAAAGAGATGAGACTGGAAATGGGATCATGAGAATGTACACGTCACTCCCCCTATACTTAGGGTAAAAGAAGCCCTAAGTATAGCCAACGACAGGAGTGATGACACAGAACGACAAAAGAGAACTCGGCTCGTCCACCCCTCCTAAACGTAGGACAGAGTGTGTCCTAAGCAAGGAAAACACGAGAATGGATGGACGAGCAATACGGGAGAGACATAGATGAACAAAGGAGAATGTACAACAGAGGTGGATGTACATATGATCAAGAAGGCCGAAAGCTATCCTTCTTGCGAGACCGCTGAGGGATAGATCTGGTGTGGTGTATGTCGACATCAGGGTCCACAGTGGACGGAAGCCGATCAGGGTCGATGCGGTGAAGGCCCTCAGTGGAGTCAAATCGGAAAGGGACGAACGGGTCAATGGAAGTAGTCTGGCTAGGTTCTCCCTTGGTGGTCTTATGGTGTAAAGGCACAGACTGGTGAGTGGAAGAAGTACGGCTGCGTCCGGCCTTGGAAGTCTCGCAGATATCAAAATGAAATGGGACGAACTCATCATCCTCGGAAGAAGTGTACTCGGAGTCGTCCTGCGAGGGCTCGTCTAGGTCAAAATCAAAAGGAACGAAATCATCAGTGGAAGTATACGAACTCAGATCCTCCTCAAGAGTCTCACCTAAATCATTGTCTTCAAGAGGCCTAAATCTATCAAAATAAATGGCAGCATCATAACCACCTCAATCATCTTTACTTGTGAAGGACCAGTAACGGACTTATCAGTGGAAGTAGTCAAACCAGGTCCGTCCTGTCTAGTCTTACCTAGGTCATTTGTTTCCTTATGAGGTCTCTCAAAATAATGGGCAACATCATAAACGTCCTCAATCATCTTTACTTGTGAGTGCCCAGGAACGGACTTATCAGTGGAAGTAGTCAAACCAGGTCCGTCCTGTCTAATCTTGGTATCTGCCCTCCGCTCAAATGGTTCAATCACGTTGATACTTTGGATTTCATCAACACATCGCCACACACTAGGAGGAGGAACTGCGAGGTCTATGCTTTCCGATTTCCTCCCCTTTCGGGGGATCCATCGGGTCTCATCAGCGATCGCTAAGGAAGCATCTCTAGTATCATCAGATCGGTCACAGGCCTCGGAGTCGGCTATGATCGGTGAAGGAGCATCAGGTGCAGGTCTCTGATCGACTATGGGTGTGGTGATCAACACTTCTCTCTCGTCAACAGGACGGAAGCGAACCTCTCCTGATCCATAGTCAATAACGACCCTCGCAGAGGCGAGAAATGGTCGTCCCAGGATGATTGGAGATGGCTCCCCTGTGGAGGTCTCCATGGGCAACACGACAAAGTCAACATGATGGCTCGTGCCCCAAATAAAAATGACGGCGTTTTCAAGGATACCCTTCGGCCTCTTTATTTATCCATCAGCAAACTGAACGATCATCCTGGTTTTCTTGAGAGGCCCTAAGTGAAGAGATTGTACCAGCGAGAAGGGTAATATGCTAATAGACGCACCGCCGTCTAGGAGAGTGTGATCACAAGTATAGTCAGAGATAGTGCATGTGATGAAAGGAGTAGATGCTTTCTTCTACTTTGAAATGGGACGGTGTGTGATGGCGTGGGCAGTGGTCATGGTCAGAATGTGACGCTCAGATCTGCTCCTCCGCTTTCTCTTTTTGGGAAGAGGAGCTGATAAATGGGTCATGGCCTGCTGAAGTGGGGCTTGGATGTGTTGGAAATGCGAGCCCACGGCGAGCCATTAAGCAATAAATGTTATTGCAAATGTCATTCCCTGATCTGAAATGAAGAATGAATAATTTGCATAATAGGTCTCTTAGTACAATTAGGGTTATGTACCATGGCCATCTTGATGATCATACAGTTGATTCAACTATTGAATCATAGAGGCTGGTGCTTGGATGAATATCTAAAGAGTTAGATTAAGGACTCATCAAGCACCGTCAAATGATTGTTAAGAAATGATCTCCAGCCTGAGTAGGAGATGGCAATCCTTATCTCTAAAGGCTGATATCTGACCGACCTCTTGATGCAGGTCCTCTGCATGGGAATAGAGATTCGGAGGTGTCAGATTAGTTAGGTCAAAGAGTTGACTTAACGAGATCGAGATAACCGAAGTCCTATATCGTATGTTGTCACGATACAGGCACGCATCCTCTGACCAGAGACAGATGTGTTGCTATATGTCTAAGTATGTACATTTGGTAGACCAATAGGTTGATGACCTAACCAAGGTCTATACACCGGCGCGTTGGTGTGCATATAAAGGCATATGAGTAATACGATCTCTCAAAGGGATCATACAGGTTCATTTACTGAACCGGAAGACATGAGCTCACTCATGAGATATTGGGAAGAATCAAATTCCGTGCGCACGGTCGTCTCACTTTGGAAGCTTGACTAAATTTGTAGATTTGATATATACTTTTGGAAAGTATATGATCAAGACCTAGGTATGATATATGCTTTTGGAAAGTATACGATCGATACCGACTCCAAATGATCGAATGAGAAACTTACTGATGAAACCATGAAGTAGACAGTATAAAGTTGATCAAATACTTCATGTTTAATCTGAGTCTTCCAGTGTGCAGGATGTACAGGTATTAGGAATACCTGAGGGTGATGTGATCATAAATGATTGTATAACCATGACGCTTCCATTCCTAGGGAGTGATGAAACGGGTCTGGATTTTAGTGACTCCTCTCAGTAGAGAAGTAACCTAATCTTAGTCCAAATATTGGACATTGATCTGAATGTGATTCAGATCCAATGAGAAGATTAGATTTACGGTCTTGATTTAATCAAGCATCTATGGGAGGCCCGAGATCTGGATTTGAGATATGATCTCAATATCCAAGTCACTATACGTGGAACAATACAATCACCCTGTCCTTATCTCCAAGTATCTGCGGAGAAAGCGCATTATCCTTGAAGGAGTTCATGGATAATTCTATTGTTGATATATGTATCCAAGCATTGAGAAAATGGATAATTAAATGAGATTTAATTATCACAATTAATATGAATTTGATTCATATTATAAATAGAGCTATCTTAGATAATTAAATGTGATTTCATTATCAAAGATGTAAATAATGTGAATGTGATTCGTATTATTTGGACACAAGAGAATAGAGATCCAAGATGATTAAATGTGATTTAATTATCATGGATATGACTAATGTGGATAGCAATATCCATATTAGTCATATATGTTATAAATGTGATTTATAATATATAAGAGAGAGCAATTTGTAATTTACATTTGTTAATTAAATGTTAATGTGAGTTGGATTCACATTGAACATTAAATTGAAAATGTAATTTACATTTTGTTTTGGGTTGTGAATGTGATTCAGAAATTTCCAATGGCATGATTGCAATGTTCACAAAATAAATTGGATTTATTTTTGTGAAATAATTTGCAACAAAAGTTGTTGCAAATAATGGAGATTACATAAAAGGTGAAATAGCCACCTTCCTAATGGAGGAGGGTGGACGGCCACCACTCCCATTAGGAAAGGGAGGCCGTCCCCCCTCTCCACATGGAAGGAGGCTTTCTCTCCTTTCATTATCTCCATGTATTGATGATTTAATTTTGTGATTAAATTGTGTTGATTTATCAACATATATTTAATTTAAATTAAATTAATTGTTGTTGTGTTTTTAGCAACAAATCATGACCATTGAAAGAAACACAAATTAATGTGGATCATTGGATTTGTGTTGACACATGGATTGAGATCCATGGATCCCAAAACCCTATAAAAGGAGAGGCACCCCATTGCTCTTCTTTAATAGACACACAATAGTTGAGACAACAAATCTCTCTCTCTCTTTCTCTCTTTCTCTCCCTCTCATGGCCGTCCACCATGGATGACCTAGAGAGGTTCTACATCGCCGTTGCATCGTCGTTATGCTGCCCGATGTTTTGCTTGTGGAACTCCGTCTACTTCGGCGTGCCTTGCTCATGAAGAAGACGTCGGATCTCGTGTTTTGAGATCAGGAGATCTGCCGCTTGGATCATCAACATGGATTGCGAGAAGCACGCGGTTCATCCCCGTGCTCGCAAGCGTCTCCTCCGTCAGATCGGACTTGAGACAGGAGGTCTCTTTGTTTAGAGACTCGATCGCAACCACGCTTCAAGAGGTAAACTTAATACTTGTTTGTGGTTTAGACGAAACGATCTGAGAAGTGTTCTTGGATCATGTGGTTTCGTCGCATGAAAATTTTTTTAATTTCCGCTGCATAGAACAACTAGTGCGACTAGTCGTTCTTCATCGTATCTGATACGACGATCACGCTTCCGTGAAGCGCTTGAGGATCTAACCATATCAATCAGGATGATCTCATGAATAGTAGCCACCACTTCGGGTTCAGATAGCATTTTTTTGAATTTTTGGACCTCCTCCATACAAGGGAGGAAGTCGGAATCAGCATGTACATGAGGAGTGCCCAGAGCAGTCTGTACATAGGCACCCTCGGGGTTGGAGATGGGACAAGAAGTGAGTGGATGTGTGGTCAAATGATTGGGCAATTGGCCCCTCTCCTCACAACGTGGCTCGATCGTGTGACTCCCAAAATCTTTTTGTGTTTTTATGTTTTCTCATTTTTTTGTATTTTTGGTGATTGCAAGCTCCCATGATCACCCACAATTGAATCCATAGCCTTGCTGAATAGAGCACTATTCCTATATTCTCTCAACATGGCAAGATTATCTTTCATCAAATCAGTGTGCTTTATCATCAGGATCAACATGTCACTCATGGAGATCGAGGGAGGTGACTCCAACAGGTCAGACTTGGGTGGATGTGAAAGTGGACGTGGATAATATACGGGTGGAGGTGGGTAGAAGTCTGAGTCGTGATACTGTGGCTGAGGTGGATATGTACAAAAGCCAGAAAAAGTAGGAGGAGGATCCTCTTGATAAAAGGGAGGTGGACCGGCAGGAGGGTACGAGGAATTCGCAAAATCCGGATAAAAATCGCTCCAGCGATCCATCTCGAAACAAGAGAAAAATGATCTGGAGAGCACGATGGTCAAGTCAAGAGATGTGAGAAAAAGGCGCAAATGCGCGGAGTGATCATGCACACAAAACAATTACAAGCAAAAAATGAAACAATTAAACCCTCAATTCACGTACTCAACTCGGTGAAGACCACAAATGCAGTCTTTTTATCTTGTATGTTTTAGAGTTAGGTGAGAAGTCAAAATATTGCACAAACACTTATGGGGCTGAAAATGGGATTTGGGCACTAACCTTAGTGTGTGCGCGAGCAATGTAAAACGAAGACAAAGAGGGGATTACTCGCCCCAATACAAGTTTTTTTTGGTGGTTTTTAGGGTCAAGTAATATTAACAGTCCCAATTTTATTGATTATCACTTTTTTTGAATTTTTAGTAAGAAATGCACGAACCTATCGAGTAGTCAATTTTGCTTAGCACCTAGGTGATCAAAAACAGAGGTAGAGGAGCGGAAAAACAATGCAAGCGGCAAAACAATGATGTATGCTAAAGAGAAATGCTCACCTTGCCTCCAGCACTCTACATGCAAAGATGCTCAGTAGAATTGAAACCTATTTATATGCAAAAGCAAAGCCGATGAAATCGCCCTAAGTTTCAGAAATTGCTATTATCGTGAAGAACCACAAGTCGGTCACCAATCCTCAATCCAAAAAGTCCGGTCTATACTCACCCCTCCTCTTCTCGACAAATTGAGTTCAGCAGTAGCGCCCGATGGGGTGGGCTCGTGGCGCGGTGTATCTAAGATGATGAAGCGACTGTTTGAATTTGACAAAGTCCAAACGCGGCTATAGGTACATGCAAGATATATTAGGTGTTTGGTCTTAATCTATCGCAAGCAATCCTAAGGCTAAGGGCCTAATCACACAAAGTACAGAAAACAAAACCGAGAAAACAAAGGGAAAAAGATGCGATGAAAACCGTAAAATCCGCGGTGTGCCCCCAAGTGTACGAACACTTGGAAATTGGGCCCGAAAGTCCAAAGTCCTGAGGTACCTGTATTATTGCAAATATAGAGTCTCTCTCTCTCACAATAAATTACACAAATAAAAGCTACAAAAGGCTCAAAAGTATGACTCTCTTCTCAAGTCCTCCCTGCCTTCTTTGATGCTCGGTCAGAAGTCTCCTACCGCCTTCACATGGTGCACCGACGCCTAAGGTAGAGCATATCCCTCGATCAGCGGTTCCTCGCACAAAGTCAACAAGGAAGAGTGATTAGACAAGTCAAGCAATGATATCAAATAAGTGAGCAAATACAGAAAGCAAAAATGTAGACAAGTATCACAATCACGAAGCAAAAATGATCTACGCGTTGTTGCGCCATTTGATAAACACAATTTATCAAGGGTCTAAATAGTATGTCTCACAAAGGCGGAGACAACCGAGGTCGCTGCGGTGACCCACAATAAATTGTATTTAATCAACAATTAACCCACACTATAGATCAAGCAATAAGAAATAAATGTGGAGTTAAAAATTATTTTTAACTCTGCACAAAAAATGTATAGCAAGCAAGTATGCAGAGAGTTCGAACACAGGGAGCAAACAGGATAGATCAAACAGATGTGTGTGTGTGTGTGAAAGTGATGTGTTGTCGACACTATGCAATGCAAATATTTTTGTGGGTTTTTTTATATTTTTATATTTTTAATTTTTAATTTTGTATTTTGATTTTCTTTTTACTGATTTTGTATTTTTTTTTGTATTTTATATTTTTATATTTTCTTTTTCAATATAGGAATATAGATACAATGTAATAAAAGGGGTGATAAAATATTTATAAAAATATGCAAAAATAGTCAAAAATTCAAAAATAAAATCTTTTTGGTCTTTTTATAATTTTTTTACTGTTTTTGTGATTTTTGGGTATTTTTCAAAATGTTTTGGTATTTTTAAATAGCAAAATGTAAGAAAACAGTGACTATACTTGCTGGCCGAAATTAAAATGAGGTTGCAAATACTAAACAGTACCTAAAATTCCTCAAATTAATTTTAAAATATAGACAATGAAACAAGGAAGACACAGCAACTGAGTTTGTATTTTTTGAATTTTCGATAATTTTCTAGATTTTTTGAAGTTTTTAGGTATTTTCAAATTTTTAAGGTTTTTCTTTTGCCATTTTTAGTGGTTTTTGGACTGACACTAGTAGATGACAAAACACAGAAAACATAATTTTTTCGAAATTTTTCAAAACTTTTTTATAATTTTCATGAATTTTCTAATGCAAACAATATGAAAAATGCATGTTTTTGAATTTTTAATAAATATGGAAATGCAATAAAATCAAAAATTCAAAATTTGGCGTTAAAGAACCAGCACACAGGAGCTTAACTTGAATTTTTAAGAATTTTTCGAATTA
Source organism: Ottelia alismoides (assembly GCA_037367405.1). Lineage (NCBI taxonomy): Eukaryota > Viridiplantae > Streptophyta > Magnoliopsida > Alismatales > Hydrocharitaceae > Ottelia > Ottelia alismoides. The sequence continues at coordinate 642,330 of JAZKJV010005913.1, read as the reverse complement.
AAATGAGGCTCCAAATAAATAAGTCAAGTACACAAAAATGACACAGCCTGGCAGGGGTATAAGTGCAAATATCAAAACATCTAAGGTCGCGCCTGCAATTTTTCACAAAAATTTTGACCTGAAACAAAAAGTATCTGGGCCAAACAACAACACCAAAAACCGCAAGGGCTTTCTTGCAAAAGTCCCAGGCCCACGTGAGTCGCACGCACGCCTGGGAAGGGCTCAGATGTAATACCACAAAAGCTCGGGGGCTGAATTGTAAAGTGGCCAGAAATTTTTAACGGTGAATGAATGTTTTGGTACTTAACAGAAATAAACACAATGCCTGGGGATTTTCCGCAAAATTGCCAAGTCACGTGCGCGATGCACGTGACCTGGCCAGGGCTGAAGTGCAAAGCCACAAAGGTCGGGGGTTCAATTAAAAATATTACAAAAGTAAATCAATGGCAGATGAATGTTTAAGCTTTAATTTATGAATACAAAAAGGGCACTGGGTATGAAACAAAATTACCCAACGTGGGAGCGATCTGACGGTGGGTTTTATCCCACTTGGACACGTGGCAGCTCAGCGCGCTGCGATATCGTTTCGCCTTCCAAAGGCCGAGATTAAGACGTGACTGGTTGATCGGACGGCCACGGACGCTCGTGATCCGACGGTATCTGCTCGCCTGGGCAGAATGATGAGATCGGACGATCCGAAGATCCTTTGGAAGAATCGGCCAGGAGCTTGCCGAGGGCGAACTTCGACCCGCTCTCCTGAGGTATTCTGGCTGTCAAGGACGATGAAGGTTGGGGCAAAATGGAGACAACGCTCCTCCGCTTCAACAGGCTGCTTCAGAGGTGGCGCTGGAGCTCAGGTGACCTCGCTCGAGCGCAAGAACGATCGGAGCCCCAGATGCCTGCGGTGTCGCAAAAATCGGCGTCGCGAGACGCCCCTTGGTCTCCAGATCCTGCAGGGGTCAACACAGCAAGCAAAGAAAAGAACTGGGGGGCCTTATTGGTGATGGCGGATGGGTGGTCAGCGGTGGTTGGAGCGGAGCTCCGGCGAGGATGACAAAGGCGGAAGGAAGGATGATGATCGAGATGGGAAGTGGCTGTGAGATCCTACAACTAAAGCTAAGGTAATAAAGCACAAAAAATGAATAAAAAGGATACCTCGAGGGTTGGGGAGCCCAAGGAAGGACCTCGATGGCCAAGTGGCCGGAGGTGGCTTGGAACACGCCAAGGAGCGCCTGAATCGCACCTCAACGGGTCGGGGGTCGACCTGCTGTCACCAGGGACCCAACATCGACAGCTCGGAGGTTGTTGGCCCTAGCCGAAGGTGGTTCAAAGAGGAAGGGGGCGACTGGGGTGCGGTTTTGAAATGTGGTGGAGTGGGCTCCTACAACGAGGCGTATCGAGCGGCGTGATGATCCGAAGTCCAAGATAAGCGTTAGGCGTGATTCATAGGTCTTCGAGCAACAATATTGTAGAAGACTTCAACCTCAAATGGTGAAAGATACAGTCTCGAAAAAATCACGAAAGTGGACAAAAACTTGTTTCTGACACAGCCCAGGCAGGGGTCAGAGAGTTGACCCGAGGTCAACTCTCCAGCCCACTTGGTTGATCCACGTGGACCAACCAGGAAAAAGCCTGGAAAAACTCTTTGTAAAATCAATTTCAAAAAGCAAACGATTTTATTAATTTTTAATTATAAATTAAAAAAGTTTATTTTTTTATGAAGTATTTTATAGTGATTTTTATTTATTTTTATGAAGTATATTTTTATAAGTTACCTTTTTAGACCTATGTAGGTACATTACCTGTATATTTTATTGTTTTATTTTTATTTTGTGTTTTTAATTAATTTGTTTTTTCTTATTATTTTATAAATTTATAAAATACTTTTATACATTTAAATATATTTTTATTTTATTTTTCTGAATTATTTTGTGTATTTAATAAAATAAAAGTATAATTTATATAGGTATAAGTATAAGTATGATATCTATGTATTATATATACATGTATTTTATTTTATGTTTTATTTAGGTTTTTAATCTTATTTTAATGTACATAATTATTGTAAATAATATTGAAAAAAAAATAAAAATATAAGAATACAAAAATAATGAATAAATAATTAATTGAATATTTTAATCTGTACAAGTATACTACAAGGGTCCAAAACTCAACTTTCAAACCGTAACTCCGAAAAATACGAAACCACCTCCATTAAATAGATTATTTTATGCTATATACAATTAAAGGTGAGTTTGGTACATTTCGAGTTTTTATTTGCAAGATACGGGTCTGGGAAGTTAGAGTTTTTGAATTTTATTCAGACCATAACATTTTATCTGTGTATTATTTTCAGTGAAATCAATTTTGTATTTTTCTTTATTAAATTATCTACAACTTTCATCTACAGAGTTTATTTATTTTATGTATAAAAAGTGGAACCAAAAATAGGTCCCAAAATGAATTAAAAACAAAGGGAATTTGATTGTATTTGACCCTTATCTCCCCCTACTTTATTCCTTGTCGACCTATTCATCAAGATGCCTAGGTCTCGGGGTTTCGGGTCATAAAATATTTACAATATTTTATTCTTTTTCTTTTCTTTTCTTTATTCTATAATTTCGGCTTTAAAAACCACATTTTATACAATATTTACACAATGATGCATGGATGCTAAGATGATGGTTTTAATGCTATTTACACGCATTTGCTAGGGTTTTTGCTACCAAAATGATAGAATAAAGATGATGAATTGTGGATTCATCTTCCCCCTATACTTTATCTTTGCTAGTCCCTAGCAAACACTTATGCAATAAGTGCAGAAAGAAAAAGAAAGAGAAGAAAAAGAAGAAAGAGGATTTAGTTTAATTATCAAACTTGTCTTCACAAAATCAAAGTTTAGAGCTTAAGTCGGACCTTTAGAATTTTAGTGCGGGCGGAACCTTAATGGGGACCGAGTTTGAAATCCAACAGTCCTTGAGAATCCCAAAACTCTGTTCAAGTCTCCTCAATAGCCAGGTCAGAAATACTTCAACTCATACGCAAACCCTTACGACTATGATTCTGACTTGTACAGTGTAAGTCATGGTGTCTCTCCCCAACTGAAATGACAAAGAGACTGACTTCTCCAATATGACAACCCAATGATTCCCCAATCCAACAACTCATCCCTCAAGGAGCAGGGTATTCCCTTCTAAGTTCAAGTGGCAACCAGCCCAAGAGGAGGGGTGAAGAGAAGAATGGATGGTAGCCAGTGTAGCTACCTATCCTAGGATGCAAGACCAGTGTAGTCAAGTCATCCAGCTGCAGGCTCACATGATTTGACTTTGAAGCTCAAGCTTGCTTATTGACTTTATAAAATATGTACACTCCGGCAGGCATTTTTAATTTTGTACAGGCCTGTCCCCTTTTTTGGAGTTTTTGCTTTTGCATTTTTTTAATACTATATACAGCAGCATTTACATAGGGAGTTTTTCCTCTTGAGCCAGTAGACTATCCCTCTTTTGAAGCATTACTACAACCCACGATCTCCTATCCTCGAAACTCATCATTACTGGATGGGTTGGGGCGCACTTCCCTCCCTAGAGGAGGACAACTGTTTCCACCTGTGTGCATCTCATACAGGCAAATCCAATCCCCTCACCATTCCAACTGAGTTGAGCCATGTGAAAAGTGCAGGTGTCCAAGTTAGGTCATTATCAACAAGAGTCGTGCGTGTGCTCCGAAATACTCTACTTAGGCAGTCAAGAATTCATTGAATCAAGTCCTGTGATCCTCAAAGAATTAAGTCAACTAGACCTGAAGTACCTCAATCCCAGTTCCTATAAGGTTCCTGTTATTAGGTAGGTTTTAAGGTCCAATCAAGCTCCAATCTCCGGATTTTACTTAGACTTGTTCAAATATCAAACTCAATCCAAAAAATCCTCATGCTATGCAATGCTATGCAAAATGCAGGACATATTTTTGTGATGCAATTTTTCGAAGATTTTGAACTTTTTATGGATTTTTGAAAAGATGATGCATGCATTTTTTTGTATTTTTCAAAAGATTTTTCAACTATTTTTGGATTTTAGTTTTGCAAATGTTTTTGGGATTTTTGAAAACAAAAAGTTTTTGGCTAAAAGTTAGGTGAAAACTATGTACACGGGAGTGCTTCTTATATCTACAAGAAGTGGATTTTAAGAATTTACAAGGGTAAGTGGTCAATTTTATATATATAATGAATTTTGGTGTGATGTAAGTATTCCTCAAACTTATTTGGCACAGGTTTTTCAAACAATTTTGAAAACTATAGTCCAAAATAATTTTTAAAAACATTTTTTACAAACATGTACACATATTTGAAAATCATTTTGCAAAGGTTTTCCAAATAGTTTGTATAGATTTTTCAAATATTTTGCAACCATTTTTCAATCTATTTGCAAATCGTTTTTCAAGCATTTTATTTCACACAAAGAAAATAATTTTACAATCAAAATATTTTTACAAAGGTTGAAAATATGTAACAAAATATTTTCAAAATAGTTTTCAAAAGATTTTTCACAAAGATGTTCAAACTATTTTTCAAACATTTTGCAAAAAAATATTTTCACCTGATTTACTAATCAGTAAATACACAAAGAATTTGAGGAATGATGACATCTTTTTATTAAGGTTTTTTATGACTTTTAAAGAATAGTTAGCCATATTAAGAAAATACGAAAGTACGAGTTATGGCTAAAGTATATACACAGTATATACGACCCCCCTCTACTTAGCTTGAGCTATGTCCTCATAGATCGGAGAGAAAAGAGAAGACATAACTCGTACTAAGTATAGACAAGTCTAAAGAACAAATGAATGAACCAATAAGAAGTTGACCGTCCCCCCTATACTTAGGATCAAATAATCCTAAGTATAACAGACTGTACACAACGCAGGGAGGGTCAAGGGTGGGAATGAACAGATCGTACTCAGATTGTCTCCCCATATACTTAGGGTAAGATATCCCTAAGTATAGACAAGAAGAGGAGACAATGGAGAGGATCGAAATGAATAGAAGAAACTCGGGGTGCACACCCCCCTATACTTAGGACAAAGTACGTCCTAAGTATGGAAAACTGTCTACAAGGGATGCATCTTTTTGATAGATAAAGAAAATAGAAAAGGAAAAGAATAGAAGAAGAAAATAAGAAAAGAGATGAGACTGGAAATGAGATCATGAGAATGTATACGTCACTCCCCCTATACTTAGGGTAAAAGAAGCTCTAAGTATAGGCAACGACAGGAGTGATGACACAGAACGACAAAAGAGCACTCGGCTCGTCCACCCCTCCTAAACGTAGGACAGAGTGTGTCCTAAGCAAGGAAAACACGAGAATGGATGGACGAGCAATACGGGAGAAAAAGAGATGAACAAAGGAGAATGTACAACAGAGGTGGGTGTACATATGATCAAGAAGGCTGAAAGCTAACCTTCTTGCGAGACCGTTGAGGGATAGATCTGGTGTGGTGTATGTCGACATCAGGGTCCACAGTGGACGGAAGCCGATCAGGGTCGACACGGTGAAGGCCCTCAGTGGAGTCAAATCGGAAAGGGACGAACAGGCCAATGGAAGTAGTCTGGTTGGGTTCTCCCTTGGTGGTCTTATGGTGTGAAGGCACAGACTGGTGAGTGGAAGAAGTACGGCTGGGTCCGGCCTTGGAAGTCTCGCAGATATCAAAATGAAATGGGACGAACTCATCATCCTCGGAAGAAGTATACTCGGAGTCGTCCTGCAAGGGCTCGTCCAGGTCAAAATCAAAAGGAACGAAATCATCAGAGGAAGTATACGAACTCAGATCGTCCTCAAGAGTCTCACCTGAAGCATTGTCTTCAAGAGGCCTAAATCTATCAAAATAAATGGCAGCATCATAACCGACCTCAATCATCTATACTTGTGAAGGACCAATAACGGACTTATCAGTGGAAGTAGTCAAACAAGGTCCGTCCTGTCTAGTCTTACCTAGGTCATTTGTTTCCTTATGAGGTCTCTCAAAATAATGGGCAACATCATAAACGTCCTCAATCATCTTTACTTGTGAGTGCCCAGGAACGGACTTATCAGTGGAAGTAGTCAAACCAGGTCCGTCCTGTCTAATCTTGGTATCTGCCCTCCGCTCAAATGGTTCAATCACGTAGATACTTTGGATTTCATCAACACATCGCCACACACGAGGAGGAGGAACTGCGAGGTCTATGCTTTCCGATTTCCTCCCCTTTCGGTGGATCCGTCGGGTCTCATCAGCGGTCGCTAAGGAAGCATCTCTAGTATCATCAGATCGGTCACAGGCCTCGAAATCAGCTATGATCGGTGAATGAGCATCAGGTGCAGGTCTCTGATCGACTGTGGGTGTGGTGATCAACACTTCGCTCTCGTCAACAGGACGGAAGCAAACCTCTCCTGATCCATAGTCAATAACGACCCTCGCAGAGGCGAGAAATGGTCGTCCTAGGATGATTGGAGATGGATCCCCTGTGGAGGTCTCCATGGGCAACACGACAAAGTCAACATGATGGCTCGTGCCCCGAAAAGAAATGACGACGTTTTCAAGGATACCCTTCGGCCTCTTTATTGATCCATCAACAAACTGAACGATCATCCTGGTTTTCTTGAGAGGCCCTAAGTGAAGAGACTGTACCAGCGAGAAGGGTAATATGCTAATAGACACACCACCGTCTAGGAGAGTGTGATCACAAGTATAGTCAGAGATAGTGCATGTGATGAAAGGAGTAGCTGCTTTCTTCTTCTTGGGAATGGGACGGTGTGTGATGGCGTGGGCAGTGGCCATGGTCAGAATGTGACGCTCAGATCTGCTCCTCCGCTTTCTCTTTTTGGGAAGAGGAGCCGATAAATGGGTCATGGCCTGCTGAAGTAGGGCTTGGATGATCTCATGAATAGTAGCCACCACTTCGGGTCCAGATAGCATTTTTTGAATTTTTGGACCTCCTCCATACATGGGAGGAAGTCGGAATCAGCATGTACATGAGGAGTGCCCAGAGCAGTCTGTACATAGGCACCCTCGGGGTTGGAGATGGGATAAGAAGTGAGTGGATGTGTGGTCAAATGATTGGGCAATTGGCCCCTCTCCTCACAACGTGGCTCGATCTTGTGACTCCCAAAATCTTTTTGTGTTTTTATGTTTTTCTCATTTTTTTGTATTTTTGGTGATTGCAAGCTCCCATGATCACCCACAATTGAATCCATAGCCTTGATGAATAGAGCACTATTCTTATATTCTCTCAACATGGCAAGATTATCTTTCATCAAATCAGTATGCTCTATCATCAGGATCAACATGTCACTCGTGGAGATCGAGGGAGGTGACTCCAACAGGTCAGACTTGGGTGGATGTGAAAGTGGAGGTGGATAACATACGGGTGGAGGTGGGTAGAAGTCCGAGTCGTGATACTGTGGCTGAGGCGGATATGTACAAAAGTCAGAAAAAGTAGGAGGAGGATCCTCCTGATAAAAAGGAGGTGGACCGGCGGGAGGGTACGAGGAATCCGCAAAATCCGGATAAAAATCGCTCCAGCGATCCATCTCGAAACAAGAGAAAAATGATCGGGAGAGCACCATGGTCAAGTCAAGAGATGTGAGAAAAGGCGCAAATGCGCGGAGTGATCGAGTATGCACACAAAACAATCACAAGCAAAAAATGAAACAATCAGACCCTCAATTCACCTACTCAACTCGGTGAAGACCACAAATGCGGTCTTTTTATCTTGTCTGTTTTAGAGTTAGGTGAGAAGTCAAAATATGGCACAAACACTTATGGGGCTGAAAATGGGATTTGGGCACTAATCTTAGTGTGTGCGCGAGCAATGTAAAACAAAGACAATGAGGGGATTACTCGCCCCAATACAAGTTTTTCTTTTGGTGGTTTTAAGGGTCAAGTAATATTAACAGTCCCAATTTTATTGATTATCACTTTTTTTGAATTTTTAGTAAGAAATGCATGAACCTATCGAGGAGTCAATTTTGCTTAGCACCTAGGTGATAAAAAACAGAGGTAGAGGAGTGTAAAAGCAATGCAAGCGGCAAAACGATGATGTATGCTAAAGAGAAATGCTCACCTTGCCTCCAGCACTCTACATGCAAAGATGCTCAGCAGAGTTGAAACCTATCTATATGCAAATGCAAAGCCGATGAAATCGTCCTAAGTTTCAGAAATTGCTATTATCGTGAACCACAAGTCGGTCACCAATCCTCAATCCAAAAAGTTTGGTCTAGACTCACCCCTCCTTTTCTCGACAAATCGAGTTCAGGAGTAGCGCTTTATGGGGTGTGCTCGCGGCGCGGCGGATCTAAGATAATCAAGCGACTGTTTGAATTTGACTAAGTCCAAACGCGACTATAGGTACATGCAAAATTTATTAGGTGTTTGGCCTTAATCTATCGCAAGCAATCCTAAGGCTAAGGGCTCAATCACACAAAGTACAGAAAACAAAACCGAGAAAACAATGGGAAAAAGATGCGATGAAAACCGTAAAATCCGCGGTGAGCCCCCAAGTGTACAAACACTTGGAAATTGGGCCTGAAAGTCCAAAGTCCTGGGGTACATGTATTATTACAAATATAGAGTCTCTCTCTCACAATAAATTACACAAATAAAAGCTACAAAAGGCTCAAAAGTATGACTCTCTTCTCAAGTACTCCCTGCCTTCTTTGATGCCCGGTCAGAAGTCTCCTACCACCTTCACATGGGTGCACCGACGCCTAAGGTAGAGCGTATCCCTCGATCCGTGGTTCCTCGCACAAAGTCAACAAGGAAGAGTGATTAGACAAGTCAAGCAATGATATCAAATAAGTGAGCAAATACAGAAAGTAAAAATTTAGACAAGTATCACAATCACGAAGCAAAAATGATCTACGTGTTGTTTCTCCCCGACAACGGTGCCATTTGATAAACACAATTTATCGAGGGTCTAAATAGTATGTCTCACACAAGGGGGAGACAACCGAGGCCGCTGCGGTGACCCACAATAAACTGTATTTAATCAACAATTAACTCACACTATAAATCAAGCAATAAGAAATAAATGTGGAGTTAAAATTTATTTTTAACTCTGCACAAAAAATGTATAGCAAGCAAGTATGCAGATAGTTCAAACACAGCGAGCAAACAGGGTAGATCAAACAGATGTGTGTGTGTGTGTGTGTGTGTGAAAGTGATGTGTTGTCTACACTATGCAATGCAAATATGTTTTTCTATAATTTTTATTTTTAATTTTTTAATTTTGTATTTTGATTTTCTTTTTACTGATTTTGTATTTTTTTATATTTTATATTTTTATAGTTTCTTTTTCAATATAGGAATATAGATACAATGTAATAAAAGGGATGATAAAATATTTATAAAAATATGCAAAAATAGTCAAAAATTCAGAAATAAAATCTTTTTGGTCTTTTTATAATTTCTTTACTGTTTTTGTGATTTTTGGGTATTTTTCAAAATGTTTTGGTATTTTTAAATAGTAAAATATAAGAAAACAATTACTATACTTGGTGGCCGAAATTAAAATGAGGTTGAAAAATACTAAATAGTACCTAAAATTCCTAAATTTTATTTTAAATATAGACAATGAAACAAGGAAGACACAGCAACTGAGTTTGTATTTTTGGAATTTTCGATAATTTTCTAGATTTTTTGAAGTTTTTAGGTATTTTCAAATTTTTAAGGTTTTTCTTTTGCAATTTTTAGTGGTTTTTGTACTGACACTAGTAGATGACAAAACACACAAAATATAATTTTTTTGGAATTTTTCAAAACGTTTTTATGATTTTTAAGGATTTTCTAATGCAAACAGTATGAAAAATGCATGTTTTTGAATTTTAATAAATATGGAAATGCAATAAAATCAAAAACTAAAAATATGGCGTTAAAGAACAAGCACACAGGAGCTTAACTTGAATTTTTGAGAATTTTTCGAATTAAAATGAGGCTCCAAATAAATAAGTCAAGCACACAAAAATGACACAGCCTGGCAGGGATATAAGTGCAAATATCAAAACATCTAAGGTCGCGCCTGCAATTTTCACAAAAATTTTGAGCTGAAACAAAAAGTATCTGGGCCAAATAATAACACCAAAAACTGCAAGGGCTTTCTTGCAAAAGTCCCAGGCCCACGTGAGTCGCACGCACGCCTGGGAGGGGCTCAGATGTAGTACCACAAAAGCTCGGGGGCTGAATTGTAAAGTGGCCAGAAATTTTTAACGGTGAATGAATGTTTTGGTACTAAACAGAAATAAACACAACGCCCGGGGATTTTCCGCGAAATTGCCAAGTCACATGCGCGATGCACGTGACCTGGCCAGGGCTGAAGTGCAAAGCCACAAAGGTCGAGGGTTCAATTAAAAATATTACAAAAGTAAATCAACGACAGATGAATGTTTAAGCTTTAATTTATGAATACAAAAAGGGCACTGGGTATGAAACAAAATTACCCAACGTGGGCGCGATCTGACGGTGGGTTTTATCCCACTTGGACACGTGGCAGCTCAGCGTGCTGCGATACCGTTTCGCCTTCCAAAGGCCGAGATTAAGACGTGACTGGTTGATCGGACGGCCGCGGACGCTCGTGATCCGACGGTATCTGCTCGCCTAGGCGGAATGATGAGATCTGACGGTCCGAAGATCCTCTGGAAGAACCGGCCAGGAGCTTGCCGAGGGCGAACTTCGACCCGCTCGCCTGAGGTATTCTAGCTGTCAAGGACGATGAAGGTTGGGGCAAAATGGAGCCAACACTCCTCCGCTTCAACAGGCTGCTTCAGAGGTGGCGCTGGAGCTCTGGTGACCTCGCTCGAGCACAAGAACGGTCGGAGCCCCAGGTGCCTGCGGTGTCGCAAAAATCAGCGTCACGAGACGCCCCCTGGTCTCCAGATCCTGCAGGGGTCAGCACAGCAAGCAAAGAAAAGAACTGGGGGCCTTATTGGTGATGGCGGATGGGTGGTCAGCGGTGGTTGGAGCGGAGCTCCGGTGAGGATGACAAAGGCGGAAGGAAGGATGATGATCGAGATGGGAAGTGGCTGTGAGATCCTACAACTAAAGCTAAGGTAATAAAGCACAAAAAATGAAGAAAAAGGATACCTCGAGGGCTGGGGAGCCCAAGGAAGGACCTCGACGGCCAAGTGGCCGGAGGTGGCTTGGAACACGCCAAGGAGCACCTGAATCGCACCTCAACGGGTCGGGGGTCGACCTGCTGTCACCAGGGACCCAACAGCGACAGCTCGGAGGTTGTTGGCCCTAGCCGAAGGCGGTTCAAAGAGGAAGGGGGCGACTGGGGTGCGGTTTTGAAATGTGGTGGAGTGGGCTCCTACAACGAGGCGTATCGAGCGGCGTGATGATCCGAAGTCCAAGATAAGCGTTGGGCGTGATTCATAGGTCTTCGAGCAACAATATTGTAGAAGACTTCAACCTCAAATGGTGAAAGATACATCCTCGAAAAAATCGCGAAAGTGGACAAAAACTTGTTTCTGACACAGCCCAGGCAGGGGTCAGAGAGTTGACCCGAGGTCAACTCTCCAGCCCACCTGGTTGGTCCACGTGGACCAACCAGGAAAAAGTCTGGAAAAACTCTTTGTAAAATCAATTTAAAAAAGCAAACGATTTTATTAATTTTTAATTATAAGATAAAAAAATTATTTTTTATGAAGTATTTTATAGTGATTTTTATTTATTTTTATGAAGTATATTTTTATAAGTTACCTTTTTAGACCTATGTAGGTACATTACATATATATTTTATTGTTTTATTTTTATTTTGTGTTTTGATTTATTTGTTTTTGCTTATTATTTTATAAATTTATAAAATACTTTTATACACTTAAATATATTATTATTTTTTTTTCTGAATTATTTTGTGTATTTAATAAAATAAAAGTATAATTTATATAGGTATAAGTATAAGTATGATACCTATGTATTATATATACATGTATTTTATTTTATGTTTTATTTAGGTTTTTAATCTGATTTTAATGTACATAATTATTGTAAATAATATTGACAAAATTATAAAAATATAAGAATACAAAAATAATGAATAAATAATAAATTGAATATTTTAATCTGTACAAGTATACTACAAGGGTCCAAAACTCAACTTTCAAACCGTAACTCCGAAAAATACGAAACCACCTCCATTAAATAGATTATTTTATGCTATATACAATTAAAGTGAGTTTGGTACATTTCGAGTTTTTATTTGCAAGATACGGGTCTGGGAAGTTGGAGTTTTGGAATTTTATTCAGACCATAACTTTTTATCTGTATATTATTTTTCAGTGAAATCAATTTTCTATTTTTCTTTATTAAATTATCTACAACTTTCATGTACAGAGTTTATTTATTTGATGTATAAAAAGTGGAACCAAAAATAGGTCCCAAAATGAATTAAAAACAAAGGAAATTTGATTGTATTTGACCCTTATCTCCCCCTACTTTATTCCTTGTCGACCTATTCATCAAGATGCCTAGGTCTCGGGGTTTCAGGTCATAAAATATTTACAATATTTTATTCTTTTTCTTTTCTTTTCTTTATTCTATAATTTTGGCTTTAAAAACCGCATTTTATACTATATTTACACAATGATGCATGGATGCTAAGATGATGGTTTTAATGCTATTTACACGCATTTGCTATGGTTTTTGCTGCCAAAATGATAGAATAAAGATGATGAAATGTGGATTCATCAGTGAGATCGGATGTTTCCGGAGGCGGTTCCTTATATGGTTCAAGTATCTCATGAATTACTGCCGACTCAAAGATTGGACCACTCAAATAATCGTGGCGATCCTCAATAATATGGTCCAATTCCTCATAAGCTCCAAAGTCTTGATTTCTCCTAGGAGCAGTGATAGGTTGGTGAGAATCCGAAGTTTGTCCAACAGTCAGTCTTTTAGGTGACTCTCCTTGGTTTTGTATCTGTGTGTCATGCAGAGATGTTTGATTTGTCTCTTGATCATAAGTGTCGGTTTCAAGTTGGCTTTCCTCAGAGCAGGTCGTGTCACTGGGGGTTTTTTCGTTGTAGTCCAAGTTCGGGAACTTTATTTCCTGAGTCTCACAATCGACGATCGCCTTAACAGAGGCTAAGAACGGCTTTCCTAAAATAATAGGAGAATCAGATAACCTTCCGGGGTGCTCAATGTCAAGGACAATAAAGTCCACTTTATGTTCTTTACCTCGGAAATTTACGATGACAGAAACGATCCCCCGCAGTCTTTTGGTAGATCGATCAGGTAATTGAACGATCATCCTAGTCTTTTTGAGTTGTCCGAGTTTGAGTTGATCAAAGACGGACTTGGGGAGGATGTTTAATGTGGAGTCGTCGTCTAACCGAACATGAGTGAATGTAGAATCCTCAATTTCACATGTGATCTGAGTCAACCGCTTGACTTTGCGGCTTTTGATTTTATGATTCATCACCCAAGAACTAGCCATAGATATGACATGATATTCAGTTCTTGATCGTTTCTTGCCCGTCTTTTTGAGGTTCAATTGACTCTTCACAAATCTCTTAAGATCGGGCACATGTTCTATGGCTTTGATCAATGGAAGCTCTAAGATCAGACTCTTGCAAAATGCTTCCATTTCAGAATTGTCCAAATTTTTTTGAAATTTCAAATTTTCAATTTTTTTAGTATTTTCTATGATATGGTCAGTAGGGGGGGTCAGAGGTCAATGGTGGTTGTGCCTGATTGTGATGATACAGTGGTTCGTATGGTGGCGGCATCACTTCTTCTGAATTTTGCATAGACTGGATGAGATCATATATTCTCTCTGTTAAAGTGTCTGCTCTATGATTAATCCAAGCAATCTCATCCTCAAACATCTCATGACTAGTGATTGAATAATAATTCTCCATGTGTCGTGATTTTGGCATGTAACCTCGAGTAGACTATTGATTGTTCATAAACATTGTGGTCTGATCATGAGTTGTATTTCCTTGACTTTGGTTTTCTCGCGGATTGTTGAAGGAAAATTGATTGTACTCAAGAGGATAGTCATCCTGAGTAGAGGATGGTTCAAGAGGCTGTGAGATCATAGTACCGGAAATCGTGTTCTGTTGTCAATATCGGTCACTCTATTGTTCATCCTCGATTCTGGTCTCTCTCTCATGTCCATAAGATTATCAGAATGTGAGAGAGGGCTAATCCAAGAAGAAGTGTGGTCATAGGGTGGGATGTATGGGCGGGAAGAGAATGATGGCTGAGGGGAACTTGATTTGAAGATCAGATTCTCCTGAGGAGTGTGAGAAGAAGGATATCGGGACAAGGTCGTGGAGATCGGAAAAGAAGACCACTGTGCCGACATCTTCTCAAGAGGGACGGAATGATTAACGAACCACGATCTGCTTGCGATTGCAAAGTCTTTGACGCACACAAATCAAACACAAAACAAACAGGTAGATTCACCCACTCAACACTGATGAAGGCACGTTAGGGTTCGGATGCTTATCTTTTCAATTTTATTTTAATGACAAGACAATCTTGAAAATTAAGCGGAGCTGTTAGGTACTGAAGTATTTCACAAAGATTGTCCCGAGTTCGTACAACTAGTTGCACCTACTCTCAGCCAGTATAGGTGTAAGTACGGACCGTTTAAACGGCTACCCGTGTTACTTGAGGACGGAGCCTTCCGCGGTGTCCTCTAAACCACCCACTCTGCTAAGGGAAGTTAGACCGTAAAATGGCTACCCGAGACCCTCACTGAAAAGTAGCTAATTATTTTTGAAAATAGTAGTCTCTGTGAAATTTCTCAATTTTGGCTCTATCCAAAGTGTGTGTTCTGGTCCTTACAAACAATGAGTGGGTTTCTCTCCACCAGACACATATTAATTTTATGTCAGTTTATTTACAATCGCCTTGATCGGCAGTCACGGTTTTAAGTTAAGGTTATCACTGTAGTTTATGTGAGCACAAAAATTCACGCCTAACGAACAGTCCCAATTCCTTTAAATCCTAAGTTGTAAAACTTTGAGAAAGGAGGATCGGAAAAGCCGATGCAAACGTAAATCAATGATGCATGCTTAAGAGGACTTACAGTGAATCCTCGCGTTCTTCATATGAGATGCAATACAAGGAATTTATATTTATACTAAATGATATGCAAAGATGAAAAATGCCCTAAACAGATAGTTCTATTAGCGGGAAGAATTTATTGAAATTTTTGGCTAACGTTGAATGATCTATAGTACGTTTAGTTAGTGAATGTGTGGCCTACGAATTACGAGCACAAACAATGATAAAGAGGCAAGCGTATATGTGCCTAAGTCCTACGCCACTCAAGTCGGGTCCCAACCACACAGAAGCGGTTGAAACAAACCCGACACACTACAGAAATGTTCAGTCTGAATTATTACAAGGGTTCAAAGAGAGGGACCCTGAGAATAATGCAGAAAATTAAATCTATACTAACTCTCTCTCTCACAAAATTAAAACTTAATCTCCTTCCTTGCAGATCCTTGAATTGAATTCCAAAATGTCGCTCCTAGTAGTTTCTGCAAAGAGAGAAATTGCGGTTAGTATCTGAGGTAAGAGAGAGGTGCAGAATAAAATGCAGAAAATGACACAAAAATTAATTTTACAAAAATTAATTACAAAAAATGATTTAAAACCCTAAAAATTCGTCGATCCCCGGCAACAGCGCCATTTGATGAACGTGGACTTTGCCTCTTTAAAAATGAATAATAATCAAAGTATAGGAGGCGAATTTCGGTCGATCAAAATACCACAAGCTTTGAATGTTGTGGAGTATTTTTACTTGGCAAGTGTACCAAGGTCGATCACAGGGAATGGAGATTTTTTGTTGCACGGTTTTAAATTAACTCAAATAATTAATAAGTGTTCGATTAAATTTTGTGTTGATGAAATATACAATGCAAAGATGGAGATGCAAAGAAAATAAACAGAGACTATTATGCCCAAGATCTATGAATTATACAATTCAAGCCTCAATGAAATTTATCAACTAATTTCTCAAGCAGGTAATCACAGATCGAAAGATATTGACACCAAGAAAGATCTATCAACTCCACGTTACAGGACAATAGATTTATCAATGTATATTTCTGTCAAAAATTCAATGTAAATTGCCTTCTCCAAGTTAATAGTCGATCAACCAAATAGAGAGTCAAAAATATTGATCCTCGATTTAACCCCTGTAAAGATTAAATTATTGGGAATAATCAACAATAAACACAAGGGGTTAATCAAATTGAAATCCTCAACCGAACTCCTGCAACACATTTATCGTTAATTTCTCAAGCACAAGTATGTCAAACTTAGCCTACAAAAGTCAATGATGATCCTTAAATAATAATTGATAATAAACACCCTCAGATCTGATCACAAGCTATGTTAAATTGTAGAGCATGGAAATAGCTTCAAAATGACATATTATATGCTCAAAACGGAGTTCGTATGAAAAAGATATGCTAGAATGAAATTCCAGTGACTAAAATGTAAATAAAATGAAGTTTTTCTTGCAAAGAGGTCCCTGGGAGGACTTATCTATAATTTATAAAAGTTTGAGGGGCTCGGATGTAATTTACCCCTAGTGGGGGGCAATTTCAGAAATTGCTAGGGGCCTTAATGTAATTTTCCTCACCCGCACATGCCCAGCACGTGCTTCCAGAGGCTTGGAGACGAGGCGGAGGGTCAGGCCCGGGCCTGAGGTTCGGACTGCCGAACTTGTGGTTTGGGCCGAAGCGCAGGCTCGGGCTGTCGAGGTGGAGGTCGGGGGTCGGGGCTCCGACACGGAGGCCCGAGCCTACGTGGCGATCTGCAGTGCTTTGGGGGGACCCGAGCCTCGAGGCTGGGGTCGAGGCTCGGGGGGGAGGACGTGGCGTGTTCTGTGCCGTTGGATCAAGGGAAAGAATGCCCGATCCTATGGCACCTGTAAGTCGTGATGGAGGGCGGAGTGTTGCCGCGGCGGGCGGAGGCGGTGAAGGCCGAGGCTGGAGACGCCGTACCTCAGCCGACACATGGTGCGAGGGGCAGCGCGAGCTGACGGTGGCGCGAGAACAAGGGCGGTGGCGAATGCACCTCAGCCGGTCGAGACTCGTCCGGCGAGACGTACAGGAGGCGTGGAGGCTGAGGCGGAGCGGCGACACCCCCGGTGGCGAGGGCGAGGCGGAGAGGTGGACGCTGAGTTCTTGCAAGGGTTAGTAGAGGTCACCTGAAGGTAGAAGAGGAGCTAAGGCCTCATCGGTCTTCGCCTCAACCGTAAGTGACCATGGCGAGACTTGGCTACGAGGTGCAGCTTCAGAGGTCAATGACCTTCGGATCACGTCGCAAGGAAGAACAACCGCTGTCACCGGCGTCCAGGAGAAATGGCAGATACCGGGATGGTCGGTCTTTGGTGCGCTTTATAGGTTGAGGAGAAGGTTGGCGTTACTGAGAGGAGCGGTGATGGCGAGTAACGGCGGAGGTTAGTAATGGCCGGAGTGGGTGGGGGTGGGCGTTAGGAGGGGGCGAAGGTGGAATGACTGGGGAAGGAGAAGATGGGGTCACGTTCTTGGCACATTACCCGACGGTCTGGAGAGAGAGAACGTGGGGGTGCCACATGGCACGCCCAGAGGCTGCCACGTGGCGCCCCCAAAAAATTCAAAATTAAAAGATGAAGAAAATTAGTAAAGAAATAGAAGGGACTCGGATCGAAAAATTTTCTTCACGAAATTGTTCATCTCGATGAGATCTACAACTTTCATGAAGGACCCGGGAGCAAAAGAGGTCACCTGTGAGAAGTGATATTTTTGGTGGCTCTCCATGTGTATAGAAAATCGGGTTTTTGGGATTTTGTATTTTTTTGTGGTTTTAGAGGGGATAAAAATTATAGAAAAAATACGATAAAATACAAGAAAATTAATTACACATTAATCTATTTTTTTATTTTTAATAAATACGAAAATAGGAGAATAAAATAGAAGTAAAAAACACACAACTTTTATACAGACCGACAACGGACACTTGGACTCAGTCAGTTTCTTTAATTTCAGTTTTAAACTGGATTTGGATTTTTCTGTCGTTTAATAAAACTTTCATCAAAGAACACAAATGAAGAAGAAATAAAATTAAAAGGGTTAATTATATACATAAAAACTCAGGTCAAAAATAGCAAAAAGTCAAACTGCGCAAAAGAGGCCCAAAACCCAACTTTCACATATGAGCTCCGAATTTTAAGAAATTGGTCTTGTTTTGAAGGTATTTGAAAATGGAGTACTTTAAAAGTGAGTAGACCAAAATCGGACACTGTATATGGGAGGCATGCTCATTTTGGTCCGTCAGATGTGAAATTAGACTTTGGGATTATTTGACACTTATTGGGGTTAGTAATTTTTTCTGTATTTTTTATTTAATAAAGATATCTACACAATGGAGATAGTTTGGGGTCAATCGGAGTTAGGATGAATTAACTAAAAATAAGAGAAGTTAGCGGCTTTTTGGGCTAATTTACACTTGGGATTTTTAATGCAATTTATGCATGATAAAATGCAAATATTATTCACACATGCATGATGGCTAATAATGCTCTATTAATGATTAATTACAAGTGAATGATGGGGAGCATAGCCTAAATGGCCAATTTTAGCATGATGAATACGAGATTCATCACCCGCCCCCTCTTTGGACTGGTCCATCGTAAACTTTTACCCCTTCTTCACAAAATTTTGTACCTCGATTCAAATCCCTTCTGCCCACGATCCCTTATGCAAAATTCTTCGTCAATGATGCATCCTTCACGTGGATCCAAGTGCATATTTGGTCAATCCTCGAGTCCAGAGAAAGCCCTAGGTGAAAGAGCTTCTCCAATCAACATGTATATAGTCTCGCCTCCTCCCATTTTTTAATTTTAATCCTCTTTGCCCCCCATAACCCCTTGGTTTGTGTTTTGGAGTTGAGCCTAGTGATATGAGGAGCTCCTCCACCGATTCAAGGTGTCAAAAAGGTGATTCAGGTCAATTCAACCATTACCGACGAGCCTTCGGTGGTTCTTCTACTCTCAAGTCATCCCGGCCAGGTGAGTTGTCTACCTTAGTCATTTTATTTTCTAGGATAATCAGTATCTTATATTAGGTGTTAGTTTCATTTGATTTGATATCTTTTAGCTTAAAAATAATAAAATAGTACGATGGAGGCACCGACCTCTGTCCCTAACGTTCCCGACTGTTTTCGATCCACCTATTCACCTCACAACCTCCCCAATCATCTTTTGCATCTGATCCATTCATCAATCCAAGCCAATCTTGCACAGATTGGCAAATCAAGTCTCCATCCTCCACCATCTTCGGAGACCCATTCTCCTCACATTCTTCTTGTGTTTTGCCCCATTTTTGTGGGTCGAGAGGGATCCTCTCGATCCCAGGATAGTTTTGAGAAGGTTCAGGAGTTTCAATGATCCATATGGAGCACAACAGGGCACCTGCAAGGTCCAGGAATAGATCGTTCTTCCACGAGCCTCCAAGCATCCATTGATGAGGCCTGGATCATTTTGAGACCTCTAGTTAGGGATGCAAACGGATGGATACGGATACGGATATATGTATTACCATATCCTTATCCGTTTATGAATACGAATACGAATGCAGATATAGATATTGACGGATATAAAAAAAATCTTACCATGTCCTTAAAAAACGGATACGGATGTAAAACGGATATTGATTGGATACGTGTAATGTTAAAAATTACTCTATTGAATTGACTTAAATATATAAGAATTAGATGAAAAACACATGATATAAATTTATAAATGTGTTTATATCATAAAAATTATACAAATGTAGTAAAAGAAGGTGGAATTATATTATACAGGGTTAAAACTAAATCTATGACTATATTTATATATGAAAATGGATATACGGATACAGATGTTTGTTTATATCAAAACAATATCCATATTCGTATCTATTTTAAAACAGATACGGATATGGATGTTCAAATCTGTATAAAATGGATACGGTGACGGATCGGATACGGATATATATGTAACTCTTTGCAACCCTACCTCTAGTGGTTGGGGAACCCTTCCAGGAATCTCTAGAGCATCTGAACAACAAGAGAGACATTGAACCGAGGAGCTAAGGTCGATCAAAGTTCATCCAGGACAAGTTCTTCAGCTATTCTTTCAGAGCCCTTCATCCGTAAACCGTCATCGGCGCAGATCAGCTCGCCACATGGATAAGTGAAGCGATCCAGGACTGGGTATTTTACGACTTTAAACCCCCCACCTTTTGTATTTTATTTTTGATATTTAAACTTCCATTGGTAGTTGTAAAAGTTTTGTAATATTTACGTTGAAGACCCACGTATTTATCATATTTGCACTTAGGTCCAGTGCCAGGTCACCTCACGTGTCCATACACATGAGGTGCCTGGTCATTTTGCAAGGGACCCTCAGGGTTTCGATATTTATATTTGGTCCCAAATTTTGTATAAACTATGTAATTTTGTTGTTTAAATTGTATGCTTGGACCTATGATTTATTTTATTTACATATATATCGATGCTAGCCGAATATTTTGTATATGAAATTACGAATATTACATGTATGCCCTTGGATTTATTGAATGTGTTAATAAATACCCATAACAACAACAATAAATCCTTTTCCCACTTTAAGTAGGATCAGATATATGGATTTTTTTGCCTCCATTTAGATCTATCCTGGGCCATTCTCGGGCTAAGATCCAAAAAACTAAGATCCCTTCATATAGTCTCATCCCAACATTTCTTGGGCCTTCCATGCCCTCTTTTAGCCGGCTCAGCATTTCAAAACTCTCATCTCCTCACCAATGCATCAGCAGACCTCCTTCGCAAATGGCCAAACCGCCTTAAAGCGATTTTCTCGCATGTTACCCTCGATCGAAGCTACACCTACTTTCATTCTGATGGCATCGTTCTGAATCCGATCTTTACGTGTGCGTACGTGTGTGTGTGTGTGTGCGCGCGCGCGCGCGTGTGTCTACACATCCACCTTAGCATTTTTATTTATTCTGCTGCCATTCTTTGCACATGTCTGTGGTTCATAGGCCAACATTTAGATCCATAAAATATAGCATGTCTTATAGCTGCTTTGTAAAACTTTCCTTTGATTTTCAAAGAAATTTTCTTATCACATAGAACAGTAAATGCCCTCTCCTCTTTAGTCAACATGCATTTATTCTATTTATAACATCTCCATCAATTTTCCCATCATGTTGCAAAATAGATCCCAAGTATCTAAAAGAATATCTCTTTTGAATGTTATCATCACCAATCTTAACATCGATTCCTTCACCATTGCTTCCATCAAAAGTACCCACCATATATTCAGTCTTAGCCCTACTTATACGAAATCCTTTAATCTCCAAAGCATGTCTCCAAACCTCAAGCTTCTTATTTACTCCATATCTAGTCTCACCGGTCAACACAATATCATCAGCGAATAATATACACCAAGGTCTCTCATCCTGAATATGACTTGTCAACTCTTCTATAATCAAAGTAAAAAGGAATGGACTCAAAGTTGAGCCTTGATGCAGACCAGTGTTGATGTTAAAATAGTCAGTCTTTCTAGATTGTATCCTTACACAAGATGAAACCCTGTTGTACATATCTTTTTATGGGGTTAATGTATATGATAGGTACTTGTCTCTTCTCCAAAACTCTTCACAATATCTTTCATGGAACAGAATCATAAGCTTTATCTAAATCAATAAAAATAATATGGAGGTTCTTCCTTTTAGCTCTGTAAATCTCCATTGTTCTCCTCAGCAAGTGGATGACCTCAATAGTTGAGCGACCTAGAATGAATCCGAATTGGTTTTATTTTACTTTGAAAACTTGCCTCAACCTTCTTTCGATCAAGCGTTCGCAAATTTTCATAGTGTGACTCGTTAGCATGATACCTATGTAATTTGAACAATTTTGAATATCTCTTTTGTTCTTATAAAGAGGCACCACGATGCTTCTCCTCCATTCTTCAGGTATTTTCTTACTTTGTCAAATAACATTGAGTAAATTTGTTAGTCAAATCAAACCACACTCACCTAAAACTCTCCAAACTTATACAGTAATGTCTTCAGGTCGTACACCTTTCCCATTTCTCATAACCTTCAAAGCCTCATCTACTTCCTTCCTTTGTATTCTTTTGTAGCTTGCACGATTCAAGTAACTTTCACTACTAGCTAGAATTCCTAAAGTGATCTCTCTAATTCCTTCCCCAATGAAAAACTTATGGAAGTATTGCTTCCACCTAGTCTATATATCCTTCTAAGTAACAAACGCATGACCCTTCTCATCCTTAATGCATCTCACTTGAAAAAGATCTTTGGTCTTTCTTTATCTTTCTTTAGCCAAACTGAATATATCCTTCTGACCCTCCTTATAATCGAGATTTTTGTACAAAACTTCATAAGCTTTTGACTTAGCTCTGCTTACTACCTTCTTTGCTTCCTTCTTAGCTATTTTGTAGTTTGTGACATTTTCATATGTTCTATCCTTATACATAGCTTTAAAGCAAGCTATTTTAATTGTGAGCTCCCCTTGCATCCCTCCACTCCGCCACCAAGCCTTCTTTTAACATGAAGCTCCTCTCTTTGACTCTCCTAGCATCTCTTTCACTACCATTAAGATACAAGATGCCACCATCTTCCACATCTCATTAGTGCTTCCGTTACAATCCCAAGATAAGTCTTTTAAAAACTTCTCCCTAAAGCTTGATTGCTTCAATTGAAGATTCCACCATCTATTTCTAGTGATCTTGGAAAGCCTCCTTTTCTTCACTGGCTCTTTTATTTGCATATCCATGACTAACAAGCTATGTTGGGTGGTTAGGCTCTCTCCTGGTATTACTTTGCAGTCTTTGCAACACAATCGGTCTCTTCTTCTCAAAGCAAAGTAATTTATCTGTGTTCTAGTCGAACCACTCTTATAAGTAATTAAATGCTCCTCCCTCTTCTTGAAGAGAGTATTTGCAATGAAAAATCATAAGATGTTACAGAATCTAGAAAGACTTTTCCCTCTTCATTTCTATTCTCGAAGCCATGTCCTCCATGAACACTAGCATACCTTGAAGCATCCATTCCCGCATGTCCACTAAGATCTCCACCTAGGCAAATCATCTCTCTCTCTCTCTGTGGGGATTCCTTGCATAATCTTATCCAAATCCTCCTAAAAAGCTTGTTTAATCCTATCATCTGAACCAATTTGTGGTGCATAAACTGAGATGATATTCAGAATTTCTTCTTCGAGCACCACTTTTAGCAATATAATCCGAACCTTGAATCTTTGCACCTCAACCACATAATCCTTCAAATCCTTATGAACAACCACTCCAACACCATTTCTGCCCTTATCTTTACATGAATACCAAAGCTTAAAGCTTGTCTTCTCAATCTCTCTTGCTTTCTCTCTAACCCATTTTGTCCCTTGTAGACAAAATATCTGAATCTTCCTTCTTTCCATCGCATCAACTATCTCCATCAATTTGTCGGTCAAAGTGCCAATATTCCAACTACCTATCCGCAACTTTCTATGCAACCTCTTTTTGACTAAGTTGTTTAACTACATTCGTCCATCATGCGAGAACCCTTGCACATTTTTGAACTGCATCCGGGCGGCGATGCAATGGAACTAGCTTATTTATTTGCATGTGTTCCTGATTTGGCCGAAATCGAGCGCGGTTATTATTGACTCACAAGGCGAGTCAACAGTCGGTGTATTGACCACACTAGATAATGACTAAATCAACAATTAACCCACACTAAAAATCAACAATTAGAAATAAATGTGGAGTTAAAATTTATTTTTAACTCTGCACAAATGATGTATATGGGCAAGTATGCAGAGAGTTCGAACACAGGGAGCAAACAGTGAAGTCCTAGCAAAAGCTATGTGTGTGAGTGTGTGAGGTGTCTACACTAAGCAAGCAAATAAACAAGATTTTTGTGGGTTTTTAATTTTTTAATTTTTTTTTATTTAATTTTTAATTTTGTATTTTAATTTTTGATTTTTCTGATTTTTATATTTTATATTTATTATTTTTTTTTTTCAATATTGGAAAGTAAAGGCAATATAATACAAGGCAAAGTAAAATATTTATAAAAATGCACAAAAATGCTCAAAAATTCAGGAATAAAATATTTTTGGTATTTTTAGGGTTTTTTACTGTTTTTGAGATTTTTGGGGATTTTTCAAGATGTTTTTGGTATTTTTAAAAGCTGAAATAAGACAGAACAGTGCAAAATAGGCTGGCTGTGATAAAAATGGGATTCAAAAATAGAAACCAGTAGCAAAAATATTTCACACTATTTTTCTAATAAAAAGAACAAGATAAGGAAGAAACAGAAGCTGAGTTTGCAATTTTTAGGTTTTTCTACTATTTTATATATTTTTTTGAAGTTTTTGAGTGTTTTTAATTTTTTTAGTGTTTTTCTTTTGAGATTTTTAATGATTTTTGGACTGACACTAAAGTAGCATAAAATAGACACTAGGTGAATTTTTTGGAATTTTTAGAGGTGTTTTGATATTTTTTTGGTATTTTCTAAGCTAGACAGTGCACAAAATAGGTGTTTTTGATTTTTAATAAATACAAAATTAAAGTAAAATCAAAAACTAAAATATGAGCGTTAAAGTACACCTACCCAGAGACCTAATCCTATTTTTGTGAGATTTTTGGGGTTAAAATGATCAAGCAACTGAATCCAACAAGCATGCAAACATTAAACAGGCCTGGCAAGGGTATTTATGCAATATTCAGAACTTCCAGGGGAATACATGCAATTTTCCACAAAATATTACACGTTATATTCAATTTTTGGAACTAAAAGACAATTACAAAAGCCGCCAGGGGCACGCCTACAAATTACCCACCAGGGCGCGTGACTTGCACGCGCCTGGGAGGGACTGGAATGCAATAATACAAAAGCCTGGGGGCTTAGTTGCAAAATATCCCAAAATATTATACTTAACGCCAAAATTTTAGGACTGAAAGGAAATACCCAAACATACAGGGGTGCCTCTGCAAAATGCCCAGACCTCACGTGAACTGGTCACGTGAGGTGACGTGGCGAGGGACCTAAACGCAAATAAAAGAAAGTTCGGGGACCTACTTGCAAATATTACAAAATTTTAACGCTACAGACGAAAGTTTATAGATTAAATAGTAAATACAAAAATGGCGAGGGTGTAGGTGCAAAATACCCTCGCTCCGGCGCTCTGGTGAGGACGCGTGGCGCGCATCCAACGGCTGGGACGACGGGAGGCGATCCAGCGGCTGGGGGCGCTTCACTTATCCACGTGGCAAGCTCTGAACGGCCGATGACGCTTCGAGGATCAGCGACCGAGATTAGATCCTCCTGAGGTGATCTGACGGTCGAGGCCGAGGAAGATCCAACGGCCGCTGCTCGATCTGGAGCTCCTCCTCGATCCGACGGCTGGGAGAGGGGTTGCAAGAACGGGGAAGAACGCCGGCGAAGGCGAACTTCTCCGACCTCGATCTCCCTCCTCCGGCCACGATAGGTCCTCAAAATGGACGAGGGGCTTCCTGGGACGGTCCTTTATCTCCTGGGGGCTTCAAAATGCCTCGGCGACGGCCGAGGCGCTCAGACGAAGGTGGCGGAGCTGGAGGGCTCGGCCGAGCTCCGGCGAGCCTCAAAATAGCTCCCAGGCGCGATTCAACGCGCGTTGACCCTGCAAGAAAAGTTAGACGGTCCAGGGCAAAGTGCCTGGACCCTTGGTGGTCCCTAACTAAGCGAGAGGTGGAGTGGTCGATGATGGCCGGAGGTGCGCTCCGGCGAGGTTGCGTGAATAGGTGATTTGCTTGATGGATGTCACGATTTTTTTGGGGTTTTTAATCCTAGAGCTAACAGGAACCTAATGCAATAAAGGAAAGGCGAGATGGAGGCCCTCAATGGCCGGAGCCAGAGGATAGAAGTTACCTCGACGCCGGCAGTTGGCGAAGGTGCTGGAGGCTCCCTCGACCTCAGACGCCTTGGCTGAAAGGCTCGCGGCGAAGCTGTCACCTCCGGCGAGCGATTGGAGCACAAGAGAGGCGGAGAGGGGTGGACCAAGGGGACTCAAAATGAATTTGAAAATGGGAGGTCGGTTATATTTGGTTTGACTCATGGTGACAGGGGTCCAAAGACCAAGGATTATCTTGCGAATCTTGGGTCCGACGACCAAGATTAAGCTTGGGCGAGCTAGGTAGATGGTTGGTGGAAGTGTTTGCAGAAGGACTCGACACGAAAACATGCAAGAATCGGCTTGGAAAAAGCCAAGAACATGGCTCAAAAACCAAGTCTGACACGGCTAGAGGGTGTAGGTCAGACTGTTGACCGAAGTCAACAGTCCTGGCCTCTTGGTTGGTCCACGTGGACCAACCAGGAAAAACCCTGGGTTATTCTTTGTTAATTTATTTAAAAATAATAAATGGTCGAATTAAATAAAAGTTATAAAATAAAAAATATTCAAAATTTTATGTAGTATTTTATTCTGATTTTTATTTATTTTTATGAATTTTAGTTTTATAAGTTACCTTTTTAACCCTATATAGGTATAATACCTATGTGCTTTGATATTTTATTTTATTTTATGTATTTTTAATCTTGTTATTTTTATTTATGATTTTATAAAATTATAACATACTTTTATATGCATAAGTATATTTTTATTTTATTTTTATGAGATGTTTTGCATATTAAATAAAATACACTTGTATTATATACAGGTATAAGTATGTATGGTATACCTATGTATTGAATATATACAAGTATTTTATTTTTATTTCTCTTTGCATTTTATTTCAATTTTAATGCACGTATATACTATAAGTAATATGTACAAAATTATAAAAATATAGAAATTAATAAATAATGAATAAAGAATAAATTGAATATTTTATTCAGTACAAGTGTACAATAAGGGTCCAAAAGTCAACTTTCAGACCGTAGCTCCGCCAAATGCGAAACCACCACCATTGGATAGATTATTTTATTCTATATACAATTAAAGGTGAGTACACTGCATTTGGAGTTGTCGTTTGTGAGATACGGGTCTGGGAAGTTGGGCTTTTGGATTCTTATTCAGACCATATCTTTTTATCTGTACCTTCTTTTTCTGTGAAATCAATTTTGTCCTTTTCTTTATGAAATTATCTACAACTTTCATGTACAAGGTTTCTTTATTTGATGTACAAAAAGTGGAACCAAAAATAGGTCCCAAAATGAATAAAGAATGAGTAAAAAGTATAGGTGTTTTTGCTGTGATTCTGACCTTATCTCCCCCTACTTTATTCCTTGTCGACCTATTCATCGAGATGCCTAGGTCTCGGGGGTTTTGGGTCATAAAATATTTACAATATTTTATTCTTTTTCTTTTCTTTATTTATTCTATAATTTTGGTCTTAATTACAGTGATTTATACACAATCTGAATGCACATGCATGGATGCTAAGATGATGGTTTTAATGCTATTTACAGGCATTTGCTAGGGTTTTTGGTGCCAAAATGATAGAATAAAGATGATGAAATGTGGATTCATCATCCCCCTATACTTTACCTTTGCTAGTCCCTAGCAAACACTTATGCAATAAGTGCAAAAAGAAAAGAAAGAAAAGAAAAAGAAGAAAATTGGATGAAGTTTAATTATCAAACTTGTCTTCACAAAATCAAAGTTTGGAGCTTAAGTCGGACCTTTGGAAATTTAGTGCGGTCGGAACCTTAATGAGAACCAAGTTTGAAATCCAACAGTCCTTGAGTATCTCAAAACTCTGTCCAAGTCTCCTCAATAGCCAGATCAGAAGTACATCAACTCATACGCAAACTCTTACGACTATGAATCTGACTCGTACAGTGTAAGTGATATGTAGCTCCCCACCTCAGAAGTAGCAAAGAAACAACCTCCCCTAACCTGGTAACTCTAATGCCTCGGTCCAGCAACTCTTTCCTCGAGAAGCGGGGTATTCCCTTCTAAGTTCAAGTGCAACCGGCTCAAGAAGAGGGGGAAGAAGTATGGACTTTTGGGAGCTCAACCAGTGTAGCTAAGTCTCCCGCTGCAAGCTTCATGAGATGTAACATGGATAACATAAGCTTTTGCTTTATTGGACTATATACACTCCGGTGGGGTTATTAAATTTTCAATCCGACCCACCACTTTTTTGGAGTTCTTTTTGCATATATATTTTTTTTTTTCAATTGCATCTGTACAACATATCTACATGGTGCAGCATATATACAAGAAATTTTCCTCCTAAGCCAGTAGACTATCCCTCTTTTGAAGCTTTATTGCAACCCACGGCTTCTGTCTTTGGCCTTCATCACCACTAGACCAAGTTGAGGTGCACTTCCTTCACTATAAGAAGAAGAGAGGTTCCGCCTAGAAGTACTACCCTCATATGCTACCCCAAGCCAAAGGAAACTGCCTCCTCACCACCTCATCCGTGGAGAGCTATGTGAAAGGTGCAGGTGTCCAAGTTAGGTCATTATCAACAAGAGTCGTGCGTGTGCTCCGAAATACTCTACTTAGGCAGTCAAGAATCCATTGAACCAAGTCCCGTGATCCTCAAAGAATTAAGTCAACTAGACCTGAAGTACCTCAAACCTAGTTCCTATAAGGTTCCTGTTATTAGGTAGATTATAAGGTCCAATCAAGCTCCAATCTCCGGATTTTACTTAGACTCGTTCAACTCTCAAACTCAATCCGAAAAATGCGAATGCTATGCAATGCAATGCAGAAAATATTTTTGTGATGCAATTTTCAAGATTTTGAACTTTTTATGGATTTTTGAAAAGATGATGATGATGCACATGCAGATGCAATTTTTTTTTGTATTTTTCAAAAAGATTTTTCAAATGTTTTTGGATTTTAATTTTGCAAATGTTTTTGGGAATTTTGAAAGCAAAAAGTTTTGGCTGAAGACTAGGTGAAAATATGTACACGGGAGTGCTTCTTATATATACAAGAAGTGGATTTTAAGAATTTACAAGGGTAAGTGGTCAATTTTATACATATATAGGTAGTGGATTTTGGTGTGATGTTAGTATTCCTCAAACTTATTTGACACGAAGTTTTTCAAACAATTTTTGAAAACTATAGTCCAAAATAATTTTTACAAGCATTTTACACACATTTGAAAATCATTTTGCAATCGGTTTTCAAAACAGTATGTATAGATTTTTCAAATATTTTTGCAACCATTTTTCAAACCATTTGCAAATCATTTTTCAAACATTTTATTTCACACAAAGAAAAGAAATTTTTACAAACCACACATTTTTACAAAGGTTGAAAACATGTAGCAAAATATTTTCCAAATAGTTTTCAATAGATTTTTCACAGAGATTTTCAAACTATTTTTCAAACATTTTGCAGAAACGTTTTTACCTGATTTATTAATCAGTATATACAAAAAGAATTTGAGGAATAACCACATCTTTTTATTAAGGATTTTAATAAATTTTAAAGAATTTTTAGCCATGTTTATTAAGAAAATACGAAAGTACGAGTTATGGCTAAAGTATATACGCAGTATATACGACCCCCCTATACTTAGCTTGAGCTATGTCCTCATAGATCGGAGAGAAAAGATAAGACATAACTCGTACTAAGTATAGACAAGTCTAAAGAATAGGGAATAAATGAATGAATAAATGAATGAGAAGTTGACCGTCCCCCCTATACTTAGGATCGAATAATCCTAAGTATAGCAGACTGTTCACAAAGCAGGGAGGGTCAAGGGTGGGAATGGACAGATCGTACTCAGATTGTCTCCCCCTATACTTAGGGTAAGATATCCCTAAGTATAGACAAGAAGAGGAGACAATGGAGAGGACCGAAAAGAATAAAAAAAACTCGGGGTGCCAACCCCCCTATACTTAGGACAAAGTACGTCCTAAGTATGGAAAACTGTCTACAAGGGCGGCACCTTTTTGATAGATACAGAAATTAGAAAAGGAAAAGAAGAAAAGAAGAAAAGAAGAAAATAAATCAGCAGACAATAGAGTGATATAAACAGATGGATCTGTACAGCGGAAAAGAGCATTGATCACCATGTATGAGATGTAGATGATGAGAGTCAAAAGACACATCTCATACCAGAAGAATGGGGGCAACGTCAATGGTCGGTGGATCATGATCAAGATATAGTTTCAAGCGTTGACCATTGACGCGGAAGGTAGCGGAAGATGACGGTTCGGATATGTCGATGCTGCCATTGTCATGTACCTTCCTGACCACATACGGTCCTTTCCACTTGCTCTGCAATTTCCCTGGAAATAACTTCAGCCTGGAATCGAACAACCATACTCTCTGATCTGGCTCAAACTGTTTATGGCTGATATGCGAATCATGCCATGTCTTCACTTTCTCTTTGTACTGTAGGCTGTTGGAGAAGGCTGTATCTCTCAACTCCTCCAGGGCTGCCAATTCAGCTCTTCTTTGGTCTCCTATACTTTCTGGATCTAGAAGCAACTCAGTTACTGCCCAAAAAGATTTGTGCTTGATCTCCACTGGCAAATGGCACGGCTTGCCATAAACGAGACGAAAGGGAGATGTCCCTAATGGATTCTTGAAAGATGTCCGATAGGCCCACAGGACCGAGTCCAAAAGTTGCGACCAATCTTTTCGGTCTGGGCGGACAACTTTCTGCAAGATAGTCTTTATCTCCCTGTTCGATACCTCGGCAAGACCATTAGTCTGAGGGTGATAAGGAGTGGCAACCCGATGGTCAATACCGAACTCGTCAGCAAGGGCCCTGACTTTGTCATTGATGAAATGAGACCCCCCGTCTGAAATCAAGACTCTAGGTACACCGAACCGTGAAATGATATTTTTCCTCAAAAATTTGCATACGGTTTTAGCATCTGCGGCTCGGGCGGGGATGGCCTCAACCCATCGGCTGACATAGTCTACAGCGAGCAAAATATGCTCGAATCCCTGACTCTTAGGAAATGGGCCCATGAAATCAATCCCCCATGCAACAAAAACTTCACAGAAGTGAATAGGTTGCATGGGCATCATGTCTCTCTGTCCGCAGGTTCCCATTTTCTGACAGTCAGTACATCCCTTCACGAACTCATCAGAATCCTTGAAGAGAGTAGGCCACCATAGGCCGGATTGAAGCACCTTCTGTGCTGTCCTTTTTCCTGAATGATGTCCTCCTGCCTCAAGCTTGTGGCAGTATGTGAGGACGCTATGCTGCTCTTCTTGAGGAATGCACCTCCTCCAGATACTATCCCCTCCTTCATGATAAAGGACGGGATCCTCCCAATGATAAAACTTGGCCTTAGCTAGGAAGGTCTCAAGTTTCTGCCTGGGCCAACCCTGAGGGACTGTCTTGGCAACAAGATAGTTTACAAAGTCGGCGTACCACGGGAGTGAGGTGACAGCCAAGATCGCCTCATCTGGGAATGTCTCAGTTATAGGTGCGCTGGGCTCAGATTCCTCAAGATTCTCCAATCTGGAGAGATGATCCGCCACCACATTCTTGACTCCAGGCTTATCCTTAATTTCAATATCAAATTCCTGGAGTAGAAGGATCCATCTGGTGAGACGTGCTTTGGCATCCTTCTTGGCCATTAAGTACCGGATGGCGGTGTGATCAGTGTATATTGTCACTCTAGATCCAAGAATATATGATCGATACTTATCAAGAGCAAAAACTACAGCCAGCATCTCTTTCTCAGTTACAGTGTAATTCCGCTGCGCGGCATCCAAAGTCCGGCTGGCGTAGTGAATGGCAAACGGTAAACCATCCCTCCTCTGTCCAAGCACAGCCCCAACGGCAAAATCTGAAGCATCCGTCATGATCTCGAATGGAAGAGACCAATCGGGTGGCTGAAGGACAGGAGCTGAAACAACCATGTTTTTGAGAGTCTCAAATGATTCAAGACACTTATCATTGACAATAAACTCGGTGTCTTTGGTCAGCAAGTCAGTTAACGGTCGGGCAATTCGACTGAAGTCCTGAATAAACCGTCGGTAGAAACCGACATGCCCCAGAAAAGACCGTAACTGACGCAGATTGGACGGTGGATTGAGTTTTCTGATGATGTCCACCTTAGCCGGATCGACCTCCATGCCCCTGTTGGAGACGATATGACCAAGGACCGTCCCTTGAGTCATCATGAAATGACTCTTCTCCCAGGATAAGACAAGATTGACCTCTATGCAGCGCTTCAGCACACGGTCTAGGCAGTCAAGACAAGCATCAAACCCGTCGCCATAGACCGAGAAGTCATCCATGAAGACCTCTAAACAGTCACCCACCATGTCCGAGAAGATGGACAACATGCACCTTTGGAATGTCGCCGGAGCGTTACATAGACCAAAGGGCATCCGTCTGAAAGCATAGGTCCCAAACGGACAGGTGAATGTCGTTTTCTCCTGGTCTTCGGGCGCAATGGCCACTTGATTATATCCAGAGTACCCATCAAGAAAACAGTAATGGCTCTTCCCGGCTAACCGCTCGATAATCTGATCAATAAATGGTAGCGGGAAGTGATCCTTCTTGGTGGCCTCATTCAATCGTCTGTAGTCCACACAGACCCTCCAAGAAGTTGGTACTCTGGTAGCGATCTCCTCTCCAGACTCATTTACAATTGTAGTGATACCCGTCTTCTTAGGTACCACATGGAGTGGACTAACCCATTTAGAGTCGGAGATGGGGTAGATGAAATCAGCGCTCCACCACTTGGAAATTTCTTTCATGACTACGTCTCGAAGATTCGGGTTCAGCCGTCGTTGGAACTCACGCGACGGCTTAGCGTTATCTTCAAGATAGATGTGGTGAGAGCAAAGCTTTGGGCTCAGCCCCTGGAGATCAGCTATACTCCAACCGATTGCCTTGCGGTTTCTTTCAAGAACCTCCATCAGACGAGATTCTTGTTCTCCAGTCAAATCTGCTGAGATGATGACTGGGTGCATTTCTGGCTCTCCAGCAAGGAATCTGTACTTCATAGACTGCGGCAGAGGTTTTCTTTCAGGACAACTGGGAGGTGGCAGATCTGGCTTCTGATATGTCTGCGTAAATGCAACCAAGTCTGCATGGGAGAACTCTCGCTCTGCATGAGTATCTGACGAAGGGTGGCCTGTTGAATCATCAATACACTGCACTGGCTCGCACTCTGTCATGGTTGTTGGCTCAGAAGGAATCAGACAAGGCAAATAATCATCAAATTCATCCCAATCAATGTCTGAATCCGAGGGATCAGAAGATGACGAGCAAGATTGAAATTCTTCAGCACCACTCATCACAACATTGTCAGCCTCAGAAATATCCTCATCCAGGAATGTGCTCTCCCGGCTCTCGACTGCCATGAGCTGGAGATAGAGTGAATCTGCAGGCAAGGCGAGGGTCGGTGCGGCTGGATCTTTCCAACTGAATTCATCATCGGACATCTCAAAGTCACAAACCTGGTGGATGTCTAGCTCTTCCTCTGTCAGCTGCTCTGCTTCGCTGGACTGCTCTGAGCATTCTGCCTCTCTGGCTCTGATTTCTTCGATCGTCTCTATTTGTATGGTTTCGCCCTCTACGCGAAAGCATACCTTCCCACTATCATGGTCGGTCACCGCCTTGGCTGTGGCCAAGAATGGACGTCCGAGAATGATGGGGGCATCAGTTACCGACTCAGGGATCTCCATGTCCAACACAACAAAGTCCACGGGGAATTTCAGGCCCTGAATGGTAACGACCACGTCTTTCAACAACCCCTTCGGCCTCTTAATCGACCTATCAGCAAACTGAAGGACGGTTCTGCTTCGAAGAAGAGGGCCAAACTCGAACTGCTTGAGTAAGGCTGCCGGAAGGAGATTAATTGAAGAGCCGCTGTCTAATAGAGTACGATCAAACTGCTGCTCCTGAATCTCGCATCTGACATAGGGAGCTCCTGCGTCTGGTCGCTTGGCTGGCAATGTGTTCTGAATGGCGCAGCAAGTGTTATGCGTGAGCATATGGATTTGATCTCTGTGCCTCTTCCTTCTTCGGACAGTAGTTGTTTCTTTCAGATTCTTCTTGAAGAAGGGGATATGCTCAAACGCTTCTCGTAGAGTCAGCTGGATATGGAATCTGTCAATCATCTCATTGCCGAACTCTACCTGTTGGTTCTTTTTAGGATTTTCTTTTTTATTCCCCTTCGCTCGGCGGAGTGCCTCGGGAAAGGGGATGCTAGGAGCCTCCTCAGATGGGGGCCTAGGAATCGGTTCCTGTGCCTGTGAAGGTGGAGAATCCATACAAAAATCATCATTCAACACATATGGATCCGCAATTTGAACAGAAACTTTTCCTTTATTCATATTTTTGTTGTTTTTGTCTCTCTTCCCACAATCTCTAGATACAAAATGTGGTGAAGTCACAGAAGTTGGCTCAACAGGAATAGATGTGGTGGCCTCAGCACCACCACTAGCACCGGTCTTCGCGGCATCAGCACCGCGCTCTGGTTCATCTCCCAAAATGGCGGCTTCAGCACCACCGTCTTCAATATCATCTGTAGCGGCATCAGTACCGCTCCTCTGCTCCTCTGGCGCTCCTGGTTCGGCTTCGGGTTGTCGCTCAGAAGAGGCGCCGCCGGCTGGTATCCTACCGCTCCTAGTAGTCACAAAATCAGCATCATGCACAAAAGACATATCATTTAAATTGTCACTAGGAGAGGCACCCTCTATGAACTCTACCTGCTCAGATTTTCTTTTGAAATTATTAGGGTTTGGTTCGATCTGAGCTGGTATGGCGGCCTTGCCTTTGATTATGTCCCGCATCTCCTGCCGGAACTCATCCATTTCTTGCCTGAAGGATGCTCGCTGTTCAGATAGCAAGCGGGCAAGATCATCGAGTGCAGGGTTCTCAAAGGCTGGGCCCTGAGAACCGGACGTCTGTCCCTGCTGGAAATGGGGCTGTTGCTGCTGATACTGAGGAGGAGGTTGGGCATAAGATTGCTGAGGCGGCTGGCGCTGCCTCCACTGCTGTCCCTGATAGGCGGGACGAGGACCATTGTGGTATTGTTGGGGCTGGCTGTACTGGGGCTGCTGCTGGTGTTGTTGAGGCTGGCTGCTCTGCTGTCCGTGAGCAGGAGGATGCTATTGGGATGAGGAAGCACCATTACCCCAACGGAATCCGGGGTGATCCCTGCGGATTGCGGGCTGCGGGTATCGGTCATACCATATCCCGTTGACTTCCATCAACGGTTCCTGCTCAAAGGAAGGTGGAGGGAGAACTGCCAGTGGTTGCTCCTGCTGATACACCACCATCTGAGTCTCCTGAGATGGCTGTGGCTCTGGATGGTACTGCAACAATGGAACCGGCTCCGCCTGGATGTGGTTCACCTGGCGGTACGAGGTGGATGCCTGGTTGGGATTGTTGCTGCTGCAAGCAACCTGTGACCTGGGAGGCTGTTGTGAATGGGCCTGTGCCTCCTGAATGCATAGGATTTGGGTTTTCAGGTCACTCATTGTCTTGGTCAGAAGGTCCATCTGGGCTAGACCTTGGTTCTGCTTCTTTTCAAGGATCTCCATGCGATCCAGCTTTTCACTGATGATTCCCATGTCGGCTGCGGCTGATTCGGCTTGGGCTGCGGCTGCCGACGTTGTGCTAGGACCGGCATCGATGCGTGCGATCCTCTGAAATGATCCTGCTCCTTGCGGGGGCTTCTGCTGTGTATAGACACGAGCCTGGGTCATCACTGTGGAATTCTCTGCCATGCCTTCGTAGATGGCCCAGACGTCGTCCTCTCCCTTGGAGAAATATGATCCACCGCAAGAGGCGTTCACAAGCCCCTGCAGCTCCGGTGTCAGCCCACAGAAAAAACTCTGCACCAGATTGGGCTTGGAAATATCGTGATGAGGACACCGGTCTATGAGCTCTCTGAATCGATCCCATGCTTCGTGAAACTGTTCATTTGGGATCATCACAAAGTTGCTGATCATAGCTCTGGCTGCATTTGTCCGGCCAAGAGGATAATATTTCTTCAAGAATGCGGACCGGAGATCTGCCCACGTGTCGACGAATCGCCCCAAGTGTTTGAGCCAGTAAGCGGCTCTGTCAACCAATGAGAATGGAAAGGCGATCATCCTGATAGTGTCCTCGGTCAACAACCGATCATGGATTGTGCTGCAGATCATCTCGAACTCTTGGAGGTGGAGGTGTGGCTCTTCGGTCGGCAGCCCATGGAATTTGGGTAGCATCTGAATAGTGTTGTGCCGAAGCTCGAAGTCTCCAAGGATTGGTGGGAGTCTGATCCACCGGTGAGTGAGGGATGAAGCTGGGTTGTGCAATTCCCTCATTATGGTCTGTGGCGGTCGCTCACCGTCTGGGTCACCTCCCCCTGCATCGGGTCCTCCTCCTTCTCCGCCACCGCCTCCTCCAGCTCTGTGCTCTCTCATCTGAGCTAACTCCCTCATGAGATCACCCATGAATGCACCCTGGTCCCTGATCTGTCTCTGCATGGTCTCCATGGATGCTAGCAATGAATTGTTGATGGCCACCTGGTCTATTATGAATGGAGGATGCTCGTGGTCATCTGGGTGCTCGCCTCTATCTGCCATTGCTCGATTCTCTGAAAATGCAAACGAGGCCATTTCAGGTGCTGATGAATGAGCTGAATTCTGTGATTCACTGTACTCTGAAATAATTGGACTGAGGGAAGGTGAATGGGAAGGGTGGTCGAGGGGGAACAGGGTGGATGTGAACTCAGGCTCGGAGAGCGGACTCTCCGAGTTATTCCTAGATGAATAGGGAGGAGTGCTGGATAGCGGTGCCGACAAGGTCGGCCTAAGAGACCTCCGTCCCATCATCTTGATTGTTCGGAATAGAGCAGGGAAGATGCAAGAAGAAGAAGATGAGATGCAACAAAATTTTTGCACAATTGTGCGGTATTTTTGATCTTGACCTTAATAACTCTAACAATCAAACGCAAAGCAAGGGTAGATTCACCAACTCAACTCGTGAAGCCGTGAAGGTTCGGCTTTTATCTTGTCGGTTTTAACTTGTTTTTCAGGCAATTATCTTTTCACGAGTCCTTAGAGCGCTACGCCTATAGGAGAGAGAGTACTGCCAGGAGAGTATCCCCGTACTTGTCCTCCTCCTGTGTAACCTGTAACTTGCGCTTTTTGAGGTCCTTGTAACCCTTCCTGGATCCCTACTCAGCCAAAGAAAAGAGGGAGGAAGCCGATAGGCGAAACCGATACTTCGGACCTCGCTCGCAACGGAATCACCCGTGAGCGTGCAAGATCCTACTCGGACGCAGCCGGTGAGACAGACACACCCGTGAAGGCGTGGCCTAGGCTCGGTACTTCGGACAGGGTCGGCGCTCTCACAACAGAGAGTCACCAATGGCGACCAAGTCCTACTCGACTACGTACGATAGTAGCGCCAATACTTCGGAAATCCAGGCGATACACAAGGCAGCCACAAGTTGGGTTTTGGGCTCTAATCCTTACGAAGCGCTCACCTCACTGGGAAGGAAACCTTCCTATGCAACCTGAAAACAAGTGAGGGTGTTACTCTCCCCAAGCAATGAATCCAATTACAGATTTTATTATGGTCAAGTTTTCTTTAGCAGTCCCTTTTTTAATTTTTTTGGTGTTATCGCTTCTTTTGAGTCAATTCAAACAAGCGCCTAACGTTTTTGTATTTTTCCTTTTATTCTACTTTGTCCAAAAACAGAGGGAGAAAAGAGTCGGAAAAGCCGTGCAAGTCGACACCAAGGTGGAAATCTCACCTTTGTGCCTAGATGATGCGTGCAAAGTAAGAAGACTTACAGCGAATCCCAGCTCTCTCCATGCGGGATGCAAAGCAGAATATTTAAACCTAATCTATATGGCGAAATGCAAAGCGGAAATCGTCCTAGAACAGGCAATTTCTACTGATCGTGAAGAACTATAGCTAGTCAATCGAATCAAGTCCGGAGTCCGATCTTGGGAGTCACTCGGTGCCCGCCACAACGGGTCCTGCCAGCGCTGTATGTGACTCCTAACGGCACGTGGTCTCGAATCAGATCAAACTAACTTTTTTGGTGGATTTTATTAAGGTCCAATTACGTTCTATAGGAACAGATAGTCTATTAGGTGTTGGGCCTTAATAATCTACGTCACAATCAACAGAAAATCCTAAGTCTAGGGGCTCAATCCACAAAAGAAAGTGAAAAATGAAACTCAAAACCGAAAAATGACTGCGATGAAAACACGAGGAAAACGGCGGTGAGCCCCCGGGTGAACAAACACCCGGAAATTAGGCCCGAATGTCTAAGTCCAAGTCCAAGTCCTAGTGTACCTGTATTATTACAAATTAATGAATATCACTCTCTCACAGATAAAATAAAAACTAGCTAAGCACTCTCTCTCACTCTCCTTGCTCTCTCCTGCCGGCTTGGCTTAAGAAAAGCCGGCTCCACGTCCCAAGGTTGCGTCGGGTCACCTAAGCCACCCGCCTCGCTCCGCGGTCCCTCGCAAGAAGACAAAAGAGAAGGTCAGATAGTTCACAAAGATATATCAAAAATGTGAGAGAAGGAAAACAAAGCTATGGTAAACAAACACACAAACAATAAAAATGAACTACAAGCTGTTGCTCCCCGGCAACGGCGCCATTTGATTTGGCCGAAATCGAGCGCGGTTATTATTGACTCACAAGGCGAGTCAACAGTCGGTGTATTGACCACACTAGATAATGACTAAATCAACAATTAACCCACACTAAAAATCAACAATTAGAAATAAATGTGGAGTTAAAATTTATTTTTAACTCTGCACAAATGATGTATATGGGCAAGTATGCAGAGAGTTCGAACACAGGGAGCAAACAGTGAAGTCCTAGCAAAAGCTATGTGTGTGAGTGTGTGAGGTGTCTACACTAAGCAAGCAAATAAACAAGATTTTTGTGGGTTTTTAATTTTTTAATTTTTTTTTTATTTAATTTTTAATTTTGTATTTTAATTTTTGATTTTTCTGATTTTTATATTTTATATTTATTATTTTTTTTTTCAATATTGGAAAGTAAAGGCAATATAATACAAGGCAAAGTAAAATATTTATAAAAATGCACAAAAATGCTCAAAAATTCAGGAATAAAATATTTTTGGTATTTTTAGGGTTTTTTACTGTTTTTGAGATTTTTGGGGATTTTTCAAGATGTTTTTGGTATTTTTAAAAGCTGAAATAAGACAGAACAGTGCAAAATAGGCTGGCTGTGATAAAAATGGGATTCAAAAATAGAAACCAGTAGCAAAAATATTTCACACTATTTTTCTAATAAAAAGAACAAGATAAGGAAGAAACAGAAGCTGAGTTTGCAATTTTTAGGTTTTTCTACTATTTTATATATTTTTTTGAAGTTTTTGAGTGTTTTTAATTTTTTTAGTGTTTTTCTTTTGAGATTTTTAATGATTTTTGGACTGACACTAAAGTAGCATAAAATAGACACTAGGTGAATTTTTTGGAATTTTTAGAGGTGTTTTGATATTTTTTTGGTATTTTCTAAGCTAGACAGTGCACAAAATAGGTGTTTTTGATTTTTAATAAATACAAAATTAAAGTAAAATCAAAAACTAAAATATGAGCGTTAAAGTACACCTACCCAGAGACCTAATCCTATTTTTGTGAGATTTTTGGGGTTAAAATGATCAAGCAACTGAATCCAACAAGCATGCAAACATTAAACAGGCCTGGCAAGGGTATTTATGCAATATTCAGAACTTCCAGGGGAATACATGCAATTTTCCACAAAATATTACACGTTATATTCAATTTTTGGAACTAAAAGACAATTACAAAAGCCGCCAGGGGCACGCCTACAAATTACCCACCAGGGCGCGTGACTTGCACGCGCCTGGGAGGGACTGGAATGCAATAATACAAAAGCCTGGGGGCTTAGTTGCAAAATATCCCAAAATATTATACTTAACGCCAAAATTTTAGGACTGAAAGGAAATACCCAAACATACAGGGGTGCCTCTGCAAAATGCCCAGACCTCACGTGAACTGGTCACGTGAGGTGACGTGGCGAGGGACCTAAACGCAAATAAAAGAAAGTTCGGGGACCTACTTGCAAATATTACAAAATTTTAACGCTACAGACGAAAGTTTATAGATTAAATAGTAAATACAAAAATGGCGAGGGTGTAGGTGCAAAATACCCTCGCTCCGGCGCTCTGGTGAGGACGCGTGGCGCGCATCCAACGGCTGGGACGACGGGAGGCGATCCAGCGGCTGGGGGCGCTTCACTTATCCACGTGGCAAGCTCTGAACGGCCGATGACGCTTCGAGGATCAGCGGCCGAGATTAGATCCTCCTGAGGTGATCTGACGGTCGAGGCCGAGGAAGATCCAACGGCCGCTGCTCGATCTGGAGCTCCTCCTCGATCCGACGGCTGGGAGAGGGGTTGCAAGAACGGGGAAGAACGCCGGCGAAGGCGAACTTCTCCGACCTCGATCTCCCTCCTCCGGCCACGATAGGTCCTCAAAATGGACGAGGGGCTTCCTGGGACGGTCCTTTATCTCCTGGGGGCTTCAAAATGCCTCGGCGACGGCCGAGGCGCTCAGACGAAGGTGGCGGAGCTGGAGGGCTCGGCCGAGCTCCGGCGAGCCTCAAAATAGCTCCCAGGCGCGATTCAACGCGCGTTGACCCTGCAAGAAAAGTTAGACGGTCCAGGGCAAAGTGCCTGGACCCTTGGTGGTCCCTAACTAAGCGAGAGGTGGAGTGGTCGATGATGGCCGGAGGTGCGCTCCGGCGAGGTTGCGTGAATAGGTGATTTGCTTGATGGATGTCACGATTTTTTTGGGGTTTTTAATCCTAGAGCTAACAGGAACCTAATGCAATAAAGGAAAGGCGAGATGGAGGCCCTCAATGGCCGGAGCCAGAGGATAGAAGTTACCTCGACGCCGGCAGTTGGCGAAGGTGCTGGAGGCTCCCTCGACCTCAGACGCCTTGGCTGAAAGGCTCGCGGCGAAGCTGTCACCTCCGGCGAGCGATTGGAGCACAAGAGAGGCGGAGAGGGGTGGACCAAGGGGACTCAAAATGAATTTGAAAATGGGAGGTCGGTTATATTTGGTTTGACTCATGGTGACAGGGGTCCAAAGACCAAGGATTATCTTGCGAATCTTGGGTCCGACGACCAAGATTAAGCTTGGGCGAGCTAGGTAGATGGTTGGTGGAAGTGTTTGCAGAAGGACTCGACACGAAAACATGCAAGAATCGGCTTGGAAAAAGCCAAGAACATGGCTCAAAAACCAAGTCTGACACGGCTAGAGGGTGTAGGTCAGACTGTTGACCGAAGTCAACAGTCCTGGCCTCTTGGTTGGTCCACGTGGACCAACCAGGAAAAACCCTGGGTTATTCTTTGTTAATTTATTTAAAAATAATAAATGGTCGAATTAAATAAAAGTTATAAAATAAAAAATATTCAAAATTTTATGTAGTATTTTATTCTGATTTTTATTTATTTTTATGAATTTTAGTTTTATAAGTTACCTTTTTAACCCTATATAGGTATAATACCTATGTGCTTTGATATTTTATTTTATTTTATGTATTTTTAATCTTGTTATTTTTATTTATGATTTTATAAAATTATAACATACTTTTATATGCATAAGTATATTTTTATTTTATTTTTATGAGATGTTTTGCATATTAAATAAAATACACTTGTATTATATACAGGTATAAGTATGTATGGTATACCTATGTATTGAATATATACAAGTATTTTATTTTTATTTCTCTTTGCATTTTATTTCAATTTTAATGCACGTATATACTATAAGTAATATGTACAAAATTATAAAAATATAGAAATTAATAAATAATGAATAAAGAATAAATTGAATATTTTATTCAGTACAAGTGTACAATAAGGGTCCAAAAGTCAACTTTCAGACCGTAGCTCCGCCAAATGCGAAACCACCACCATTGGATAGATTATTTTATTCTATATACAATTAAAGGTGAGTACACTGCATTTGGAGTTGTCGTTTGTGAGATACGGGTCTGGGAAGTTGGGCTTTTGGATTCTTATTCAGACCATATCTTTTTATCTGTACCTTCTTTTTCTGTGAAATCAATTTTGTCCTTTTCTTTATGAAATTATCTACAACTTTCATGTACAAGGTTTCTTTATTTGATGTACAAAAAGTGGAACCAAAAATAGGTCCCAAAATGAATAAAGAATGAGTAAAAAGTATAGGTGTTTTTGCTGTGATTCTGACCTTATCTCCCCCTACTTTATTCCTTGTCGACCTATTCATCGAGATGCCTAGGTCTCGGGGGTTTTGGGTCATAAAATATTTACAATATTTTATTCTTTTTCTTTTCTTTATTTATTCTATAATTTTGGTCTTAATTACAGTGATTTATACACAATCTGAATGCACATGCATGGATGCTAAGATGATGGTTTTAATGCTATTTACAGGCATTTGCTAGGGTTTTTGGTGCCAAAATGATAGAATAAAGATGATGAAATGTGGATTCATCAGTTCCTCATGCGATAACCTTTGCAAATTTTGAACTACATTCGAGAAGTAATGTAGCAGCCCTTGCCAACTTCTCATTGCATTTGGGTGATGTAATGTGTCGCAAGTAGGGAATGCCCATCAAAATCTAGATGTTTGCTTAAATCTGTAAGCTCTCTAGAAGTTACAAACAGGTCCCTACTAATATATTAATTTTGGTTCCTTCATTTTAATTAGTTTAAATAGCATTTTACATCCAAAAATTGTAGGGGGATTATTTTAAGTACCCGAAACCCTGTTTTATGATTATGTTTTTTGCAAGGCATTTCAAATTATTTTTCTTTTTAATAAAATACAAAAATGTTTCATTTTCTCAGGTTTGCTAGTTAAAAAATCCATAAAAATTTTAAAAATATTTTTAGAAATTCTAAAAAATTATAATACCTTGCCATAATTTATCTTCTATCCAAATATTTTTTAAAAAATATAAACCAAAACTCCTAAAAATTATAAAACCCTTAAATCCTTATTAAAAATTATAAAAATTATAGAAAATTTAAAAAATATTGTTTTCTATTTTTGAATTTTCTGTGTGATGTATATAATATATTAAAATTAGTTTAGGGTTATTTTTCACTAATATATATTTATTAAACCCTAAATAAAGTTACAGATTTATTGTATTCATTGTTTTGGCATATTTTTATATTAAAAATCCATTATAAAAATACTCTAAAATGAGACAAAATAGAGAAAATATTTAAAATCCAAAAATATTTTATTTATTGTATTTTATATTTATCTTATTTAAAAAGAAAAACCTCTCTTTTTCCTATATTATCTATATAGTATATATATTATATTATTAAATATATGTTATTTAAAAAATCAAAAAATAAAAAATGTAAAGTTTAAACAAAAAATATAAAAATCCATAAAAACAAAATATTAAAACCCACAAAAATTTGCAGAAGAAAAAGATATAAACATATACAAAAATAAAGACATAAAAAATATTGTTAAGTTGTTATTAATATATTTTGTACTCTACTCTGTTGTCTTTGTGGTTCGACACTCTACATACTTATACCATATACATATTTTATGGAGTTAAACATTGATCCTCTCTACAATGGAACACGCAAAACAAAGAAAAAATAAGATTAAATTATCATTAGGATCATCAATGGGATAACGACTAGAAATCATAGAATTTAACAAATCTAAAAACATGGGTGTGCTTCGATATCTAGCACATGCCAAGATGGGCTAACTACAAGAAAGAGCAATTACTTATCTTCTCGGTCACTTTCTTTCTTTGATTCCTCGTTTGTATTGGATGCATTAGATGGAAACACAAGGGTCCTTTATAAAGGCGTAAAAATGATAGGACTTGGAGCCATGAAGTTCTAAATCATGCATGATTAGAATTTGACCACTCATATTCCAAAAAGTAGAC
The DNA here is from genome assembly GCA_037367405.1 of Ottelia alismoides. Taxonomy (NCBI): domain Eukaryota; kingdom Viridiplantae; phylum Streptophyta; class Magnoliopsida; order Alismatales; family Hydrocharitaceae; genus Ottelia; species Ottelia alismoides. The sequence continues at coordinate 598,437 of JAZKJV010005913.1, read as the reverse complement.
GATTTTCTTATTAAAATAGGTTACATTACAATTAGGACTAAATAAAGTCCTATTAAGGGTTGAGTTCCCACATACTGGGGAATCCAACCAACAAATCTCCTACTCATGATGATGTACGAATTTATTTAAACCTATTATGAGACAACGTCTCTTAAACTTACCAAATGACAAAGACTTTATCACCATATTAGCAACATTGTCATCTACATGGATCTTATCAAATACAAGTTGCTTCAATTCTAGCACATCCCATATCCAGTGATATCTAGCATCAATGTACTTTGATCTTGCATGAAAAGTATATAGCTTGCTAAGGTAAATCACGATGTAGTTGTCATAATAAATGTTGTATTGTCTTGAACAATCTTAAGTTACGGCCTACAATTCTTCATCACAAGAGTTCTTTCCTTGCTTCTGTAACAACAATGAATCTAGTTTCTGTAGCATATGATGCTACATACTTCTGCAATATTGATTGCCATGAAAAGCGCCACATATATATGTCATCAACTAGCTAGATTGTCTTGCATTAACACTAACTATCATATCATATTCTCTATAACCCAAATTAAAGGAAATGTCTTCTCTACGTAAAACAAAGACATGCATTGCTAGTGCCATATAAATGTATTATTTACCCAAGATCTAGTTGATTGCATTCTAATGCTCTTTTCCTAGATTTGAGATAAACTTGCTAACAAATCCAACATAACGAGCAACACCAAGTATAGTAGACTATAACGTACATCAAACTGCATGTGCCCAAGGTATGAGGAATCATCTCCATATCCCATTCTTCATATTTAGTCATTGAATTGTGTTTGATACCTATCTTAAAGTGTGCATTAAGAGGGGCACTCATGACTTGAATTTATCCATATTGATCTTAGAAGTATTTTCTCAATGTATCTCAAGATAACCAATATTTCTTGGGTACTTTGTCACATATAATTTTCATACCCCGAATTTGATTTGCAGATCCCAAGTCATTCATAGCAAATGAATTGCTCAAATATTGCTTCTTCAAAGTTGAAACTCGTGTGGTATTGCTAATAATAATGAGCATGTTATCAAAATAAATCAACAAAATGATGAAGTCACCACCTTATAGGAAATACCTGAAGATACTTTGTTCTCATTTGTTGTTTGGTCAATTTGCATGCATTTAATAGTTTGTTTAAATTATTAGGCATTAAAATAGTTATGATCTTATATCCACCTACCTAATTAGGTTATTTAACTTTAAAGCCCTAATTATTCTAAGTTATGGGCCCAGATATATTAAAATGACCTATGAGTCACATTGTCTTGGCTTACTTGAGTAGATTGCACCCTACTTTACTTGAATGAATCAGGTAACTGTGCACTAACATCCAATAACATCTAGGATATCATAAAGATATTAGGAGAAAATATGTGTATATTAATAAAATACCATCATTGTATTTGGATTGATTTTTTATCAAGCTTGCACCTAAAATTTAGGCCTACTAAGATTTTGGATTAAACTAGATCTAGATCCAAGATAGATAAATTTTTTGAAATAAAAAAGGACCTTCACCATAAAGGTTCATGCTCAAAAACTTCACCATTTATCACCATAAGGGCATCTGCTGCGACGTTTCCCTTACTAGGGTGGTAGGAGATAGTGCAATCATAGTCTTTCAACAACTCTAGCCACCGTCTCTATCTCATATTGAGTTCCTTCTGATCAAATAGATATTTCAAGCTTTTATGATCGGTGAAGATTTCAAAAGTAATACTATAGAGGTAATGTCTCCATATCTTTAAAGCGAAAACTACAGCAGCTAATTCAAGTTCATGTGTTGGGTAGTTCTTTTCATGTGTCCTGAGCCGTCGTGATGCATACGCAACTACCTTACCATGCTGCATAAGAACTGCCCCAAGTCTTTCTTTAGACGCATCAGTGTACACTATAAACCCTTCACTCTCAGAGGGTAGAGTAAGGATTGGTACATATGTTAGGCATTCTTTCAGTGTCTGAAAACTAGCTTCACATGTATCAGACCATAAGAATGTGACTTCCTTCTGAGTTAGTCTAGTCATTGGCAATGCTATTCGTGAAAAGTCCTTTTACGAATCTTCTATAATATCCAGCTAAACCCAGAAAAGATTATATTTCTGTGACAGTCTTTTGGCGTTCCTAACTCACCACCGTACTAACCTTTGTAGGATCAACTGATATACCTTCCCGAAAATAACATGACCTAAGAAAGATACTTCAGATAACCAAAAGTCATATTTGCTATATTTAGCATACAATTTGTTCTTCCTTAATGTTTCAAGTGCCCGTCTGAGATGGTATTCATGCAGATACTTATCCTTGGAGTAAATAAGCACATCATCAATAGAGACTACTATAAAATGATATAAGAACTCCTTGAATACTCTATTCATGAGATCCATGAAAGCTGCTGGGGCATTTGTTAGTCCAAAAGGCATAACTAAGAATTCATAATGTCCATATCTAGTTCGAAAGGCTGTCTTGGGGATATCCGCATCTTTTGTCTTCAACTGATGGTATCCAGATCTTAAGTCAATCTTGGAATACACAGTCGAACCCTGTAACTGGACAAAGAGATCATCTATTCTTGGTAAAGGATACTTATTCTTTATTGTCCTCTTGTTTAACTATCTATAGTCAATGCACAATCGCATTGACCCGTCCTTTTTTCTGACAAATTAGACAGGTGCTCCCCATGGTGAAGTACCAGGGTGAATGAATCATTTATCTAACAGTTCTTGCAATTGTACCTTTAACTCTCGTAACTCAGCTGATATCATCCTATACGGAGGGATAGAGATAGGTTGAGTATCATGTATGAGAGAGATTTCAAATTCAATCTCTCGCTCAGGTGGTAATCAAGGTAGTTCCTCTAGGAATATATCAGGAAATTCGCACACTATAGGTATATCTTCCATCATTCTGTCTGACCTTGATGTAGTGGTTACATAAGCTAAATAGCCTTGGCACCCTTGTTCTAACAGTTGTTGAGCCTTTAGAGTAGATATATATTCAACATTATCATTGGATGTCTTTCCAATGAACTGGAACTCTATCGAGTTAAGTAGGTGAAACTTTACTGTCTTCTGAAAACAATCAAGACATGCATGATGCCTTTCTGGCCAATCCATCCCAAGGATGAGATCAAAGTCATCCATTTCAATAAGTAATAGGGAAACAGGTAACTGATGTCCTACTATCAGTACTACACAATCATCCAGGATTTCTCAGATTATAAATACTTGTTCTCATGGTCCCTTGATCAGATAGGACTATTGTACTTCTATTGGTATCTTACCTAAAATGGGTACTAACCATCGAGCAATAAATGAATGTAAAGCACCAGAATCAAATAAGGCATGTACTGAAAAGCCATGAATAGTAACATTACCTCGTACGACCGTTCCTAAGTTGTAGGCTTGTTCTTCAGTGATTGCATTGAGCTGGCCATTATGAATAGGCAAGCTAGAACCCACAACACTCTTGTGGTGGTTGATGTGTAGGAGACGCTCCTTGTGAGCCATGATCTCTACCATGTCTTCCTCCGTGTGTTGCTCCATTGCTCGAGGTGAATGTTATACTGTTAATTGGGGTTGGTTTTAACCCTGACCCTCTCAACTTCGGACAATCTCTCTTGATGTGGCATTCCCGATGACAGTAAAAACACACACGTGCTCCTGTTTGAGCTGAAGACCCTACCACAGAGATGCTAGTTCCTGTTGCTGAGTCGTGGGGATATAGTGGAGGTCTAGAGAAACCCCTTCTTCTAGATAATTCCTGGCCCAAAGTCTGTGGCGAGCTTATATTAGACCCGACTGGATGATAACGACTGTCTCTTCGGATATAATTCACCTTACGTTTGAATGGTCCACCAGTAAAGTGAAGGCTTCTTCTTTGGCGGTTTTCATCCCTCTCCATCTCAATAGGAGAGGCGATGTCCATCGCTTCATCTACAGTGGTGGCTCTAAAACTTGCAAGATTCTCTCTCAAATATCCCTGAAGACCACTAACAAATTTGGTAAGACACTCTTGTGGTGAAGCTTCTAAAGCTGGGGAGTAACGTAGCAGCTCCGTAAAGTGAATATGATAATCTCGTACATTCTTGGATCCTTGGTTCAAAGAACCTAACTCCCTTCTCTTCAATTCTTCCCAATGGGAGAGATAGAAGTGAGCTCGGAACCTTTCTTCCAAAACATCCTATGAATATGATCTACTAATTTCTTGGAAGTGGCTCTCCACCATTGTCTTGCATAGTCTGGTAAGGAGTAATCAGCAAAGTGCACCCAAGTATCTGCTGGTGCATGTATTATTCTCAACATCATGCTGACATCATCAAGCCATAGTTCTGCCTCAGCAGATGTCTCTATGCCTTTAAATCGAGGAATCTTTCCTTTTCGATAATTGTCTGGTAATTTTTGATGTCTAAGAAGGGCCTTTTCCATTGCTCTTTCAAGCGGGGTAGAAGCAGACTCAGTTGAAGGATGGTAACTAGATTCTTCAGCAGAAAGATGGACAGAACCTTCAATCCTAGCATCCGCAGGCTTAGATGTCTTGGGCCTCTCAACTTGTGCATTGAGCCTCTCCTCCAATACTTGGTGCCTTTGCCCCATGTCTTGGAGCATTGTCATCATTGCTGCTAATTATCTAGACACGTCTTAGTCTGCCATGATCCTAGGAGGAGTCAAGGTCAAAGGTCAGATCCTATGTACATAATGGATAATGACTTGTGAATGGTACTGCAGTCAATTATTAAGATTAAATGATCTTAATACAACATTAGTTTCTGAATAACGCTCATAGTTTTCGATTTCTAAATAAATAATTGGAGTAACCAAGCTCTGATACCAATCTGTCACGATCCCAATTCTGGGCCATCGAATCCTTCCATAACCGGATCTAGTTACTCAACAATAATTTATTCAGCAATCACAACTAACATTCATAAACAGATTGCAAATAAACTATATTCAGAAGAAAGTATTTCAACACTTTTCCATCCACAAAATAAAGTTCAGATGATATATTGTCCCACTATAACCATTTACATGTACATCAGCTTGAAAGGAAAATATACAAAAGATTACTAACTACCTTACAAAGTAAAGCTACTGTGGCTGGCTGGATGTCTACTAAGTTCCTTGCGTTGCTCACCGACACCTGTTGGGTTTTCCATAAATCATAGGATAACAATTAGCGAATGCTAAGTAACGAAGAAGAGAAAAGCAAATAAATTGTATGATTTTTCTAAACTTGTTGTCATTAAAGTTACAATCCTTTCATTAATCTAAGTCCTATTCCTTTTATTCCACATCAGTGATTAGTCCAGGGGAACCCCATCATTCTTAGACTCCAAAGCTGTAGACACTTCAGGATTAGAGATTATTTTGATCTTGATAAGATCATGCTGCCGCACGTCGCCTCAACCAATCCTCCAATACTACCCTGACAATTTTCTTTTCTTTTATTAAATAGGGTCTCAAACCCTCAGCCTGGAAAATAAATGAGCACACCGTCCTCGAGGTATCGGTTGCTTAAAACCTCAGGCTAACATCTAATCATATAACCTAGCGGCTTTAAATACATATTATCGTGACCTAGCCGCTATTGATGCACCCGTGCCTCCACATGACACGACCACATTTTCCGTCGTTCAACCCGAAGATATTGGCTCTCGGTACCACGCATTGCAAATCATTCATTTCGTACGCACTTATCATAACAGGGCAACCGTGTACCACCTAGGTAGGGAAATGCCAATACGGGTTCCTTCTGACAAACCTACAGGTTGCATGCCCGACATGTAGTTCTGCTCCAAGTCATCCTTAACGTGATACATGATCCTTTTTCAGGATACAACTCAAACCACATCAATTCCCATGATGTAATTCTTTCGTTAAGTCCTCGATTTGCATAATCAACAACACTTAGTATAGACTCACATATATATTATTCATATACATATATACTCGTATTTGTGCCTATTTTAACTCCCAAAATCTAACTTTCAAAACCACCGTATCAATTTGATGCTTAAACCTTATTTTATTGGGAATCACAAAGAAACTCTTCAGACTTTTTCAAAAATAGCCAAAATTAGGGTTTTTCATAGCAAAGAACATAACATCAAGAATTTCAATAATCTCGTATGAAAATCCAACAGCAAAAAGAAGGATTTCGTTACCTAATCGGTCTCTCTCTCACGTATGCAAGGCTTTATCGTGTTTCATTTTCAGAAAGGATATTTTAAGGCTCCTGAAAAGATCGAATTTCATTTTCGCATCAAAAATGCCAAAAACGTGTCAAGAACGAACGAAGAACACGAAGAACGCGAAGAACACGGAGAACGCCAAGAACATATTTTCTCTTGAAATTTCGACAGAGTTTCCCCTTATATCGGGACATATTTCTTAGAAAATTTCGGCAGAATTTCCCCTTATATCGGAACATATTTCTCGGAAAATTTTGGCAGAGTTTCCCCTTATATCGGGACATATTTCTCGAAAAATTTCAGCAGAGTTTCCCCTTGTATCGGGACATATTTCAAAATAAAAATGAAACGAGTTTCCTCTATAAAATCAATTGAGCGGAAAATAGCAACAGAACTGAAAGAATATACTCAAACAACAAGAGATGAAGAATCGGTAGACACCACGCATCTTAGGTGAGTGAATGTGTGACGAATCATAGGGTTCATTGACGTGCATAGCTTTTTGCACTTAAGTAGGGTATTACACAGATTTCTCCATCCAAAATAATTATAAAAGCATAATTGAAAGAATAGAAACATAAGCGATGGAGAATCGGTAGACACCACGCGTCTTAGATGAGTGAATGTATGACGAATCACATGGTTCGCTGACGTGCATGGCCGCCCACACCTAAGTAGGGTGTTACACAGATTTCTCCTCGAACCACAACAGAAAATGAATTGGATAGAAAGATGAATCAAGAACAAAGCTTATAAGAAAAGAGTATGAATTGAAATCATAGCTTACGAAACAAACTAAGAGAGGATCATACCTTTCTCCTCCTCGTTCTCTCAGCAGTGCTTCGCTAGCGCTCCTCTCTCGCCTCCCACTCCTCCTCCTGAACCTCTCGACCCTAGCCCTTGGGGTGATGGTGGTAGTGGAAATCGTAGAGAATGAATGGGCAGGAGGGTCTATTTATAGGCTCCAGAAAACCACTAACTATGGTTAGAAAACCATGATTTAGACCTTAACCATGGTTTCGCGATCCATGGTTTTGGCCCATGGTTTTAGCCAAAACTTATCCTAAACTTGGGGCTTAAGTTAGAACATTCTAGAGGATTTTAAATTCGCTAATGATGCTTAATTAACATTAATCGTGATTAACTTTCACTAATCATGATTTAACTTTCGCGGCTTATGCTTATCTTTTGCTAAATATTGATTAGTATTTGCTAATAATCATTAGCGGTTTTCAATCCGTCATTAGTTTCTTTAATCATGTTTAATTAGTCTTAATGACAGTCATTATGGGTTAATGACGTCTTAACCCTCCTTACATATCTTTCTTCCGAAAATTATAACAAATCGAAACGAAGTCCGATTCACACGAAACAAATTCCGTTGGTTTCCTCTTGACGAGCCGAATCATATTATATAGGATCCGAGATATGCCAAGTTTGAGGCTTTACACCATCAAGCATGGGAACCTCACGGCTAGGGCCCCAATCTCGCTCTAGTCATCCAACCAAAAATGAAAACTTATTCCGTCCCCAACCACAAGAATCAGTATCGAACGTACCTCTAGTGCCACACTATAAACACCTCACCAGAAGAATGAGGGTGCAACCCCAAGCTCACTGGGGCCCCAAAATGATAGGCTCAGCTCGTAGATCCTCCTGATAAGGTTGCAAACCAAATTGTCACATTCACCCCATATATAGGTAATCCAGCTACCTAGCAAAGCATTGTTTATTTCCTCCAAACTATGCACACCAAGGCCATCCTCCTCCTTTGTGCTTGATGTCGTTCACCAATCCACCAAGTGAAAACCATTTGACCACCCATTTGTCGGCCAGAAGAAATGTTTCATGATGAACTCCAGACTCTTCCTCACACTGATGGGCATAATCCTAGACGACATGTAGAAGATCAAGATCGTCGATAACACCGACTGCAAAATTACAGTCTACCCCCCATTAGAGAAGCAAACAGATTTCCAACTATCTAGTTGTGCTCCAGCTTCTCACTGATCAGTAATTAGTCATTGGTACACATCCTATCAGCCGCCAACGACATACCCAAGTAACACAACGTTCAGTCCCTGCGTGGCGAGTGCGATCGATTCGCACACTACCCAAACTCCACATCTGATAACTTAAAAGGTATGAACTTAGACTTGCCCTTATTCGCTTCGATCCCGATATCGTATCGAAGATGTCCATAACCAATGATATACCTCTATAACTATCCGCCCCACACTTCGCAAAGAGTATCATATCATCTGCATATTAGAGGATGGGAATGGATATCACATCCCTTAAGTACCCACTGTAGTAACCACTAGTAACGACTCGCTCAACCATGATCGTCAAAGCATCAAAGCAAGAAGAAATAGCAATGGTGCCAAAGTACACCCCTAACTAATGCCCGCAGAGGTTGAAAGACCTCCCATTCGTCTGACCATTCACCTAAACAAATGCATGATACTGTCATGGCACATCTCTTCATCCATGCAATCCATATATCTGGAAAGCCCCACCAATGAAGTGATGCCCAAAGGAAATGCCAGTCCACAGAGTTATAACCTTTTGAGAAATAGATATTTTGCAGGACACCTTCAACCTTCCTCCGCACTAGTCCTCCATGATCTTAGAGGTCGTAACCACATTGTCCATGAGTTGTCTTCCTAGTAAGAATGCACTCCTAAACGACGATATAATCTTGCTCACCACCCCTTGCAGACAGTTGGCCAACAGGAGATAGATTGCATTCGATAGAGTGCTTGGCATGTATTCTTCAATCTTTGTCACAACATCTCTCTTCGGAAGTAGGAAAAATAAGGAGCAATTAAGCCACTAAAAAACCACAATCCCCCTTGTCGAATTCATTCACCATTCCCAACACTTCCTCCACAAATAAGCTCTTATAACTCGCTATAAAAAATAGGGAAACCATCCGGGTTCAGATCGAAAACTGTCGCCCGAATCTCCTACAATCCGAAACCCCTTTGTCAGGGCCTTTGTATCTAGGTCCATAACCTAGCTCACCCCCAAACCCAACTAGTGCGACCCACTGTGAGGTGACCACCTGCTTACACTCCTAAAGTATCCTGTAACTGCTGCCGCCACCCCCTTTCCTCGATGACCCCCCTCCCCCCAGCTCTACTGAAGGTATCATGGTTCTCCTCCTCCTATCATTTGCCACTGCATGAAAAACCTCGTATTACATCCATTTCCTCCAATCAATTTTGCATTGACTTTTGTTGCCACTCATATTCAGGCTTCCGATCCTCCTCCTCCAAGATCGTCTAAACTACCCCTTAGCTTAAGAGCTCTTCCTCAATTAACTCTCTCTTGTCTTCTACCGGGAATCGTCTCCCTAGATCCTCATGTGCCTGATTCCTCCTCAACTAAAATACCGAGCGAGTGTCCCTCTTAAACCCATAATCACTCTTCAAAGTGCTACCAGCTTCAATGCAAATATCACTGTAACCGAACCCTCCACCACTAGTTCTAACCAGAAAAAACACACCATGTCACGGAAGCCGTCCTCCGGTAACCAACATCTCTTAAAGTTGAAACGTGAAGAAACACCCCTACTGATGCATAAGTCAAAACAAAAGAAGAGTATGGTTGATCTCGACCAGTAAAGGGAGATGATAACCACAAACTAAACATCTCTATGACCTCAACATATATAAGAAACTAATCGATGCACGAACGAGAAGAGTTACTCCTCCGTGTGTACCTACAATAAGCAATATCCATGACTTCGAGGCCAAGATCCTCGACCACTTGATCGAAGAGATTCAATCCAGGATCTCTCGCACCTCTCCCCCTCGGTCTGTCCTCCCATACACTGTTACTTTGAAATCCCCATACACCAGTTGTAAATCTCGCTCTAGTCCGACACAACTCATCCCACAAGTAATAGGCAAATCTTGTGGAAATTAAAAAAAAACTTTTGTAACTTTATAAGAAAGATATACTTTTGAAGGATCAAGCAAATATAAATTGTATATTTATGAATATAAATTTTCACTAAACACATAAGAATTCAATTTATAAGAATCAGTTTTCATATATTGAATGACATAATAAATTAATTGAGGAATACAAATCCATCGATACTGTGTAATTACCTTGCATTATAAAGTTTGTAAACTTAAAAGATAATTTATATCCAACCTTATGAATACTAAAGTTATTATAAAAACAAATTGAATATAAGATAAAATTGATTTAAAAAACAAGGTATATTTTGACAGTTTTTTCTTTATATAAAAACTATTGAATACAAACGATTCCAATCAATGATGCCATGTTTTTAAAATACTTTTGATAATCTTGAAAATTATTGTAATAGTTGATATCAATCCTTTTATATTTCTATTTATGTTGAATTCCATATATTAAAAAGTGCTAGAATATTTTTTCTAATATCATATCTTAAATCATTTAATGCAAATAATATACAACAAAGAAAACAAGCATCATAAACTTAATTAAATATTCCTAATACAAATTATAGTCAACACAAAATAACACAAATGCAGTTAGATCTTCAAAATACGTTCGTACAACTTAAAACATTTATAATTAGTTGAATTATGTATCAAGTGATTGATACATGACATGTTTATTTTCCACGACTCTTTTTAATGTGTTGTAAAGTTTTTATATATTTAAAAACTAATATTTTAATAACCACTTCTCAAATAATTTGACTTGTTATCCTTTTAATTGAGCCTCTTCCATGCTTCATGAAATAGCTAGTGGGACGATTGTGAGAAGGACGAGATATGGAATGCATTTGGTTTGTTTGCCTAAGCGGGTAAAACTTCTGGAAACAGATATGTCTCAAATCTGTACATTGGTCAATGCTCCCCAATTAAAGCACGGGAGGATCAAGGAAAGTTCCTATTAATTTTCTAAGGACTAGCGGCGCAACTTGTTGCTCGCTTGCCTTCTGTTTCGATATAAACCTCTCAACTAATGTTTGAAAATTATGTCATTTATGTTTGAATTATATAGTCATATTTCATGGTGACAGGTAATTTCTACCTTGCCTAGATACATAAATTACATAAAAAGGATTTTAACTATTTTCAATTCTCAATTACGAGAGAAATGTAACAAAAGAAATGTAACAAAGATGAGAGAAGAATAGATATTTGTAAATGGGAACCACTGTAGTGTTGGATTTTTTCTGTAATTTACCAAATATTTATTTGGATGTATCTGTAATTTACCAAATGTTTATTTGGATGTATTCTGTAGTTTACCAAATGTTTATTTGGATGTTTTTTTAAGAAACGATATTTGGATGTATTTGTATCAAGGTAGGTTGGGGCTCGTTTGGTTGCAAGGTTGGGCAGGGTTGGCTTGGCCCAACCCAGGTTGGCCCTGCAACCAAACAGGGTTCTCCTCCTCACAGTTTACTATTCACAGGGGTACCCCTGCCCAACCCAACCCTGTAACCAAACGGACCCCAAGGGAGCAACAGTTCCGCATGATGGCACAAGTATTACAATTAACCATTCACAAATATCCAAAACCCCCCACACCTGCTCGAACTCTGCATCGCATTACAATGGCGACAACACTTGCCACGAGCCTCGCGTTAGCCCTTCCCATCAAATCCTCCCAGATCGCTCCTCCGGCGATCCTCTCCGTCCGTGCGGCGGTGCCGGGCGTCGAGATCCGCCGCCGCCGGAGGAGGACGCGGGAGGAGGGGGCCGTCCGAGCGGCGGCGGATGACCGTGCGGAGATGGACGAGAACCCGGAGGGGATACTCTCCGGGGAGTGGCCGGAGAACTTCTCGCTGCTGTCTTACGATGATCTGCGCGCGTACCTGAAACCTCAGATCCTCAAGGAAAAGGTAACTGGGATATAGAGGCGTAGCTAGGATTTCGGTGGATGTGAGTTGCGTTGGTTGTCGAGTGGAAGTGGGGGCTTTGGGTGGATACGGCGTTTCTTGGTTGGTGAGTGGAGTGGAATTTTGGGATTAGCTTTGCTCGAATGTGATGGCTATGTTTGGTTTAGATGTGAAAAGATCAACCGAGAACTAGCGGTTCAAAAATACTAGGGTTACGTTGGTTAGATCGGGAAAGATCAAATGGGAATTAGTGGTCAACGGAATAGTGTAATATGAAATGCTTTCCCACATATGAGGGGAAGATTTCTACGTGTTAAACGAGGTGGAAGGTTAATTAATGAACAATTTGACAAGTTGATCATTTAATAAGAGAATATTAGTAGTATAATGCAATTTTATTAGGGATATACGCTCTTTCTATTTCCCGGTTTGCTCGAATAAGTTGTGTAATTGATCTGCCAGGGGTGCAGATATGCTGTTGTGGTGCTTTCCGCAATAACAAATGCGTCGGAAATCAGAATCCGATTTTATGGATCGTTGTATGCAGTATGCTAATATGTGGTGTATGCAGTGGTACCAATGCAGAGATCACTGACAGAATACCGTGTAATTTGTTAACAAAGTGTTAAATAAGTTGAAATATTGGTCTGAATAGGTAGAAACGGGTAAATACGCAAGCATGTACTGATACAAATATTGACAATATGAGTTTCTTATGTTTTGTATGATTTGATAACAAAATACCATGTTCATCATTTAAGTGGAAAACATTTAAAAGTGTGCAAATGTGGATGAATATCAGAATATGTGTAAATATAGGCTGTGAAATGCAGTACTTTGGAGGGAAACTAAAACTTATCATTTGTAGCGTCTTTTTGTTTATTTGATAGCATTGACATCACTAAGCTATTATATTCATTGTTGTGCTTTCTATTATAGCTTTATTTTTTTTCAAGCTTGTAAAAGTTGATCTACTAGACGGCTAGATTAGTCGACTCGGGTGGGCTACCGACTGGACTAGGCCTAATCGACCTATAGTTAGATAAATCGATTAGTCTCTTTAATCGATTGTTTTTTACATTAGGGTTTTATTTGGGTCACAAATTCAGATACCTGAAAATGGGTTTATCGATTGTGCGGCTTATGTAGCTGCAATCCAGTGTTGCTAGCACCCTTCTTTCTTCTACACAACCAATAGGTAGCCTTGTTGCTACCCCTTACATTGGTGCTATCACTACTGATGTCTAATGATTGAATCAACTGCTCTGTAATTTCTTCGATCTTCTGTACCTGACTACAATGGCAACATCTCCAGCCAAGACAAAACCCTTGAATCCTTGATATCTACCTCTTCCATAGTGGTTTCGAGGACTCTATCAAATTGAAGGGTGCAAAAGAACTAGACTATGGTGCGAACCTTCAAAAGGTGTTCATTGGTAGTCATAGGAGTATTTATATTCTGGCAAAGGAGCCGCCCACAACTCAAGATAAGGAATATGATTTCCGATCGAACAACAACTATTAGTGATGACATCAATGACCAAAAAAGTCGAGAATCACATGCAACCAACCTCTTGTACAAGGAGACAACCAAGGATATATGGGATGAATTGGCTCAAACATATTCTCAACAAATGGACATATCCCGTCTTGCATATATCTACATGCAGATCTAGTCATCTTCTTAGGGAGATTCCTTGTTACTGGACTACAACTAACATATTAGTGACCTATGTGAGAAACTTGCTATTTTTCTGCACGTTTCTTGTGCCAAGCCAGTAATAGAGCAATCTGAGTTGCAAGTTTACATGTTTCTAAGTTTCTTGATGGACTACATATCGCTATCGGATAGTGAAAGATCTATTCCTCACATCTGATTTTGTTCCTTCCATTAAGCTGACTTCTGGCCGCTTGCAACAACTTGAGACTTCTCTTGGACAGTGAAATCCTACTTAGATCAAAGAGAGCATTGCTTTTACTGCATCACTTGGATGTGATGTCGTTACAGTTCTCGAGGAAGCCGAGATCGTGACTTTGTCCTTGGTTGTGTTGCACTTATCCTCCTTGCACTCGCTGTCACAACTCCAATCATCCCTTCGATAGGTATTTGGTAAAGTTTGGCAGGTATCCAGAGGCCAATATGCCCATTTCTTTTGATTACTGATCATGGACAGATGTGATAGACTGTCAAATTTTCTGTTAACGACTACGTCAACTCATGCAACTTATACAAAGCCATCCTACATCTAACTTCTTTCATTGTGAGCCTATCACTATCTCAGGTATAATAGCCAATTTTGCTTTTTCTTTTACCAGCATGCTTAATTGAATCTGGAGCATCTACTCATTTGACTAGAGAAGGTAGCATTCTGACTTCCCTAGAACCTTCATCCACTGTGAAGTCTGTTCGCTTTAGCCACAACGATGCATATTCATCGATCACTTCTGTTGGGACCGTGGAGTTCTCTTTTATACTCGATCTCTTTGGAGTCAAAGGTTTGAAATATTGATATTTATACCATAGCGATCAGACTAAAAAATGATATATAGGGGATATATCGAGATATACCGATGATATTGTTCTCAGTAATGGCTCGAAAAGGTGGCTTCCCCATAAATTATGGTCACCCTATTTTTTAAAACAATAAATAACATACAAGTAACATTAATGTGTAAGAATGAGGTGTATTTAACATTTCAATGCATATTACATCACACATATCGCTGATGTCAATGCTAACCGTTGACTGGTGATTGCTGAGAGATATAGGATGGTACATAAGAAATCCATACATAGCAATTTATAAATATAAATGAGGTAAATTTAGCACGTAAGCATTATATTATTTATAATACATCACATACAATATATAAACAAAGGCTATATTAAGGGGGAGGTCTCAATGATACTGGTATGAGAAGCTTTTTATTGAAATCCATCAATTTTGAGCGATGTGACTCGATACACCGATATGTTGATGATATCTCACAAGATATCAGTAATATCCTAGAAAAGGATATGCATATGAATATCGATACCTCCATCTCGTCGATATCGATATATCGATGATATATTGCTATATCTTGAACATTGCCAAGTTTTGAGATATCATTATTGATATCGTATCTGTAGTTCTGGAAATGGATATATCGGGGATATATCAAAGATATATTGCAGATATTGGTAGAAATATTGAAAATTTAAAAGCAGAATGTTCACGAATTAAAATCATCTTAGTTCTTACGACAGTAAATAACATGCTAATATACTCCTATAAACACGAAGGGAGTATATTTAGCACATTAACAACTTGTTATACTTTATGCTATTTGTAGACAAACATGAGTGATATCTAAAATCAAATAAACAAATGAGTATAATAACTTATTCGATTATAGTGTACAACATCCATGGCAACTACAAATTTGAAAGAAAAGAAGATCTAATATAGAGCAACCACAAATTTGAAAGAAAAGAAGATCTAATATAGAGAAGAAACTATAATTTTTATATGAATTAAAGACGATCAATACTAAGTGGAGCATGGCTTTGATACATATCAATACATTACTAACACCTATGAATCATAACTTTAGTTATTTATTCATGTCAGATTTGTTTTCAAATGTGTTCGTATACGTAATGGCTTTACAAAATCATGATATCAATTTTTAAAGCTGAATTAACAAGAAATTATCTTCCAAGCTTCTTTCCTCTCAAAAGAAGCAACAGAGTCAAGTTGGTTGATATTGATGATAAAGCATCAATATTTAAACGATGGTATCCGTCGAAATGTTGGAAAGTTTATACTAAATACGTAAATTTTCATCAATCTCAATGATACGAGATGACATGTTGTCAGTATATTGCTCAATATTAGCCGATACCAGAGAAACGTATATCTCAGGTAATATCGATATCTGGTCCCTAACTTGTCGATATAGGTATGTCTTCGATATATCGAGGATACATCGGGAATCATGGATATTTCAATCCAGGGACCTTATTATATTATGCTATGATGGTTACAAATACGAGAAGTGGTTTGTAATTATCCGACATAGCTTATTTTTTTTAACATGTTGTAGTTTAGCATTGATGAATAAAGGTTTTGGACAATGATAAGAAGACCTGATTTGAAGAGACTAAGCGGACTTCTTAAACTCGTACTTTTCTTTATTTTTTTCTAAAAACCATAACTAGTTATATTGAGAATATATTTTTTTAGATTTTGAACAGTAACCTTAGTTTGAACGGTTGATAAACTTGAAACTACAAAACCTTCATAGATGTCTACCCAATTAAACACGTGCTAAATAAGCTTATGAAAGAAAAACTGTACTTCATTTTAAATTTAGGCAATTAAATTAAAACTACCTGGATTGTTTGATAGTGCCAAGACTTTGTTGGGTTTGCTTTTAGGACACATTCTTGGTTTCTTGCTTATACAAATTTAGTTTGGATAGTCATCCATTTTAGGGTGTATTATATTATATTATATTCATTCTGATGATATTGGTTTTCTGAAACTGATGGGCAGATGAGGTTGGGAGAGGTAATGTCAACCCATATCCGAGCAGCAAGGCCAGAACAGACTCTAGAGGAGATAGACCACTATTTTGAGTCTGTATCAGGGCTCCCTGTAGTTGATGATGATCATAGATGCATCGGGGTCATTTCCAAGAAGGACAAAGAGAAGGCTTCTCATGGGGTTAGTTCGTATTTCCATATAATCTCCCAATTCTGCATTGTTTAGAGCATGAATACCATTTCACAGTTATATATATTTTTAAAGTTCGTCCAAATTGAGTCTTTGAGGCATCTACTTTTAGGTGGATGTATGGTGGTAGCAGCGATTACAAAACCTTTTATATAATGAATCTTAAAAAAGCCCAATATTGTAATTTTGATCTTGAATAATCAGTTTTATGTTTTTTAAAGTCAAATGATGATTAGTAGAGACTAGAGAATAATAATCACCCGGACAGTTTTATATTCTTGACAGGCCTGACTGTTACATTGTATGCAGTTTATCTACGAGTTATTTGGGCTGACATGCTCTTTCACATTGTCGATGATACTGGATAGAATGTTTGAAGTACATGTGGAACCATGTCCATCCATAATGATTTAAAAACGTGAAGTCGAACCACTTTGGTTTATCTATTTTCAGTGATGATGTGCATAACATTATCGAAGGTCACTTTCATACAATGAAAAATTTCATACATTTTTGCAGCTTTGCTCAACTTTCGTGCTTAATGGGGAACATTTGGTGTCTGATAGCCATTGTATCATTGACATGCTGATGAACTCCCATGATCTGACTAGATTGTATGGATTGATTACTTACGTGGGTAAAAGTCCTGTAAAATTCTGTTGTTTGTTTTAAGTTGGTGTGGTCTTTCTTTCATAAAAGCAGCCCTCTCCTATGGTGGCTTGCTGCTGGATTGTGTTCTTAGAGCAACTTAGTAGTTGATTTTTATTATTAGATCAGGATTGCTCGATCCACATCTCTGTTAATTAATTTGGATTCTGTTCATTTTGTCGAATGAAGATGTGTTTTTTTAGCTCGATCAATATATATATATATATATATATATTTGAAGAAAAGGATTGCTTATCATAGAGGAGATCGTAGGGCTCTCTTATATAGGAGAAAAGCCCTGGGTTAATTACATAAGAGGTACATAAAGAAAACAGAATTAAAAAATAAACATGGAGAGATACAAATATCTCAACACTCCCCCTCAAGCTGGAGCATATATATGTTTATCATTCTCAGCTTGGAATAACATCTCTGAAAAGGACCTCTAGCAAGTGCCTTGGTGAAAATATCAACTATCTGATCTCCAGTAGAAACATGGGAGGTGGATATGAGATCCTTCTGGATCATGTCTCTAGTATCAAGGTTGCAGAAAGAGATAGTCGACAGGGTCACTGATTAATGATTAATTGGCAGTCGGACGACTAATCGGATTTAGTTGACCATTAGTTGGTTTTGAATTTTTTAATTATTTTTAATATATAAATCAATTTGTATACACATATTCTTATATATTTACATTGATTTGTACATTTTCTATACTATCATAATGAAATAAAAAAAGTAATTATCTTTAAATATAACATTAAACATATTAGAATAAGTTTGCTTTAAAAAAAATCAAAAACTAAAAAAATAAAAAATCTCTATGTAAAAGTCAGCTCGATTAGTCGGGTTGACCGACTACTGGCCGACTAAGCCTAATCGAGTCGGCTACCCCACCGACTCGACTAGTTGAGCCGACTAATTGGCCTAGTCGGCCGATTTTTACAACAGTGTCTGGTATAATGGCAATCCACCTCTATATGCTTGGCCCGTTCATGAAATGCATGGTTATTGACAATAAATAAAGCTACTTGATTGTCACATAAAAGCAGCATGGGAAGAAGAACCTCAACAGCAAGATCAATCAAGATCGATCTAACCCACTGCCGAGTCGCTAAATACGTTGTTTAATTTGGTCACGTTGTAATACGTGTACTTAGCGATTCAGTCAGAACCGAGAGAAGATCTCCGTGAAGAGTGTCTCGGCTTTAATTTATATCTCGGGCAAGTCCGGGGTCGAACTCAGGGAGGCAAAGGAACAACTTGGGTTTAATTCAAGAACTTAGGTCTAGATTTCAGTGTGGTATTTTTTAGCTTTTTTTAATGTAAAAAGAAACAAATGCAAGTGAATTACAACACTAAGAAAATACACAACAAGGCCAAATTAATTTTAATATCAAATTAATCCAATTCAGCCAAATTATATTTTTCCTAGAGTCCTAATCCAGAGATGAATGCAAGGTACTTTTTTTTGGAATTATAGGGGTTAAAATGCAATAAATAAAAATGCACACTTTTTATGGGTTTTTTCGCAATTTCTCACACAAACAGTAAGTAAAAATTATGAAAAATTTACTGAAATGAAAACATGATGCAAGAAGACTACACTAATTTTTTTGGAATATTTTGACAAAGTATGAATTTTTTATGAATTTTTTAGTGAAAATAGAGTGACAGTGAGTAAATAATTCTTAATTAATCCATCTTATCAAATTAATCAAAATGCAAATTATCTCAAGTAGATATTTAGATGAACAATTCAGGAGACTTGAAATTTCGTGAAAAGGATGTCTGTGGATTTAATTAAAAATCAAATACGAAAATCACTCAATAATTTATTGTAGGCACAAGACAACTCCAATTTGGATGAGATTTGGACAGTAAGTTAAGCACTCATCAAAGCATCAAATATAATTTTTGTGGAATTTTTAGAGCAACTATGTGTTAGATATGAAATTAAGAGTACTGAATGGGTAAAATATGCAAAATGTCAGTTAATCAATTTAATTTAATTACCCAAAGACCACAAAAATATAAATAAATATCCACAATGTAGAGAATTAGTTGCTCAACATACAAGCATTTTTCATTGAACAAAAAGATGCATAAACGAAGTCCAAATTAATAGTCAAACACAGGGTTATCTTTGTAAAACAGAAATTAAAAATACAACTTGAACTTATGCACAAGGACTAAACGACAATTACAAAAACTTGAAAGAAAAGACTCGCAATTTTTACATAAAATAACAAAAAAAATAACCTCTTCTTCTTCGTTGCAAGGAACCCAACAGAGGAACCGGGTTGGCGGGCGGCGCGGCCGCGGTGGCGCGGTTAGAGGGCGGAGACGGCTGCGCTGCGGCGGACGTTGGAGGGTGAGGCGACCGGAGGCGTAGGCCGACCTCAGATGGCCGCGCACGGAGAGAGGCAGGGAGCCCGACGGCTGGTTGAGGAGGAAGAGGTCGGCTGGCGGGGCCGCGGGCGGCTGCGTCGGCGAGGAGACCGCCGGCGGTGGGAAGCAGGAGGAGGGGGTGGCAGAGGCCGCGCGGCTGGTGAAGAGGGAGGTGCGGCGGCGGGCGCCGCTGCCTGTGGAGGAAGGAGGGGGCGGCGACCGCTGGCTGCTGCTCCTCCTTTTTTTATTTTTTTAATTTTTTTTCTGCTGTGTCAAATTTTTTTAATTTTTCATTTTTAATTTTTTTTAATTTTTGATTTCTTAAACAGGGAACACAAGTGGATATAGAGGACAAGGAATGGTGAATGATGGTGATGAAGATTAACAAAACAAATGGGAAAAAATGGTGTGATGGTGGTGGGATGAAAATGATGGCGATCAACATAAAAAGAAGACAAAATATTAGATGAAATAAAATAGCAAGCAAAATCAGGAGAAATACTTACATGATTCTTCGCCGGATTGGCGGAGCAGCTACGCTGAACTCCTGTTGTCGCCTCGATCCGATTGGCGAAATAAAAATCGGAGAAGCTACGCGAGCTCGACGGGGAACTCGTGACGCGAAGTGGAGCTCCGCGGATCTCACCTGAAGGAGGTCGTCGCTTGAGGACGATGCTTCGCAGCTGTCACCAACAAAACACTCCAAGCTCTCTCCTTATTCTATAAGAATGGTGGATTTCACGATCATTGATATTGAGCACCAAGGAGAGTTCACCCAGTCTCCGATCATTCTTGGGAAGCCGTTCTTAGCCTTGGCTAAGGCAACTATAGATTGTGAGACTCGGGAGATCGATTTCTCTGCATTGGGAGAACTCCGACCTCACCCGATCTTTGAGGACACACGATATTCCAAGGTAACCCATAAAGTTGCAGACAATCGTGACCTTCGAGAGACAGTTGAGTCCCGTCTCTCTACTACACCTGAGATACCGACTGTCCAGACGACCATTGGTTTAGAGACTCCCTACAACCACACACCGCCTACTGCTTGCACCACCACCACGACAGCTTCTAGAGAGGACTCACGACCAGAAGCTATCATTGTGTCGGACATGACCTTTGTGGATTGCCTTGATCATTTTGATGATCCGACACAAGAACCCAACAATTTCAAGCCAACTGAGAATACTGTGCCTTATCAGAGACGTGTGCTGACCCTGCAGGAGTATTACAATGCATATGGTGACTCATCTGATGATGAACCTCTGGTCAGAACCTCACACACACCACATCCAGGACATACACCAAAGGAGACAACTGGGACCAAATTGACCAATCTTGATAAATCGATTGCTCCATCCTCTAGTCGGTCATCTGGTAAGAAGAAGAAGAGTATTGATTCCTCGAGGTGTTCCCCCGAACCCCTCAAGGCTTGTCACTCTCCTCTTCCTCTTGATGCTTCAGGTTCTAGAAAACCGACTAAGAAGGTTATCTTCGATGTTCTCGAGAAGGAACTTTCTGAGGAGTCCTCATCAGGTCCGGATGAGGTGATCTATATGAGTGAGCTCAGTTCAGCTGTTCTGAAGCCATATTTGAGCAAGCAGCCTTGTGTCGACCCACGTTGGACGTTCCCCACACCTCACTATTATTCCTCTACGAACGATTCTGACAGCGACACATATGTATACTACCCACCCCCTCGTTCCCGCAAGAAGGTCCGTCACAAACCTTCTTGATCCCTGTACAGATTCAATCACTCTTGTACATTCTCCCCTCTTTGTATATTCTCCAGATCACATCGGTTCTCACACTTACTCTTGTCCTATACTTAGGCTTACCAAGAGCCTAAGTATAGGGGGAGTCGATGCCCTCCATATGTGTACATACTCGTCCATTTCTCCTCTTGTCCTCGTCCGCCCCATTTTTGCTCTTCTTCTACACTTAGGCTGTCCAGAGCCTACGTATAGGGGGGGCGGATCGACTTCTATACTATTTATTATTTTAGCCATCCTACGCTTAGCACGAGCTATATCTTTTTCTCGCTTCTTGTGCCATGAGGACATAGCACATGCTAAGTATAGGGGGGCGTGTATATATTACATATATACTTTACCCATAGCTCGTACTTTCACGTATATTATACAATAATTATGGGGTGGGTAAAAAAAAACTTTTTCAAAAACTCTTAAAAAAAAACTTTTCAAAAAAAATGTTTTTTGTTCTCTTTTCTTATTTGCTCTAAAAAAAATCTTTTCAAAAAAAATGTGTCCTTTCTTATTTATCTATATTTTTCAAAAAAAACATATAAAAAAAACCTTTTAAAAAAAAACTTTTCAAAAAAAAAATCTTCTTTAAAAAAATCCTTTCTTATGTACCTATCTTTCAAAAAAAAAACTCTTGAAAAAAAAGAAGTGAGGAAAACTTTTCTAACAAAAAAAAACTTCTTTGCCTTTGTTTGTCAAAAAAAAAAAACTTTTTGAAAAAAACCTTTTTTGTAAAACTTAAAAAAAATCAAAAAAAAAATCATAAAAAAACACTAAAAAAACTAACTAATAAGTTGGTTTAACCCCTGACACATTCACTTTCACACAAGACTAGTGATGTTCAAGAACACTTGGTTTATGAGGTCTTGATATTTTGAGTTAACCAGCCTTAGTCATTAGGGTCCTTGACTTAATTATTCACATTTCCCTAGTTTGAAAGATTTGTGTGCTATATTGCATGCTTAGTCTCTACCTTAAGAATATGATCAGCACCTCACATACACGACTGCAGTTATGATGAGATGAGTTGAAATTTCACCTGAGGAGCTGGGATGGGGGATTTGAGTTTGGACTTGATTTAATGATGCTCGAGGATGGGATAAAATCAATGAAGGCTTCATGAAACCTGAGTGTCAGCATCTTTAGCCAGTATGAGAACATGGTTCTTGTACTATCTCTTGACATTTACCTATGTGCCAGGGTGTGATAAAATAAAAAATTGTTGATCAGTGTGCGCCAACTCTTGGTAAAAGCAGTGGAGCTAGCCAAAAATACTACAAATCAATGAAATGTCAAAGAAAAGCTCTCATTCCATACAAAGTCAAATATCAAAGAGCTTCCACCAAAGGCGAGCGCTCCCAACTATTTCAAAAGTGTCCACTTGGACCACCGCTATTAGGACCAGGAGTCGGGCTTGCACCAAAAAAGGGCTCTGCATCGTAAATGCTACAAGTCTGGGTGTAGAAGGTATAATAGATACTCAAAAAAGACACACCCCGGTGTACTCCCAGGAAAACAAGTGCAGACGGCTCCAACTTCTCTTGACGGACGCACTGATCAACACCAAAAAAATGCATTGAGTAATAAGGCACTCGAGAGGATCCTTGTTCCAATGAGAGGGAGAGAAGAAATGACACAATCCTGTGTCCTCCATCAACTGGCCTTCCATCTACACTTTCAAGTCTGACAACTAAAGAGACGGTGGATTGTATGCAAGAAATGATTTATTCCTTAGTGTTGAGGATCGGGTCCTTAGGAGAGTCTCTTAGACTGGAACCTTGGGTGACGTTGTGACTCTACTCTTGTAACTGCGGTCAACACTTAAAGTCATATCCCTACTATATATGTATACAAAGAGAGTCTGATGATTAGGGAAATTGGGTACCTTTTGACTAGAGCTTGGTTCAGCTTAGAATTTTAGGATCTATTAAACCGAGAGTTCTTGAACGGATCAAGTCTTGTATTCACATGCACAGTCAGGGGTTAACCCAACTTATTCATTCTTTATTTGCTCGAGGACTAGCAAAGTTTAAGTATAGGGGGGTGATGAATCCACGATTCATCATCTTAATATCTTAATCTTAGCAAAATCCATGAGTAAAATCCCATATAAATGTCAATAAAATCAATAAACTAACAAAATGACTCTTGTAAATAAAACACACTAATTATTGTATATTAGATTGTATAAAATAAAATTAACAAAAAAGCCGCAAAATCAAGGGAGTTTTTCACGTGTAAATAGCTCAAAACTTCATGTATTTTTAATAAATTCATTTCAACTCCTTTTTGGCTAATTCTTTCTCTAACTTGTTCATAATAATGTACATAAAAATACAAAAATACAAAACAAATTATATCTAAAATAAATACTCCTAGATCCCAATGGGAAAAAGCCGTAAAGACCAACTTCCAAGCTAAATTCATGCTCCGTATGAACTCCAAATTCACCAAACTCACTTTTAAAGTTCAAGTTAGAAAATTATCTATCCAACGGAAGTGGTTTCATTAAAATCGGAGCTCGTTTGCAAAAGTTGGGTTTTGGGACCTAGATGTACATCGTATACTATGTATATATTCTTTCTTTCTTTCTTCATTTTTTATTTTTATCTTTCTTAATTACTAAAAATCCAAAAAAATCATTGTGGTGTTGTATTTTGATTGTACTATTTTATTGTATTTTCCTATTGTACATAGCTACTATTAAAAAGACAAAAAAAAATAAAAAGAAAAGCAAACAAAAAAATATGTACATGTTGTATGTATTCACTTGTAAATTCACCATTTTTTCCCTCTTTATTTTTGTTGTATTTAAAGTAGCATACTTTATATCATTATTTATTTATTTTCCCATTCTCTACAATAACCTCCAAGTCTTCATCAACCTCCATTCAACACCATTATTCATCTAACTTCCCATTCAACCCCATCACTAATTTAACCTCCCATTCAACACCACCACCATTCTAACTTCCCATTATTCATCTCTTTATAATCATCTCCACATCCACATTTTTTCCCCATCCACCATTCTTATAGAATAAGGAGAGAGCTTGGAGTGTTTTGTTGGTTTTTTTTTACCCACCCCATAATTATTGTATAATATACGTGAAAGTACGAGCTATGGGTAAAGTATATATGTAATATATACACGCAGGCGTGTATATATTACATATATACTTTACCCATAGCTCGTACTTTCACGTATATTATACAATAATTATGGGGTGGGTAAAAAAAAACCAACAAAACACTCCAAGCTCTCTCCTTATTCTATAAGAATGGTGGATGGGGAAAAAATGTGGATGTGGAGATGATTATAAAGAGATGAATAATGGGAAGTTAGAATGGTGGTGGTGTTGAATGGGAGGTTAAATTAGTGATGGGGTTGAATGGGAAGTTAGATGAATAATGGTGTTGAATGGAGGTTGATGAAGACTTGGAGGTTATTGTAGAGAATGGGAAAATAAATAAATAATGATATAAAGTATGCTACTTTAAATACAACAAAAATAAAGAGGGAAAAAATGGTGAATTTACAAGTGAATACATACAACATGTACATATTTTTTTGTTTGCTTTTCTTTTTATTTTTTTTTGTCTTTTTAATAGTAGCTATGTACAATAGGAAAATACAATAAAATAGTACAATCAAAATACAACACCACAATGATTTTTTTGGATTTTTAGTAATTAAGAAAGATAAAAATAAAAAATGAAGAAAGAAAGAAAGAATATATACATAGTATACGATGTACATCTAGGTCCCAAAACCCAACTTTTGCAAACGAGCTCCGATTTTAATGAAACCACTTCCGTTGGATAGATAATTTTCTAACTTGAACTTTAAAAGTGAGTTTGGTGAATTTGGAGTTCATACGGAGCATGAATTTAGCTTGGAAGTTGGTCTTTACGGCTTTTTCCCATTGGGATCTAGGAGTATTTATTTTAGATATAATTTGTTTTGTATTTTTGTATTTTTATGTACATTATTATGAACAAGTTAGAGAAAGAATTAGCCAAAAAGGAGTTGAAATGAATTTATTAAAAATACATGAAGTTTTGAGCTATTTACACGTGAAAAACTCCCTTGATTTTGCGGCTTTTTTGTTAATTTTATTTTATACAATCTAATATACAATAATTAGTGTGTTTTATTTACAAGAGTCATTTTGTTAGTTTATTGATTTTATTGACATTTATATGGGATTTTACTCATGGATTTTGCTAAGATTAAGATATTAAGATGATGAATCGTGGATTCATCACCGACGTCTTCTCTATACTCCCCTGTGTCATGGCCTTGTAGTCGGATTCTGCATTGGATCTAGAAACCGTTGTATGCTTCTTGCTTTTCCATAACACGAGAGAGCTCCCAATAAAAATAGCACAACTAGAAGTAAACTTTCTGTCTCTAGGGCATCCTGCATAATCTGCATCTACACAAGCTGTCATCTCAAGGGACGTACCTCTGTTGAATATAAGACTAGTACCAGGTGAAGTCTTCAAATATCTCAAAATCATATAGACTCCATATAAACCTTCCCGGACTGCTCCATGAACTAGCTCACCTTACTCACAACAAAGGATATGTCTGACTTGGTGATGGTAGCATATAAGAGCTTCCCAACAAGCTCCCTGTATCTCCTCTTATCTACCTCCTCAGCATCATCATCATATAATATCATACTCGGATCCATAGGAGTAGTAGCAGGCTTGCAACCTGTCATACCTGTCTCTCGAAGATCAGTCACAAACTTCCTGTGGGTCATCACAAGACCACGGTGGTTCCTGGCAAATTCTAATCCAAGGAAGTATCGAAGATCGCTAAGGTCCTTAGTCACAAACTGCTAACTTAAGAACTCCTTGACAGCATGAATGCCCTGCTCATCATCACCCGTGACAATAATATCATCAACATAGACAAGAATAACAACAATACCTCTCAGTGTCCTCTGAACAAACAACGAGTGATCCACAGTGGACCGCTCAAACCGCTGGTGCTCTATCAACTCTAAAAGCTTATGGTACCAAGCTCTCGAACTCTAGCATAAATCTCCTTGTTGAGCCTACACACCTTCTGAGACTCCCCCTTAGCTGCAAACAAGGTTGCAGAAAGCGGTAGTCGGTATGCAGTCGGCGGGGTCACCTACTAAGGATTAGTTGGCAGTCGGGCGACTAGTCGGAATTAGTCGGGCAAAAGTCGGTTTTGATTTTTTTTATTATTTTAAATATATAAATTATTATTAATATATTAATCTATATATATACTCAATCATAAATATGCATAGATTTAGCAATTTTCAATTTTATAAGAGCTAAAAAAGAAATAATTGCAGGAAAAAGTAGCAAGTTAAGAACAAATGTTTGCTAAACATTAGCTAATGTTCACTGACAGATACAACATTTCAAAATAAAAATAATTCAGTCATCTCCATCATTGTCATCATCCAAATCAATCTCTTCTTCTTCATCATCTTCTTCATCATCATCTTCTTCTTCTTCAACTATGTCTTCAGGTAGAAATTCCTCCTCTTCTTCATTTATAGATGCAACATTTGAGCTCGAAGATGAAGCTCCCTTGCCATGTTGACTTTTTCTAAGCTTCAAATTCTCTTCTGCACCACTTGCATGAGCCACTGCTCCCCAAGTCAATCCGGAACCTGGAAAGACCTAATCATCTTGAGCTTGTACATTGACCTCTCCTGTCCATTCACGTAAATATGCACGATCACGAGAGGAAAGCGGATCTTTTCCTTTCTCAAGACGGCGTTCCATCAGGTTGGAATTGAAACGAACGTACACAAGATCGTTTAGCCTCTTTGTTTCCAACCTGCCTCTCTTCTTGGTATGAATCTGTAAGCAACATTACAAAAATTGTGACTAAGAGCTATATCACTTACTAATTTACAACTGGTATTTCTATTAGATGGGTCACTAGAGTCTTACCGAGTCAAAGGTGCTCCAATTGCGCTCACATCCAGATGATGCAGAAGTCAAGCTCAAGATCTTGATGGCCATGTTTTTCAAATGTGATGTGTCATCCCATAATTGTACCACCAATTAGCTGATTAATATAGAATGGTTAGGTCAATGAAATCAACGATAATCAAAATTAGATTAATGGAAAATAATGTCTGAAATACCTGGATCAAAATTTTCATCATTTCTCATCCTCTGTCTCACGGCTAATGGCTTCCCAAATGCTCCACGACCATTTCTATAATCAACAAGCTCCTTTGTGGTGATAGCATCTTGTATATCCAAATCTGGATAAAATCGTTCCATGCAATCCATAAGACCTCTCTTCACCACAATATCTGCATCACCACCACACTCCGTGAAAAAGAAGTATGGGTTCAAATAGTAAGCCGCTAGATGCAAAGGAGTATCAAGTCCGCCCTTGGTCTTGGAGATAATAGCATCCACAAAAAACTTGTAAGATGACTCCACGCTATTAAAAGATGCAATTATCTCTCTCTTTGCCTCTTCAAGCCCTCCATAAACAAAGCCCATGGATGGGCGGTAATCGGCATCAACCACACGCAATAGACGAACCAAAGGTGTAAAAATTTTAATTGCAAATGCGGTGTGGTTCCAAAAAGTAGCGCTGAAGACTATGGACGTCGCTTGTTCTCCCTTTTTGGTCTTGTACCATTTGCATGTCCTCCACTCATCTGAAGAAAACATCAACCTGAGCTTGTCTTTTTTCTCTAGAATGCTTTCTAGAGTGAGGAAAGTAGTAGCAAACCTCGTTTGCCCTGGTCTAGCGATGTCTCTCTTGTTTGTAAACTTCCGCATCAAGCTCAATGTTTTAGTGTGAGCATAAATAAAAATAGTGAGTGTCCTTGCCTTTTTAATTGCGCTCTTCACCTTCGTATCTTTGCCGATCTCCTCCAAAGCAAGATCAATGGAATGAGCAGCACATGAAGTCCACCATATCTGAGGATATTTTCTGAGCAGCAACCTCCCTGCTGCTACATTTGCCGAAGCATTATCCGCAACAACTTGAACAACATTCTCCACGCCAACTTCAGTTATGCACTCATCCACGAGCTGAAAAATGTACTCGGCATTGTGTGTCTCATCAGAAGCATCTATGGACTTCAAAAATGAAGTCCCCAAGGAGCAATTGACACAGAAGTTCATGATCCGTCCTCGCATGTTCGTCCATGCATCAATCATTATAGAGCATCCTGTCTTCTTCCATGTAATTCGATGACATTGCAAGTCATCAGAAATTTTCTTCACCGCCTTCTTCAAAAATGGGCCGCTAATCTCATACCTCGTTGGAGTCTTGAGACCTGGACCATACACTCCAATTGCTCCACCATCTGCTTGAATTGTTTCGTGGTCAATGCATTGAAAGGGATCGCCGATGTATATGCCCAGTTGCATATATAGGAGACAACCCTCTCACGATGGTCCTTAGATAAAGCATCTTTTATGCTCATCTGACGTGTTCCTTGAATGGCGACAGTCTGTTCCAGAGATTCGGAAGATCGATGCCTTTTCGCAGATCCAGCATCTCCAGTGATGCCGATATTAATCTCATCTCTCATCTCAGCAAGGTCAACAACTTTTTGACTCTTCTTTCTAGCAACGTCATCCAAGACCTGGATCATCATCTTCTTCGTATCTTCACCCACCTTAGGACATGGAGCCACGTTGCCTTTACGGTGCGCAAGATGTTGCTTGAACCTAAAAATACCTCCTTTCACCACCTTCTTGCACAACCTACAAGTAACCGTGTTCGAATCTGCACAGTTTGAAAGATATCCAAATTGCCATGCAGGATCACTTGATCTTGGTGGCATATAAAAGGAAGAGTCACCACCAGAGGCAACATTCGTGGGAGGTGTTTCCATCGACATTGTCAAAAACTCTCAAGTTAAAGCTTGATATAAACAATTTAATAATTATTACTTTAATAACACACATTTTCATTTTGCATGTAATTAAGAAAAACAAACTACAACACCTAAATCAATTCAATATTGGCCATTGTCATCTCAATTTAATCAATAACCAAACAACAACAATCATAGAACTTAGACTAATCCTTTGAATTTATAACCAAACAACAACAATCATAGAACTTAGACTAATCCTTTGAATTTATAACCAAACAACAACAATCATAGAACTTAGACTAATCCTTTGAATCAATAACCAAACAACAACAATCATAGAACTTAGACTAATCCTTTGAATTTAATCAATAAACTTAGAACATAGAACAACAATCAATGGAGGCTCTTGAATTTATAACATGAACTCACAACTTGAATTTATAATATATTTGAGCATAAATTTTGAAAAAAAATAGCAAAAAAAACCCTAACCGGACCGGCGGTCGGATGGCGAGCTGCAGGAGAGCTGGGAGACCGAACGACGAGGAAGGAGTGGTCGTGCGGGGACCACCGAGCGACGCGCGACCTCCGGGCGGCGAGCGGCGTCGGGAGGAGGCGGCGTGGAGAGCAGGCGGCGTCGAGACAGTAACCACGAGACGCGCGAGGGGAATGTCGAGTGGGGAGTTTAGGTTACTGTCGGACAGTAACCTAAAACTCCCATTTTTGATTCATTCGGATCGTCCTCGGATTCGGGTACGCGGATCTTTGTTGCAGAAATCCGCCGACTAATCGGCCGACTAGCCCGACTAGTCGGGCCGACTAGTCGGTCCACCCGACTAATGACCGACTCTCCTAAATCGGGTCGGTCAGTAGGCCGACTCGACTAGTCGGACCGACTAGTCGGTCTAGTCGGCCGATTTTTGCAAGCTTGGCTGCAAACCTTGGTAGTTGTTGCATATATACCTCATCCTGTAGATCGCCATATAAAAATGCATTCTTCACATCAAGTTGGTAAAGAAGATCCCCGCTATGGTCGAATCCCCGCTATAGGCCGGGATTCGTGTGGTCATTCCACAGTTCTCTAATAGGTTGGTGCAGAAAGTCGGTGATGTCAATCTATTTAGATTCTGGAAAGACGATTGGACGGGTGAGGGTAAGCTAGAGGACCGCTTCCCTCATCTCTTCGCGCTTGCTTCCCTCAAAGATGCAACCTTATCTCAGACGGCAGTGGCGAGCACATGGGGATCGGTATTTTGTTCGCCGTTGACGGTGAGGCGCATGGACGAGCTTCTGACATTGCAAAGAGATCTTCCTTGGACGGATGTGATTACCACGGGCAGAGACCACTTTGTTTGGACAGGGAACAGGTTCTCGCTGAAAGCGGTGTACGAGGACTTCAACAGGAGGGCGCAGGAGCTGGACCGAGAGCTGAAGGATGATGTCAAAATTATTTGGGCATAAAAAATCCCTAGTAGAATAAAATTTTTCCTTTGGTGCTTAAGAAGGGGACACATTCTTAATAAAAGCCGCAAAGGGAGATTGATGGCGTAGCTTGACACCCAGACCAGGGTTTGGAGGGAGGTTGCTATCTCTTGGATCTGCATGGATGATCTCGCCACATTTTGGGCTTCCATACGCCGGATGGGGGGTGGGTCAATGGATGACTGTGCGTGACCATTTGCGGTACTGTGGGCCATTTGGCTTGGACGTAACGAGGTGATATTTAAGGGTCAGAGGTGTTACTGGGAAAATGTAGTCTCTCATTGCACCGCACTTTATAATACTTGGTTATCGCGGTAATGTAATCACTTTTATTAATGACAGTTGGCGGTGACCCCCACAATGAGGGCTCACCCACTCGTTACTAAAAAAAGTTGGTAAAGAGGATAGTCTCGTGAAACAACAACTGATAGAAGAATGTGCAATATCGAATGTCTGGCCATCAGAGAGAAGGTAACCTAATAGTCCACCCCATAAGTCTAGGTGCTCCCATGTGCTACAAGCCTTGCTTGTAGCGATCCACACTGCCATCTCCCCGTTGCTTCACTGTAAAGATCCATTTGCACTCCACAACAGAGGTACTTGGAGGAGCAGAAACAACCCTCCAAGTACCACGAGGCTGCAAAGTAACCATCTCCTCTTCCATGGTAAATCACCAACTACTATCCTGTAAGACCTCCTGATAAGTTCACGAGACAGTAACAACAGAATGTCTCACAGCAAACCTCCTGTACTCCTTTGAAAGACGGTCCAAGGAAACATGAGCAATTAGAGGATAAGTGGCACAGTTATGACGCGACTTCCTTAAGGCGATAGGCAAGGTTTGAAAAAACAAAAGGCGGAACGAGGCGTTTTCCCTTTAAGCGAGTCGAGACGTAGTCTCGAGGCGGTCGGGGCGTAAGCCTCAGTTTGTATAGAAAAATAATTATAAAATATATAATAAATATATTTATTAGTGAAATAATATAATCTGACAAACATATGGTATATAACAATGTAATATATGAGGATATTGTGAAGATAAGAACACGAAAAAAAGGATATATTAATGCCATAAACCTTTTTACCCAATCAAAAGGGAATTATTGGCTATAACTATCACTAATTTTTTTTTATCAAAAAGGGATTGGCTATAGTTGCCACTAAAGATATCCAAGTTGTTGATATGAATCATACGATTAGAATCCTAATCGTATGTTCTACTGAACCAGATGAAGAACAGTATGATGTTCCCTCTATGCCACCATACCCTACTAGTACGGGGGTTTTGCTGCCCGGTCTGCGAGCCTGCGGGGGCTCGGGGGGCCCAGGTTGGTTGACCCCCCATTGTGGGGGGTTGCAGGGGGCAGCGCCCCCGTCCAAATTTTTTTCTTATATGTGTATTCGAATTCGTATACGCTTTCTTATATGTTTAAAGGTGTAATAGTAAGAGTTTATTGAAATAATTGGACATGTTAATGTTAAATATGAATATGAAAGAGGTCAAATTTAAGCATATGAATATGAAAGTGGTCAAATTTAAGCATTCATCTTGCATAAATATATACTCAACAACAAAACCTTTATAAAAAAAGTACTAAGCCTTCTCCCACTATAAGTAGGGTCGGCTATATGGATTCTTGCTCAAATCCATGTTGAAAGATTCGACTATTTTTTATGCTGGCCGTCGACTACCTAACGCAACCCCTGCAAGAGTGGGATTTGAACCCTGGTCTTTTGTGTGGTAGACACACTGTCATGCCACTAGGCCATTAAGTGGGTACTTAAAAAAATACTTGAAAAGCCTGTAACGCCCCACCTTGTGCCTCGCCCCGCCTCAACGCCTCGCCTCGCCTCGACTGCCTCAGGCATCTGAGGCGCACGCCTCTGCCAGGGTGTCTGAGGCGGTTGCCTCAGGGTGATTTCTCAACATCTTGTTTTGCCTCGAGCGCCTTTGTGCCTCGAGGCACGTTTTTTTTAAACCATGACGATAGGTACATACACGTCAGAATCAGAGTTAGACAACCTCTCACCTGTAGGAGAAAAATAAATACTAGACTAAGAAAATATGACATCAACACTAACATAATACTTTATCCCTACATGATCAAAACATTTATACCCTTTTTGGGTACGAAAATAACCAACAAACACACATTTAGCAGCTCTAGGAGAGATCTTGTCACGACCGGGAGTAAAATTGTGGACAAATGCCACAGACCCAAAAACCTGGGAGTAAGGGAGAATGTCTTTCTCGGGAAATGCAATCAAGAAAGGAACATGTTCTCCAAGAATAATAGAAGCACATGCGGTTCACTAAGTAACATGTAATGAGAACCACATCACTCCAGAACGAATGAGGAGCTTGACTCAGAATCACAAGAGTCCTCATGACATCCAAAAGATGACGGTGTTTGCGTTTAGCAACAACATTCTGCTGTGAAGTGTAAGCACACGAAGTTTGATGAACAATACCTAAGATTTTAAAAAGCATGAGGCGTATCGAGGCGTAAGCCTTACTCGTGAAAGAAAATTTTTCATAAAACATAATAATTAATTGTAATTACACATTTGAAGTTCTAAAAATTAAATAGTTATGATTAAATACATAATTCCATGACATTTCAAGGCTAACATCATGCTTTAAACATCCAAGTTGTTATATAACTCCCTTTTTTGGCTTAAAAAATATAACTCCCTTTTTTTGGACTCTAAATTTGTAAGGTGTAAAGTAAATATTGGTATGCAGCCACAATAATGGGGATCTCTTCGCAAAATTTAAAGTTTTAAATAAATTTAACTAAATGTAATAGATATAGTACACAATTTTCCAAATTAGGTGAGATATGTGTGTCATACAATTGAGAAGGATAAGAGAGTAAGCAGTGAATCAGTGATCACTTTTTACTTTACCATAAGGATTGTGTGATAAAACACTTGAATATTGCATGTTATGATCATCTCTATTCATGCATGCTTTGACGTGTACTAATTTAGTCACGATTGGGTAGAAGAAAAGATGAGACATGTTTATAAAAATATACTTTTCTAAATTTAGGTCAAATTAGGGGACTTGCATCCAAACATTTTAATAAAGAACGCATTAATGCTTGATTCGTACTAAAGAGTAAATGCATTAGATTTAAGGACTCAAGACTCATTTTCTTTTCATGTTGATGTATAAAGAACATGCATAACAAAGTAAAAATAAGCTTAACATGTTAAAAAACTTAAAAAAAATGCATTTCAGTGAATCATGAGCTTAAGAACTTGAAAATACTTTATACAAAGATGAAAAGCTCACAATCAAAAAGAAAAGAAAAATATTGTAGAAAAAATAGGAAAAATCAGCACATACATGAGGCAGCGTCTCGAGGCGTCCCTCGTATGCCTTGAGGCACACGCCTCACTGAGGCTGCATGAGGCTATAGCCTCGAGGCATTTTCCCTTGAAAAACGCCTCAAGGCGTACGCCTCAGCACCTCGAGGAACGTTTTTAAAAACAATGACAATACCTATAGATCTGAGAAAGTCAAACAACTATAAAGTAGAAAACTCCAATGCATTGTTAGTGCGAATAAACTTCACATTAGCAGAAAAAATATTCTTAATTTCAATAAGAAACTATTTAATAACATGACTAGCTTCAGACTTATTATTTAACAAGAAAACCCAAGATAATCTAGAGAAATCGTCCTCAACAACAATTTAGAACTGATGTCTTTGATGGTCCGGAACACGACTAGGACCCCGGATATCAAAATAAAAAAACTCAAACGACTGACTATTGTGATGACTCCGACGACTCGGAAAAGAAGAACGATGGTGCTTCCCATGCTGACATGCCTTACACTACAAGGTAGTACGAGTAGAGATCTGAGGGAGAATATGACACAACTTCTGCATAAGGTATCCAAAACGAATATGCTACATGAAAGGAGAAACACATCTAGAAGAAATAGTAGCATCACCAGCACACGGTGGTTGGACTAATCTGTTAAGCACTCTCTATTCACGGCCACATCCAATCACCCTGCCCATGAGTATGTCTTGCAAAACAAGAGAAGAAGAATCAAATATGGCACGACAATGTAGATCTTTTGTAATCTGACGAGTAGACAAAAGATTCATCTGAAATACTGGAGCATGTAAGAAATTCTGCAAACACATCAATGGAGCTAAAACAATCTCCCCCTAACCAACAATGAGTAGATGAAATCCATTAGCAATTACCACTGATCTACTAGGGGGGATAAACTTGTAAGAACTGAATTGTGCTCGATCGCCACACATATGATGAGATGCTCCCGAGTCCATGATCCAATCAGTCAAATCGGAACTGCTACAATTGGTAAGTGCATAAGCAATACCTGACGAACTCAAAGAAGCTCTAGCCGCAGCTGCAACATTTGAAGAACATGTAGTTGAAGTGGTTGGAGTAGTCATCATCTCTCTCAGTATGAAAACAATATTATCAAACCGCGCATCATGAGATGGAGCTGAAATAGGCTCTGTCTGCTCAACAACATGGGCAAACGTTGGATACCCATGCTTCAGATAGCATGTCTCCTCCGAATGACCTGGACGGTGGCAATGTCAGCATGTGCCACACTGACACCCTCCTTCTCGGCCACGTGGTCCATGCCCTTGAAACCATGAAGTACCTCCTCTGCCACAAGAAGCTGCCATAGCATAGGGTGTTTGGGCCATGGTAGTAGATGAAGTAGTGATTCTACTCAGCCTCTTGTAGACCTCCTCCATTGGAGGTATCATCTCTCCAGTAAGTAGTTGAGTACGTACTGCATCGTACTCAGAGTCAAGAGATGATAAAAAAACTTATGTCATAGCGGCATTCCGATATGCTTGTTGCTGCTCAGTGCTGGTAGTAATAGGCATAAAGCGATGCAGACGTTCAAACATGCCTATAAGATGTGAGAAGTGGGCATGAAGAGGTCGACATTCTGCTGGTCAAACCAATATCATACTGTAATTGTAGGATCTTGCTCTCATTCTTAGCCTGCCCATATATGTCTGCTAAGATGTCCCACATAGCCTTCACTGTCGGTTGATTGACGTTGTCGTTGGCAATCTCCATGGTGAGAGTCCGGGAGAGCCAAATTTGAGCATATACATCATCTTGCTTCCAAGAAGCATTAACCCTAGTCTTGTCCGCTAGATCTGAATTCGTCAGAATGTGCTCCTTGTTATGGCACTGCACAAGGGTGCGGAACTGCATGGACCACAACTTGTAGTTGATCCCATCCATCTTCACGATAGGCGTCGGGCTCTTAAAGGAAGACGATGAAAAAATGCCACCCATGTTCTCTGACATGGTAAACGAATGCTGACAATCCGGAACAAAACCGAGGAGTAGACTACTCTGAGCGAGTATACATAATCATATGGAGGATTGATTGTACGTATAAACTCATACAACCATCCTCTTCACCCCTTATTATAGTCTAGGGCCAGAAAATGCAGTGGTAATAGGCAAACTGCGGTTCACAGGAGATAGGATTGGCCCACAACCCGCTAGGCGAGAAGCACGAAGGCCGCAACGTGCCATAAGGATGCCGTAAGATGGCAACGACTGTGAGGGATGCCGTTAGGCAGTGACGATGGCAATAGGGGGGTTGTCGCAAGGTAGCGATGGTGGTAGGGTGGTTGCCGCAAGGTGACGACAGCCGCAGGGGGGTGCCGCGAGGTGATGACGACCGGGAAGGAAGCCAACAACAATCGACGACAACGGGAGGGGGGAGGACGACATGTAGGGTTAGGTTAGGATACGGGAACCTCGATCTAGGATTGTTGCTCTATGTTGGAAGAAAAGAATTGCTTATCACAGAAGAGACCCTAGGGCTCTCTTATATAGGAGAAAAGCCATGGGTTAATTACATAAGAGGTACACGGAGAAAACATAAATAAGAAATAAATATGTAAAAATACAAATATCTCAGCAAAATATATAGGGCTTATTCAATGGGCCCCATACCCATTAAAGATGAGATGAGCCCCTAATCTCAACCGTTACATCTTAATCCAATGACTAGTAACTTTCGTATTACCATCGGGAACTGAACGTATTTGTAACTTTTGTATTGCTATCAGTAACACTTTATATTAGTATTACTGAACGCATCAGTAACTTTCGTATTGCCATCAGTAACACCTTATATCAGTAATACTAAATACTTCATATTACCATCAATAACTTTGAATCAATTGTAAGTAAATGAAATAATTTAATCAGTAACTTTGATTCACACTTACTTGTAACTTTATATAAGTTACTAGAGTTACGATATTAGTTACGATATTAGTTACTGAAGCTTCGATATATATTACTGAATCTTGGATATATATTACTTACTGAATCTTGTATTTTTATTACTAAAGCTGCTGGAGATGAAACGAGCTCATCTCCACTCTAAAGGGTCCATTGGATAAAAATCCTATATATATATATATTTATGTTTATGTATTGTTTTCTTAGTTTTCTTTTCCTTTAATTATCTTATGTAATTTACCCACATGTCTCTCATCTATATAAGAGAGTCTAGGGTTCCATGGAATAATAAGTTGCTCATTTTTCCGAATATGGTGTCAGAGCGACAGTCCTAGACTGGAGCTCTAATACCACCAAACCATAACCCTACTGCGCCGCCCTTCCTCCACCCCAATGAGTGCCGACACCCCCTCCAACAGCCATTGCTGCCCCAACGGGTGCCACCACCCGTTCAACAGTTGCTGCCACCCCAACGGTTGCAGCCGCCTCCTCCAGCGGGTGTCGTCGCACCAGCGGAGGCTACCGCCCCCTCCCTTTCCAGCAGGTGCTGCTACACCTCGGGGGTCACCGCACCCTCCAACGAGTGTCGCCCCAACGCTCTCATCCCTTAAAGGGTACTGCTGCACCCCCTTCTCATCTATAGGGTACAGCCACACCTCCCTCTATGGCTCATCTTTCCCTAGAAGCTTTGTTTACCTCGGGTCCGGCGTCTTCGCCCCTTGCTCAATGGGGTTTGTTGCTTGAGTCTACACATTCAATTGAATCCCTTTATGTCTGTGTAGATAAAAAAAGTTTCTAGTCTACAACCCTAGTCTTCTTCAACCGGTAGCATGTCAGAAAACAAAGCTAATATCCCCGTCACATGCGCCTTCCATGGTCCAACATTGATAGTCAAGATGGACGGGTCAAATTACGAGTAAGGCCATGCAATTCATGAGCCTGA
This sequence comes from Ottelia alismoides, assembly GCA_037367405.1. Lineage (NCBI taxonomy): Eukaryota > Viridiplantae > Streptophyta > Magnoliopsida > Alismatales > Hydrocharitaceae > Ottelia > Ottelia alismoides. The sequence goes on along the minus strand of JAZKJV010005913.1, from coordinate 560,261 downwards.
TGAAGTCTATGGGTAAGAAGCACTTTCTTACCGAAGAGGAGCCGGTGGAGAAGACAAGGACACATGCCTCCTGGGAGGCAGACGCAATGCCTATGCACAAGTCTAGCTATCTGGTACATTAACACCAGCGATAACCAATGATGTTCTGCATCAACCCACTGCAAAAACTATGTGGGACATTCTTACCATAACCTATTCACATGCAAAGAATGAGACAAAGACTCTACAACTCGTGCATGACATTTTTACCATAAAGTAGAATAAACGACCTTTTCATGGACATTATACATCCTTGAGATGGATGTTTGAGATGCTTCATAGTTTATGCCTCTCACTGCAACTCCTGAACAACAGAAGACGTATCAGAATGCCACGATGGTGGGTGTGTTCCTGGCATCACTAGATTCACAGTACGAGGCAGCTTCTTCCCAGATCTTGGCAGATGCTACTGTACCTCCCATGGAGGAAGTATTTCGCAGATTGAGCAGAATCAATGTGGGAACTTGATTCAAACCTTTTTCAATGAAGTTTGTAATGTTTTTTATTCTAATGTCAAGATTGTGAGGATTGATAACGCTCTAGAAATTTGTACTCGTGCTCTGACTCGACAGTTCTCCTCTCTTGGTATAATTCATCAAAGAACTTGTGCTTACACATCTCAACAAAATGGTGTTGCGGAAAGAAAATATCGTCATATTCTTGATGTTGCTCATATTCTTCTTATCCAGAGTCATGCTCCTCACTCGTTTTGGGGGACGATGTTATTGCAGCATGTTACCATATTAATCGCATGCCGTCGTCTATCTTGGAAAAGAAGTTTCCCTTCTCAATTTTTCCCAAAGAAGGAATTGTTTGCTATTGGTCCTCGTGTGTTTGGTTCCATTGCCTTTGTCCATAATTTTTCTCCTGTAGTTGACAAGCTTTCTCATCGAGCTGTCAAATGTGTGTTTGTAGGATAGTCTAGGACTCAAAAGGGATATACATGTTATGATCCCATGCACATGAAATATTATATCAGTACTGATGTTACATTTTTTGAGTCCGTACTATTTTTCTCTCCAACGGGTGATCAGTTGACTCCCTCAGACTCTGATAACGAAGTATATCTCTCTCCACCACCTATATCATCACCTCCAATGTCACCACCATCCTTACTATCTCAGTCTTCTACGCCATCACCTCCATCATCTCCTATCCTATCACCCATTATCCTGATCCCACCATTACCACTTCATTACAGTAGACGACATCCTCCTGATCATGTTCATAATATATCATCCAACACGCATGAGGTATGTCCTGAATATAATATTTCTAATGATGGATCTGGAGATGTCTCAACATGATATATTGCAACTGGGTGCAACACAGGAGCTTCTTGAGGATACACCTGACGATCTTGATTTACCAATCGTTATTCAGAAGCAAAGGCGTACTTGTGCATCATATCCCATTGCTTCTCAGGTGTCGTTCGATCGCCTTACAGAAGACTTCATGCGATTTGCAGTTGCTCTGTCTACTGTGCATATTCTACGGACTTATCAAGAGGCCTTGCAAGATAATCAGTGGCGCAAAGCAATGGAGGAGGAGATGGTCGCTTTACAGTCCCGAAGCACTTGGACTTTGGTACCTGCACGTAATGGGTCATCTATGGTAAGCTACGAATAGGTCTTTATTGTGAAGTATCATGCTGATGGGAGCCTTGATAAGTACAAGGTCAAGTTGATTGCACGAGGATTTACTCAGACATATGGGGTGGATTATCTAGACACCTTTTTTCCTATTACTCGACATCTACCCTACATGTTCTCCTTGCTAGTTGCGGTGATACGTGATTGGCCGTTGTTCGAGATTGATGTTAAAAATGCTTTCTTATATGGTGATCTTTAAGAAGAAGTCTACATGCAACAACCTCCAGGGTTCGTTGCTGAGGGAGAGTGCTAGCAGGTGTGTAGACTCCATAAGGCAATATATGGCCTTAAACAAAGACCAAGAGCTTGGTTTTAAAAGCTCATAGATTTGTTTGAGAAGCAGGGGTTCAGAAGGTCGAATGCTGATCATTCTCTTTTTGTACAGAAAACCTCCAGAGAATCAATGTTTATTATGGTATATGTTGATACATTGGTTAAATGATGATAGTCAAGGCATAAAAAGGGCAAAAGAATTTCTGGACAATCAATATGTCACCAAAGATCTTGACACCCTAAGATATTTTCTGGGGTTAGGGTTTGCCAGGAATCAACAGGATCTTGTGAAGACCCAGAGAAAATATGTCACTATCATGCTAAGTGAGACAGGTATGTTTAGATGCTGACCAACGTCTACACCTGAGGCATGAGATTGTATGATGACTATACAAATGGAGTAGATAAGAGCAGATATAGAGAGCTAGTGGGAAAACTTCTCTATGTAACCATCACTAGACCTGACATCTCCTTTGCAGTCAGTCGTGTCAGCCAATTTATGGAGCAATCGCGTCAGGTACGTATGGATGCTATACATATGATTTAAGGTGCTGAAATCATCACTAGGTGCAGGGTTGCTATTCAGAAAAAGAGAAGATGTCACTATTTCAGTATGCGCATATGTAGACTACGCAGGTTGCCCTAAGGACATGAAGTCCACATCAAGCTTTGCTATATTTGTTGGTGTTTCAATTATTTCTTGGAAAAGCAAGAAACATACTGTGGTAGCCAGATCTAGTGCTGAATCCAAGTACAAGGCTATGTCACAAGCTAGTACATAGTGATGTGGGTTCGAGCAGTCCTAGGCTCCTAACTGATCTACACATAGATGTGCCTCTTCCTATGTCATTGAAATGTGATAATCATGCTGCTCTATTCACCACAGATAATCATGCATAGTGCATTCCATGAGAGGGTAAAGCATATTGAAGTTGATTGCCATTATATACGAGACATGGTTCAAAAGTGCTTTATCTCCACGTCTCATGTCAGCTCAGGGGACCAGAAGGCAGGCATCTTTACTAAGGCACTGCTCAGAGGACCATTCCAGAATTGTTCATCCAAGCTGAACATGATTGATATCTATGCTTCATCTTGAGGGGGGTGTAGAGATATATGTATGTTTGTGTATTCATTTCTCAGTTTTCTTTTCCTTTGGTTATCTTATGTAATTTACCCATAGGTCTCTCCTCTATATAAGAGAGCCCAGGGTTCCATGGAATAATAACTTGCTCCTTTTCCCCAACAATATATGTATATATTATATTCACTGTTACCTGCGAAGATGTCATAATTTGGAAATTCTTTCAAGTACAGTCATGTTCTTGACAGTTGACATGAACTGCTAATTCTTTACCCATCACTCAAGGAAGTGAGAAATGTAAAGAACCCTTAACATCCGAAACTGGCTCTATTTGTATTGTTAAAAAAAGTAGTATAGTTGGGGTCCCTAAACAACTTTTCAATCTTAAACCAATTGCCCCAAAATGTAGATAAATATAATTCTAGTGATTACTAAAAACATGGAACAAAAGATTTTTACGTGGAACCCTACTCCTAGGAGCGGGATGAAACCACAGGAGAAGCACTCGAAGGGGCATATCTTGCATTGCTTTTTCTCAATGGATACAGGAGGTCTGGGGTTCCTTATATAGCCTCCACAGAGCCTCCAAGTCCCACCACTGGTAGATGTGGGACTAAACATATGGATGGGGTAAATGGATCTTCTTCAGTACCCATTTACCCTCTACAATTCTTACGGTGCACAACCAAATACTCCAACACTCCCCCTCAAGCTGGAGCATGCAATGCTCAGCTTGGACAAATATAAAGAAACTCAACTCACGCTACATGACACTACGAACAATATCAACTCAACGCGCACAATTGTCGGTTGCTGTCGAGAACGTTGCTTCTCATGCCTTGCAGGTGAGGAGGACGAATGGGCTGGAGTGTGAGTCTGCTGAATATCCTTATCGGAGAGCATGCGCTCTGAACTGCGTCTGTCAGAGTTGCTGCAACTGGAAATGAGTCTCCTCGTCGGAGTACTCTGGCCCGCCACAACATGTGGGCAACTGCTCCATCTCCGAAAAGGGCTGGAACTGAATAAGGACGTGGAAGTGCAATCCTCGTCGGAGTCCACGGTCGCTGGAGAATGGAGTCTGAAAGAAGTCTCCTCGTCAGAGAACTTGGTCTCTCCCATCTGGCACAGAGAATGGTACACTACTCTAGAGTACTTATGATACCACATGAAAACCCTTGCCAATATGGCATAGGGAATGGTCCTCTACTCTGGACTCCCTATGGCTCACGTGAAAACTCTGGCCGACAATACAAGAAGAAAGATGGGGACCACTACAAATGATGGCACACATGTGCTTGACATCGCTCCCGCACCCTTAGTTAATTCGGTCAATTTAATGTCCAAATCAAGTTAAAGTCGTTCGTTGCAGTCGGATACGAGAGGGAATATCAAAAACCACTTATCGATTAATATGAAGTTAATTTTAAGCGGCAATTTTTTTACTTGGTGGAAGTCCAAGGTCGATCTCAGGGAGGCATCTGTCTCCTTAGGTGAATTTAAGCAAGGATCCAGGTGTGTGATTTTCAAGGAGTAATTTTTTTCTTTTTAAATTTTTTTATGCAGACTTATGTAGACAATGCAGGCCAATTTAGTGTTCAATTTAATTATGGTATCAAATGAAGTCCAAAAATTATGAAAATTGGCCAGATGGTTAATGATGATGAAAATGATCTACACTAATTTTTTTGGAATTTTTCGACACTAAATGAATTTACTGTGAATTAAATGAACAGACAGGGTGATTTTCAGTATTTAATTTTTAATAAATATCAAACCACAATTTTTTCAAGAACTAAAATTATCCTAGGTGGCTCTAATGAGAAGGGACCTAGGAAAATTAACAGAACTTAATTTCACTGTGAAATGAATTAATTAAAATTTATCTAAGAAAATCACTTAACAATTTATTTAGGCCTCGGTATGCGTGAAAATGCTATGAAATTTTTATGTTATGCTAAAAATGATGTCCTTAAGCTACAGTGAATTTTTGATGAATTTTGGAAGCACAAAGAATTAACTATAAATCAAAAGGTGTCACGGGGCAAAATATGTCAACAATTCACCAATTAATTCATTAATAATTCAAATGAACTTACAAAATTATGACACGTGTACCAACAGACAAAGGACAAAATTTCCAACAAAATGCAATTTTTAGAATTTCAAAATGATGACAAATACACTCTTGGGATGCGTGCAAACACAGGGGTGTAAATGCAATACTGGAAATTAAAATCTCAATAAACAAATATGCTGACAGGGACTAAAATGCAATTACCGATAATATGGTGGACTCTTGTGCAAATTCTCCACAGGGCACGTGCTCCTCACGTGGGGTCTGCTTCACAGGGACTTCTTTGCAATTTTGGAAAGCTCCAGGGGATTCTGTGCAAATTGCCCAGGCCGCACGTGCTCCTCACGTGGGTGGCCTAGGCTCGGATGGCTGAGGCGGCTCGGAGCGAGGTTCGGAGTAGGCTCGGGTTGTCCGAGGCTTGGTCTTCGTCGATGTGGCAGCCTGAAGGCCCTCGGATCCAGATGGATCCGAGGGTTGTCGGTGCTGACGCGTGGCGTGTCCTAGGGCGTCAGATCGATGCTGATCCTACGGTCGAAGGCGAGTCCAGTGATCGAGCGACGTGGCGTGCTTCGGACCGTTCGATCAAGGTGATCGAACGGTGGCTGTACGTCGTCTCCAACGATCCTCCGCCACCTGCGGAGGAGGAGGCGGGGCTCCGGCGTGGGTGGCTCTGCTCCGCCTCGGTCGCTAGGCGTCGATGAAGCTCTTCGTAGGCTCCCGAGTAGCTCAGAAGATGTGGGAGCGTACGGCGAAGCCTCCGGTGGGCTCAGGAGCTGTGGAGATGTGCTGAAGCTCGATGGCGACAGAGCTTGAAGGGAGCTCAGGTGAAGCTCCGGCCAGTGAAGAAATGAGGACCTGCAAGGGGTTAGAATAGATAGCCGAGGCGTGCAAGTGCTCGTGGAGAGGTGTGTGTGGTCGGCGAGGCCTACGGTGTGAAGGAGGTGCGCTGAAGATGGGCTCCGGCAAAATGGCGGAGCTGTTGGTCGGAATAGTGCGTAAAGCGTCGTCGGAGTGTGCAGATGGGACAGCGAGGACGGGAGCTTCGACGCGAAGCTCGTCGAGGTGGATTGGAGGGGAGAAGGTGGCCGGTGTAGTCGAATAAAATCGGGGAAAAGCAATAAAATCAAGAAGAAGATCGGAGGATGAATGGAGGGGGTTACCTGGGGAATGGAGCTCCGATTTGAGCTCCAGGTCTTCGCTCGAGGGATCGGTAGGGTCCCGAGCTCGCGCAGCTGCTCGTGGGAGGCTGCAGCACGGCGGTGGCGGCCGTGGATCTCGCCGGAGTCGAATCCTTGTCTTCGCTCGATAACACACCCAATTGCTGTCACCAATGGATTGCTTGGAGCTCGAGGAACCTCTCTGGAGTGGCGGATGGGGGTGAACGTTGCCGGTGGCGACGTATTTATAAGGCGGAGGTGATGGGTTGGTTGGTGACGAGGCGAGGTTGGTGGTCGTCGTGGGGGTGTTCTGGTGGAAGTGGTGGAGCGTGAGGTAGACGGCGAGGGAGAGGGACGAGTGGGTGACGTCGTGGGGGTGTCAGCGGTCGGAGAGGATGGCTGACGTGCGTCCAAGAATAGGAAGGGGGCGAGCGGTTGAGATTGTATCACGGGCCAGATCGATCGGCTGGGGAGAACGAGTGGTTTGAGCGGCATAGATGAGAGATCCGGGGCGCAATCAAAGGGCGCACATCGCGCCACGTGTCAAGCTATGGGCGCGGCGCTAAGGGATGGTGAAGATGAAGTGCGGGGCAGATCTGATGGCTGGGAGATGGTAGGTACGTGGAAAGGCCTGGACCGTTGGATCTGAAGCGAGATCCAACGGCTGAAGGCGCGGGCGGATGAGGCGATGGGAGGCGGGCCGCGTGGCGCAACCAGAAGGCGCCACGTGGCCTGCTGTGAGTGGCTGGAGTAAGAGATACGTGTAGAGAGAGGAGGGAGCCAAATTTGGGAAAACTCAAAACATGAAAGTTGTAGATCTCGATGCGATCTATAAGTTTCATGTTGACCAAAGATGGAGATGAGGTCAAATATGATACATAAATACAAGGATACATAGATATACATATGTAGTATACAAAGTGGCCCAAAAACCCAACTTTCTCATAAAAGCTCCAAATTTAATGAAATTAGTCTCATTTTAAAGGTCTTTTAATGTGTAGTATTCTAAGAGTAAGTAGACCTAATTCGGAGTTTTGCATGAGGGCTTTATGTGTATTTTAGTGTACAAGGGCTCTCAGGCTATATTGGCTATTTTACAAAGGGGATTTTTGACCTTTTTCCCTATATTATTAACTAAGGAGTATAGATTATAGAGAAGATGTTATTTTGGTGAAGAGGTATTTTACAGGGGATTTTTGGCTTCTTATTTAAATGCAAATGAGCTGCTAAACTGCATGAGTTATGAATATATGCATGAATGCTATTTATGCAATATAAGGGGAAATATGCCTCTATTTCCTCGGGAACAAGGCTCTATTTTTTACTTTTGGAGTGATGAATCACAGATTCATCAGTGCTCATCTAAAAAGATGGCAAACATATGCTTGTCTGAAAATGAGCCTCTCTCTGGAGAACTTGAAAATGTGCCACTCAAACATGGAGTGCCTCGAACTTGGACTCTAACCAATCTGAATGTCGAGTCTGAACAACTGCTGTAACAACTGTTGTAGAGTTTGAACAATATCTGACTGATCTCCATCTGACATTTGAATCTGCAACAGGACCTGTGACTACATAATACTCCCCGTTTCTCTGTACTTGTCGGAAACAATGACATCTATAATGTATGTTGGGAAAATAAGAGAACTTGTTTATTCCATCCGCCCTAGGCTCTCTTATATAGGAGAGTAGCCTATGGGTAAAATACATAGAGAGTCCAACAAAAAATAAAAATATGAGAAAAGTACAGAAGTGAATAATATATCTCTACACTCCCCAGCAAGGTGGAGCATAGATATCAATCATGCTCAGGTTGGACGAACACTTCTGGAACGACCCTCGAAGTAACGCCTTGGTGAAAATGTCTGCAGTTTGATCCTCTGAGCTAACATGGGATGTAACAATAAACCCTTCTGAATCATGTCACGTATGAAGTGACAATCAACCTCAATGTGCTTGGTCCGTTCATGAAACACTGGATTATTTGCGATGAATAGAGCTGCCTGATTGTCACATTCCATAGCCATAGGAAGCGAGACTTCTATATATAGATCTGCAAGCACAACCTTTATCCACATCATTTCTGTACTGACCTGAGCCATAGCCCTATATTCAGACTCAGCACTGGACCTTGCCACAACCGTTTGCTTCTTGCTTCTCCTTGAGACTAGAGAATCTCCAACATACACAATAAACCCAGTGGTAGACTTTCTATCCTTGGGGCATCCTGCATAATATGCATCGGCGCAAGCTGATATAGTAACCTCCTTGCCTTTCTTAAACAACAGACCTGCGCCTGGAAATGACTTAAGATACCTGAGTATCATATGTATAGCATCCATGTGTACCTGACGTGGTTGCTCCGTAAACTGGCTCACCTGATTCACAACAAAGGAGATATCGGGCCTGGTAATAGTAACATAGAGAAGTTTGCCCATCAGTTCTCTGTATCTTCTCTTGTGCACCTCATCAGTATCATCATCATATAATTTCATACTGGGATCCATAGATGTAGTGACAGGCCGGCAACCAAGCATTCCTGTTTCACTCAACAAGTTAGTGACATATTTCCTCTGAGTCATTATATGGGGGAATGTCCAGCAGGTAGAGATGAGGTTCCAACATAAGGAATCTGACTAAGGCGATAGAGGCCGCTTTGCTCATAGCTACGCTCAATCACGTTGCCTGTAAGGATGTCCTGAAAAATAAAAGAGGATGGATCAAAAATTGCTCGACAATGTAAATCCTTTGTAAGTTGGCTAATGGACAACAAATTCATCGAAACATCAGGTGCATGTAACATGTTCTTGAGATGCATGGATAGTGTCAATCTAATCTCCCCCTGACCAGTAATAGGGGAATGTGTCCCATTAGCAATAACCACTGAACGACCTGGAGAAACCTGTCTGTATCCTGTGAGTAGACCTTGATCACCACACAGATGATGTATGGCACCAGAGTCCATAATCCAATCTAAAGTATCTGATCCACTGTTGCTAGTGAATGCATAGGTGCTACCTGATATACTGGTGGAAGCAGATGCAAATGCAGATGCGGCAACGTCGGCATGACTCTCAGAAGTAGATGCTGATGTTACAGGACCAGATGGAGGAATGATGCCCCTCAGTCGGGCTATAAGATCATCAAAGCGCTGATCCATAGATGATGTAGCTGGGGGCTCGATATGTTCAGCGACTCGTGCAGAAGCTGGAAAACCATGCTTAGAATAGCATGTGTCCTCGATATGTCCAGAACGATGGCAAAAGGTACATGATGGCCGAGTGCGTCCTCTTCTACCACGAGGTCCACGACCACGGAACTGATGATGATGTCCTCGACCTCGATTTGTTGCCATGGCTGAGGTTGTTGAATTCGTAGCAGACGAGGGAACGGTGATGCGACTCAGCCTATGAAATGCCTCCTCCATAGGAGGAAGAGTAGAGTCCGCTAGGATCTGGGAACGTGCTGCCTCGTACTCTGGATCAAGGGCAGCGAGAAAAACACCTACCATAGTGGCATTCCGGTAGGTCTTCTGTTGCTCTGGAGTAGGTGTCAGAGGCATGAAGCTATAAAGCTTCTTAAATATCCCTCGTAGAGATGTGTAAAACGAGTGCAGGGACCGTCCATTCTACTTGATAGTAAATATGTCATGCTGGAGTTGCAGAATCTTCGTCTCATTATTTGCCTGAGAATATGTAGCAGCCATAATATCCCACATTGCTTTGGCAGTGGGCTGATGAAGAATATCATTGGCAATCTCAATTACTAGGGTTCCAGATAGCCAAACCTTGGCATATGCATCATCTGCCTCCCATGAGGCATTGACTCCAGTCTTCTTAGCATGCTCTTCTTCAGTAAGAATGTGTCTCTTACTGGTTGATTTCATCATACTCATGAACCGCATCGCCCACAATTCGTAATTTGAACCATCCATCTTTACAATCGACGATGGACCTCTGAAGGCGCCTATAGATGGGATATCTGCCTTACTTTCTGACATAGTGATAACGGAAGACTGGGGTAATAAACTGGAGATATGATCGTCTACACGGACATTAACGAGTTTAGTTGCATGTGTAGACTCAAGCAACCAAACCCATTACTTTGGAGAAGCGCGAGCTTGACTTAGGGTTTTGCGTGCACGGGAGTCAAGACCTTTAGAAGGTCACGTGCAGAAAACACACGCTGGGCACGTGAAGATCACGTGCACAAATCACGCGCTCAGGGGACGCAAAGGCACAACAATCACCGCGCGCACAGATCACTCGCACAGGGAGTGCGCACAAGGGCACAATGCACACGTAGGGAGCGCGCACATAGGGAGCGTGCAAGGGCACACGGAGCGCACATAGATCAGTCGCACCGTGCGCAGGAGGCGAAGGCGCACCGTGCGCAGGCACGCGGAGACGAAGACGGAGGCACCGGATCAGAGATCGGAGGCGGAGGCGCAGAGGGGGCACGCAGAGGCGCGAGGGCTTGAAGGTGGGGCTAGGGTTAGGGTTTGGCTCGAGAACTCCGGTCTAGGACCGTCGCTCTGATACTATGTTGGGAAAATAAGAGAACTTGTTTGTTCCATCCACCCTAGGCTCTCTTATATAGGAGAGTAGCCTATGGGTAAAATATATAGAGAGTCCAACAGAAAATAAAAATATAAGAAAAGTACAGAAGTGAATAATATATCTTTACAATGCAGGGAGAAGACAAGAAAAATGGGGTTACACACGAACATTCTTAGGAAAAGAGGGAAAAAATTATATTCCTTGCGGCTTTTCTTCATTTTTTTATAAACTGTCACTCTTTTTTTTTTGAAAATAAGCCGTTTGCCCCCTTTTTTAACGTTTTTTCTCTTCTCCTTTTTTCTAATATGCGTATGCTTTTTGAGTTGTACGTGTCTTTTCTCCCTTTTTTAAATCATTTTTTGAAACATTTTTTTAACACAAATTTCGGCCTCTTTTTAGAGGCCCATCAATTTTTTTAACTGACGGTGGCCCACTTGGGGTCTAACTTTCACCTTTTTTTTCAAACTACCCTCCCTGCACCCTTTTTCTTACACGACCCTTTTTAGGGTTCCCATGGAATCCCATCTAACGCCACCGCCCCCCGTAAGGGGGGACCATGGAGATTTCGTCGTCACGGAAGAGGGCTGGTGTGGGGATCACGCCGGCGACTGGATGCACGCTTGGAGATGGAGAGATGCGGCCTGGATCACCTGGGAGTTGGCGCGTCATCTGTGTGTGCTGCCTTGGGGTGTGCGCGTTGGGGGTGCGACAGGTTCTGCGTCGCCTATGTCGAGGGAAGCCACTGGAGGTAGAGCACAGGCAGGAGCTCCGAGGAAGAAGTGCGCGTTGGAGGACTGAACCGCATGGGTTGTTGCGAGCCCGCGCGCTAGGGATATTCTGGACTTGCGCGCGACCAGAGAAGGGGTGCACCGCCGAGGAGTCGCACCACCAGGAGCATCGCCTGGATCGCGCTGAGAGGAGGGGAGGCAGCGCAAGATCGCCGCTTGATGCGCCGCGGAGGAAGGGGAGAGTCGATCTGCGGAGGGGTTTCACACCGCTAACCTGTGCTCATGAGCGCATCAAGGGAGGGAGGAGAGGAGGCATGCACGCGCACGATGGGACTTCAACGCAGCCTGGCTGGGGCTGGCGGCCTATGCGCATGCGTACGATGTAGCCTGTGTTGATGCGGGAGGCCTGCGCGCGAGGTCTGGAGGATGCCACGACCATTTTTACAAGCAGAACGTGGAGCATGAACACGATTTTCACGAACCCTAGATTTAGGGTTTCGAAAAAAAACTAGAGATCTTCAAGAACTTATACAATCGCATCTCGAATAAAAATAACAAATCAAGAAATCCTCGAGAATCGACTCGCTCTGATACCATGTTAGAAAATAAACCTGCAGAAGCGAATGATAAACAGAGGATAATAGAGAAAGATAAAACATGGAACAAAAGATTTTTACGCGGAACTTTACTCCGTGAGGAGCGGGATGAAACCACGGGAGAAGCCCTCAAAGGGGCATATCTTGCATTACTTTTTCTCAATGGATACAGGAGGTCTGGAGCTCCTTATAGATCCTCCACAGAGCCTTCAAGTCCCACCACTGGTAGATGTGGGACTAAACATATGGATGGGGTAAATGGATCTTCTGCAGGATCCATTTACCCTCTACAACTCTTATGGCGCACAACCAAATGTTCCAACAGAGAGTGATAGAGAAATTCAGACATATTGTAACAAATTTATGAGATTAACTAAAATCAAATCGGAGTATAGCATCTGATGTTAGATGACACGTTTGATCAAGCAGCAAGATCTAATGTGAAAAGGATTCCACGTTTTGTTATGTTAAAATAATCCGTACTAGATACCATCATAAAACTGAATTATATTGAGGCAACATTCAAATTTATGATGCCAGACCCTCTTGAACATGTTTGGTGGACTAAATTTGGTGTAGTAGAAATACTTTTGCATTTTGCTTGAAAGTGGATAATACACCTAATTTTCTCATCTATGTTGGTTCAGACGGTATTCTGTTTCATGTAGATTTATTCAGTTTCTTGTGTGGATCAAGTGTTTCTTCTAGTGATCCTCGTTATCAGAAGATGTTTGGTGTGGTTCTGATTTGCAGCATCTGATACAAGAGCTGACCTTGTTCCTTATGTATAATAACTTGCAATAGTATTTTTGTGACAGCTGAATTCCAAGGTTGGTGAAGTAATGTCGTCACCGCCTGTCACACTTTCTCCAGAAAAGACTGTTATGGGTAGGACTCCTCTTATCATTATTTTACGGATTTCAATTCGTGGTTTAGAACATAATTATGTACGACAAACATGTTGGACTATATTAAAACCATGCTTCTTTCACGTATACAAATTAGACTATCCACTATGAGAACCAAGTGAATTGCGATGAAACGATTTTTTCTGTGATACATGTATTATAATCGATGGGGTTGCTGTGCATGAAATGAGATTAGTTGATTGTTTTTATATAAAACCTGGATGGTTACCGTGATGCTTACCATCAGTCAATCTTCCTTCCCTCTCAAAAAAAGGAGATTTTTTTAGTGCAGTTGCGTGAATTAGGATCCTTAAATTGGGTTTGATGGCTATTTAAAGGTGCTGAAAATGCATCCAATAAAGTAGATTCATGCTTCTAATTGGAAGCTTTAAGTGGTTGCTTTCTATTCGATGTAATTCATCATCTTCATCACAATTTACTATATAATGAAAGATGTCACACACTTAAAAAAAATCTTGGAGATGGTATGTAAGATAACTAAAAGTTGTTTTTTATATCTCCATGTGTCTACCTATTTTCTTATACATTATCAACAACATCGATCAATTAATTTTCCATATGTAGTGAGAGAAAACCACTTATAATTGTTTGACCACTTGCGAAATAGATCACCAGTTAGAAGATGTGAGATTTGGGATGATGAGCCAGCTAAGAGTGGGCGATGGAGGCCCAAGAAGTGTTGGAAGGAGACTATCCGAGGGATTATTTAGATCTAAGCCCGTGAATGACCCAAGATAGATCCGAATGGAGGTAAGGAATCCATGTAGCCGACCCTACTTTATGTGGGAAAAGACTTTGTTGTTGTTGCTGTTATATTTAGTGAGGTCGACTATACGGATTCCCTGCTTCCTAATTGATGTAAAGTTCTACCCCGACTTAGATCCACAAAAAGCTATATTATCTTAATAGTCTCATTCGAACCATTCTTCATCTTGTCTGACCTGTCTTGTAAGACTCTTCCTCTAATGTATGGTATTGAACTGGAGCACTAGATAACCTTCCTTACGTGTGTCTAAATCACCTTAGCTAAAATGATTTCATTTTATCTTTTTTAGGTGCCTCGCCAACAGTTTGTCTAATACTCATTAGAAATCCGATCATCTCTTCGTCTGGATTTACATCTACCAGAGCATCTTTACCTCAACTATAGACATTTTCTGCATGTGTTGATGCAAACAGAAATCATGGATGAGAGGAGAAGAGAAAAGAACTTGAATAAACCAAAATGAAATCTCAAGATTTATTGACTTTTTTTATTATTGTTGTAGGTATTTCTTGATAAACAATGGATTAATCATACTTATTTATTGTACCCCTATTGATTTGATTGAATAGACCTCATTTTCTGTTTTATGTTTATTTTATGTCATGTCTAATGGCTTCTAATAAACCCTTAATATAGTTTAACTAAGTTGATTTATTTTAAAATTAAAGAACTATAATTAATCTCTGTTTATATGATAAAATGAAATAGTTGAGCCATAGATTGAAACCCTGGTAATAATTCAATTCCTAATTTGGATTTTTTTGAAATGAAATAGTTGGACCATAGATTGAAACCCTGGTAATAAGATTGAAACCCTGGTAATAATTCAATTCCTAATTTGGATTTTTTTGAATCGCATCAATAGCTAATTGTTCAACACTCACTTCTAGAAAGCATTGCATATTAAATGCAGCTTTCTGGTATTTTTCTTTGAACTTCCTCTTATCACTAGAACACTTGGAGCTCTTCTCCATTCATCCATTCTGGAGCTCCTCTCCATTCACGATTCATCCACTATGCATAAATTCTATGAGTGACATCTCCATCAATTCTCCAATCCTTTTTGAAAGATCTATCCGATGAAAGATCTATCTGAAGCACTGAACTTAAGAATCTTCATTTGAATGAAACAGTTTCCAAACTTCCTCTATAATATCTCCAACTTAATTCATATTAAACTCACCTTCTATATACGTCACCTTGGATTCTACTCTATTGAAAACCCCTTGTACTGTAGACCCTCTTGAAAACCCAAGCATTTAGTTGGCATCATCTCTTTACTCGTCTGTTAAAACAATGTCATATGTGATGATATCTAACCAGGAGGAGCGATGGTTGATGCTCGACGACTGGTTGAACACCTTCGGCGGAAGGTAGGAAGTAGGGTTGAGGCATGGAAGAGAGCCACCAAAAAAGAAGACGAGAGGACAATGAGGGCCATCATGCAGGAAGTTGAGAGGGAGGGAGGAGGTTGGTCTGTGGTCTCGCATTGTAAGCGAGGCCAACGATGCTATCTATGTGGGTATCACAGTCACCGAGCATTGTCGTGCTCTCTGCCGCCTCAGTGCATTGGTTGTGGCCTCGAGGGGTATCGGAAGCACTCGTGTCCACTAGGTGATAGCTCCCTGCAGGCTTCCTCTACCGGTAATGCTGGATTTCGGATGGTGAGAAATTCAGTCCCGTGCTTTTACGCTTCAACAGACGTAGGAGAGATGTCTGATGGGATAAAGATGATTGTGATTCTCATTGGGTTGCCCATTTTGAGACAATTGGAGGCAACTAGGTTACAGAGGGAGGTTGCATGAGCTTCGGGTTGGTTGGGTGAAACGTGTTCTCGGAGATGGTTGAAACCCATGTTCGGACCCGACTTCTACCATGGCGGTCATGCAATACTTATATTGTTGCACCTCTGATTCAATCTTCTCTCTACAAGTTGGTAGAGCTTTATTTCAGATCCTGGTGTAGCTCCTCCCGTCGTCGCCATTACCTCCAACGATGGCCTACATCGCCACATGTTCGAATAATCTGACGAAGATACATCAATCAATCTTCGGATTTCCTGGAAAATCTCCGATGCAATCAATTGCGCTTGATTTGAAAAAAAGCTAATTGAGGTGAATCCTTCGAATCTTGATTTGATTTCACTGTCGCATTTGGAAAGTGAGATGGGGAAGGTGCAGAACTTTCCATCTTCCCCAAAAAGCACACCGCCACCTTTAGTACTAGGGCTCTGCCCGTTGTGAGGTCAATATAACAAGTTTTATCGGGCTCGGACCCAACCCGAATACCCTCGACCCTTGAACCGGCTACGAATCTGGGGGAAGTTCGACTGGAATATCTGGTTTCTAACCGTAACCTGGTTGGTGGGCCAATATCATACCTGAATACTTGAGGAGACTTCGTGTACTCTCATGAACTTCTGCCCCTTCGTGTTGTGTACCCAGAAGGAGCTGATGCCGCACCCTACTCGATCACATGATCCCTCTGCCACCTTGCCGGCAATTGCGAGGGCAGAAGAACCGTTTATGGGAGACCCCTTGGTCACAGCAGCAACTCCCGTGGAGTCGCTAGCCTATTGTACGACGTCATCGATGGGTGGGGTTATGGAGACCCTTTACCGTGATTCCCTTATGTTACATGTGCTATGTCCTTGAGTGTTCGCCCTTGTTGTTCCCCTAGGTCCGGTAGTGCCTATGGTCGTGGTTGGGAATATGGAAACCAACAACTGTGCTCCCCATCAATCTTCTGTAAGCAGGTTGCTAATGCTATTTGTCTTTCCTCTGAATCATCTACCAGGGGGAGAATATTGGTAGAGGAAAGTGTTATAGGCCTCGATGACGGTCGAAGGCAATGGTCCGAGAGCCAATAGTACTTTATGAACAGAAGCGGAGGGTCGCGGTGGCAACATGTGTCATCAACATTTTGAGATTACTATCCTTTCCCCAATGAAGGTTTTAACATGGAATATTTGGGGTTTGGGTGACTCAGACAAGTGGAGATCCGTGGGCTCTCCGCTTTCTGAATGGGTTGTGACGTTGCAGGAAACTAAACTATTCTCTGTGTCCTCTATCCTTTGGAGGTCGTTGGGCAATGGAATCCTGAATGAATTTAAGTCTTTGGACGCTACTGGCACCGCAGAAGGTGTACTCATAGCCTGGAAGGACTCTATCTTCTGATTCATATCTGAATTAAGGGGAACACATGTCATCATGTTTCTACTTGAACATGTGCCCTCGGGTGATCAGTTTGCTTTCTGTTGTATTTACTGTCTGTGTGCGCATCCGCTTCACCCGGTGCTTTGGTCGGACCTTAGAACTGTGAAGAGTACCTTCCCTGGCGTGGCTTCGCTTGTGGTGGGGGGAATCACAACTTTACGCTGCACTCGTCCGGCATGCCTCATTCGTATGGTCGGCATGATCTGAGCTCGTCCGACTTCGCGGAACTGATTGATGATTTTGAGCTGGAGGTGATTGTTGACATGGAGAAACTCAGGCTCTCATTCTAGTATCGATTGTTTCTTGTCGTCTGCGGAACTGTTGGTTGCCTTCCCTTTGTTAAATTCCACTTCTAGAACCCATACGAGATCGGATCATACTCCTCTTGTGCGGGACTTGGGCAGTATTTCCCCTCCATTGGTTTCTTCAGGTTTGAGAGAGATCGCATCCAAGGGGAGGGCTTTAGGGATTTGATCAGCAACCACTAGTCCTCTACTGTTGTCTCGAGATCCCGCATCGTCAAAATTGTCTCAGAAATTGATTCTGTTGTGAGCTCGGTTGTGTGCTTCAAGAAGGAGGTGAGGGAGTTGTGAAGAGCCCGTCATACTGATGCTGCGGCGGAGCTTGCCAGAATTAATAGGCTTGAAGATTTCATAGAACTTTATCATGAGGAGCTCATGGAGAGATCAGTAACGCAAAAGACAATCATGGAGGAAGATAAGAAAAGCGTTGCAGAATGGAAGCAGAGATCACATCACTCTTGGTTGAAAGAGGGCGATGCGAACACAACTTACTTCCATAGAATTGCCAGTGGGAGGCATTGCATAACCATATCCGCTCGGTGGTGGTGAATGGGAACCGAGGGGAGGGTGATAATGAGATTGGACAAGCCATTGCAAATCACTTTCATGAATTCTCACAAAGAAGTACCTTTAGATCGTGGATGTGGTTTGGACTTGGGGCCTCCTCTTTATCCGATCAACACACAAATCATTTGATACCGAGTGTGACCGTGGAAGAGGTGAAGGTGGTGGTGTGGAACCTTAACGCAGATAGTGCTCCAACTCCGGATGGGTTTCCCGTGTTCTTCTTTTGGGAATTCTGGAGCTAGTCGGAAGGGAGGTAGTCGACGTGGTGGAAGAGTTCACAAGTACAAATGCTGACTTTGACAGTCTAATAGGGTGATGATTTCCCAATTACCAAAAAAGGATGTTTATGTGAATATTGAGGACTTTCGGCCCATCGCTCTCTCTGATGCTGTCTATCTCATTGTGGTGAAGGTCATGGTTATTAGACTGAATCGTGTAATGAATCACATCATCTCTCTGCTTCAGTGTGCCTTCATTCTGGGTAGGCAGATTGCCGACAGCTTGGTTATGGCATATGTAATCAGTGCGGATTGGAAAAGAAGGAAATTGAAGGGAGTTGTTTGAAAAGTAGAATTTTCCAAAACATATGACATTGTAGACCGATGCTTTTTATGGATGGTGACGTCGAGATGTGGTTTTCTAGACGGTTGGATTTCGTTGATGAAACGATGTGTTACCATGGCCTCTTACGCGGTGCTTGTCAACAGAAGACTTGATGGTGTTTTTTTTCAACTTAAGCGTGGGGTTAGGCATGGTTGTCCTCTCGCTCTGATGCTCTTTGTGATTGCAGCCGATGTCCTTGCATGTATGGTGATCCAAGTGGTGCAAAGTCAGATCTCATCGGGTTACACTATTGTAATACGCTGACAACACTATCTTTTTCCTTGAGGGGGGTAAAGACGAAGCCAAAGGCATGGCTCTAACGTGGATATTTTTGAGGAACTTTCTAGGCTGGTATTAAATCTTAACAAATCTACTGTTATCCCACTTGGGCACTCAGACTCTGATGCTTGTGAGTGTTGCATCGTGTTTAGAACTAGAAGGGGTTCCCTCCCGATGCGTTATTTAGGGCTTCCATTATGGATGGTACTCTAAAGACGACGGATTGGTTCCTGGTCATTAAAAATCTGGGGAAAAAACATACTGGTTGGAAGGTGTCGATCCTCTCCCGTGGGGGACGTTTGGTGCTTGTGAAAGCGGTTCTCTCTGTCATCCCCATCTACATCATCTTGTTACGTTTATTTCCTGTTGGGATTAGACGTCGATTGGAGGTACTCATGAAATGTTTTCTTTGGGGGAAAACGGATCAGGAGGGCCATCGCCTTCACTTGGTTGACTGGGTCACTGTTACATTGCTCTTTGAGGAGGGAGCCATTCGGATTCAACGCTTGGACTCGTAATGAGGCTCTTCTTTTAAAGTGGGTTAACAAGATTTGGGGCAATGGAGATGACCTTTGTTGCAGACTTGTTAGATAGATCTATGATATTGGTGTCCAGTACTCATTCCCTCGCCAACATATTTCCAGACCGTCGACTTTTTGGAAAGGAATTAGATCGGTGCTCCCTCGGTTTCAAGATCTTTTCTGATCGTCACTTGGAGATGGCAGTTCGTTTGGGTTCTGGCCTGATAACGGATCTGGTCTTGGAATGCTCTCGTCGATGTTCCCTTGCTTGTTTGCTTTTGCGGTCAATCGCGACATGAAGGTGGTGGAATGTTGGGTGGATGATAACGGGATGCCCTGGTTCTTGACTAACTTCTCTAAACAACGCCTCGAGGACTTCCTGATTCTTCTGGACTCTATCAGACACCCACTGTTGGGTTGGGTGGGACCATTGGGTTTGGAAGCACAATTCTTTGTCGGTCAAGAGTGCATACAAAGCAATCTCTAGACCGCATCCATCTAGGACAGACTCTTTGATTTGGGACTGCAACTTTATCTGGAAGCTGAAGCTGCCTAATAGATTTGGTTTCCTTATGTGACTTTTCCGTAGAAAATGCATAATGACTAGAGAATGTTGCGACAGACTTTTCGGAGTTATATCCAACAGATGCCGTCTCTGTGAGTGCAGATTGAGACTCTCGACAACCTTTTCTTCCATTGTCAGCGGACATCCGTTATCTGGTAGGATATTGAGGCTGATTGGTTGTCTATGCAGAATCTGGACTTGTTTTGGGATTCCGTGTTTGAGGCTAAAGATCAGGCTAGAGAGGATCTTCTTCGGCCTCTTTCACTTGTCTGGGCAATTTGGTTAGCTAGAAACATCACTCTCTTCTCCTCTTCTTATTTCTATGCTGAGAATGTAATATTCCGCTCTAAGACTCTTCTTGAGTCTTGGCTATTGTAAGTTTTCTTATAACTATCCTTCATCTATTAATAAATCTGGGGCGGACCCCTTAGCATGTTCCCCTTCTTTTGGCCAAAAAAACCAATGTCATATGCAAACAACTTGCACTGAAGCACTTCCCCCTTATGTGTTTTGTTCATTCGTCAATAACTAAGTAAAAAGCGAAAAGAATTCAGGTTGATATTTAGTATAGGCCGATACTTGTATCAAAATTGTGATCAGTCTGTTTAAATGGAGTCCTCACCCAAGTGTGCTTGATTTGACATATCTCTTGTAAAGTCGATACAAAAAACAGGATTCCCTCTTTTTTCTGGAATCCTCCATATAATGTCGCTAAGTACAACCCGTACAATATCATATGCACTTTCCAAATTAATAAAGACCATATTAATGTCTTTCTTTCTTATTTTGAAAACTTCCACACCAAGTTTGAGGAGGTGTATGGCATTAATGTTTTAGAGCTACCAGATAACAACAACAACACCAAATTGGTTATCTAATATGAAAACAAATTGGTTATCTAATATTGATGAAATGTGTCTCAACCTTCATTCAATTATTTTATCCTGTAACTTTATTACCTGAGTCTTCAATTTGATACCCTATCATTTGCACATTTTGTATATCTCATTTATTCTTATAAAAATGTAGTCCAATATTTTTCCTCATTTATTTGGTAAATTCTTGTTTTTTCAAATAATATTGAATAGTTTAACTTTGTATGCCAAATTTTTTTAACATCTTCCAAACATCTACCAGAATATCATTTGGTCCCACTGTTTTCACTTCATTTTACATCTTGTCTCACCTCAACCCTTTGAACTAGTCAATAACATCAACATTTGTGATTCAGGTAGGCGACACTAATCAAGCTTTTTGAGGCTTGCCTTGACAATGCAATTCTCATGAAAAGTCTAAAAAATCATTCATTTCAACCTTATTGATCCTCATCCTTGATCTACCTAATTTGCATAAGCTCTTTGATAATTCACTCCCTAATTTTAGCTAGCTTTGAAATATCTCTTACATATTCCTTCAAGTCAAATTTTACATGCACGTATTCCCTTTGTCTTACCTTCATTAACCGCCTTCCTTATTTCTCTATTATTTTATACTCTGTCATCGGGTCTTATGTGTCCTATTAAAATATGACGCCCTGAATTTCTTTCTTTTTATTTTAAGTTTCTTCTTTGTTCAATTAAATACACACTTCAATGGTTTGGTTGTAGTGCAGTGTGCTTACCACCAAAAAGATCAGGGTTGAAATCCCCGGTTGTGGTGGTTGCGTTAGGTAGCCGGCAGCCAACATAAAAAATATCCAAATCTTTCAGCATGGATTTGAACAAGAATTCATTTTGCCGACCCTACTTAAAGTGGGAGAAGGCTTTGCCATTTATTTTTTTTATTTTAAACTCCCCCTTTAGTTCTTTACTCTATCACTGCACCTGCTTTTGTGTTGTTGCACCTTCTTTGGACATACCTAAAATCTTTTTCTTACTGGCTTGTGACAAGAAAAATTGTGAAATCTCTTAACCTGTAACTGCATAATTGTTGATTTGTTATGCAGACGCTGCTGCTTTGATGCTTAAGTTGAAGATCCACAGGATCCCAATTCTCAATGAAGAGAAGCAAGTCATAGGTGAGACATCTGATATGGTGTGCATTGTTTATATTAAGGTGTTATGTATTTTTTTAGCATTGCTAGTGGGATTGCACCTCGTAGTAGAATACTCTTTTTGTCCATGCACACCCACCTACACCCCCACACAAAGGGAAAAGAGAAACTACTGTACCTTTCCGGGTACAGTACTGGGGGTATGTCTGATGCCTGGTTGATGCAGGCTAATTTTGTTCATTTCAATATATGATTATGTAAATCATATAACAGGGTCGGTTTTTTTTCAGTTCGTCATTAATATTTGATAAAGCCATGTTTAGCAGGCTGATTATCTTGACCTGCAAGGATTCAGATTTACTTGGAATATGCCCACAAATGGACTTTTACGTGGCTGTGCTACCTATGAATAAACAACGCTGTTGTCTGCTGCATGATTAAAATTTCACCCCTCGTGCATTTATCATCTTTGATCCCCTTTCAGATCTCGAATCCTTTACTCTCACTTTGTTATTTTCCACTTGGATAAAACTGCTGCCACGTGTGAGTTGTAAATGCTAGTCCTCACTGCACTTTCCTTTTCATTTAACAGCTTGATCTCTATGATCTCAATAGCCTATCATATGATCATAAGTGGATTATGTGGGGGAGGCTAGCGCCCATTGTGGTATACATGATAACTTGCAAATGTAGTTCTAATGGGGAAGGCAACCTGAATAAAGCTTTCCCAAAATTTGGGAACTTTACAGATTTGCTCCTTCCAAACTCATCTGTCAAACTAAGGTCGTAAATCCAAGCAAGTCATATCATTTATGTTGACCTATTAGTCACAACCTGTGGCACTAACCGACATTTACTACTCTCTTAAATGAAATGCTCTCATATTATTTTCAACTGAGTCATGCCATATTTTTCTTTGAAACTCTCACGGGGACAACGGTCACTGAATTTCAATAATAACAAAGTTCAATCTTGATATCTGTATTATATCTTGGTACTAACATGTTTTAGGTTAAAACCTTGATAAAATGTAGATATGGTAAAATTCTAGAAGAAGTGCTTATTGGATGCTACATTATAAAATTGGATCTATTTCAATGGTGGCATCACATCGAGAAGAATGAGGGCCTTTTGCTTTATTTTGAGTTGATTTGTAATAATATAGTCTAATTTTGTGCAAAGTCTTTATAACTTGAATGCTACACTTAGAAAGATTTAGAGTCTGTTGGAGAATGATCTAGAGATAGTCCCACATCTACTAATGATGGGACTTTGGAGAGATAGTGGGGTATTATAAAGATCCACACCCCTGTACTCATTGAGAGAAAGAAATAGAAGAATCCACCTTTTGAGGTGTTCTCCCGTAGTTTCATCAAGCTCCTCACGAAGTAGGGTTCCACGTAAATTCTCCATGTCCTTCACATGTTTATTTCTCTTTATGTATTTATCACTTCTATTTATCATTTTCCACATGGTATATGAGCAAGTTAGTTTTGGGAGATTTGGTTATATTCTGATCAGTATTTTTCATGCATGATATTGAGATATGTTATATGATTTTGTTCTTGGAGTTTGTGCATTGAAAATTTTGATTTTTTCCCGGAGGTCTTGCAATATCAAAGTGGATTTGATTCTCTAGGGTTCCACAAACCCTAATTATGGGCAATACATAGGGTGACTAAGGTTGCCAGATTGGAACCCTGGATCCCTAAGCCAAAGCACATGATTCCCCGTACGTGGACTTATCTCTCATCGTCACCACCATTTCCACAATACCAAGACATCATGAAATTGATGCTCGCTCCAAGCTATGAAGATGAAATCAATATGCAACTCCAACCATTAGGTTCGAGTATCGTGAAGATGAAATCAATATGCCCTTCAAACCCTAGTTTGAATCTCTAGTAACTCCACATGCGAAAACAACACCTCCAGATCGCATCCGCTCCGGATCCCTGATGATTGGCACCATTGTAGTTGATCATCCTCAGACTAACCCCATCTTCATACCGGACCTCCTCCCCAACCTCTCCTTATGGCCACCGCCCCCGTGTCGGTTGTGTCACCAACTCCATGTCGTTCGCGCGTGCCACCGCACAATCCAACCCACTTGTGCCCCTGCAGAGGGCCTCTTCCAAGAATCAAGCAGTGGCGCATCCCCCATTTTCTTTACGAGATGTGGGCGACATCCATGGGTTCTCTCCATGAGGAACCCTAGATCGATGATGGAGCCCCTCCCCACATTCTTTTACTTTTAATATGTATTCAGGTCCAATTGGGCCATATTTGCCGAAAAGAACCCACAAAAAATAAAAAGAGTGGGGTTGCCGCAGTGTAAAAAAAGGGGGGGCACAAAAAGGGGAGAGAGATCTATTGTATTAAGAAAGAAGAAGGAGAGAGGTTTGGGCCCGATTGGATGTTATTCCAAAAAAGAAAAGGGCCAAAAGGAAAGGTCGATTGAAAAAAGAAAGAAAGAAGGTATGGTCGAAAAAAGAAGAATAGCCAAGAAAAAAATAGACTACTATAAAAAAGCGATGGTTGATTTTTGTAAAAAAAGAAAAGAGCACAAAAAAAGATTTTTTTGATGAAGTTTGTTCCCCTCATGTGTTCTCCCAACCTCGTTGAGTACCCCTCAATATTCCGACAATTAATGGGAGAAAGGGGGAGCGAGAGAGTACAAGAGACACTCATCCATTGATATTCAGAGATTCTACTCAGAGACCAACTCGATGCAGCGAAAAGAAGATTCCAATGATCGTGAACTCATGTACGAGATCCTTCCGAGGTTCCCAAGAGAGAACCCACTTCGAAGTTCCAAAAAAAACAACCCACATTCATAGATCTTCATATAGATATTCCCACGACATGAAGAAAAATGCATTCGACGACAGATCTCCCCATAGGCGACGAGCCGGCCCCCACGGATTTTTCGACAACAGAAGAGACTCAATACAGAGGTTAGACCTCAAGTTCATCCTCATCATCAACAACAACCGACGAAGTATGCATTGAGTGATCATGGTCCGGAGTGTCATGTATTCATCAAGTGAGTTCACGTGTTCTTCTGTTTGTCCAAGTTGAGCATTGCATGCTCTAGCTTGAGGGAGAGTATTGGAGAATGACCTAAAGATAGTCCTACATCTACTAATGTATGGAACTTTGCAGAGTCAATAGAGCTATATAAAGAGCCCCGCACCCTTGTAGTCATTGAGAGAAGGAAATAAAAGAATCCAACTTTTGAGGTGTTCTCCTGTGGTTTCATCCCGCTCCTCATGGAGTAGGGTTTCGCATAAAATCTTTGTGTTCACATGTTTACTGCCCTTGATCTTTTTATCGCTTACGCTTATCATTTTCCACATGGTCGAAATTCACTTTGGGGCATCAGTACATATCATCTTGCATCGGTACACATTAATCTAACTTGATAGCAACATTTTCCTCACTGTTGTACAATGCATTCGAACATGCACCGGATTTGGCGGATTGATATGCTCCCGAAGCCCCACTTGTCCAGGGACCTTACATAGAGGAGTGGAGTGTTTGCAATTATATCTCAGCTGCCCTGGCAACCGGTCCTTTTGTTGAGGGAGTGGGTAGGAGGAAAAACAATAACTCTTTTCAAGTTTCAAGTCGACGAAGCGAGGAGTACAAGAGGAAATATTAACATGGGCGAGGAGGGGTGATGTGAAGATAGAGTTAAGAAAAAGAGTATTCCCCCTGTCGCTTGTTTAGTATCCCCGGGAAGGGTCTTCGCCCATGTGTGAGGGATCTACCTTTTTGTCTTTCATGCAAGCGAAGCTCCTTTGGTGGCAGAAAGGCTGAGCGATGATTGGTGCAACTCTATTGATTGTTTCATAGAGAAGAGAAGGATCATGGCACCCCAGAACCATGACATCTAGCATCAAACAACATCCCCTTGTTGCATGCAAATACTGGCCTTCATTAGTTTATTGGATAGAAAAAAGTGATAGCGGATCGACCTGATTTTCTATTTGGATTTATTTGCAACTATTATGATTTTTGAGCTTATATTTAATGGCTTTGTTTGATAACGGCTATCTCATTATTTGTTCTTATCTTTGCCACTTGCAAGCAAACTGTGTGATGCTGCGCTAAGTCAATGTCTTAGAAGTCTCCTCATGAAAGAAAGTATGGAAGCAGCAAGTGACTCCCTTTGGATTATAGTCATTTCAATTCGTATATTTGGATTTTTAACACATGAAACAGTGCACCACTGTGGATGCACCAGTACACCTTTTGAAATCAGTTTAATGTGAATAGTCGCTGGGATTTTTATATTGGGTACTTTTTACTAGCTTTGGAGCATCCTTCCACTGATAAAAAGACCTCATGTCCACTCTAAACTGTACACTAACTCACTTACTCAAGCTGGTCACAGTGAGTTACTTAGCCAAAAGTTCGTGAGAAGCTCAATTTTGAGTTCTATGTCTCAACGTCATTTTTGAGCTTTGCAATCAACCTTCCTCTTTGACTTGTTTGGTTTGCATTTGGATTGTCGGTTTATGTTTTTGCAGGTTGTATAGAATCTATATCATGGTTTTAAGTGTCAATGTTGATGTCATTTTGCCAAATATGGAAATGGGCATGATAGGGTATATGCTGACAACATGCTAGAAGTATTTTCGAATTGTGTCGAAACGACTTAAAATAGATGGAAATTGATGAATTTCAAATATAACGAGTCTCTGACATGTCCTAAATGCACAAGTAATATAGATTCACTATTTTCATACATTTAAGGACATGAACAGACTAAATATATAACAATGCATGCCCATTGTCATGCTGATAATGTTTTGTTGGGTCCAAACTTAATCATCTACTTTTCATTCACGCCAAATATGCTTAATATATTCACAATAGCTTTCTTAGATCATGTACAAATAGATGCTCTTTTAGTTTACGATAATTTGTCTGTATTGTTGGAAAATAAAATGGTATGCATATTATAGAGACTCTAGGGCTTTCTTATATAGGAGAAAAGCCCTGGGTAAATTACAAAGAAGTACATGAAAGATATAGAAATAGGAAATATTGAGATACAATTATCACAACACCCCCCTCAAGCCGGAGCATATATGTCTATCATGCTCAGCTTGGAACACCTCTGAAATGGACCTCTAGCAAGTACTTTGGTGAATATATTGACAATCTGATCTCATGTAGCAACATGGGAGGTGAATATGGGTCCGTTGTAGATCATGTCTCTGGTATAGTGTCAATCCATTTCTGGTATGCATATTATAGAGACTCTAGGGCTTTCTTATATAGGAGAAAAGCCCTGGGTAAATTACAAAGAAGTACATGAAAGATATAGAAATAGGAAACAAATATATTGAGATACAATTATCGCAACACCCCCCTTAAGCTGGAGCATATATGTCTATCATGCTCAGCTTGGAACACCTCTGAAATGGATCTCTAGCAAGTAATTTGGTGAATATATTGACAATCTGATCTCCTGTAGCAACATGGAAGGTGAATATGGGTCCGTTCTAGATCGTGTCTCTGGTATAGTGTCAATCCATTTCTCTATGCTTGATCCGTTCATGGAATGCATGATTATTAGCAATAAAAAGAGCTGCTTGATTGTCACATAGAAGTTGCATGGGAAGAGGTACCTCAACTGAAAGATCAGTCAAAATTGATTTAACCCACATCATCTCAGTGCTCCCCTCAGCCATGGCTCTATACTTAGACTCTACGCTGGACCTAGAAAACAACTGTCTGCTTCTTGCTTTTCCATGACACGAGTGAGCTCCCAACAAAAACCACAAAGCTAGATGTAGACTTCCTGTCTGTAGGACATCCTGCATAATCTGCATCTGCACAAGCTGTCACCTCAAGAGATGTACCTGTGCTGAATATAAGGCCAGTACTTGGTGAAGTCTTCAAATGTCTCAAAATCATATAGACAACATCCATATGTACCTTCCTGGATTGCTCCATGAAGTGGTTTATCTTGCTCACGACAAAGGATATGTTTGACCTGGTGATAATAGCATAGAGGAGCTTCCCAACAAGCTCCTTGTATCTCCTCTTATCTACATCCTCAGTGTCATCATCATATAATCTCATGCTCGGATCCATAGGGGTAGTAGCAGGCTTGCACCCTGTCATACCTATCTCAAGAAGAAGATGAATCACAAACTTCCTTTGGGTCTTCATAAGACCATGATGGTTCCTAGCGAACTCTAATTCCAATGAAGTAGCGCAGATACCCAAGATCCTTAGTCACAAACTACAGATCCAGGAACTCCTTAGCATCCTGAATATCCTCTCATCAGTCATTATCACCCGTGACAATAATATCATCAACGCAAACCAGAATGGCAACTGTATCTCTCTGTGTCCTCTGAACAAAAAGTGAATGATCTGCAATGGACCACACAAACCCTTTGTGCTCTATCAACTTTAAGAGCTTCTAGTACCAAGCTCTTGGACTCTGCTTCAGGCCGTAAATTGTTCTGTGGAGCATGCACACCTTCTGAGACTTTCCCTCAGCAGCAAAACCTGGTGGTTGCTGCATATATACCTCCTCTTGTAGATTACCATATAGAAACACATTCTTCGCATCAGGATGGTAAAGAGGCCAGTCTCGAGTAACAACAACCGATAGAAGAGTGCGTAATGTCGAATGTTTAGCCACCAGTGAGAAGGTATCCTGGTAGCCCACCCCATATGTCTGGGTGAACCCTAACGCAACAAGCCTTGCCTTGTAGCGATCTACACTACCATTTGTCCGTTGCTTTACCATAAAGATCTATTTGCACCTCGCAACACAGGACCTGATGGAGCAGAAATAATGCTCCAAGTACCATGAGACTGCAAAGCTGTCATCTTTTCCTCAATGGCAGGTCGTAAGCTACTGTCTTGTACTACCTCCTAGTATGTTCATGGGATAGTGACAGTGAGATTCCCACTACAAGCCTCATGTACTCTTCAAAAAGATGATCCAAGGAGAAGATGATCCAAGAAAACATGAGCAACTAAGGGGTAAGTGGCAGAGGTATGACATGGCTTCATCAAGGCAATAGGCACATCAAGGTCATCGACCTCTCTGTTTTCTGGTATCAGCTCTTTCTGTAAAGTGCCCTGTGGTACACTCATGTCACTAGTGTCGTCAGTAGAAACAATGTGTTCAGTATATACTTGAGGCATGCTGGATGACATGTAAGGTGCATGAGAAGAGAAACGAGCAGAGGGTTTGCGAATGTAAAATCGTGGTAGAAACTGTGCCAGGGTAGACTGTGGTGGAGGTAGTGGAGGAGGTGGTGGTGAAGGAGATGATCGTGGCTCAACTTGAGGAGGTGGTGGTGGAAGTAAAGGAGGTGGTGGAACAAAAACATCTTCACCAGAATCAGAGCTAGACAATCTATTGCATGTAGGAGAGAAATACGTAATAGACTCAAAAAATATGACATCAACACTCACATAATACTTTCTCTGTACACGATCAAAACATCTATATCCTTTTTGGGTACGAGAATAACCAACGAACACACATTTGACAGCTCTTGGAGAGAGCTTATCACGATCATTAGTAATATTACGGACAAAGATCACAAACCCAAAGACCCCGGGAGTAACTAGTAAGGGAGAAGAGATCCTTCTCGAGAAATGCAATCGAGAAAGGAACCTTTTCTCCAAGGACCGTAGATGGCATTTGGTTCACTAAGTAGCATGCTGTGAGAACCGCATCACCCCAAAACGATTGCGGAGCTCGACTCTGAATCAAAATGGTCCTTGTGACATCAAGAAGGTGACGGTGTTTGCGTTTAGCAACACCATTCTGTTGTGATGTGTAGCACAAGAAGTCTGATGAACACTACCAAGAGATTTGGGGAAGTCAGATAGATATAATGTGGAGAATTCCAAGGCATTGTCAGTGCGAATAAACTTCACATGAGTAGAAAAGATATTCTTTATATAAGAAAAGATTTAACGACGGAACCAGCATCTAACTTAGTCTTTTACAAGAAAACCCATGAAAGCCTTAAAAAATTATCTACAGCGACTAGATAGAATCGATGTCCCTGATGATGGGGAACATGAATAGGACTCCAAATATCAAAATGAAATAACTCAAAAGACTGATTATTGTGATGATTCTGGCAACTCGGAAAGGAGGAACGATGATGCTTCTTAAGCTGGCATGCCTCACACTTTAGGATAGTACGAGTAGATATCCGAGGAATGACATGACATAACTTTTGCAGAGGAAGATGCCCAAAGTGAAGGTGCTACATGAACGGAGAGACTGACCAGTAGGAATAGTAGCATCACTATCAAAAGGAGGTTGGACCAGTCTGTAAAATACTCTCTACTCACGGCCACATCCAATCACCCTACTCTTGAGTATGTCCTGAAACACAAGAGAAGATGGTGTCAAATATGATAGAACAATATAAATCTTTTATAATCTGACTAATAGACAAAAGATTTATCTGAAATACTGGAGCATGTAAGGCATTCTGCATGCGCATTGAGGGTGCTAGGACTATCTCCCCCTGACCAATAATGGATAAATGAACCCCATTTGCAATCACCATTGATCTACCAGGAAGGATAGATCTGTAAGAACTAAACTGTGCTCGATCTCTACACATATGATAAGGTGCGTCGGAGTCCATGATCCAATCAGTCAAATTCGATCTGCTACAACTGGTAAGTGCATAAGCAATACCTGACGAACTCGTAGAACCTCTAACAGTAGCTGCAATGTTTGAAGGTCCTGCAGCTGGGGCGAGCGGTGTGGTCATCATCTCTCTCAATCTATAGACAATATCATCGAGTCTCACATCATGAGAGGGAGTCGGGGTAGTCTGTGTCTGCTCAGCTACACTGGCAGATGGAGGATACCCATGCTTCAGATAGCATATCTCTTTCGAATGACTTGGACGGTGGCAGTGTGAGCATGGGCCACACTGACGTCCTCCTCGACCACGGGATCCTCACCTGTAAAACTGTGAAGTACCCCCTCTGCTGCGAGAAGCTGCCATCGTAGAGGGAGTTTGGGCCATGGTAGTAGATGAAGTAGTGATTCTGGTATCGTCTCTCCAGTAAGCAGTTGAGTATGTGTTGCATCGTACTCAGAGTCAAGAGATGACAGAAAGACTCCTGTCATAGTGGCATTCTGGTATGCATGCTGCTGCTCAGTGCTAGTAATAATGGGCATATGGCTATGAAGTCATTCAAACATACCTCGAAGATGCGAGAAGTGGGCATGAAGAGGCCGACCATTCTGTTTGGTCGAGAATATGCCATACTGCAATTGGATCTTGCTCTCATTCTTGGCTTGCCCATATGTGTTAGCTAGGATGTTGCCTTAGTTGTGGGCTGATTGACGATGTCGTTGGCAATCTCTGTGGTAAGGGTCTCAGAGTGCCAAATTCATGCATAGATTTCATCTTGCTTTCATGAAGCATTAGCCCCAATCTTGTCTATTGGCTCTGAATCAGTTAAAATGTACTCCTTGTTACGGCATTCTATAAGAGTGTGAAATTGCATAAACCACAACTCGTAGTTGGTCCCATCCATCTTGAAGATGGGGGTTGGGCTCTTGAAGGCAGCGGATGATGAAAATACGTCATCCTTGTTCTCTGACATGATTAAAAAAATAGCCGAAAATCCGGAACAGGATTGGGGTGTAGACTATTCTGAGCGAGTCTACATAATCATACGGAGGAGCTGTTGTACACAGTGTTGCAGAAGACGGTATTCGGTATTCAGTCGGAGGGGTCACTAAATAGAGAATAATCAGTATTCGAGCGGCTATTCGGAATTATGCGGTTTTGTATTTTTTAATATAAAAATTATTTATAATACATTATTCTTATATTTTTTTATACATATATGGTCATTATTTAATGTTAATCCAAGATAAAAGTACCAATCAATATAATAGACATATAGAATTTGACATTTGTGGCGATACTGTGGTAAAATGTAACCCATAAATATTGAAAATTGAAAATAAAAAAATAAAAATATGAAGAGTCAAACTCCAGTCGGCCTCATAGTCGGGCCAGTCGGCCGGTCGGGCCGACTATTGCCCGACTGGAGGTATGTTCATTCGGGTGCCCCACCGCACCGCATAGTCGGACCGACTATTCGGGATAGTCGGCCGACTATTGCAACACTGGTTGTACATGTAGACTCATACAACCATTCTCTTCAATCTTTGTTGTATGCTAGGGTCAAAAAATGTGATTTATATGTCCGAATTCACGGTTTCCTATCAAAATCAGATCCTTTCAGACTGTTGTACGAAGCATGTCAGCCTGGGATGACAACCGAATGATGCGATGGCTTGGGTGTGACAACCAGGCAGTGCCAAGGAGGCGCCAGCGGTCGGGTAGCAGCCTAGGGGGGTCCACAACAGATGCAGCGATCGATCAGAGGTGACCCACAAGGGGCGACGAACGTCGGGCAACGACTAGTGGTAGGGGACGGGTAGGGTTAGAGTTTTGGGGATACAGAAAATCTGGTCTAGGACCGTCGCTCAGATACCATTTTAGAAAATAGAATGGCGGCATACCATAGAGACCCTAGGGCTCTCTTATATAGGAGAAAAGCTCTGGGTAAATTACAAAGAGGTATATGAAAGATATAAAAATAGGAAACAGATACATTTAGATACAAATATCTCAAGACGTATTCTCGGCCATAAATTGTGAGGAGCATCTGAATGCATGGATATCTGCTCTCGCCGACACCCGTGTCTCGTTAAGTGGCACAAACTCTTGATGATGTAGTAGAACTTGCTTTTGATAATGATATTAATGGGGAGTGAAGTCTCATATAGGAGATCAATGACATATTTCATTTGCGTCATTACCATTCCGTGTTTATTTCTCGCATATTCTAGACCAAGAAAATACCGCAGCATGCTAAGATCCTTGGTCACAAAGACTAAAAAAGTCCTTAGATGCATGAATACCAAGGTTATCACTTCTTGTAACGATAATGTCGTCCACATAAACCAAAACAGCAATCGTACCTTTTTGAGTCCTCTTAACAAATAGAGAATGATCGACAGTAGATTTGTCAAAGCTCTGTTGCTCAATCAACTCTGAGAGCTTTTGGAACCAAGCCCTTGGACTCTGCTTAAGGCCATTATGGCCTTGTGGAGTTTATACACCATACTGGACTCCTCATCAGCAGTAAACCCTGGTGAATGCTGCATATAGACTTTCTCATACAAATCGCCATACAAGAAGGCATTCTTGACATCTATTGGAAAAGTGGCAAATCTCGTACTACAGCAACAATAATAAGAATACACAATGTAGAGTGACACACAATCGGGGAAAAGGTATCCTGATAATCCACCCCATAGGTTTGGGTAAACCCACGAGCAACCAACCTTGCCTTGTATCTATCCATGGAACCATCTGCACGGTGTTTGACTGTACACACCCATTTACTACCTACAATAGAAGTATCCAGGAGAGGGAAGACAATACTCTACGTATTACGAGACTAAAGCAACCATCTCTTCTTCCATAGCAAGGCACCATGGACCACTCTGCATAGCTTCTTGATATGATCGTGGTATCTGCACAACTGATAATGCAACAACAAATCTCTGAAAATCCTAAGACAACCTTGCCAAGGAAACATGAGAAGAAAGAGGATGCATAGTGCATGCACGCCTCTTCCTACATAGAGCAATAGACACGTCCAAGTCCTCGATCTCCTCAGGAGGAGTATCATATATGACGTCCTACACACCCAAATCGCCAAATGCTCAAGGCATACCTTGGACGTGCCGGACGATGGAGGAGACACATGAGCATGAGGTCGTCGCTGGATCTAGGCAGAGAGTTCGACAAAGTTTGGTATTCAAACTGCAAGTAGATTGAGGCAAAATCTACGGAGTGAATAGACTGGTGATGGAGTCAGATGTTATGGTTAACTAATTGGAGAAGAAATTAGGTTGGTTTAATGAGGGAGGAATATGGGAAAAATATGTGAAGAAAGGTTGTCACACGAGAGGGCGGAAATGGTGGGAGGATAAGGGAGTTGACCCAGTTCAAGACATGGGTCCAGCCAATGAGAATGCGCCTGTAATAGGAAAAAATAAGCTACATGACAAAAATCAATAGATTGTTGTATAAACAAGGTAAAAAGTCGAGAACGATTATAAAGTAGGTGTGGCAGGAGGTGGAGTAGGCGTTGGAGATGGTGGCGGTAGAGGTGGTGGTGGTGGTGGAGGAGGTGGTGTCATATGGTTGCCTGGAATAGGTGAGACCAAAGATAAAGGCATATAAACCTCCTCTCCACTCTCTGAAGGAATGAGCTTGTCACCTGTGGCGGAGAAATAAATAATGGATTCAAAGAAGGTAACATCTGCACTAACATCGTACCTTCGTCAAGCAGGACCAAAGCAGCAATACCTCTTT
The DNA here is from genome assembly GCA_037367405.1 of Ottelia alismoides. Lineage (NCBI taxonomy): Eukaryota > Viridiplantae > Streptophyta > Magnoliopsida > Alismatales > Hydrocharitaceae > Ottelia > Ottelia alismoides. Next base: position 525,931 of record JAZKJV010005913.1, on the reverse strand, counting down.
CGGGTCTTGGAATACCCAACAAACACACACTTGACTGCTCTAGGAGAGAGCTTGTCAAGACCTGGAGACATATGATGAACAAAAGCCACAGACCCGAAAACATGAGGCGTGAGAGAGAAAAGATCTGTCTCGGGAAATACAATCGAGGACGGGATCTTCTCTCCCATAGCCGACGAAGGCATACGATTTATCAAATAACACGCAGTGAGAACCGTGTCCCCTCAGTAGGAATGAGAAGCACGACTCTGAATCAAGAGGGTCCTGGTAACATTCAAAAGATGGCGATGTTTCCTCTCAACCGTCCCATTCTATTGAGAAGTATACGGACAAGATGTTTGATGTACAATGCCATAGAATCTAAGGAATTGAGAAAGCTGTGTACTGCAGAATTTGAGCGCATTATCAGAACGTATATACTTTATATTTGCAGAAAACACATTCCTTATTTCATTAGTAAAGGTCTGGATAACAGGACCGGCATCAAACTTGTTCTTAAGAAGAAACACCCACGACAATCTAGAGAATTCATCAACAACTACAAGATAGACCTATATCCCTGAAGATCAGGGACACGAGTGGGACCCTAAATATCAAAATGAATCAATTCAAAAAGACGATGACTACTTTGACCCTGACAACTCTGGAATCATGGAAGGTCGTATCGATATCGATATCATTTTGATATCGTATCGATACAATATTTCGAGTATATATCGCCCATATCGACGAGCCTTTGTGAAGAAAATGCCTGGAAATCGGGATATATCGCCATATCGGTGCCCATATCGGTCCCATGTCGATATCGATATATCGGCGATATATCACCGATATATCGTCGATATTTCCTTCCATGTCTGGAATGTGGACCCAAGGTTTAAAAAAGTGTGAGGCGGTCTGAGGCGTTTTCTCTGAAATTGAGGCGAGGCGTAAGCCTCGAGGCGGTTGAGGCGTAAGCCTCAATTTTTTGTAAAAAAATTAAAATTAAAGCAAAATACATTTAAAAAATATATAATACTATTGCATTTTGCCAAAAACACAATCAGGAATAATTTAAAACTAGTAAAAGATACAATACATTAGCGATGAAGGCATTAAAGTTCAAAAAAACTAATACTAAGCCACTAATATACAGAATATCAAGTTCCAATTCCAACTTCAATGACTCTATATGAGTATTAAACTAAAGTATATACTTAATACTAAAGTACAATAGAAACCATAATCTTTAGTGCGAATAAAAAAATATTAATATGCCTTGAATCCCAATCGATTGTCTTGTCGGACGTAGTTGGAGAACTGTCATATGCATCCCCTCCTGCCATATCATACCCCAACAAGACGGTGGTCTCGCGATTTTTTTACTAATGATATTATTTGTATTCAGCTACTCACAATAAAATGTAGTAATTATTTTACTTCATATATGTGATAACTATTCTAAGTTCACAACTTATACAACAAAACAACAACATCAAGTTGCAAACTTGCAACTAATATAAAATTCTATTACAATTCAAACAAAAATATGTGTAATAGAACTAGTATGTGTAGATGTATGATAAATTGAATATGATGTATACAAGATCATGTAACTTCGCTTGTTTCAAGATATCTCTTCTCTTTGCATGGAGGTATATATATAGAAATATGCAAGGTTTAACATGGAAACAAAAATATAAAAATAAAAAATATAATGCTAAAAAAATAGAGTTATGTGTAACAAAAAATGTAAAAAAAGCCTCATGACTCGAGGCTTACGCCTCCGCCTCGCCTCGAGCGCCTCAGGCGAGGCTGAGGCGTACGCCCCTAAGTCTGTACCTGAGGCGTGCGCCTAGGGGTGTTTTAGGCCTGCCTCGCCTTGAGGCGTACGCCTTTGCGCCTCGAGGCGCTGCCTTTTAAAACCATGTGTGGACCTATGATGATTCCCAAGCTGGCAGACCTCACACTGAAAAGTAAAGCGAGGGGAGATCTGAGGAAGATCATGATGCAACTTTTGCAGAGGAAGATGACTAAATCGAAGATGCCACATATCTAAGAGAGGAGGAACCAACATAAGGAGATTGCACTAGTCTGTAGAGGCCTCAATGCTCACGGCCAGACCCAATCACCCTGTCCGTAAGAATGCCCTGAAACACAGGAGCAGAAGGATCAAATATGGCACGACAGTGTAAATCCTTGGTGATTTGGCTAATAGATAGTAAGTTTATAGAAAATTCAGGAGTACAAAGGACGTTCTAAAGCCGCATTGCAGGAGTTAACTGCACCTTCCCCTGATCAGTAATGGGAGAGTGTGTTTTATTTTCCATCACAACTGATCCTCCTGACTGAGTTGGGCTATAAGTACTAAACTGCCATTTGTCGCCACAGAGATGATGAAAAGGTCCTGAATCCATGATCCACTCCGACAAGTCTTCCCTGTAACAACTAGTAAAAGCATATGCTATACCTGATGTAGATGTAGAGGTTGAAGCTGCTACTTCTGATGATCCTGAAGGAGAGTTAGATGACCCAGGAGAGGGCATAATCTCCCTGAGTCGCGCTACTAACTCATCAAATCTTTGATCAGATGCAGTTGAGGAACTGTTGCCCTGCTTGATCTGTTCTGCGACACGTGCTGGCGCGGGAAACCCATGCTTAGAATAGCATGTTTCCTCAGAATGACCCGACCTGTAGGGGTAAGTGCATGATTGACGAGGAGGTTGACTGCCTCCTCTTCCATGACCACCTTGACTACAGAACTGTGAAGCACCTCCTCTACCATGAGAAGCTGCCACGACAGAAGACGTCTGAGACACTTGAGTACCACCAGATGATATGGAGAGCCTGCTCAGTCTGCGATATGCTTCCTCAATTGGGGGTATGGTGGCATCACTAAGGATCTGGGCTCGAGCAGCGTCGTACTCAGGATCAAGAGCAGCTAGAAAGACCCCAGTCATCAAGGAGTCTCTGTATGCCTTGATCTGTTTTGGTGTAGCAGTCAAGGGTATGTAACCTCTCAAACATACCCCTCAAAGAGGTGTAGAGGGTATGGAGGGGGCGACCATTCTGCTTCGACGTAAAAATATCATGCTGGAGTTGCAGTATTTTCGACTCATTCTTCGTCGGCGAGTATATAGCGGCGATAATGTCCCACATAGCCTTTGCAGTAGGCTGACTCGGAATATCATTAGCTATCTCTGTTGACATAGTCCCAGATAACCACACACATGCATATGCATCATCGGCCTCCCATGAGGCATTTATCCCAGTCTTCTCACTCGGCTCCTCTGCCGTGAGGATGTGCTTCTTGCCATTGCACTGCATTAAACTCATGAATTGCATGGCCCACAGTTCATAGTTTGTTCCATCCATCTTGTCTATGGGTGCTGGACCTTTGAAGGCACCCATGGATGAAATGTCAGATTTGTTGTCAGACATGATGACAACTATCTTCAAGAATGGGTCATGCAATAGGAAAGACTTGCGCCTACATGGACATATGAGAAGACGGTTGTGGGTGTAGACCCATAACGCAACAAATTCCATTCTTTGAAGGCTTCTTTGGGTGGCTAGGGTGTTTTAGATAATCTCTCTACACCTTGGAGAACCAAAGACAAGCCAAACCAGGGGCCTGCAATGGTGCGAGCTGCACATGTGCGCGAGGACGTGCTAGAGACGCAGGTGACACCGGTGTGGGCGTGCGGCTACAGGAACGCACGCGGGAGCACGCGGGGGTGCAGGTGACACCGAGGGCGATGTGCGGCTGCAGGGAACGAGCAGCCACACGCGGCGAAAGGGGCTGCCCGTGGTGGCGCAGGCAGGTGCGAGTGGCAGTGGCAGCGACACACATGAAGCACGAGTACGCGTTGGGGCTTTTGATGGGGTTGGGCTCTAGGGCATAGGCTCCGGTATAGGACCGTTGCTCTGATACCATGTGGGAATGTGTGAAATGAAAAGTTGTATTTCACTATAGCCCCAGAGCTCTCTTATATAGGAGAAAAGCTCTAAGGGAAAATTACATAAAAAGACCGAGGAAAATAGAAAATTGCAAGATAATAATATAAAAAGATATAATTATTTCAGCATTGTCCGTAAACATTCTAGACCAGCGTTCTCTGGTCAAAATTCGCCCTCTACGCACCATTCACAAGAAGACGCCAATATGTGTGGGGACTCTCAGCTCCCACATATTCTTGTAACCCCAAACCACATTCTCTGTTATAAGTGGTGATTGATGTTTTCCACCTCTCCATCACATATCATGCACACATCATCATTGCATGCAAACATTCTCGACTGGTGCTCTCTGGTCAAGATTCACCCTCTGCTCATCATCCAAGAAACCAATACGTGTGGGACTCTCAGCTCTTATATATTCTTGCAGTCCCTAACCACATTCTCTGCTTGGGGTCAGGCGGTCTATTTGTCGCTTTATAGGCCCAACTCACAGAAAACTCTCCATCTCTCTATACCTAATGATCCCTTCACACTCCACATTGTCTATGTGTGGTTCTCTACTTGTTGGTGATGTTCTTTTTTGGGTCACAATTCTAATTGAGCTGTAAGGGTTGATGTGAGCAGTGTCGGATTTTGTTCTAGCGATGGAGGACAAAGTTGAGATTGGGGGAACTTCAAGATGGAAAACCAGCATGTGCAAATCGCCACTATAACCAAGGATAACTACGTGATATGATTGGTTGTTGTGGAAATGCCGGCCATTGTAGGGGGAGAATTGGATGCATAAATGGACGTAACCCAGTGCCGGATGAGCTGGATCCTTCTTGGGAAAAATGGTACCTTGAAGATAATCAATTAAAGACCTGGATAGTTAACTCTGCTTCAAGTGACATTCAACACTTTATTCTTCGAAAAAGATCTGCTAAAAAATGTGGACGATATTTGTGTATGTATGGTAAAAAAGGAGGGATATATGGATTTATCAAATAACACGTGAGATTTATAATCTGCGTCAAGAAGGAAGGCATGTTGCTACGTACTATGGGGTTCTGATGTCAAAATGGGAGGACTTAGATTTCCACTTTGAGGAATCTTGGAAGTGCAGTACAGATCAGAATACTTTCTGGGATAGACAGTTAAAGAATAGAATCTTCATATTCCTTGGTGGTTTGGACTCTATTTTTGAAAATGTGAGGAGTCAGATCTTGAACTCAAGAGTGACATCAAGCATTCATTAGATTTATCATCAGATTGAAGCTGAGGAACAAAGATGGCTTGTGATGACTGGGCCTAATGATGAGGTCAGAATAAATGGGTGATCTGCTTTTGTACTTCAGGGAAATAACATTATAATTTAGAAAGTTGTATAGGAAATGTACTCACTGCAAGAAAGCTGGACATTCTGTTGATTTCTGCTGGGAGCACCACCCTAAGAAGAAATTGCCTAGAGGACGATATGATGAGAAGACTAAGAAGGTTGCTACTAGTGCATCTGAACATGGCGAAGGAGACAGGAAGATCACATCTGGTTAGATTCAAGAACTTTAAGCTTACTTGAGTAAAATAAGCGCTTGAGATGAAAATGCTGACGAAGCCCACATCACCAACTCTTGCCGTTGTTGCACAGAAGGTAATGATAAAAATACGGATGACCAAAAAGAATGGATAATTGATAGTGGAGCCACCGATCATATGACTGGTGATCTTAAATTTTTTAGGGCATACAAATTGACATGTGGCAAGGACCATGTTGTTCTTGCCGATGGATCTCATGTTTCCGTGGCTAGCAAAGGGAGTATCTCTCCTTAACAAACTCCTTATCCACATTTCCCTTCATGTTCCAGACATATCCTTAAATCTACTTTCTGTGAGAAAGATCACAAAAGAGCTAAATTGTGATCTGATTTTTTCCTCTGATTATGTAAGACTTGGTGACAAATAAGAGAATTGGGATTGGTTTGGTTTCTGAAGGCTTATGTTGTCTCCCAGTTAAAGTCACAACTGCATTTAGTGCAACGATTCAACAACAGAGAGGCAAGAAGGATTATCATCTGGTCATACAGTGGCATGCATGACTTGGTCATCTTTCTTTTAGTTCACTTAAAGACTTATTTCTTGCATTATTTAGAGATTTACATTTTGAGAACGTAGTTTGCCATGTTTGTTTGAAGGTTAAGCACACCCGTGCAACTTAAATTGTCTCTGAAAGTAAGATAAGTGGATCTTTTGAGCTAATTCATTCTGATGTTTAGGGCCCCTTTAATGTTCCCAGCCTTGGCTGCCGCAAGTATTTCATTACTTTTATTAATGGTTACTATAGAAGCACTTTTATTTATCTACTTTGTACTCGTGGAGAGGTTGATATAGTGAAGAATTTTTCTACCTTATTGAGACAATATGGGAAAGTGATCGGACTTTTCAAATATGATAATGCACGTGAATACTTTGCTAGGGAACTACAAGATTTGTTTACTATTAAAGGCATTGTTCATGAGACTTCATGTAGCTATACTCCTCAACAAAATGGTGTTGCAAAATGGAAGAACAAGCACTTGAAGTTACCATGGCACTTTTGTTTCAGAGAAATCTCCCCAAGAGATTTCGGGGAGAGGCTATTCTCATGAGTTCCTTTCTTATAAAGAGGATGCCCACAAGAATACTAAATGTGGCAACTCCTTTTTCGGTTATTCAACTTGGGGGTAAGCCTTTGCCCTTCCTCCAAAGATATTTGGTTGTGTTAGCTACTTTTATTCACCCGACGCAAAGAAACTTGATGCTCATGGAATCGAAGTTATTTTTTGGGATATTCTCCTACTCAAAAAAAGGGTATAAGTGTTTCAATCCTAGGTATGTGAACTAGCATGTGACTAAAGATGTCATCTTTATAGAGCAAGAATCTTATTTTTCCATGGATTTCCTTCAGAGGGAGAATGGAAGTATTGATGAAGGAAATGTGCATGATATTGTTCAGTATATTTTGTTTCATGCTTGTTGGTTGTGAATCGTTAGGTTCTTTGGGCAACTCCAATTAAATTGGTATGGAAATAGATGTCTGGAAGCTTCATTGTCTACATTGGCATGAAAAAGGCTATGATAAGAAAGATCAACAAGGGATTCTTGTACAAGCAGAGGAAAGAGAAACCTATCCCAATGCTGCTCAAACCCTGATGAACCAAGTTCATCTGCTACATTGGGCCATTCTAACTATTATCTAGAAAAGGAGTTCAGCAACGATGAAGAAGATGAGGTTGAGGACTTTATCGTCTATAAAGGGGATTTGGTGGCACAAAGACATGAACGTAGGGAGGTAAAGCCTCCCTCAAGATATGTTGAATGTACCAAATATCCTATTAACAGATTTGTGAGTTATTCCAAATTTTACAAAAATTATGGATGCTTTATCTCTTCACTTTCTGCCTCTATTATTCCTGAGAATGGTGCCGAAGCTAACTTTGATCCAAGATGGGTTCATGTTATAAAAGAAGAGATTTAGATCCTCGAAAGAAATTGCACCTGAGATATTTTGGATATTCCGGATAGGGTGCATCCAATTGGTTTTAAGTGGGCTTACACCATAAAATACAATCCAAATGGGCAAGTGGAAAGATACAATGTCAAACTTGTTGCAAGAGGTATCAGTCAAAAACATATTATTGACTACCTGGAAACATTTGCTCCTGTGACAAAGATGAATACGGTTCGTGTTCTTCTGTCTCTTGATGTACTGAAGGAGTGGAAACTTTACCAGATGGATGTCAAGAATGCTTTCTTGGATGAGGATCTTCGAGAGGATGTTTATATGCATATGCCACCTGGTCATGAGAGGAAAGGAAAATGCTGGAAATTGAAGAAAGCTTTGTACGGATTGAAACAGTCACCTAGAGCTTGGTTTGAGCGGCTTAAAATGGTGATGATCAGATTAGGGTATTAGGAATGAATGTATTTAGGAAGACCTGGCATGCTAGTTGTGGACGGGGAGAGGATATCTACTCCTATCTAGGTCTTTTAGGTCCCTTGAATTGTTTAAATCTTGGAGATTATAGTTTTTGGTAGTGTTGACTTTTAGTGCCCCCTCTTCTGTTGAGGATAGATCTGATACATATTGAAAGAGATTCCAATATGACTTGTTGAACTATTATGCGATGGTTTTTTGTTGTTATTTTTCTTCTAATTTTAGATTTTTTTTCTAGATTTGTTTTGGGTTGAAGGCTGCAAGTAGCACATTCTTTTTTCCGCATGCAATGGACTTTATCGTGTTCTCAAGCACCACCCTCTTGTCCTATACATTCCCCTCATGTCCTCTGTGCAGTGCATTCCCCCTGTGTTCTCTCTTCACACCCCATCTGTTGAGATATTTCTACTTTCTATGTATCTTTTCATTTATTTTATTTCCCATGTCCACCATATGTAATTTACCCATAGGCCTCTCCCTATATAAGAGAGCATAGGGTTACAGGAATAAATAACTCGCTTATTTCCTCCAACATGGTATCAGAGCGGCGGTCCTAGACTGGAGCTCTCGATCCCCAAAACCCTAACCCTACCTTCAGCCCCTCCTCTCGAGCGGCGCCCCCCCCCCTTCAACCTCGGGCGCCGCCCTTCCTCTCGCGTAGTCGCCCCCCTTCAGCCTCGCGCGCCACAACCTCGCGTGTCTCCCCTCCTCGCACGCCACAACCTCGCGCGTGAGTGTGCAACTGTTTTGAGCACGCCTCTAACGCTTCTTGCATATCGGCTTCGTCGTTTGGCTGATGGGTTTGCATGCATGAGTCTACACTTGCACACAAACCCACATATGTCTGTGTAGACATACAATCTTTGGTTTACAGGTTCTGTAGTATTCTTCTTCCGGCAATATGTCTGAAAATAAGGTTGATGTACCCGCCACAGACGCATTTAGAGGTCCAGCGCATATTGTAAACATGGACGGGACGAATTGTGAGCTCTGGGCTATGCAATTCATGAGCCTGATGAAGTCAAATGGTAAGAAACATATTCTTACCGAGGAGGATCCGGTGGAGAAGACTGGAGTGAATGCCTCGTGGGAGGCAGATGATACCTATGCCAAGGTCTGGCTTTCTGGTATATTGACGATCGAGATCGCCAATGATGTGTTACATTAGCCTACTGCCAAGGTGATGTGGGATATCCTCGCAGCAACCTATTCTCAAGCGAGGAACAAAACGAAGATCCTCTAACTTCAGCACGACATATTTACTGTGAAACAGAACGGATGTCCTCTGCACTCTTTGTATACATCCTTCCGTGGGATGTTTGAGAAGCTCCACAGTTTCACGGCCATTAACGGCTACTCTAGAGCAACAGAAGACATATAGGGATGCTACCATGGTTGGGGTATTCCTTGCAGCCCTTAATCCTGAATATGATGTTGCTCGCTCTCAGATATTAACAGATGCTACGATACCCCCCATGGAGGAAGCATTTCGCAGGCTTAGCAGAATCACTATTTCGTCTGCTACCTCTAGTTAGACTTCTTCAGCCATGGCAACTTCTCGAGGAAGAGGTCATTCTAACTTTCGTGGACGCGGACCTCGTGGTAGAGGAGGTCGCACTCGTCAGACATGTACCTTCTGTCATCGCCAAGGGCATACTGAGGACACATGCTATTCCAAACATGGGTTTCCCGCGTCGGCTTAGGTTGCAGAGCATATTGAGTCCCCTGCTGCTTCCACATTAGATCAGAGGTTTGATCACCTTGTGGCCAGATTGAGAGATATTATACCTCCTTCCGCATTACCATCTTCGGCTGATCATTCGGATGTGGCTGCCTCTTCCTCTTCCAGTACCTTGGCTACAGCCAGCACCACATGTACTTATGTTTTTTCTTCTTGTCGTGGGTCTGACATGACAGAATGGATTATGGACTCTGGTGCTACGCATCATCTCTGTAGAGACAGACATCATCTTTCATCATATAGACAGGTTTCGCCAGGAAGAACAGTTAGCTGATGGAACCAATTTCACGATCACAGGACAGGGGGAGATTATTTTGACGCCTTCGATGCGTCTACAGAATGTGCTACATGCTCCTGATTTCTCTATGAATTTACTTTCTACTAGTCACATTACAAAGGATTTACACTGCATAGCCATTTTTGACCCATCGCCTCTTGTTTTTCAGGACATCCTTACGGACAAAGTGATTGGGTGTGGCCGTGAGCGTGGTGGATTTTATCATCTGATTCGGAATCCCTATGCTGGCGTATCTTCTCATTCATCGGGATCGGTCTCTCCTTTTACATGGCATCTCCAGTTTGATCATCTCCCTCTTCAGAAGATGTGTCATATTCTGCCGCAGATTTAATCCAGTACTTCTTTTCAGTGTGAAGCGTGTCAGTTGGGAAAGCATCATCGGTCTGCCTTTCCTAGTCGTCAGAGTCGGAGCAGTAATTCCCTTTTTGAGTTGTTTCATATTGATATATGGGGTCCGAGTCGTGTGCCTGATCATCAGGGATACATGTTTTATCTTGTAGTTGTGGACGACTTTTCTCGCTTGTCATGGGTATTTCTTTTGAAAAATAAATCTGAATCGGGGAATGTGATCAAAACCTTTATTATTGAAGTGAAAAATGTTTTCTCTGCCTCGGTGAAGTTTGTACGATGACAATGCTTTGGAGTTTTGTACTCGTGAATTGGCTCATTTTCTTTCATCAAAGGGGATTATACATCAAACTTCTTGTCCCTACACCTCTCAAAAAAATGGCGTTGCTGAAAGAAAGCATCGTCATCTGCTTGATGTTACTAGGACTCTTTTCATTCAGAGTCGTACACCACATTCGTTTTGGGGAGATGGTGTTCTTACAGCATGCTATTTGGTGAATCGCATGTCGTCGTATGTCTTAGGTGAGAAGACTCATTTCTCTATAGCTTTTCCTGAAAAGGAGTCATTCTCCCTTACTCCTCATGTATTCGGATCTGTTGCGTTTGTCCGCAAGCCGTCTCCTGGCCTTGACAAGATCGCTCCTAGAGCTGTCAAATGTGTGTTTGTTGGTTACTCTAGGACTTAGAAGGGATATCGATGTTATGATCCTTTGAACAAAAAATGCTATATCTGTGCTGATGTCACATTCTTTGAGTCTGTAATGTACTTCTCCACTATAGGTGATCGGTTAGCTTCATCAGACTTGGACAATGAGATTTACATGCCACCTCCTCCCATGAGTGATGTACCTCCACCACCAGCCCATCGACCGCCACCTTCACCACCACCACTAATACCACCCCCTCCACCGCCACCTTCTATCCAGTCCAGTGTGCCCCTTGTTCCATCTTTTCCTAATTTCTACATGCGTCGGTCTGCGCCCGCTCATGGCTTTCGCCCAGCCCTCACGGAGCCCCAGGTTTGTTCCGATAACATAGCTTCTAACGATGGGTCTGGAATTGTATCGATGCATGAGTCATTGCAAGAAGATAGCACGCGGATGGAGGATGTCGTATCTGACTTGGATATTCCTATTGCAGTTAGAAAGCAGACACACTCCTGTGCTTCTTATCCACTAGCATCTCAGGTCTCCTTTCATCGTCTAAAAGGGGAGTTTTAGAAATTTGCAAAGGCTTTATCTGTCGTGGATATTCCACGAAATTATAATGAGGCATTTCAGGATAGTCGCTGGTGTTTGGCTATGGAAGAGGAGATGACAGCACTACAGTCGCGTGGTACATGGAGTCTTATTTCTGCTCCAGTTGATGCATCGGTTGTGGGATGCAAATGGGTATTCACAGTGAAACATCTTGAGGATGGCATCGTAGATCGCCATAAGACGCAACTTATGGCCCGTGGGTTCACCCAGACTTATGGAGTGGACTATCGGGATACTTTCTCACCAGTGGCAAGGTATTTTACATTGCGTATTCTTCTTTCTGTTGCTGTGTCGCGAGATTGGTCGTTGTATCAACTTGATGTGAAGAATGCCTTTCTTTACGGTGATCTTCAGGAAGAGGTCTACATGCAGCAGCCACCTGGGTTTGCTGCTGAGGGGGAGTCTCAGAAGGTTTGCAAACTACACAAGGCTATCTATGGCCTTAAGCAGAGTCCAAGGGCATGGTTCCAGAAGCTCTCAGACTTGATAGAGCAACATGGGTTTGTGCGATCGACTGCTGATCATTCCTTGTTTGTGCAAAAGACATTGAGAGGTACTATAGTCATTCTTGTGTAGTTGATGACATTATTGTTACAGGAGATGATGAACAAGGTATTTAGGGAGCCAAAAACTTAGGTCAACAGTTTGTGACCAAGGATCTTGGACATCTACGTTACTTTCTTGGGCTAGAGTTTGCCAGGAACCAGCATGGTCTGGTGATGACACAGAGAAAGTATGTTACATATCTCCTCTCAGAGACAGGCATGGTAGATTGTAGGTCTGCCACTACTCCTATTGACCCTAGCATGAAGCTATATGATGATGGCACTGGAGAGGTCGACAAGAGGAGATACAGGGAACTTGTTGGTAAGCTTCTATATGTGACCATTACCAAGCCTGACATAGCCTTCGCTGTAAGCAAAGTAAGTCAGTTCATGGAGCAGCCTAGACAGACACATATGGATGCAGTCTATATAGTTCTGAGATATCTGAAGAATTCACCGGGCACAGGACTTTTGTTCAGCAGGGGCACATCTCTCTCAGTTACAGCATGCGCAGATGCAGATTATGCTGGATGCCCGAAGGATAGAAAGTCTACCTCAGGATTTGCTGTGTTCGTAGGGGATTCGCTAGTCTCCTAGAAGAGCAAAAAGCAGACCGTGGTTGCCAGATCAAGTGCTGATTCAGAATATAGGGCTATGGCACATGCTAGTACAGAGATGATGTGAGTCAGATCAGTCCTTGCTGACTTGACTATAGAGGTGCCTCTCCCCATGAATCTCCAATGTGACAATTAGGCTGCTCTCTTCATTGCCAACAATCCCGCATTCCATGAAAGAACAAAGCATATTGAAGTAGATTGTCATTACACTAGTGATATGATCCAGAAGGGTCTGATTTCTACCTCTCATGTTAGTTCAGAAGAACAAACGGCAGACATCTTTACCAAGGCTTTACTTAGAGGGCCATTTCAGAAGTGTACGTCCAAGCTGAGCATGATTGACATCTATGCTCCATCTTGAGGGGGAGTGTTGATATATTTCTACTTTCTACGTATCTTTTTGTTTATTTTATTTTCCCATGTCCACCATATGTAATTTACCCATAGGCCTCTCCCTATATAAGAGAGCCCAGGGTTACAGGAATAAATAACTCGCTTATTTCCTCCAGCACCATCTGCAGTCTCTCACTCCCCTCACGTACGTTGGCCCCCCACACTATCATGCAGTCCCCATGCATGCTCCTAGCCTCCTACCCAGCCCTTAGTCCTAAAATGTTCATGAGCACTACTCTAGATAATGTGATTTGGCTTCTGACAATTTTCAATCAAGATAAAAAATAGAACTTGAACTAAACAAACATCAGAAAGTATGGAAAGCTGATAATAATTCTTCAGTGTTTTTCCTGCACTTACTATTATCGTTTTGATATAAGATGAATTTTAAGCGTGTGTATGGATTTTTTGTAGTTCTATTTACTCAGAGACAATCCTTATTGATGTCTTTATAACCTTCTATGAATATCTTAATATCATCCCATTGCATAACAAGGTGTCTCTGCTTTCATAAATTCCCCGGACTCTCAGTGCCCTGATATATCCATACAAGAAAGCGAAGCGACATCGTTAAAGATAATGCATATAACATTGACAGTGTATTCTATTTGCACTAATTATTTGTTGATGCAGAAAGTGGTTTTATTTGATGCAAAATATAATGTATCTAGGTCTGGTATCTTCGTCGTGACTGCTAGATATAACTGCATTAATGTTTCCCCCCGCTTCCTCTTCAGGGATGGTTACACGTTCCGATATATTCCACATGTTGGAAGTAGTACAGGTGTAGCCCGCCGTACCTGATGCTGATGTCCATGTCCGGTTCATATTCTCAGTTAGTAGAAACTTATCATGTGTCTCTTGTACATATCTATTCCCTTTTTCCATGATGTCTGCTACTGCTTAGAGATAGTAGATTTATGGATGCTTATTGTTATGATGCACGGATAATATCTTTTGCTTAATATTAGTGTATTTTAAATGATCTTTTGTGAAGTTTTTTTTATGGAAAATACTTCTGTTCGTTTTGAATCATGACAATCTATAACTTTACTTTATCTGTTGTGCCAGTTAGACAAGAAATCAATCATCTTGAGTGGGATAGTGGTTGAACAATTTGCATACCATCTGTAGATGGTGACATGTTTTCCTTTTAGGGATTTTATCACTTGTGCCCCTCCGAGATATCGCAATATCAGTTATGCCCCTATCTTTTTGGTAATATCAGTTGTGCCCCTCAAAACTTGTTATTTTATCACTTGTGCCCCTCGGGTTAGTGACCGTCCATCTACAGTGCAAACGGACGTTAACTTCGAGGACATAAGCGGAATTATCTTTAAAAAAATGGTTCAGTGGTCATTTGATACCATTTTCCTCATTATCTTCTTCTTCCTCCTCTTCCCCCATCCTCTTCCTCCTCCTCCAACCTCCTACTCCTCCCTCTCCGCCCCCGCCCCTGCCCCACGCCGCCCAGCTCTGCCCCGAGCTTCACGCACCTCCTCCCAACCCGCCGCCTCCACCCCTGCCCCGCGCCGCCCAGCCCCGCACCCTCTCTCCTCCCCGATGCCGCACCTCCTCCCCCCGCACCTCGACCCCAGGAACTTGACGTGCTACCAGGCTGTCGTCAACAACCTCGACGACGCCCACGAGCAGATCGACACCGCCATCTCCACCGCCCTCAAGGAGAGCAAACCCGTGTACATCAGCGTCAGCTGCAACCTCCCCGCCATCCCCCATCCCACTTTCAGCCGCGAGCCCGTCCCCTTCTCCCTTGCTCCAAGGTACACAAAAACAAAGAACAGAGAGAGAACTCGATCCAGTTGTTGTTCTTGCTTAGATCTCATGTGGGCAATTCTTATTTTTTGTGGGTTTCTTTTATTTGTTCAGGCTGAGCAACCAGATAGATCTGGAGGCGGCCGTGGAGGCCACGGTGGCGTTCTTGAACAAGGCCGTGAAGCCTGTGCTGGTGGGTGGTCCCAAGATCCGCGTGGCTAAGGCCAGTGAGGCCTTTGTGGACCTCGTCGAGGCTTCCGGGTACCCCGTAGCGGTGATGCCATCGGCCAAGGGGCTTGTTCCGGAGCATCTCGAGAGGTTCATCTGCAGATGCATACATGTTTGCCGGGCCGATTTTTAACGACTACAGCTCCATCCGCTGTGTGTCACGAACCCACCTACCGCCCCGTGTCCGAGTATCTCCGTCTGCGGCGCGAACGACATTTGATCCGTAATGAAGGTGCAAATAAGAGAGAGAAATTATGAAGAGAGGAAGAAGAATGGAGGAGGAAGAAGATGAAGAAGATGTGTGGACAATAATACCCCTCCTAACTGCACCAAGGTTTGAAAAAACCATGGTTAAGTCAACTCATTGACGGTCAATCTGACGGAAGGGCACAAGTGATGACGGAGCAAGTTTTGAGGGGCACAACTGATATTACCAAAAAGATAGGGGCATAATTGATATTGCGATATCTCGGAGGGGCACAAGTGATAAAATCCCTTCCTTTTAACATAGAGAATTATGATGTAAAATTTTGGTGTGGATTAGACCGATTTCTCGTTCTCTCACTTAAGCATTTATGGAAAGGACATTTCTGGATAAACAGCATCAACGCTAAATTCGATTCTTTTTCCATCTATGCGAATAAGTTGGTTTCGATATAATGCTTTCAATCATTATAAGGATAACTTACTGTTAAAACACATGGGAAGGTGGAAAATGCACTATTCTGCTTTCTTTCCTTTATTCCTCTTTATTAGAAAGCCTCTGATGAAAAAGCATGCTCATTTTCGCTTCGGGGCGATTTGATCGTCAAATAAGGAATGGAGGATAAGTTGGAAGGATAAGGAACAAGGGGTTGATTCTTGGTAAAGTTTGTGTTTAAGGACTAAGACTAGGATAAAGTAGAGTTCTTTATCTTCAGTTTGGTGGTTGTTCTTTGGAATGTGGAAGAAGCGATAGTTACTGTGGGATAATGGTATTTGTTGTCGGACGGATAGTGTGTGAATGACAGATAAGTGATGATCATTGTTTGAAATAGGATAGTAGACAGTGACAGAGATAGCTATTCCACCTTTTTGAAGGATAAATTGTGGGATCTATATTGATATGGGAATAAGGTTATCTTGGGTAAGGGGGTTACTTATCCTGTGATCGTTCAGTTCTCTCCAAAATTACAGTTTTTTTAGGGATTTTATCACTTGTGCCCCTCCGAGATAAAATTAACATTTTATAGAATTCCATTTGAATATTATTATACTATTTACATCTTATAATTATAATACTATTTACCCCCTTTGTTTGCGGAATTTTGTATTTTCTTTTTTTAATTATTGTCAATTTCATAGGGTATCATTTTGATATGGGAAGAGAATTATTCATCCACATTCTGAAAACATGAGACTAGAGCTTCGAAGACACAAATCCAACTCAGTTTAAGAGTTTGCTGAAGACCTGAATCATGGTTTGCTTCCTTTGGTGTCCTAGTAAGTGATGTCAAACAAGCAGCATCCAAATATGGTAGAGGGGGAGATCTTGTCCGGGTTTTCTTGCTTAGTGATGCCAACATCCATTAATATAAGTGTCTCGTGTGTTTTCTTTTCTGCCCTGTTGCGGTCATCAGGAAATTGTCGTGTAGATTCATATAGTCCACTGTCCAGATCCTATCCTTCTCAAAAACAAATACATGTGCCTGCATACATTTTCTGGCCTTTTTGGAAATTGTTGTCAGTTGCTAGGTTTCTGTGGAGGTAATCATGTGATTGTGGTTCTTCAGAAGCTCCACGATGGCTGCTTCTCCTAAACATTGGATTTCTGTTGTAGCATGCAGAAGCAGTGCATCTAAACGGTCCTCTGTACAAATTTTCGGTGTTTGACCTTATGGGACAAGAAACATCTCAGTCAAAACTTTCTGTAGAATTTGTCTCGTTGACCATTATAATATATTTTGTGGGCTGGCACAAATGCTTTTACGATCAGAAACATGCATATATGAGGGAAATTTACTGTCAAGTTTTTTCGAGGATGAGGCGCGTGCGATATTGAAGAGATGTCAGGAGGCTGGATACTGAATTTGTGTAAAAAGCAAACAAATCATCTGCATCTTCATACAAGCTTTAACATATCATATAGACTGGAAAAAATTTCTCACAATTGATTCTGCTGGCATTTCATCTTTTTATCCATAATTATCTCTATACCTCCATCTTTTTGTATACTGCTATCCGTTTTGTTTATGTAGTTGTTGATGACAATGACATCCAAAATATAGGCGTCGATAAACCCATCACAAAAGAAAGAAAGATTAGGTACATCAAAGGTGTGACAAAATGCGGTGATGAGCTGCTGAACATGCCTCCATAGATCATCCCAGGATATCCACCGTAGGCTCCACTGTCGCCGGAGTAGCTGCCAGTGGGATAGGAGGTGCCACTGCCTCCACTGCTGTCATGGACATAAACAGGTGAATCTTAGAAAAGAAAGGCATTAAAGTTGCAGACATGATCTTGGAAAAGAAGGCATTAAAGTTGCAGATATGATCTTGTTGCACTATTATGATTTGCTTAGAGTATCGCATTGTTCATGGGAATTCATGATTGGACTCTCAAGTTTTAGTTTGACTCGACTTAGAACTTAGAATTGATGCCACAATGATTAAACTTCTCCAAGAGTATGTGAATCTATGGTCAATCAATTAGCAAGCGACTGCTCAACCCTTAAAGGTATTAAAGAAAGACAGGAGATTCAATCTCATCGAGTTCAACTCCCATTCTAACTTATGAGCAATATGAGTACGAAGCCTCCGTGATAACTTCTGGATCTCATTCATGAATTGGATACTCTTGAACTTCTTCGTTCTGCTGTAGAACTACAAGACAACCTATGTAGATGGGGCCCTCCTGGATCATACATTAGGGAATTAAGGGGGCATAAAGTAAAATGAGAGGATAGGAAAGCAAAAAAGATGAAAGTTGGGATCCGGTGGTTAGGAGTGTGGGAGCATGTGGGAATGGGTCCATCATCTGCAAGGACATGATGTGGACCTCTCAACTTCATCGGATGTGACGCGCTTTGACTCACCACCTCACTCTTGTTATTAATCTCCAGCTATTTTATTCTCTGTAGGATGGGTACCCTCCTATAGAAATCATTTAATATAGGCTGCTGAAACGAGAGCTTCAGCAATTCAAGTGGTGATGTGATTTTACTAACCAAAATTGCTTCCTCAGAATAAATTATTCGAATAATAATTGTTCGTGGCAACGTCACATCAGCTGTTGCTCTCATCGTCTACCACTTTTCTTCTCCTGATCACTCCAGTCATCGAACAAAAAAGGAGAGATAAGCATCACTTATTCCCGATTGTTTCGATCGCTTCCCCTTCGTCCAAACGGTCCTTAACTATAGATTTTCCCTTTGTAACATTAGTTTTGGCAAAAGCTGCATTGTTTGTTTATTCTGAAACCTTAAAGGGCTGGTTTTTATTCAGTTGGGTTGGTTTGATTGAGGTAACCTTCTGTGAATAGTAGCTGTTTGGATGGTTATGAGAGTTGATAGAGGGTTGAGATAAAGAATGTGATGTGATATAACATTGATTGTGATGGAATTCCAATCCAGGTTTATAATATATTTTGTGGGATGGTTTACCGGGTATCACATTGATTGTGATGAAATTTTGTGGGATAATATATTTTATAATATCAATAGGATGGTTTACCGGGTTACTCAGGGGCACACCATCAATCAAATGAATCGTACAGGTGCATTTGGTTCATGGGTTATCTGGGGGAGGATAACCCGTTTTTGTGTTTGTGTGTTTGGTAGGTGGGTTTAGAGTTGGGAGAGTTTGTGTGATGTGATTGTATTGAAATTTGAAAAAGTAGATAATTATTACGATATGATTGTATTGAAATTTGAAAAAGTGGATAATTGTTGTAATATTATTGTATTGAAGTTTGAAATAGTGAGTAGATGCTGAGTATTTTATAATTTTTAGACGATATGATGGTATAATATATATTTTTTGATGGAAAGATGATGGGCTCCACTAGTGGGTTAGAAATATGGGTTTTGAGGTGATTGTATTGAAATTTGGAAAAGTGAGTAGTTGTTGTGATGTGATTGTATTGAAGTTTGGAACAATGAGTAAAAGTTGAGTATTTTATGATTTTTAGATGATATGATGGTATAATATATAATTTTTTTGATGGAAGGGAGTGGGCTTCACTGGTGGGTTAGGAATGTGGGGTTTGGGGGGTAACTCGTCCAAATTGGGGGGTAATCTCCCAACTGAACGGGCCCTAAGGGTTTGTTTAGTTACTGTGGTGAGTTGAGTTGGGGTAACCTCTTGTGAATAGTAGTTGTTTGGATGGTTATGAGGGTATGGAATAAAGAATGTAATGTGATGTCACCTTGATTTGAGATGGAATTCCAACCCAAAAATGCAAAGGACTATACTGGATTACCTCGAGAATCCAATAACCAAACAGACCCTAAGTTACAATGTGTTTTACTGGATTCAAATGAAGTGAAGCGTAGTTCATTGTTCAGAAACATTGTTTGCACTTTGCAACATTGACATAGAACATCATGGAGAGTGCTGTCGGAAGCAACCTTTGCGCCGACAAAACTCTTGGGGGATGCGATGAACCTCTTTCAGGTAACAGACCAAAGTCCTACTCTTGTGTAGGTCTTTGATATGCATTATAATTACAGCATGTTTGCTGAACCATCTGCATTCTTGTTTTGCAGAGGGTTGGGTGGAGCTGGGGCGCTTCAGTGGCACGGAGGTGCGGGTCCTTTTCTCGGTCGGCTAACGGTGTGGGGCCGTGGGGGTATCTACTAGTTAGTATTCCTCCTCAGAGAAGCATGCAACTTGAGAAATCTGATGTGAACACTGTTCTACAACTTCTGCCCTTCGGTTCAATAGAAGAGAACAATTCCCAAAGGTCAACCAGATACCCTCAACCCATTACCCTCAACCCATGTCTCGTTTTTCAAACAGGTGATATATTGGCATGTGATGCCATGTTATCATGTCTCAATGATTGAGCCTCGTGATGGTGCTTCTGAACCCTTGTGGAGACGATGACATGTGTGCAGTGTGCAATTATGTGTCTGCTGACAATGGCTTCTCAACCTCTTAACAATCATAATATCTTATTGATTCAGTACAATCTGAGAGGCTCGAATGCAAATGCGTGATTTTTTAATTTGAACCTGGGAACTTCAGGTTGTGCTAAGCAAAAAGTGAAGGAATTGAATATAAATTTAGGAATTTTACATCATGACCCCTAAAAAATATGCAGAGTTCACACCTATGAATTATGATCATTATAATTGCACCATGACTCCTAAATCTTGCTCTATATAACACATGCTCTTGTCCATGGTTTTTGGTGTAGGAGTTGGTGGAAATACAGGAACCTTGGTGCAGTTACGAAACTTATAGGGGTTGCTGCAATTGGACAAGATTTAAGGGGCATTGGTGTAAATTCCCTTTGTATTTCTATCCCCAGAAAACCCCTACCCTAGTTGGAACAACAGGACACTGGGATACAAGGAATATGATTCTGACACCCTATATACAATTAAAATAGATGGACAAAGGGCACCACAACAGAACAACTCATCTGACACGTACTGCTATATCTTAACAACTGGAGCACTGAGAATCTTTGATTTTTAATGCGGTTAACTTGTTTGCTAGTCTATTTTTGTCCAATTCCATAATAACATTAATATTTTGTGTAGCTAAAACATGACCTTGTAATCTTACAAACTCCAAAACCACGATCACCAGACAAGAACATTATGTGCTTAGTAGACTAAGATTAATTATAAGGGTCGCGGTGTAATTATCGTGCAATTGGGCAAGCTTAGGGGCCATTGAGTAGAAATCCATTTGTTTTAATGGATGCATAAGAGCAAGAACGTAAAGTATTAGCTATCTTGATCGAACGAGGATCGTGTAATGTTAGGCTTCAATGGCTAGAATTAGATAGGGAAAGTTACGATGCGAATTACCTGCTAGATCCCCCTAGAACACCGGCATTCATCGTGAGCATGTCGATCATCCCAACTGATTTTGGATCGGTGCTTGATGCCTTGGCATACTTCGATGCCCCCACCTGGCCTGACGGCACGAAGAACGCCCCATTCTCCATGACATCCCCCTCCGTCCTCCAATCCCACCCAGCCCACTCGGCATCCGGCGTCTCCACTCTCTTCGTCACCTCCTTGGCGTTCATATCCGCTGGTGCCCTATACCTGCATATCATACGCACCTCGACATAAGCAGGTATGGACTAGTAACAAAGAAGATAGTAGTAGTCACCTGTTCCCTTGGCTGTTGATGGTAGGGCCTGCACTTCCACCGATCGCGTACATCTCCCACCCGGTGTAGTCGTTGTTGACCACGTGGAAGTAGCCACGTCTGCACCGCGGCATGCGCTGGACCAATGACTCGCCGAATCGATTGAATGCTATGGTTACCTGTGGCATATCTTAAAGACACCAGATCGGGCATGGATAATCGGTGTGAATTGGGCAACCGTAGTTACCTGCATGGCATTGTCCGGAGTGTAGCCGTCGTCGTGGCCCATGAGCATGACTTCATCGTGGTGGGAGAAGTAGCAATTGGAGATGGTGATGCCCGTGGACCCCATGATGGCGTCTATGAGCCCATCTGTGCAGTACGAGAGGGTGCAGTGATCTATCCATATCTTCCTGCATCCATTAATGGGAGCTCTTGGTCGGATATGATTCAATCACAGCTACAATCTATTTTATGTGAATGCCTTCAAAATTGATGGAAATTATTTAAAAAAGTTGATTTTTTAAACCTCCAGTGATTACGAAGTCCTCGAGACCATTTTGACTGATGTTAAATGATATCTATCTATCTAAGGAAAAAGCTACTGACATACAACTTTAAAGTGCCGAGAATAAGCATCGAACAGAGATATATTTAGCATAGAGCATTTATTCCGTAATATATATAAACCATTTTTTGGGTGATATTTCCCATACATACCCGTGGTATGTTATTTATTTTTCTACGTATATAATTCTGAGTCTCTGTGAACCCCACTTGCTCAAATGGAGGAATAAAGCTGTGGTCGACTACAGTTGGTGTTGATGTAGTGACCCGGATCGTCCATTCACGATCGGACGATCACTATCATTTTCCAAATAATGCAGTGTCAACTGGTAGTTCTCTTGATGGCTTTTTTTTGGAACGTCCGATGAGAAATGGACGGTTCAGGTGGCACCGTCTTCAAGAAAAGAAACCATTGCTGTGGGTTCACTATGCTCCAAGAACCGATGCGGAGAACGTAGAAAAAAATAAGAGAGAAGAGGCACCTCGAACTGAAGATGGAGATGCCGTCACCGTCCGATCTGCCGCGGAATCCGACATGGGTGGGGGACGACCTTACGTTGGCGTTTCCGCCGGGGACGCAGTGGTGGATGTGGACGTTGTGTATGATCACATTTGACACGTACTGCAGAGTGACGCACCCGGCGCCGGTGATGTGCACCTCCGCGCCCCTCCCGTCAATGGTCTTGAAGCTGTTCACGATCAGCTCCTCCTTCAGCCTGATCACGGTCGATGCCGAGAAGACTATCCACAGGGGCTCCTCCTGGATCACCCCGTACCGCAGCGTCCCCGGTCGAGGATTGGCAGGGTCGTCGTCCGAGTTGTCGGTAACTACGTAGGTGCGCCCGCCCTTGCCCCCGAGAGCGCCGCGTCCGAACCCGACGGAGCAGTCGGCTAGGCGCTGGCGGTTGTTGGACCAGTTGGGATCGCATCTCCAGCAGTCGTCTATGGGGTTGCCCGTGAGGCAGTTAGGAGGGGAGGAGACGGTGGAGAGGCGGCGGAAAGAGGATGAGACTTTCCTGTAATTCGAAATATGTGGGCTTTTTAACGGATATGTAATCGGGATAATATAACCAGATAAGAAGAGAGCACCTGAGTAGGGAGGCGACGACGGAGTCGGGGTCGTGATGGTGCGGAGGGAGAGACGAGGAGGAGTTGTAGAGGGGAGTGGAGGAGAGGGAGAGGAGGAGAGTGGAAGTGAAGAGGAGGAGCATCGTGTGGTATTTGGAGGAGGTTGGAAGGGAGGGGTCTTATTTATGAGATTTTGGATAATGTGGTTTTAAAGGCTTGATGGTAGGTATTTTTACATCAATACCCCTATGTTATTAAGTATATAACCCGATAATCTTTGTAATTACATCATGATCCTTGTTAATTCTTGAAATCTTACCATAGAGGCATATATGCAAAATAAAGTAAGATTATAAGGATTGCATCTTAATTTCAGAAATTAAATGGGTTGTAATATAACTGGACAAGACTGTAGGAGGTGATGATGTAAAAATCCCGATGGTTTACAGTTTGTTTTAGGGAAATGGATGGGGAGAATGAAAGGATTTGGGAAAGTTCTGAGGAGGAGTGAAGGTGTGACATTCTTTACTTGGAAGGTGAAAGGTGCATGATGCAACATGTTTGCGGAGGTTTTCTTAAAGATAGCATTTATGAAGGACCCTACTATAAAAGAGCTAACAATGAATCAACCGAGCACGGGATTCTTATACCATAACTCCTAAAATCTTGTCCAGTTACACGGCATTTTTAAGGGATTTTTACACTTTTGCCATTTGAGTTTCCATAAATGCATATGCTCCTATAATTTTTATGATAACACTTGTGCCTAGGGATACAAACAGTTACGGATATATCCATATCCAATCCGTCACCGTATCCGTTTCATACGGATTTTGACATCCGTATCCATATCCACTTTATATAGATTATGACATCCGTACCCGTTTTGAAATTGATATGAATATAGATATCGTTTTAATATCTGCAAACATCCGTACTCATATACAATATCTGTATCCACATCAGTATTCGTATTAAAAAACAAATAAAGATATGATAATACCTATATCCATATCCGTCCGTTTACATCCCTACTTTTGCCCACGTAATCTTATAAAATTCACAATATTACCTTTGCACTGATGTAATATAGGAGGACGAAGTGTTATTAAAAAAAGACAGGCATTAAGTATTTTTGCAGAAACTCAGAGATGCAGTAGTGAAAAAAAAACCTTTTTTTTGTTAATTGCATGACCTCTATAATTTTACTCTATTTAACACGTGTCTCCTATCCTGACCCTACAGACCAAATATACGAACATTTCATCTCTTCGTATTTTCACTGATATTTCTTTCGAAATTGGTGATTAACTTTGTGTATAATAAGAAGCAAAGTTGAGAAAAGGAGATCCTTTCTCTCTTCACATTGGGATTCCTACAAAAAGCATGATCTTTATTTTATCTATCCGAGAGATCATCACTCGCCCTCCCTGATCGTCTATTCACTTTATCCTTCTCCTCCCTTTTCCTTTCTATCCTCAGCCCCACGGAACAGCCGCCGCTCTTGTGCACAGAAAGCAACAACGGGGAACTTAATTAACATGTTTTATTTTCTTAATGATAAATTATAAGTGCCGGTTGATGTTGGGGTCTTGTTCTTTGCTTGCACAGGTTTACACAATAGATTCGTCTCGTCATATGTGAAGTATCGTACTTGGGATGCTATAATGACGATAGCATCAAACAACTTGAATAATAATAATAATAATAATAATAATAATAATAATAATAATAATAATAATAATAAAGATTTAGATATACGTAAGCACCATTGCTCGTTTAATTGCATATGCAACCAATGATTCCATTGCATTAATTTTTCGATGTTCCTTAAAAAAATAAAGGTGTCCGCACTGTGAAAAAAAGGAAGAAAGATCGAAGGGTTTGTCAGCATAGCACTCTCCATCAGAGGGGCTCTCAATGTATGCGTGTAAAGAAGCCCTCACCCGTCAGGATCCAAGGTTTCGAATTTTGGATCGGTTCTCAGATATCCATTCTCTATAGTTTTCTTTTCATGGATATTTGGCAGCAAACAAACCTGACGCATGATTCCATTTGGAAATGTCATATGTTCTATTAATTAAAAATTATAAATCTCTTTTGTTAGGATTAAGAACACTCGCGATCCCATTATTCCCGCTGTGACGCGCCCATTAGAATTCGTCATATTATCCATATTTAAATACATAACAACATGCTATTGGTCATTGTAAAATTAGTGGTTGTACTTTAAATTCGTGATGTTACCGACGACGTCTAAGCATAACTATGATCGTTACAAATTTTGGTGAGTAAAAACAATATATAATCATTGTTCTTTTAGTTGTTATTAGTGATATAACAATGTATATGTCTTTTCTTTTTAGATTTTAAGTCCACAAAGTTTTGAAACGGAGAGACAATATAATGCGGGTTTGATAGGCATGTCCCTACATCATTTTTCCACAATTTTTTTATTTTTTTAAAAATAATCTATATATCACTTCAATAATCATTCGAGTTTCACCAAAAACAAAGAGTCCTACGTTCTTCGTCTAGAACATGTCGATTACAGCAATTTTTAAACCGTTAAAATTACATATTCTAAACAAATGACATATGAGTCTCTATTTTTAATGAAATTCAAATAGCATATTGGAGAGATATAGATAAATAAATGATGATATTTAAAAATAATAATGATGATGCGAAAAAATAGCATGGGGACAGCCCGGAGGGCATCTCCATTTTTTCCCATATAATGCGGGATCCAAAAATATGGTCAGCATGGTTGCTTGAGCTTAAATCCAATGACTTCCTAAAAAAATACATATCTTGATTTTTTTCATCACCTGACTCGAAGGGATTTCTTCAAATTTCACAAATCTCAACCCATCACATTCGTGATTACATAAGATTATGACCCCTCAGTTAAAAATAATCAAAGTATCGAATAATGATATAAATTTTGAAAACTTGGTAATAAGAATTATATCAACTTTGGGCCCTAATTGGGCTCGTTATGAGGATCCCTCAAATCGTCGGGTTCAAAAATGCAAACAGAGAACAGATGTCTGCCACAAAAACCTTAATAATTTATTCATTTCATGTGGTTGTCCGTGGGATCATTTCTATTAATTTACAAGAAATCACACATCTTCCTTATGACCCACTGGTTTTCGCACCACTACAACAAGCTAATAACTACCACATTACATGGATTTCATTAATCGGTATATAAATATAGCGTAAATTGCACAAAAATCCCCAAAAAAATACACAATCATAATGTTATTATGACCTAGGACTAGAAAGATGACATGATCAACTCAATTCCATCAGTGCCATATCACATTAAAACAAACCTAAAAGATTGGATACCACATTGTTATCTTTTAAAGATCAAAGTACGAAAATGAGATAGGATGTATTATAGTTCAAGGAATCCTCTGCAATTTACTCCAAAGTACAAGGGCCAGACAAAAAAAATCACAAATAAATCCGCATAATGACCCCTCCTTATGTGTGAACGATAGTTTCTTCATCCTCTCATGACGACAAACCTATAAATGTGCAAACTAGTAGAAAGTCCCATGCAATGCAGCTCAACAAGATGAAGGCCTTCCTCGCAGCCGCGTCACTTTTGCTGCTCCTTGATCGCACACCAGCACTTCCTCTCCGCACAAACTCACGCTGGATTGTGGACGAGCACGGTACGCGGGTGAAGCTAGCGTGCGTCAACTGGCCATCCCACTTGCAGACCATGCTCGCCGAGGGCCTCGACAAGCAGCCCCTCAATGCCATCACGAAGCGAATCGCCTCCATGGGCTTTAACTGTGTACGGCTCACATGGCCCCTCTTCATGGTCACCAACAAGACCATGGGCAGCATCACGGTGCGTGAGAGCTTTGAGCGCCTAGAGTTGCACAACTCGATCATGGGCATAGGAGCCAAGAACACGGCCTTGGTCGATCTCCCCGTCATTGAGGCGTACAAGGTGAGACCGGAGTAGAGTTGAGTAGTGAATTATGATATGCAAGTATTTTTTTACGATCGGGCTCGGATTGCAGGAGGTCGCATCGAGCCTAGGACGCAACAACATCATGGTCATACTAGACAACCACATCAGCAAGCCTGAGTGGTGTTGCGCAAGAACTGACGGGAACGGTTTCTTCGGGGACGAGGACTTCAACCCGGATGCCTGGGTCAGTGGGCTGGCACAAATGGCAACGATATTCAACGGCTCGCAAAATATCATTGGCATGAGCCTCCGGAACGAACTTCGAGGGCCGCATCAGAACATCGCGGATTGGTACAAGTAAGCCACGAATCACGATATTCGAACTTCTACTCATACAAATACTAAGTAGATACACCTTCTCATCTGATCAGGTATATGGCAAGGGGAGCTAATGCAGTTCACTCAGCAAATCCAGACCTTCTGGTGATACTCTCAGGATTAAACTTCGACAACGACCTCAGCTTCCTCCGCAAGAAGCCAATCAACATCCCATTCGCAGGCAAGCTGGTCTACGAGTTCCACTGGTACAGCTTCTCCGACGGAAGTGTCTGGCTCGATGCCAACCCGAATGACGTGTGCGGACAGATCACAAGCAACGTCATGAGGAAGGTTGGGTTCCTGCTCAACAAGGGCTGGCCACTCTTTCTCAGCGAGTTTGGGGCCGATCAGAGGGGTGGCAACGCCGCGCATAATCGCTACCTGAGCTGTGCGATGGGCGTCGCTGCTGGGCTCGATCTCGACTGGGCACTGTGGGCCCTGCAAGGGAGCTACTACCTCAGGCAGGGGAAGGTGGAGCTGGACGAGTCCTTCGGGGTCCTGAATTGGGATTGGAATGGGATAAGGAACATCACATTCCTGAATAGGATTGCATCTATTCAGCTTCCATTCCAAGGTATCTCCATCTCCCTACTCAACCCATTGATATCTCGTGAATCTAAATCTGCTCCGTGCATGTTAATCAGGTCCTGGATTCTCGGAGGTTCCGTCGCACAGCCTGTTGTTCCATCCGGCAACCGGGCTGTGCGTGACGAACAGCGACAATGCACAGCCACAGTTACGCCCATGTGGGGAATCACGACCATGGAGCTACACTAGCCAGATGAACTTAATGCTCACGGACAGCATGGAGTGTCTTTTGGTTGCTGGAATCGGGGAGATTCCAGCGCTGGGAAGGGAGTGTAATGGTTCGAACGCGCATTGGGAGATGATTTCTGCTTCGGGAATGCATCTGGCTTCACGGATCGGCGAAGAGAGCGTGTTTGGATGCGGGAGAGGACGTGCAGCTCGTGACGAATCATTGCAGGTGTTTGAGCAGGGACCGGAACTGTGAAGCTGACAGCCAGTGGTTCAAGATCATCAACAGCACACGGAGTGTAGGATTTAGGAGGACGTCGTCTGATTATTTTAGCCCCCATGGGATTTCCTAAGATAGATCACAGTCTGAAGATCCACATATGATAGTTCTCTTTTTCCCTTCGAACAAAATTTAGACAAATGTTTCGAGTTCATATTCAAGAAAGATATGACTAAGAAGAAACTCGGAACCATCAAAGCTAACATAGCAAAATCAAATGAAGAAGAGAATGAGGAAGAAGATAGTCTTAGATCCGGAGCGAAGACTTCCTGTCTTGGTTGACTCCGATTGCTTCGAATCAATGCTCCCAACTAAAACCACGCGATCTTGGCTCTACAACGTAACAAAAACCTTACAAGTCTTGAATGATATTTGAAGAGTATAATTGATGATCTTGCAAAAAAGGAAATGTCTACAACTGTGTTTGGACATATCAAGGATGGATATGACTTGATCTATGGATCTCATAGCCATTTGTTTGAGGTTTCTCATGTGTTTATAGTCAGCTTTGTTCTTCAAATCTTTCATAATGGTTGACAAGATTAAAACTGGGTTCTCGTGGAGTTCGATAAATACCAAAGATCACCTATGGCAATGATGTCTTGATCTCGAGGATAGATCACACCTAAACCTATATTGTATTCCTTGAATGCCTAAGTGGAATTTCACTCAAAGCGAAACAAGTCAAATCAGATATGGGAAGGCTCCCCTTAGGCTCATCTCATTCAAAGCCTGAGATGGGGATGACATTTCATCGGGAACGTACATCGTGCGGAAAGTGACTACACAATGTTGCCACATGCACGACAGATCCATCCCCCGCTTCCAAGCCAGTGCGAGGAGAGGGCTTTCACTTTGAAATAGAGAAGGGCAGAGGCAACTAGAACTACACAAGGATGTTGGGTGATGTTTTTTTCTCCGAACTCGTAGTCTGATCATAGACCAGAAAACTATACCCTCTTCTGCACAACAGATTTTAGTCTCCAGACCGCTCTCCGTCAGCAACCCATAATATAGCAGGTGCTGTAAATCGCGCCAGATGTGTGATGTACTACCATCTAGCATCCACATCCCATACTATAATATTTAAAAAAGAAACCAAGCTGTTCCCATTAATTCCCCTTCTTATGCCACAAATTTATTAGCTAAGCATGCCAAAAAACATAGAATACCAACTGCACAATTCTCATACAGAAATCCCTAGAGTTTGCAAATCTTTCAACAGAGAGAATTTGATCCAGTTGTTAAGAGGGATCACAATTTATTAATGGGGCATAGTATAACGCAAAAAGCACATGGTAAAACATGGTAGACAATATGAGACCATTAAATGAATGCAGCAAACCTAACTTCGGGATCCCCGTGCGCTATAAAGTTACTATTTGAAGGTTGATGTCGCGATCAGACGGGGGTCAATCCGACAACACCTGCGTTATGTGCAAGGATAAATCATAAATGTGAGGTACTACATGCAACATTAATATGAAGCCGGAACAAAATGTTAGAGATACTGAAAGGAAAAACTCGAGAAAATAATGAAGGCAGACAGAAAACAATCGACTTTGATTCTAACTTAGACCTAGTTTATTGATACACTGCCATATTCGACAATGACATCTCATGTCATCCAAAATCACGATAAGTAATACCAAGACGCATTCCCTGTGAATCTGTCACTTAGGTCAACATGATGCATAAGTGGGTGAAAGAAAATCTACTAGTCATTGATAAGGTTGTTTCTATCGGTTTCTACATCGAACCGATATTATATGAACCACCATGAGACAAGGCATGCGATGTCTTTTAGGATGCCGGAGAATGATCATCCAAAAGAGGATATCATCCATAACTATTATTTTTAAAAACATGTAGCTATCACTACATTACAAATATTTCAATTTTTCTTACACCTCCATTATTGACACAGACGCCCATGATGCACACATCTTTGAGTTGCTCATCAAATTTCTACATAGAACGTATTGACTTTGAACACTGGTACATTCATAACGGATCACAGGACCATCAATGGTTCCCTCCGGTTTTGGCGTCCTCTGTACATCTGATCACGATCGATGAGTGATGCAGCGTGGATCGGTGAATTGGGGTTCAATTTGGATTTTTCGTCCATTCAATTTTATCAATTAGGATTTAATTTTTCATCTTTAATTAGAGTCTAATTTAATTAGAGTTAGATTTATTTCGTCCAACCGAGACCGTTGCAATAGTTATTTAAATAATGAGATGGATTGTGATCTTCAATTAATTAGTTAGATTTAATTAGTCTATTAAAAAACTTAAATGCGAAAGCGTATCCGAAATAAAGGATAAATAACAATGAAGAACGTTGGATTTTGCGTGGAACCCTACTCACTCGGTAAGAAACCCACTGACCTCTTTTTAGGGTCTCCAAGCCACCTTACGTTCCATGAAACTATCTTCATAAGATGATGCTTTTGGCCATGTAGTTCGCACCATTTGCATCGCTTGAACAACCAACCCACAAATAAAGACCACCTCTTCAATATCTAGTGACTCTGGAGGTTACATGCGTTCCTTGATAGTCATCTCATTCGATACACAGGCAAAAACTACCATCGCAGAGGGCCCATCTCCCAACCGAGCCCTTCGGACAAATACAATCTTGAGATCACCCATGGTCAACAACTAGGCACTTTCTCTTTCAAGGTTTGTAGCGCTTCGACTTCTTGGACTAAGGAGCATCCATCTTGGACCTTTCAAAAGAAATCGTAGCCTACAAATTGGGGGTCAGAGGAGGCTCTATTAATAGCCCCATCCCCTCAATGCTCCCTAATACCTTATGCCTTGCCCACTTGCACCAATTTGCTAGGAGAGTGCTCCACGATGACATCGGCTTCCTAATGCTCCTTAGCCACATTTGCATCTCCATCCTACTACACGATCGGAGGAGGCTCGACAACAAACCCATAACCTTGATGCCCTCCAGTCTGTAGCGACTTGCTCATAGGGAGCCCAATAACAATGCCAACTCCAAGATGCCCACTAAGAGCTTTTGCCTTGTCATCGAGTAGAAAGCCCTCCACCTCAAATCGAGAGTCAGGCTCGTCAACATCGGGTCTAGGTCTGGTCATCTGACAGGACCCGACTCCACCAGAACCCATCAGATTCCAGTCTGGATTCCTAGTAGAACCTAGCTTTAACAATTTGAACCTCGGATTTGCCTTAGCAGACTACACAATAGGTAGAGTGTCGACCCAACTCATGATGAGAGGAATATCGAGTTTCTTGGAACAAGAAATGGATTGACCACTTCAAGGCTTTCACCAACCCTAACTTCAAAAAGATTGAGCATCGTCCTCGCATCCTTAAGGACTAGATTGCTCCCACTCTTCACAACCATCAACGTTGACTCCTCTTAACCAACCTCATTGGATCCACAACGTCCCCACCGCTTTCACGCTACAGTCAACCTCCTCCATCAGTTGATCCACCTTCATCGATCGCCCCCTCATTGGAGACCCACTCATCCACTATGAGGACCTCCATCAGTATCAATTGCGTTGAAATCAATGCCAAAGACATTCTCCCTACTGCACCTAACAATGCCTCTAACCTCAAAGATACCTCCACAGTCCAACATCAGGAGACCACCAAGAGGAGCGGTGAAGACATAGACGTCACGCACTGACGTCCCGATGTTGAGCTGGGAACAACTCCTTGAGTCAAAGCTTGTTAGAAAATATAATGCGATATGTATCTGATAAATAAATAAAAAAGGGTTTTTATCAGTTATGCCACTCTGAGATCTTGCAATTTCAGTTATAGCCCTCCTTTTTTGGGAATATCAGGTGTACCCACGACTTCTTGGCGTTCTATCACGTATGCCCCTCGAGTTAGTGGCCGTCCATACCTACCGTAAACGGACGTTAACTTTGGGGATACAAGAGGAATTTAATTTTTAAAAAAAGGGCTGAAAAGTCATCCCACCATCTTCCTCCTCCTCCCCATCATCTTCATCTTCCTCTCCTTCTCTTCCTCCTCCAATACCTCCTCCCCTCACCCCCAGCTCCTCACGAGTTGTGTACCCAATGGTGAGTTGTGCACCCAATGGTGGGCGCCCAATGCTGAAGTAGAGTCGAAGGTGGAGATCATGCAGGTGTCGATGGCATGGCCTCAAATTTCAGCGAAATTCGATCGAATTTCTGTCGAATATCGATATCCAGTCGAAATCGAAATTCGACCGAAATGACCGAAATGGCCGAAATATGGGGTCATAGTACAAACAATGACCGGAATCCCGGTCGAAATTCCATCGAAATTCTGTTTTGGTCGATACCGAAATGGTGACCGAAACCGATATTTAAGGCCTTGGTCGATGGCAGGGCTTGAGGTTGACCTCAAGCAAGCCTCTGTTGAGATTGGGACATGAAGGGCGACAACTGGTGGCTCGAGGTTGACCTCAGGCGAGCTCCGACTGAAGATGAAGGCGTTGTGCTAGGTCCAGACGATAGAGGAGGTGAAGGTTCGGAGGGCATCGAAGCTCCTAGACAAGGAGCTCCACGACTGAACGGAGACGGATAGGTGTATGCGAGTTATGATGCTGAGGTGGTGCAGGCGATCTGATGAACGACCTGGGGTCAATGAAGGGGAAGAACGCAGGTGGGCTCAAGCCAAAGAGGCGAGCGATGACGCGAAAATGATGAAGCTATGGTAATGCCAGACTGAAGTAGTAGGGGTATCTGGCGAAGGTGTTGGTGGCTCAATGGCTGTCATTGGAGCAAAAAAACACCGCTGCTCGATGTTGCCGCCCCGAGGTCGAGGACCTCAGATGTCACCAAAGAAAGAAGGCCCAGGCTGTCACCATCGGGAAACTATTCAGGGTGTTGTCGACGGATGGTTTGATGTACGGCGGCGGAGCTTGCTTTATAGGACGAGGAGGAAGCGCCGATTAGGAAGGTGGGGGAATCAGGGATTAGGATTGCAAGATCGTAGGAGGCTTGGTCTAGAAGGAATCCTGGGACGAGATCGACTGAGTAGGAAGACGGCGGCGACCGAAAAGGAAAGGCGCGAGATTTGCGTGTCCATCGTTGAATGGGGGGATTGGATGGCGCGGAGAGGCGGTTGTGCCCAGCGGCGGAGGGGGGAGGTGCGGGGGGGGGGGTATGGGAGGAGGACGACAACGGAGGTGGGGAGGCGCGTGGACGGGGCAAGGGGCTCGGGGGAGGCAGTAGGAGAGCTCAAGGCAGAGGAGGGAGGAGCTGTGGAGGAGGAAGAGGAAGGAGGAAGAGGAAGAAGATGAGGTGGTGGAGGAAGATGGGTGGATGATTATACTCCTTTTAAAAATACCATGGTTTGAAGAAACCATGGTTAAGTTCGACTCAGTGACGGTTAAAGTGACGGAGGGGCATAAGTGATAGAACGCCAAGAAGTCGGGGGCACAACTGATACTCCCAAAAAGGGAGGGGCATAACTGAAATTGCAAGATCTCAGAGGGGCACAACTGATAAAAACCCAATAATAAAAATATTATGGACACCAAGATTTTATGTGGAACCGTACTCCCTAAGGAGCAGGATAAAGCCACAGGTGAAGGCCTCAAAGGGCCATATGTCTCATTGAACTTTCTTACTGAATACAGGAGGTCTGGGCTTCTTACATAGACTCCACAGACTCTCAGAGTCCTACCATTGGTAGATGCGAGCATGGAAGGCCATATCGGTGATATATCGTCGATATATCGATATCGAGACTATGACCTTAAATTTCAGTGATATTCGATCGAATTTCTGTCGAATATTGATATCCTGTCGAAATCGAAATTCGACCGAAATGGCTGAAATGACTGAAATATGAGGGACCTAATACAAAAAATGACTGAAATGGCCGAAATTTCGATCGAATTTTGACCGAAATTCCATTTCGGTCGATCACCGATGGTGACCGAAACCGACATTTAAGGCCTTGATCGAGACGAGACCGATATGGGTACCAATATGGCGATATTTCCTCCT
The DNA here is from genome assembly GCA_037367405.1 of Ottelia alismoides. NCBI lineage: Eukaryota > Viridiplantae > Streptophyta > Magnoliopsida > Alismatales > Hydrocharitaceae > Ottelia > Ottelia alismoides. Next base: position 491,548 of record JAZKJV010005913.1, on the reverse strand, counting down.
TTTCATGCATTTCCTTCACAAAAGAGCGTCAATATGGGCGATATTTCGACAATATATCGCCGAAATATCGTCGAAATGTCGTATCAACACGATATTGAAATCGATATGACCTTCCATGGATGCAGGACTAAACTCTGGATGTGGTAAATGGATCTTGGAAGGATCCACTTACCCATCTTACATGATAAGTGATGCATACTCTAACACTCCCCCTCAAGCTGAAGCATGCAATGTCAGCTTGGAGAAACAAAAAGAAATCACTCGAACTCACAATACAAGACACTACAGACAATATCAACTCAATGCGCACAACTATCAGTTGTTGTCGAGGGTGTTGCTTCTCATGTCGTGCATGTGCTCTGTATTGCGGGAGTTGCTGTGGGAGTAGAACTGAATCTTCTCCTCGAAGGGCTGTGCTCTGTATTGCGCTTGTTAGAGTCATTGCAACTGGAAATGAGTCTTCAACTAGAGAACTCTGGCCCGCCACAATATGTAGACAACTGCTCCATCTCTAAAAGGGTCGAACTAAAAAAGTTATGGAGAAATCCTCGTTAGAGTCCATGGTCGCTGGAGAATGGAGTCTGAAAAGTCTCCTTGTCGGAGAACCAAGTTTCTCCCATACTGGCTCAGAGAATGGGATCTCAACTCTGGAGTCCCTATGAAACCACATGAAAACCCTACCCCACATGACATAGGGAACGGGATCTCTACTATGGAGTCCCTATGGAACACGTGAAAACTCTGACCAAAACAAAAGATGGGGACTACACAAAATGAACGCAAACACGTGCGAATCAAACTGAAGACTCGGAATCTGAACGTCAAGTCTGAACATCTGTAGAGTTCGGAAAATCTGAACGGGCATCTAGACTGGAATCTGAACGAGTATCTAGACTGGAGTCTGGAGAATCTGAACTCTGACTTTGAACTGGAATCTGATCATTAGAGTGATGATGTTGTATAATGATATAGAACTCTGCACTATACTCCCCCTTTCTCCCATGCTGGTCGGAAAACAATGACGTCAACCAATTTGAGAGAAGACAAGAAAATAAGGAAAACATGAATCCTAATAAGCTCACAATTTTTTTAGGCTTTTTTTAAGGAAAAAGGTTGAATCATATTGGCTATTTCCTTTTTCTAATAGCCAACACATTTTTTTATCGCGTACGATTTTTTTTGTATGCACTTTTTTTGAAACATGCATGGCTCAATTAGGCTTGAAAATCGAGCATCTTCCTTTTTTACTTCAGCTCAACTCTCTTTTTTAGCCATAGCCCATTGCCCTACTTGCGCCTAGAATATCAAGCATTCTTTTTTTAACTCGCGATTGTGGGTCATTTTCTTCAATGGTTGACCCCTCCCTTTTTTTCATTCATTCATATTTTCAATCGCAGGCTTTATTTAGGGTTCCCAGTAGGAATCCCTTTCACTTGAAACCTGCTGCCCCTCGATGGGGCATCGAAGCAGCAGGAGATGCGGCCTTTGTTGCGACTTCTTGTTGAAGAAGAGATGGCGGTTATCAACACTTGCGGAAGGAATGGAGATGCCGCATGTTGGATCATCACTTGGATGCGGCCGCCCACGATGTGGCATGAAGGATCCTCCCTGGAGCGGCAAGCATCACCAAGGAATGGGATACGCTGCCAAAGGAAGTTGACTCGTGCCACCTGTAGCTGTAGCTAGGGCTAGGGTTGGATCATTGGATCTAGAGGGTTGTGTGTCGCTCTGCCTGGATGTTGTCGGAATCAAGAGGAGGTTGCCGCCTTGAGTTAGGGTTCAACGGAGAAACCTAGAATGGAATACAGATCTCGATCACGAACTCCCATGTTGTTGGACAGAAATTAAGTTTTCAATGGAAACCCTAGAACTTAGACAGAACTTGAAAAAATAATAATCATCTTCAAGAACAACTCATAATTGAATCTCGAAGAAAAATATAAATAAATATTCAAGAACTCCTCAAGAATCGAACCTGCTCTGATACCATGTTAGAATATAATGCTAAAGTGTATCAGAGAAATAAAGAATAAAAACATTAGGAACACCAAAATTTTACGTGGAACCCTACTCCCTAAGGAGAGGGATGAAATCACGAGAGAAGGCCTTAAAGGACCATAAGTTTCATTGAACTTTCTCACTGGATACAGAGGTCTGAGGCTTCTTATATAGCCTCCACAGACTCTCCAATCCCACATCTGATAGATGTGGGACTAGACTTTGGATGTGGTAAATGGATCTTGGTCCATTTACCCATCTTAAATGACAAGTGATGCATACTCTAACAAAGCTTAAAGTGGAGCAACCTACCTACAAGGAGCATTCTCCTTCAGAAGAGGCTCATCTCCTTCCCAAAATGGTAATAAGAATCGAGTTTACATCAAAACTCGATGCACTACCATCTGACAGTACCTCCAGTAGGTCGTTGAGAGCAGTCTTTAAAGGCCCAAGACTTCTTGATAGGAGGAGAACTCCAACAACTCGAAGAACTTTGCATCGAACCCCCGAGATTTCACCATCTGGAAATCTTGGTATCTTCCACTTTGCATCGAACCCCCGAGATTTCACCATCTGGAAATCTTGGTATCTTCCACTGAACTGAGTCATCCACCAAATGATCCTCCAACAGCAATTGCACCTCCTATCATGAAAGGCCTCGCATCGCATGCAAACAGCATGGTCAACCAAGATGACAACATCCCCCGCAAAGGATTCCTCCAGTCTCCGTAGAACAATGACGCTTGCAAGAGATAGGTCCAGATCCCCCCTCCCAAGAATGTACCAATAAGAATCCCATCGTACATCTCCCTGAACTTTTAGCTGGACTGATGGAACCTCCCCTCACTACATGTGCATACGAAAGCCCAACAAACCTCCTTAAAGCTTCGGCCTTCACAACACTCAGTCAATGGGCCGTCTTGGGTAACAACCCTTCCTTGCATAGTTGAGCACGAGCTACGACGATGACCAACACTCCGCACTTGAAGAAATGTAACAGTGCAGCAAAACATCTTGACACATGATGCCCAAGAATGCCACACTGAAAGCATTGAGTCCCTGGTAGTTTTGCCTCCAATAGCTCATCACCTACCAACTGTCAACTCCCTCAGCCTCTCTCAAGAAGATGGCCCTCCTCACCCCCTCACCCTTCAGCTCAAACTTCTCTTCCTTCGCAGAACCATTCTATGCTCCCTCCACCGCAGCCGCCCCCTCTCAAAACCTTCCTCCATCCACTTAAAAGCACTGAGAATGTGGTATACAATGCTAAAGAATTGTACCTATCATGGATAAACATGCATCTTTCAGAGGTTGTAAAGAGTTGCATTTTATATGTTTTTGACTAGGTCTTAAAATAAAATCGGGATGACCCAGGATGGATGACTATTTTTTGGCTTCTCAAGAAAATAACACCATGCAAGTCTTCCCGTCGCCGTCCCACAAACCACAGCGTGTACAATCCTTGAGCTTTGGCCGTGTGGCTACAGCTGCACGGGCTGCAGTGGTAAAGAAACCCAACAGTGACCAATCCCTGACAGCCCAAGCACAAAACCAGATCCCATCACTCCCTCAAGTAGTAACTCTTCCTCCATCACTGAAGGTAGACTGCATCACGTGTATTCCTCCCACCCTCACTTATTGTCTCATTTCTGCTATTTTAGTCAACATCAACAAAGTAAATTGCAAGAATCTATAAAGTTGAACTGTCGGTAAAAAAACTCCGCAAAAAATAATTAAGAAAACACGTAGCTTGGATATGATGGCTTAAACCGTTAAAAGGTTTGCCAAGTTAAATGCACAATAGACTAATGACCAGCGAGACATATATTGCACGGTACAAGTGCTGAGGTTATTACATTTTCTTAATAAATGTATTTAAACAAATAACAAAACTGTAAATACATATATGGAAAACTATAAAATACATGGTGGTACAAGAAAGTATCTTTATTATCGCTACTCTGTCAATACTTAATAGAGTTGAACAAAGGTAAAAGCAAAAGTTTGCAATAATAATAATAATCAGGCTCGCTTAATATCATCCAAATAAGCATGGCAGCTTAAGTAGTTCGCCTTCTCGAGATACTACACCAACTATAAATGCACGATGGGCCCATACAACATCCAATAACCAGCCAACTAATCAACTAACTATGCATTCTTTTTTAACATCACCAGAGCATTTTTGTTTAGTTGTTTTCTTCATTATATTTTATTTCATTAAAGTGTAGTGACCATCTGATTGAGAACGCGCTCCACCATGTATAATTGAAACAAAGTGTATCTGAGATTTTTAAACAGGTAAAAAACACCTTTTTCAGTAAATTAAGCAAGGTTACTCTGCAAAAAATGGGCGTTGAGCATATGATAAGAAAATGGATGTGGAGAGAAGTGTGTACAGATAATATCAAAATGGAACTAAAAAATGGAAGTTCAATTAAGATTTGTTGTCAAAACCATGGAACTCCGTAAAAAACACAAGAATAGACTGGCATTGTCAAACCATGCATAGGATTATGACATGAGAACTACTTTACGTTCTCAAGTAGATAGCTAAAGCCTCATGTCACAACTTCACAAAATGGTCTACTGAAGATAGGGGGAAATTACTTGAGAGTGTTTAAGTAATGAGAAGTTGCAACAACTAGGTGCCTCAAAATGAAAATAAGGAGAATGATTTTCAATATGTTGAGAAGGTGTAAAAAGTTTTTAGCCATATAATCACATCGATAATAAGTGCTAAATAAGGATCTACGTGAAAACCTAATATAATGGTGAATGGGTAAATGTTCATCTATCCATGTTGAAGAGGTTCCACAGTGAAAGGTAGTGCTACTCTTGTCATTCAAATAGTTGCAATCCACATATCCAAGCTCTAATTCAATAGAGGTAAGAATATGCTAAAAGTGCACAGGTAATACTGATTACTAGAATTAGCTTGATGCATAAAAATTGCTAGATAAGGCATCATACCGCAAGCTAATCTCCCTCCTGCATTTCCCGTGGTAAGACTTAGTTCATGACCCCCTGATGTGATAAAAAAAGGCATTGCATACATGATTAGTCAATCCAATATCGTGTCATGCAACCAATCGATCATAAGCGATCACATACCCTTTCCAAGATCATCCTCAAGTTCATGAACAACAAAAGCTCTCCCGACAACAGAATTAGGCCCACTAAGAGGGATCTGCAAACATAATTCCAATAAATATTACAAGAAAGGAAATTTTAAATATTAATCGTGGAGAAAAACACGTTCTAAAATGTCCAGATCCAGTAACTGCTCAATACCTGAGAATCCACAATCGTAGCCTCAGCCACCCCTTTAATTCCATAAGGCAGAAACAAACCAATTCAAAGTAAGAAATACCTTAAAAAATAGAGTTCAGAGAATATCCAAAGACTAATGTTGAACAAGCTTTATTACCTTCAGCATTGGCAACAATGTTCCCCAAATCACCAGCATGCCTGACTTCATCCTCCGGAGCACCATGCGTCAGATTGTTGGGATTAAAATGTGGCCCTGAAAACAAGCACACACGAATATCAATGATTTATTCTTAAAACAAGAAAGAACTATTCTTTCATATTTCAACGAATTAACATTCCCTACCAGTAGATATGCACCCATTGGTAGTATCCCCAAACTCGTGCTACAAAAAATGAAATTTGACAAGCACTGTCAGCAGAATTCACCAAAAATGATCCCAAACAACAAAAACAAGACTCAGATCAGAGATGTAATCACTAATCAGGCTCCTATAGTAAGCTAGCTCCTATCAAGTAGAAGTGAACCACAAATCTTTTGTCTAATATTTAAATTTCCGGAATCCAACACGACATCAAATACATAAATATATTCCAAATTACCCTTTAATTGGACACTCATATTCCATATATTGGAGTCAAAACTTGAGAACTGATTTTTGGAGAAAACTTCAGAATTGATAGTTTTGATTTATTGTAATTATAACCTTCGATGATGGCTACTGATCTCAAGTAGTTATCCTTTGCTTCTACCCACATATCCTAATCCTTAAAACCTAATCGATATGAAGATCGAATAAAAATGAAATTCAAATCAAAGTGTAGGCAGTATAGTATTGCGACTTGAGAACTTTTTGCATAAGAAAAATGCCCATTGCAAAATATCCCCGGGAAATAGGAAAACCTACAAATCCCCCAATTCGGATGGTGAAGTAAGGGATATGATATGCTCTGGATATGCTAAATTAATCCAGTATAATCGTTCATGGTCTCTGACAATTTTATATGTTTAACCCTCTCACACGCAATAATCCTTTAGGCCCCATCATATTGGAGATAAGGGTGAAAAAGCTAGAATATGAGATTACCTTATATTAAATTTAAGTATTAATATAAGTATGGATATCACCAGTTAATTTTCTAATTCTGAGAGGCGAATAATTATTCTCTTATATTCCTCCTTCCTCAAGCAATGAATATAACTTATTACTCAATCTCATTCCAACTACCTCTTCTAAATCAATAATAACTATAAGGCGTCATTGTTATAACCACATTATAACAATAATGGTTGCTTAACCTTTATCTAAAACCAATGACCAACTGCAGAACATGGAATAGCCTCAATAACTAGCCACCTAACACCCAAAGTCAAATTCCACTAAGTGAACGAGTTTGATTGTTGTTTTGACAAATCAATTATTAATGCAGTATTTTCGGTGGTTATTGACTTATTGTTAGACTTATGTTTGAGCAAAGGAGAATAATCAGAAGGAAAACTATTTCACCTTTGGAAGCATGAATGGCAGGACTCGTACTTAAACTGACATAAGCTCATTCCAGAAAGAGCCATTATTTCGGACGCCCACTGCTCATTATATGTCTCTCAACCAGATGGGGTCTTAAATATATCTTTTACATAAACAAACCCTTCACTTGTTGAAGTAAGAAACAGGTTCCATTTCCCCGTTTTTCATCCTCAGTTTCTCAATATACGAGAGAACGTGTTCCCATTTATCCATCCTATCTTCTATCTTACAACCAAACGGGTATAATTAAATCCATATACATTAAGTCCAAATTACGCACCAGGTGAAATCCATGAAGCCCCGGGACGAGCCCTGTGACCCTGACGTTCACTGTGGTCGGACCTGCACACAAAAAGAAAAAGAAAAAGAAATGCAAAGCCACAATCTTTCTCACACCAAATACTATTACGCAAAAATAAAGACGGTCCAATTCGCCAAAACGCGGAAAGATGGCGTTACCGTCATCTTCTTGGATGAGGGTGACGACCCCCTCGACCTGCGAGGTTCCCTTGAGAACGGCCACGGCCTTCTTGGTGGCCGCGAGCACCACCAGGCGTCCGCTCCTGAAGGTGGTGGCAATGGGGCGGGTGGAGGATGGGTGGAGGCACGAGGGCGTGCCCACGAAGGAGGAGTGGAAGGGGCGCGTAGAGGAGAGGGTGGAAGGAGGGGAGGTGGTGAGGAGTGTGGTCGCCGCCATGAGTGTCGGCGAGGCCAAAATAGTGCTGATTGATGCGGCAGACGATGGGAGTGGGATTTTGAGTGGAGGGGATTGGGTGAGGACTGAGGACGGGGGACCTTCTCGTGGTGTGTTTTCTTTCTTCCTCTCCCTTTTATTTATTTACAAACTTCCTTCTCCTTTACTTTATTTACTCAAATTAATACTTTTATATATGGTTGGTGCAAGATTCGAAATATCTTGATATATTAAAGATATATCACCTAGATATCGTGATATATCGGTAATATATCATCAATATTTTGTATCGGGAGGTTGGGCATATCGATATTATATAGCAAACCGCTTTACATGATATTGGACAATATCTCACTAGATGTTGATATATCATCTGACACATAATTTTTGCTTTTCTTTTTCCAACTTTGGATCAATATGGGCGATATTGTGCCCATATCCATCTCATTTTGTGTCAAGGTTGTTGATGTGACCTATCATTTTTGTAATGTTAAAAATAAGCATTCATCAATTATAACTTACATTTTTTAGCTTTTATTACAACTGGTCGTGTTAACTAAAAACACTTACTATGGAGCATATTGTGAAACCCCAAAACCCGAGCAGGGACTTAACTGCAAAATCCAACTGGATTTGGGCTTGATTTCAAATCTGCTTTTATTCTCGTATAATAGTCCATTGAGTAGAGCTCGTCGATAGCTTTCCAACGAGTATAAGAACACAAAAATCCGACTTCGGGAGCTCGAGATATGGTCATTTTAGCAATGAGGGGTACAAGTCACATTCCGATCCGAACCCAGATCCGAATCCGGGTTGGACCCGTATATTCCGCCATCCCCCTTCGTCAACCTCGCCCAAATCGCCCAAACTCTCCTTCCTTCGACCTCCAGTAGTTCCCTCCTCCCTTCCTCCTCCCTCTCCCTCGTTGGAGCCTCAATGGAGCTCATAGGAGTGCGCGAATCAACAATCCGGAGTTGCAATCACGTCGAGGAGGTATAGGTAGCCCTCGGGGATGGTTGGGCGTCATCATCGGAGCATCGATTGCGTCGTTCTTCCACGGGCGGAGTGACCGAGGAAACAAGATCATTGAGGTACGATGTTATCCCTCCCTCCTTGCTGCGGTTCAACGCATCTTCTTGAACCTATGTGCTTAAACGATGATAGAACATACATATATATATGTTTAGAAGTTGTCTGAACCTTTTAGGGACTTGCATATGTATGCATTCTCCATAAATATACGTTAGATTCACTTATAATCAGAGATCTAAAGTTCCATTCTTTTATGCCTTCATCTGTGCATATTTATGCATTTTTTCCAGGAAATTAGAGGATGTACAGGAGTAGTTAGCTTGGATATGAAGGGGTATGCCTGTTAGATTACATCTGACGAATCAGACATATAGGTATTACTCCATAGGCTCTTGAATCCATACATTTACGCAATAACATATAATTTCATAGGTTTTAAATTTGTTTGATCTAAGAAAATGTATTTCCCATGTGATGTGCACAAGTAAGAGTAGTTGAAACTGTTTCTCAGGGGACTGGTAACATTAGAACAAACCCAAAACCTGAAATAAAAATGATGTGTCGAGTTCTACAGTCCCTGTTAAGTTAAACCAGATTCACAAATATTTGGAAGCTCCTTGTCTTCAACTATAATTGGTAATGGCAGCATAGCCAAAGCCAATCCTTCAGCGAGCAGTACGCATCTTGATACTTCAGATTCTGTCGCATCTGAACACTCTAAATATTGTTTTCTACTGGAGACATTCAGCCACATCATCATTGGACTCTCCTCATCTTTCACCAAGATAGTTATGTGGACAAATATTATAATTGATTAGTAAATAGATGTACTTTATGGGGTATAGCAATAAATTAATTTCTATCACTAAAGTTATGCACCTGTATTCTATTTTTGTATGTTTAATTACAGTTAATGGAAATGTGCAATAGACGATTCTTGCAATATCATTATTGACACCAAGTATCGTGACTGAATTATGTCAGATCTTATGTTATATGCCATCTAATTGGTTATAGTCCATGAAAATACATAATAAGTCAACCTTACCATACCCTATCAAGTCTAGTGAGTTGAGCCATCCTCTTTCGGTTGATCAGATTGATAAATGATAAGAGATATGTATGAGAAGGCACTAGCATGTTAGGAGTTCAACTAGGTATATATATAAACACAAATGATGTTAGTCATTCTATGCAATCTTCTGTATGCAAGAGTTTTCATAGCATTGTTGTTCTATTTCTAAAGCTGCAAACATCTCACACCCCAATCTGTTGTTGAATTCATGTTTAGCCACCGTTAAAGCAAAGAGACCCGGTAAGAAATAGTAGACATAAAAGTTGGTCCCTCCTAATTTATACCGCGCTGGTCTTTCTACTAGATCAAAGAGCCAAGGTTGGAAGTTTCTTCGCCATCTATAGATACTGAATTTAGTCTAAAATCGTATTGCATAGATACACATGTCGTAACTGATGTTTCATATGAGAAGTCATACTGCTTGTTACGCAGATGTTTGGAATACTTCGAAGAATTTTGTAAGGCCTTCTTATAACTCTATGGGTAGAGGAAGTAGTACCGCCAAGGGAGGGGCATGCATCCTTGGGGCCCCGGGTAGAAGCCTAGTTGACCGCGATCCCAACTGCTACTGTAGCTACGATGGTTGGGGGACATGTTGCTTGGCACACCGAGGTGCTGATCTGACGGTGTTGGCCTCGGCAATTGCGTACTTTAGCTCGGTACTTGAGCGTGGGCCAAGTAGTCGTGGTTAGTCGGCTAGTGTTTCGCTTGTCACTTAGAGTTAACACTCGTGTACGGGCCATGTAGGCCACATTGGTCGGTATTCCGAGTGAGAGCGCTAAGAGGGGAGTTCCAGGAAATGTGGTTAATGAAGTTGGTGATGGGACGTGAAACTCCTGTGCGTAAGGAGGATTGGGCTAGTCGTGAAGATTCACGGGTTGGAATCTAGATTGTGAATCGGAAGTATCAATTGTGAAGTTGAGCTAAGTGGACGTGTTGGGAACTTAGTTAGGATGCATTGTACCTCGATGCATGCCTGCGGAGGCACCCCAACCCTAAGGTATTCTTTTTGCCTTGGAGTCGTAGTGTGAGGTCTCACCAGACCAAGACTACAGACTATCCACAAAGCTTGGTTACTCATATCCATATCTAATAGCCATAATAAAAATGTGATTCTTGTGAGATTTGGTTACCTAGTTTCTTTCTCTTTTGTACACATTTAAATTATATCATGCTTGTTATTGTATAGTTTTATCTAATTCATATTGGGCAACTTTGCTCATAACATACCTACGTGTGGATCCTTAGGTCCTCAGCAGTGAGCAGTTTTGAGACATCACTTTTAGTGCAGCTTCACTACACTTCTTGTAGCACAGTTGGTAGTAGTTTTTACTGTCTTCTTTACTTGTAGTTTCTGAGAGACATGGCATGTAATATATAAATTGTGGACATCTATATTTATGCTTACATTTATTTTTTTGTGGACATGGAAATGGATAATTGAATGTAAAGGAATTGGTGAATGGAAATACATGTGCTTGTGAACAGGCTGAATATAATGGGAAGCAAAAAAAATATTTCCTTTACATGTTTCTATTTTCTCCTGCTTTTGTGAATGTCAAATATTCGAATATGGAATATATATGTGTGGATTGGTTTGCCGAGTACCCGGATCTTAGGGGCGTTACAGAATGGTATCACAGCAGTGGTACTCCATTCCATTCCACGCATACCATTCCTCATTGGTATTCGAATATTGGATAGTGTGAAAGTTTACTGACCCAACACGAGTCCACAGGAGAATAACATGTTTACGTCCATGTCCATATGTCTCTCTTAAGTAGAGTAACACATATGATGGTAGGATTGGGTGCATCTCCACCTTGAGGGAACTAGCTTCTCAGTCAGGGTAGTGTAGGCTACCTTGCTTACATAGTAGACTCAGCGACATAGGATTAGATGATAGAGGATGTTAGAGTTGTGCACAAGCTGCTAATGCATTTCTAAACGAATTTCCTATATTACCACCAGTACGGGAGATAGAGTTCGAGATCATGCTACTGCCTGTCACCCAACCGATCTCTATTCTCCCGTAGAGGTTGGCACTAACTGAGCTCAAGGAGCTCCAAGTATAGTTGTAGGAGCAGTTGGAGAAGGGATTCATTTGCCTCAACACATCACAATGGGTAGCACCAGTTCTTTTCGTGAAAAAGAAGGGTGTACCCTTGAGGCTATGCATAGACTACAAGCAAAGGAACAAGAGAACAATTAAGAACCATTACTCACTCCCACGGATTGATGATTTCTTTGATCAGTTACAGGGAGCAACAGTGCTCTTTAAGATTGACATGTGTTCAGGATATCACCGGTTGAGGATCAAAGAAGCTAACGTGATGAAGTCTGCATTCCGTACTAGATATGGCCATTATGAGTTCTTGGCTATGCCTTTTGGACTTACGAATGCACCTGCCGCATTCATAGATTTGATGAACCGAATCTTCCGTCCGTACTTGGATAGGTTTGTGATTGTATTCATCGATGATATTCTAGTCTACTCCTGTGATGAGTACTAGCACGAGTCCCATCTGTGTACGGTTCTAGAGATATTGGGAACTATGCCACTCATGACTTAGAGTTGGTGGTCGTAGTCTTTGCATTAAAGATATATCATTACTATTGTATGGGATGACATTTGAGATCTTCACATACCACAAGACCTTAAATACATTTTTGATCAGAAGGAGCTGAATATGAGGCAAAGGCGGTGGATGGAACTACTAAAAGATTTTGATTGTACCATCTCCTACCATCTTGATAAGGGGAATGTGGTAGCAGACACCTTGAGTAGACAACCATACACTGAGGGTATGGCAACACGATTGCAGACTTGGGATGCATTCACTACACTTAGTGAGTGGCATCCATTTGAGGGCATATCAGATACAGTGACAGTGCCAACCGACTATAGCAACTTGTGGGACATGATTGTTCAGGGCCAAAAGACAGATCCGAGGATCCATGAGCTGTACAACATGTACTTGAAGGATGAATTTGATGGATTTCGAGTTTGTGAATCCACCGTATGGGACGGGGACTCTGTGTGTGTGTCCCAGATGAGGGTGAGCTGATGAGAGAGATCATTTATGAGGCGCATAGCTCGAGACTTTCCATACATCCAGGTGGAACCAAGATGTACAGGAACCTCTGCCAACACTTTTGGTGGGAAGGCATGAAGAAGGGCATAGACGAACATGTTATCAGATGTCTTATCTGCCAGATGTGAAGGCAGAACACCAGAGGCCTCCTGGTTTACTACAACCTCTTCCCTTCCCAATGTGGAAATGGAAGAGCATCTCTATGGATTTCGTCACATTATTGCCGTGCACCCCTGGAAGGCTTGATGCGATATGGGTCATCATTGACCGGTTGACCAAGTCAGCCCATTTCATCCCAGTGAACATGACATATAAACCAGTGCAACTAGCCAAGTTATATGTTCAGCACATTATTTGGTTGCATGGGATACCCAAAGAAGTAGTGTCAGACAGAGATTTCCTTTTCACATCACACTACCAGGGAGAGTTCATGAGAACCTTGCGGACAGAGCTACATATGAGTTCAGCCTACGATCAACAGATAGATGGGCAGTCTGAGAGTACCATTCAGACCTTGACGGATCTACTACGAGCCTGCACGGTTGAGTGGAAGGGATCTTGGAAGGATCACCACCCACTAGTTGAGTTTACATACAACAATAGCTACCATGCTAGTATAGGCATGGCACCATTTGAGGCATTGTACGGGAGGCAGTGCACCACGCCTCCGTGTTGGCAGCAGGTGGGTGACAATGCCACATTCACCCCTCAGATTATTGAGGAGACCTCTAGAGTAGTGGAAAGTGCTAAGAGGAAATTGTTGACTGCGCATAGCTGTCAGAAGAGTTACGCCGACTGTCGGCGTAGAGACCTCGAGTTTCAGGTACGTTGTCGTACATTCGTGCCCTAATGGAAAATTTTTAGTCAATCATATGTGACTAAGTGTTTATCATGATCTCAGGTTGCGGACTTCGTGTTCTTACGTGTGTCCCCAATGAGGGGCGTACAACGTTTCGGTGCAAAGGGCAAGCTAGCACCGCATTTTGTGGGACCATTCGAGATTTTGGCCTGTGTTGAGAATGTAGCCTACAGGGTGGCCCTTCCCCCACACCTCGAGGGAATCCACGACGTGTTTCATGTGTCGAATCTACGGAAGTACATCTGAGATCCCCGACGCATGATCAGCTACGAGGACGTGGCGGTGGAGTCAAACCTCTCCTTCCTAGAAGAGCCAATGCAGATTTTGGACCACACAGTCAAGAGGCTGAGGCGGAAGGAGATCCCTTTGGTCAAGGTCTTATGGCAAAGTCAAGACGTTGAAGAAGCGACATGGGAATCTGAGGCGGACATGAGGGAGAAATACTGTTATCTGTTCACCGGTATGGAATTGATACCATAGTCAAGTTCCCTTTGAGATTTTTTATGGGTTTCGCTCTCTTTGAGATTTTTATGCACTTATTTCTCTGGGAGACTGGGATACAATGGGTTTCGGGTGTTTAAATCTATTAGATTCATCCTAAGTCTCGGGGATGAGACTTCCTTCGAGATTTTTATGATGTGAAACCCCAAAACCTGAGTAGGGACTTAACTGTAAAATCCAGTTGGATCTGGGCTTAATTGCAATTCTGCTTTTATTACCGATCCAAAAAAATTATTTGAGTAGTCCATTGCGTAGAGCTCGTCGATAGCTTTCCAACGAGTATAAGAACACAAAAATCCGACTTTAGGCACCTGAGTTATGGTCATTTTAGCAATAAGGGGTACAAGTCACATTCAGATCCGAACCGGATCTGAGTTTGGGTTGAACCCGTATATTCCGCCCTCCCCCTTTGTGAACCTTGCCCAAATCGCCCAAACTCTCCTTCCTTCGACCTCCAGCAGTTCCCTCCTCCCTTCATCCTCCCTCTCCCTCGTTGGAGCCTCAATGGAGCTCACCGGAGTGTGCGGATCAACGATCCGGAGTTGCAATCACGTCGAGGAGGTATAGGTAGCCCTCAGGGACGGTTGGGCGCCGTCACCGGAGCACCGATTGCATCGTTCTTCCACGGGCGGAGTGACCGAGGAAATAAGATCATCGAGGTACGATGCTATCCCTCCCTCCTTGCTGTGGTTCCACGCATCTTCTTGAACCTATGTGCTTAAACGATGATAGAACCTACATATATATGTGTGTATGTGTTTTTTTCGATAAAACGGTTCATAGTCATTCATCTTAAAAAAAATCATAGCAAGATGGGTTTTAGTACATGCCAAAAATAAAAGAGGGGGAATACACAGTGCCCCCAGTCACAACCAAATACAGCCATTAACTAACGTTCGAGGTAATATAAAAATTAAACAAACTAGAGTGATAAGCATAACGATATCAGTCCCAAAAATCCATCCCTATGTTGTGGTCTTCAGCAGAGCGCCTCCATCATGTCCAACCGTCTCCTATCAACTTCCGTTAGGTGCGCTTGGAGGATCTTATTCCTGGAGTCAGCGCAGAGCTATCTTTAGCTGGACAATATGATAGTTATGAGCAAGTTATGCAGAGTTAGTTAATAATGTTATGAGGAGATGAATATAAGCATCTAGCAGTAGATGTGGGGTAAAGTTAATTTCTATTCTTGTCTCGAAGATGTTAGCCTGGACCATAAATCTCCTTCTTGCGTGCCCATTCTTGTCTCGCAGATGGTGTATGCCTCTAAGAGTAATTTATGTTTGTCTATAGGTATTTCCTTAAAGATGAGCATGCATCGACTTTTCCAAAGTTGCCACCAAACCGTAATCTTGAAACATAGAATTCTAACCTCTTTATCCGTGAGGTTCATGGTCTGGTTCCGATATAGCATGTTGAGTAATTCCTTAAAGTTTGGTTCCATGTCACATAAGAGAAATATATGTCTAATTGTTTGACATTCGTCGAAAAGGTGCGTATAGTTTTCTAGCCCATTATTACACAGGTAGCATCTGTTTACCCACGGTATTTTCCATCTTTCGAAAGAGTCTTGTGTTGTAATCTTATTATTTGCCATCATCCATATGAAATAGTAGGCTCTTGGTTCCAGAGGCCATTTTCTAAATAATGAGTATACTAATGACCTACTACCTCCATCTGAAAGGAGGTAGTACAATTATTTAGTTGTGGAGTTTCTTTTGTCCGGTGAGATGGTGGGGAATATTGTTTTGTCTGTTTCGTCCCTGTGTAGACGGTGGAATACATTTGTCAGTGACTCCTTCAATCTAAGTCCTTCATGCGAGAGTGCTAAAGGTAATTTATTTTGTAGGGCTTTAAACCAGTTGAATCTTGCTAGCCACGAGTTTAGTCCCTTCTTCACAGAAACAAAGCGATTCTTGATACATGGCATGATGAGCGGATAAGACTGTTCCAGTGCTGGGGAGCCTCCTAATTGGTCTTTCCACAACGATGAGAGAGTCCCATCCCCGAGTTTTTTATGAATCACCGGTAGCAGTGATTTGAAACCCTTAATATGAGATTTCCAAATCAATGAGTGCGAACGCTTAGGGGTAGATCACAGTGTTATGGGACCCCCTTTGAAGTGTGAGAAGCTAATCGTCGATGGCACCCACGGTCTAACAAAATCTGCAATGCGAATTGCCGACTTTGTTAACAGTGCATTATTGAAAGATCGAAGGTTAATAATTCCCCAACCATCGTTTAGATTTGGCCTAGTTACTTTTGACCATGCCACCTTAGCCTTTGTTTTGAGGTTATCATCAGTCTCCCATAGGAAGTTTCGTCTAAGTCTATCAATCTTTTTAACAATACCCTCCGGCATCTTCAGACATGACATCTCATGTATTATGGTCGGTGTTAAGGATGAGTTTAGCAAATTTATCCTAGCCGGAAGCGGTAGAATCTTGGATTTCCATCCTTGAAGCTTTGCCGCAAATTTATCAATGGTGGATGACCAATCTCTCATCATCCTCCTATGTTTCGTAATTTTGAAACCAAGGTACTCCATAGGGAAAGATCCCTCGGACCAATTTAGAATGTCTTTGACCTTGGCATTTTCAACATCCGACAAGTTCAACAAATAAAAGGAGCTTTTCTTTTCGCTAATGCGAAGGCCTGACATTTACCAAAGATTTTTAATGAGGTGATTACATTTTTGAGGCTCTCTTCTTGATATTCCAGGAAAATGAATAGATCATCTGCAAATTGGATATTAGTAATCTGGGTTTGCATTCCATCTCTCATGAATCCCCTAAATTTCTCTCCTTTTACTAATTTGAGCAGCATCACATCAAGGACTGACATTGAGTGTATGAAGAGAAGAGGTGAGAGTGGATCTCCTTGTCTGACTCCTCGCTTAGGGTGCAAGAATCCCGATAAAGTTCCATTGATTTTAAATGAGATACCCGTCGTTTTTAAAAGTGCCGTAATCCACTTGATGAAAACCTTAGGATATTCTGCCACCCTCAACACTTCTAGGATGAAGGGCCACTTTAAAGTATCAAATGCTTTTCTGAAGTCTATTTTTAACACTATCGCCTTAATTCTCCTTCTATTCCAATTATGGATAATCGAAGATGTAACAAGGAAGGCATCCGCTGCGGATCTGTTCTTCAAGAAGGCACATTGGGATGGTGGTATGTTGTTCGCAAGAAAGGATGCCCATCTATTAGCTATTACTTTGGATATTATGCGTATCGGTAGATTGATCAAGCTAATTGGTCTATAGTTTTCTATGTTTTCCATTCCACCTTTCTTATAGATTAAAGAAACAAGGGTATTGTTTAAATGTCTGAAATCCGATGTCTTAAATCCTTCACTCTGTATATTTGATATCATGTCCATAAAATCAGGTTTTAGCAAGTGCCAACATTTCTTTACAAACTCAATTGTGAGTCCATCAGGTCCCGGTGCTTTGTTGTTTCTAAATGTTCTAATTGTGTCTTGTATTTCCTTCAGAGATATTGGGAATGTAAAGATTGATGGGTCCTCTAATTTGATTACTAAATCCGAAGGTATTTCCACCACGGGGCCTCTAGTCATCCCATCTTCCTCATCTTCAAATAATTTTGTATAGAAATCTACCACAACCCTTGTGATCTCTTCTCTACCCTGTACTATGACCCCCCTTTCATCTTTTAAAGCCACGATTAAATTTCTGCCCGATCTCTTGGATGCCATTATTTTCATGAACTTAATATTCTCATTATCTTTTTGTATGTAATTTATCTTTGCTCTCTGCTAAATCATTCTCTCGTCATTTCTAAGCGATTCCAACTTACGGTACAATTTTTTAGATTATCAGCTGCTCCCGTGTGACCCGACTTTATTACATTCTCCTCCTTCCTTATGTATTCCTCAATTCTTGTTATTTCTTTATTTATATCCGGGATTTGTTGCCTGCTCCAGAACTTCATGTATCCACGTAATCTTTTCACCTTGACCGCCCATCTGTGGAAAGGGTTGTCGGAGATAACCTCATTTGTCCATGAATCCTTGACCATTGTCATAAAAGACTCTTTTGTAACCAGAAGTTTTCTATCCTAAAGATACGATTTGTTAATCTGTATGATCCTCCTCGTAGTAATAAGGGATTATGATCAGAAAAAGTTTTTGGTAATCTCCTTGCTTGGGCGCAAGGGAAAACTGTGTGGAAGTGTAGGTTTCCCAGGATACGATCAAGAATGACCCATGATTCGCAATCTGGAGATCCAGACCAAGTGAATGTTGTCCCTCTCTCTTTTTGTTCAATAAGGTTTGAGTTGTTTATCCACCTATCAAATCTTTTGTCAAATATTTTAGTGGCTTGTTCGATACACGGTCTGTTCTATTTCTAAGCAGGTTGAAGTCACCTACCAAAATCGATGGGATATCCACTAAATTTAGTAAGTCAAGCGAATCAAGGAATTCATTTTTTCTGTCATCTCTCGGCGGCCCATAAATGTTTATGAGTCGACAAATCACGTTATTTTGTAGTAAATTGTTAATTTCGTGAAATAATCTTGAAAAATATTTGTGAAATATTAGAACATGATTATTTGCCTAATTGACTTGGCCCCAATCAATTAATTGATTAGATTTGATCTAAATCATAATTGGAATCACAATCATCAAACTCCTTCCTTGAATAGGATTGGGAATGTGTCTAGCAAATTTCCTTATAATCAAAATTATTTTGATTACTATATGGTATAATTTTCGATTGAAGAACCGATGATCATCTCAAGTACAAATTAATCAATTTGGCATTATCCTTTCCCGAGGTGGATATGGTGTCGAGTCGGGGATCGCTGGGGTAGCGGGTTGCAACGTATGCGGTCTGTCCCACTCCTGTCGGTACTGGCCATGACAGCGGGTAGAGCCGGGATAATGTCCAAGGGATTAAGATGTATTTTTCTAATTATAAAATACGAATTAATACGTATTTTGAGAATAATACTATATATATTCAAGTATAAAAATCGAGTTTGATTGATTGAATTGGATTGATAATTAATTTAATATGATTGAATTAGTTATGTCCAATTAGAATACTCTAATATGATTGCAGTTAATAATTTCCTTGGAAGAATTAATTGTATGAATGTGATTCATATTAATTAATTAAATTTGAATAAGAGATGGAGGATCACATAAGTGACATCCATGGTCTCCCGTCAAGGCGAAGGGTTCCGTCGCCAGATATTATATGTAGGAGACGCCTGTCCGAAGTGACAACTCCTACATATGATCCATTTGGATCGGGCTCGTCGCTTCTCGAAAAAGTAAGTACGTATGCGTAGTGACCCCAATATCGAGTCCTCATATTATTGGGGCGATATTGGATTGCGCATAGCGAGTTGTATTCATGTTGACGGTTGGTTCAATTAATGATGGGCCAACATCACCTTAGGAGTGGTGGGCCCAGGTATTAAAGACCGAATTGGGAGATGCAAGTTGGACTTGCAAGGCGGAATATGTTCCTGCTTCTTTTTATCCGAGTTGTAAGTTCTCATATTATTGGGATGCAACAAAGATAAGGAAGGAGATCCCAGATCTTGCTTGAGATATAATGGTAAGTATATCTCTTACATTGAAAGTGATTAAGGGAATGAACTTTCATTGTTGACATGACAAGACAACTTTGATATAAAAATTGCTAAATCAAAGTAAATTAATTATTTATATATATTTATGCAAATTTCTTATTTCAGATAATCCTTCATTAAACCCACTCAATATTATACTCAATAATAACCAGTAAAATATCATGGATTGGACCCTTTGATCCAGATATTATACTTGCAATTGGACACATAATGTATGTGGTTGTAATGTGCAAGTTTCCTCATAATAATGAGGAATGATAATTAAATAAGACAATAGGACTAAAACCCTAGGGTTTATATGTCTCTATAAGTCTTGATCTCATCAAATGTACTTTGGAAGTGACAAGTCGATGATGATCGCAATTATCAAATAATCCTTATAAAATCAATAAAAATATTCTGGCATACATATGTGCTCTTGACATTTAATCTTGAATGACATGGTTCTCTGCATTATGCAGAATGGTTGCTCTATAAGAAATAATGTATTCAAATTGTTTGAGTACCTACCTGAACCAATTTTTTTTAAGAGTCTAGATGGATGTAGATACGATGAATGTCATCATTCTACTATCTTCACTCTAGTCATTCCTGAAGCTTCATAATATTCATATTGTATGAATTGAATGAAGCATGTATAAATGTTGAAATTCTCTTATATTGAAATTTTTGATTTTAACATAAGAGATCCTCTGTCTTGAGCAATGGTTGCTTGTAGACAAAGGGAGCGCAGTGGAAGCATGGGTTGTACCCAAGTAAGAAGTATTGTCAAAAGAGTTGAATGTACTTCTGTGACTTCCATGTAACATCCAAAGAGTTGGATGAATGCCAATACTGCAATAATTTGATGTGTTGATAGTATGACTATCATATCTATCTAGAATCCTTAGAGAAGGAATCGAATAGTACATTAGCATAATCTACTTATAATCATTGAAATTGACTTACTTATTTGATAATATAAAGTCTAATAATTGTATCTCAATCTTCTAATGACACTTGCAATTGGTTGCATATGTATTAGAATATTAGAAATTTGATCTTAAGGTTTAATGGTCATCTAAGTTGGAATTGGTGCAATTGTTGCAACAATTTCCACCTGATGAATATACCTCATATTTTCAGTGGGAGTCCTTAATCTTAGAGAATGTCTCTATGACCTAGATATTAGAATACACTCATTGTTTATTTCCAAATGTTGGAAATAAGCATGAATTCTGTAATAAATCTATCATAAAGAGTTATGATGGAGATATTTCAGATAGTGATCTAAAATCTTGTGGACTCTACTTAATTAGAAAATTAATGAATGGTTCATTAAGATTTCTAATGCTGAAAAATAAACCATTAAAGATCAATAGGAGGATGAAGATCATTTGATAATGATCTAGCATCATGTTTTGGACATATGTCTGCTGATGTGATCAATAGACTGAAAAGAGATGAAACTTTAGATTGTCTAAAGGTTCAAATCTTGCATACTTATGAATATTGTATTCAAAGTAAAAATGTCCAATACACCCTTCTTTGGGAAAGGTGTAAGATGTCAAGGTATTCAGGATCTCATACATATTGATGTGTGCGAATCATCTATATCATAGTAAACATTATGGATATGTGATATCTATTGATGATTATTTGTGATATAAGATTTCTTCTCTTCACTTAAAAACTTTGAAATGTTCAGAGATTTCACAATTTTGGTTTAGAACCGAAGTTTGAAGGAAGATGAAATGAATTTGATCTAACCAAGGTAGCTTGTACCTGTTAGATGAATTCAAGGAATACCTTATGGAGATGTGAATATCATTCCTATCTCAATCCTCCTAATGGACCTTAACTCAATAGAGTTGTAGGGAGATACAATTAATCATGTGTGACATGATTTGATCAATGATTAATCTTAGCATAATTCTCTCTTAGTTTCTAGGTATATATATATATATATATGGTAGAGACTACATTATATATACTTTATAAGGTTCCATTCATGTAAGCTGGAATCTAGCACTAGATAGTGCTACTTCATTAGGAAAATAAAGGATGGTATTGGATACCTACTTTATGACCTTGAGATTCTTAAAAGATCTCATCTTTGAGAATATGATTCTTATAGGATGACTCTCTTGAGAATCAAGATAAAAGTGAAGTAAAGAAACTCATTTAATCTTGAGATGATAATGAGGCTCCTGAAATCGGAAACTAAATAGACAATTAAAGGTGAAACATTAATACCTCTTCAAATAAGTTTGAGGATGGATTCCATGTGGCAGTTAAGTCTGAAAATGATCGGACTTCATGATATGAAGCTCCTGTGGATCATGACATGGAAAGATGGATATTAGCAATAAAAGTCTAATGTAGACTTCATATACAAGTGTTGTATATGGACCCTCGAGGATCCACCTATATGGGTAAGACCCATTAAGGTGTAAATGGATCTTTAAGAGAAAGAGGGAACCTTATGAGAAGGTAGGGACCTTCAAAGCACGGCTCGTAGCCATAAGCTACACACCGAAGAGAAGACATCGCTTGCGATGAGACTTTATCTCCAGTGACCTTGTTTAAACTCATCAGAATATTGCTAACTATAGCTACACAACTTGACTATGACATCTTCATGATGTAAGTCAAGATTGCATTCCTCTATGAATTCCTCTCTGAGGATATTCATATGAAGTAGCCCCAGGGCTTTATGGTTGAGGAAAGCATGGTGTGCAAGCCAAAGAACTCCATCTTTGGACTCAAATAAGTTTCTTGTAGTTGGAACATAAGATTTGATGAAATTATAAATGTTATGATTTCAGATAGAATCTTGATGAACCATGTGAAGCTTAGTGGGAGTGCCAACGTGTTCATCGTGCTAAATGTATATAATATCCTAATCATTTAGAATGATGAGGATAATAATAAGTGCTTTTATAATCTGGTTGTTCCATAACTTGAGATATGATCTCAAGGATCCCTCTTGGATCTTAATTCTGAAGGTGTTCAGAAGCAAAGAGAAGAGGGTATTGGGACTGACACATTAGTAGTACACCTTGGACTTATTCCATTTTCTGAAAAATTCCAAGAAAGGCTTCCTTCCCTTAAGATGTGGTACTGACCTATCTAAAGGGATAGCACCTCAAAGATTTGAGGAAGTGAATGCTAGAACTACATGCAGTTGTGCATCAGTTACGAGAAGCTGAGTGTATGCTAGATGTGCAAAAGAGCCAGATGTCTGCCATGCAGTGGGAGTAGTAATCTGTTACTAATCCTACTCTGGAAATAAAACACTTAGTTGCAGTAATAACAATATCTTTAAAAGATGATGAAACATAGAGATAGTGATCTCAAAGTCTTATCTTCAAAAGTTTAAGACCTTGCAAATAGTGATCTATAAGGGTCTTTACTTTAGATACCTTAAGAGATAGAGATCTCCAGGAATGAAGGTATTCTGATAAGGATTATGGGAATACTGGTTATGATAATTAATAAGATGTAGTGTCAAGGACACTATAACTAATAAAATTGAGTATTGGTTGCATAAGATGCAACACTCGCATTGGATGCGAGCACTGTCACTAGGAGATATGCAAGTGTCGTAAAAGGACTTGGCATAGTCTCTTGGGAACAGACTGACTGATCAGCTTACCTAGCTATTTTCTAAATAGCCTATGATTGTCACATGAGTGTGGGTTTAAATGATTAGCCCATTAATGGCTCTTTGGGCTAGTGGGAGATTGTTGGAAATGCAAGCCCACGACGAGCCATTATGCAATAAATGTTATTGCAAATCACTCCTTAATCTGAAATAAAGAGTACATAATTTGCATAATAGGTCCCTTAGTACAATTAGGGTTATGTACCATGGCCATCTTAATGATCATACAGCTGTTGATTCAAGTATTGAATCATAGAGGATGGTGCTTAGATGAATATCTAATGAGTTAGATTGAGGACTCATCAAGCACCGTCAAATGATTGTTAAGAGATGATCTCCAGCCTGAGTAGGAGATGGCAACCCTATCAGTTAGTCTGATATCTGACCGACCTCTTGATGCATGTCCTCTGCATAGGAATAGAGATTCAGAGGTGTCAGATGAGTTAGGTCAAAGAATTGACTTAACGAGATCGAGATAACCAAAGTCATATATCGTATGCTGTCATGATATAGGCACACATCCTCTGACCGGAGATAGATGTTTTACTATATGTCTGAGTATGTACATTTGGCAGACCAATAGGTTGATGACCTAATCAAGGTCTATACACCGGCGCGCTGGTGTGCATATAAGGGCATATGAGTAATGCGATCTCTCAAAGGGATCATACAGGTTCAGTTACTGAACCGGAAGACATGAGCTCACTCATGAGATATTGGGAAGAATCAAATTCCATGCGCATGGTCGTCTCGCTTTGGAAGCTTGACTGAATTTGTAGGTTTGATATATACTTTTGGAAAGTATATGATCAAGACCTATGTATGATATATGCTTTTGGAAAGTATATGATCGATACCGATTCCCAATGATCGAATGAGAAACTTACTGATAAAACCATGAAGTAGACAGTATAAAGTTGATCCAATACTTCGGGTTTAATCTGAGTCTTCCAGTGTGCAGGATGTACAGGTGTTGGGAATACCTGAGGGTGATGTGATCATAAACGATTGTATAACCATGACGCTTCCATTCCTAGGGAGTGATGAAACGGGTCTGGATTTTAGTGACTCCTCCCAGTAGAGAAGTGATCTGATCTTGGTCCAAGTATTGGACATTGATCTGAATGTGATTCAGATCCAATGAGAAGATTAGATTTACGGTCTTGATTTAATCAAGCATCTATGGGAGGCCCGAGATCTGGATTTGAGATATGATCTCAATATCCATGTCACTATACGTGGAACAATACAATCACCCTGTCCTTATCTCCAAGTATCTGCGGAGAAAGCGCATTATCCTTGAAGGAGTTCATGGATAATTCTATTTTTGATAACATGTATCCGAGCATTGAGAAAATGGATAATTAAATGTGATTTAATTATCATGAGTAATATGAATTTGATTCATATTATAAATAGAGAGTTATCTAAGATAATTGAATGTGATTTAATTATCAAAGATGTAAGTAATATGAATGTGATTAATATTATTTGAGAACAAGAGAAATGAGATCCAAGGTGATTAAATATGATTTAATTATCATGGATATGACTAATGTGGATAGCAATATCCATATTAATCAAATATATTATAAATGTGATTTATAATATATAAGAGAGAGATGTTTGTAATTTACATTTGTTAATTAAATGTTAATGTGAATTGGATTCACATTGGACATTAAATTGAAAATGTAATTTACATTTTGTTTTGGGTTGTGAATGTGATTCACAAATTTCCAATAGCATGATTGCAATGTTCACAAAATAAATTGGATTTATTTTTGTGAAATAATTTGCAACAAAAGTTGTTGCAAATATGGGAGAGGATCATGAGATAATGTAATCTCATGTAATAGGAAAAGGAAGCTCCCTTCCTAATAAGGAGAGGGGACGGCCACAATTCCATAAGGAATGTGGTGGCCGTCTACCCTCCTTATGGAAGGAGGCTTGCCTCCTTTCCTATTTCTCCAATGGAGATTGATTTGATATAAAATCAAATTATATTTATTGTATATTTGATTTTTTTATTAAATTAATTGTTGTTGTGTTTTTAGCAACAAATCATGACCATTGAAAGAAACACAAATTAATGTGGACCATTAGATTTGTGTTGACACATGGATTGAGATCCATGGATCCCAAAACCCTATAAAAGGAGAGGCACCCCATTGCTCTTCAAGACACAACATACATAAGTTGAGACAACAAGTCTCTCTCTCTTTCTCTCTACACGTCTAGTTTCTCTCTCCCTCTCATGGTCGTCCACCATGGATGCCCTAGAGAGTTCTCCATCGCCGCGGCATCGTCGTTATGCTGCCCGATGGTTTGCTCGTGGATCTCCGTCTCCTTCGGTGTGCCTCGCTCGTGAAGAAGACGTCGGATCTCGTGTGTCGAGATCAAGAGATCCTACCGTCTGGATCATCAACATGGATTGCGAGAAGCACGCGGTTCATCCTTGCGCTCGCAAGCGTCTCCTCCGTCGGATCGGACTTGAGACAGGAGGTCTCTTCTTTTAGAGACTCGATCGCACCCACGCTTCAAGAGGTAATCCTATTACTTGTTTGTGGTTTAGACGAAACGATCCGAGAAGTGTTCTTGGATCATGTGGTTTCGTCGTATAATTTTTTTTAAATCCCGCTGCATCGAGCAACTAGTCCGACTAGTCGCTCCTCGTTGTATCCGATACGACGATCACGCTTCGATGATGCGCTTGAGGATTTTTACCATATCCTTCAGGTCCCTCCTAATTTATACCGTGCTGGTCTTTCTACTAGAGATCAAAGAGTCAAGGTTGGAAGGGGCAGCTTTTCTTCGTCACCTATAGATACTGAATTTAGTTTAAAACCGTATTGCATAGATACACATGTCGTAACTGATGTTTCATATGAGAAGTCATACTACTTGTTACGCAGATGTTTGGAATCCTTCGAAGAATTATGTAAGGCCTTCTTATGACTCTATGGGTAGAGGAACTAGTGTCGCCAAGGGAGGGGCATGCAACCTCGAGGCCCCGGGTAGAAGCCTTGTTGACCGCGATCCCAACTGTTACTTTAGCTGCGATGGTTGGGGGACATGTTGCTTGGCACACTGAGGTGCTGATCTGACGGTGTTGGCCTCAGCACTTGCGTATTTTAGCCCGGTGCTCGAGCACGGGCCAAGTAATCGTTGTTGGTCAGCTAGTGTTTCGCTTGTTACTTAGAGTTAACACTCGTGTACGGGCCAATGTAGTCCACATTGGTCGGTATTCCGAGTGGGAGTGCTAAGAGGGGAGTTCCGGAAAATGTGGTTAATGAAGTTGGTGATGGGACATGAAACTCATGTGCGTAAGGAGGATTGGGCTAGTCGCGAAGATTCATGGGTCGGAATCTAGATTGTGAATCGGAAG
This sequence comes from Ottelia alismoides, assembly GCA_037367405.1. Taxonomy (NCBI): domain Eukaryota; kingdom Viridiplantae; phylum Streptophyta; class Magnoliopsida; order Alismatales; family Hydrocharitaceae; genus Ottelia; species Ottelia alismoides. The sequence continues at coordinate 464,834 of JAZKJV010005913.1, read as the reverse complement.
TATCAATTGTGAAGTAGAGCTAAATGAACGTGTTGGGAACTTAGTTAAGATGCACTGTACCCCACCACATGCCTACGGAGGCACCCCAATCCTAAGGTATTCTTTTTGCCTTGGAGTCATAGAGTGAGGTCTCACCAGACCACTGACTATCCACAAGGCTTGGTTACTCATATCCATATCTAATAACCATAATAAAAATGTGATTCTTGTGAGATCTGATTACCTAGTTTCTCTCTCTTTTGCACTCATTTAAATTATATCCTGCTTGTTGTTGTATAGTTTTATCTAATTCGTATTGGACAACTTTTCTCATGACGTACCTACATATGGATCTGCAGGTCCTCGACAATGAGCAGTTTGGAGATATCACTTTTAGTGCAGATTCACTACACTTCTTGTAGCACAGTTGGTAGTAGTTTTCACTGTCTTTTTTACTTGTAGTTTCTGAGAGACATGGCATGTAATATATAAATTGTGGGAATCTATATTATGCTTACATGTATTTTTTGTGGACATGGAAATGGATAATAGAATGAAATGGAATTGGTGAATGGAAATACATGTTCTTGTGAACAGGCTGAATGCAATGGGAAGCAAAAAAATATTTCCTTTGCATGTTTCTATTTTCTCCTATTTTTGTGAATGTCAAATATTCGAATGTGGAATATATGTGCGTGGATTGGTTTGCCAAGTACTCGAATCCTAGAGGCGTCACACATATCATATTAGATAAGAGGATGTGATGACTCTTAACCTACAAAACATCATACGATTTTAGGTCTCCAATTACTTTTAAAATAATGGTAGATGTTGACCCTCAATGGGTTACACCTATTAATAATACTAAAAAGGAGTTCTTCAACTTCCTCTAGCATTTGCTGCTACACATATGCCCTCTTCGCCCATAAATGGGTTGCGCCATTCTCTGACACACCCATTCCAATCTACCTTCCACCGGATACGTCAATTTATTCTCCTTCCATTTAAGTGTTTCCTCCCTCTGTCCTTTTTTAACGCCCATCAATTAGAATATGTCCTCTATACACCCCTTCCTTACCATATGCGCACCATGCACCTCTACTTTCTGAACCCTAAAAGGGTTTTCTCCATTTCGTTTCACTGTCATTTTCTTCAACCCATTCCTCTTTCTTACATGCTACTTCATTGTTCTCTTTGTCAGCCTCCATCGTCTGAATCCCTAAAAAAGGTATCCAGCTTTCCCCTCCCTCCGACTCAGGTTGTCATTTTTGCATCACCTCGAAGGACCATGATATTTTGATCTTTTATATTGACTTTGGTTCTCGATGATTTCGATGGCATTCCTGCAACAGTTCTAATGCTAAACAATTATTGAAATTTATTTTGTTCTACTTATTCTCTCGAATTGTCTTTATTGATTTTTCAAATGTTTTCCTTTCGAAATGCGTTAACATTGTTATTTACGTTTCTTCCTTTTAGAGGAACGTGTTGTTTTAGTTTATCTTCTTGCTTTGGGTCTCACCTATATCGTAAGTGTTCCTACGACATTGTAGCTGCTAGGAAGGGATGGATTTTTAGTTTGGTTTCCTACACAATTCGTCAATCTTATACCTTAAATCTTCTTACTACCCTTGGTTTTTTAACTATGTATAAATCAATTACCATAGATCAATTTCTCCGAATGCTATGTCTTTCTTCATGTAATTATTATTTCCATTCCTAAACATTCATAGATATCTAATCTACTATAACCATGATTTGTCATTGTTGGGACTTTACGTGCATTGATTAGAATTCAAGTTATTAATCAAAAGAATTAATGCATGTGGAAATATCGATTCAAGTAAAATTTTCTTCTATTTGTGTTATGGATGTTCGCAGAGGTGTGCTTCTTCTATAAATGTTGGTTTATTTTAAAAGAATTCGAGCTTTGTTTGAGTTTTGGATTTGTTTAAATCGTTTTGTTATTATCGGTTTCTTCTTAGTGTTTTGTGTTTTAAATTCTCTGATAGATGATATATCTTCTATACAATATACTAAAACGAGATTATTCTCCCATAGTTTTTGCAAATGACGCGTATATTTCCTAAAATTTGTTCGCGTGTCCCACGTACTTCCTGCAAATTCCACCTTTCCTTCAGCATACCTCTTGGGCACCTTATGTATTTTAACAATGTTTTCCCCTTAAATTCTACAAATGACACAATACCATCTCGAGGCCACTTGGTCATCATGCGTAAATTGCCCTTTGCATTTGCTTGTCGAGAATGATATTCCCTTCCCTCTCCATTTTCCTCCGCTTACAAAATAGGACACTCTCAACCTCTTCGTCCTACCTTTTCACCGCCTCTCTGTGCAGCCTTCTCGCTGCCTTTCGAGATCGAATCTCTTTCTCTCTCTCTCTCTCGGCCTCGTTGCAAAGATTCTTCGTAGCCCCTCAGTCTCTCGGGAACTACATTTCCTGCAAAGGATTAAAGTAAGCAACAATTTGTTTGTTTATGTTCTTGATAAATCATCTCTGCATTTTTTATCCGATCTAGTTTCCCTCTCTTTTGTAACCTCTTGATAACCATTGCATTTTTTTCTTTTGTTTTCATCCTTCCCAGTATCCGTGTTCTCTATTTTTGGTGGTTTCTGATTTGAGCATTCTCTCATTGCTGGATAGATTTCTGCATTTTTTGCTTCGATTTCGTCATCTCCAGAGCCCGTTATTTTCTCAACTCGAGGCTTCCTTTCATAGGATCCAGATTCAGAAGCTTTGCATGTCTCTTCACAACGAGTATCTTAGAGCCCACTATAGCCCGTTACTTGCCATTTGTTGTCATATTATCTCTCATTGAAAGTTTGCACGTTGTTCATGTTTCAGTTCTTCAGTATCACTCGATTGTTGAGGATGCAAAGAAACCATGGCAGACGATGGGTCATTCACCGACGTGGGGAATGGAATGGTGTGCTTCTCAAGTTTAAAGTCAAGTTGTCTAATTAGAAGTCTTCACCTATGGTGCTATAGATGGGAGTTGCTGATTTTTACTTGACAGTAATAAACTTTTATAGTCATACATATTGTCCAGCCAAGCTATTGTTGCTCTGTGGATCGTTGGAGGTGGCTCCAATGTCATTCTTGCGCTTGAGCATAGATTCGGGCATTATGGATTTCACGTACGGATTTTGTTGGGTCGATTGATGGTCTTTAATTTGAGATTATGCACACTATTGATTAATATGGAGCAGTGCCGTCCCTGACATTTCATGGGCCTAGGCAAAAGAAAAAAAAAGAGGCCCTTAAAATTTTTTTAATAAGAGCAAATTATCCCTAGAGTGTTTACCATCAAGTATAAAATGAAACATTCTATTTTCGAGGAACAATCAACCCTTATATAATCTCATTAAATTTTTGACTTTAGGATTGAGCTATTCACCGAAAATTCGAATTTATAGTCGGGATGAAAACGGATACGAATATATCCGGATATGTGCTTACCGTATTCGGAAAATTACCAGATACATATATCTGTATCCGACTATTAATCGAATATGGATATGGGTTGTAAAAATTTTCCAAATACGTATGTAGCTATGGTAATGGCTTGAATATCCGTATCCAGATACGGATATCTGTATACAACATATAATATTATTTTATATATTAGTTAATGTAATATATGCCACAACACCATGATATTATTAGCATTATATATAATATAATATAATATAATATAATAATGGTATCAATAAACTTCCGTTTGTTTGGGAATGGACACTAACAAAAGTTACGATACCCTATCCCCCCTTATGCTTCCGGTCAAGAACACATGTTACTTCGACTCTACCTCTTGTCATGATGCAATTTATTTATATTTCATGGTCGTTTTTTTAAAATCATTTTGAACTTTGATAGAAATTCAACTCGTATTCATATGTGATCTTTATTCTATCCGTATTTGGATTCCATGTTTATTGAATCTATATTTAGATTCACTCTTTATTTGATTCATATTCGGATTGGCTCTTTATTTGATCCACATTCGGGTCCGCTCTTTATTTGATATGTACTCGGATTCGAATTCGTATCGGTATTTTTAAGGATATGATTTCCTTAAGCATATCCAAATCATATCCATATCCATATCGATATTCGATAGAGATAAAATAAATATGGATATAGAAATAGGTATATCCAATCCGTATCCTGTCTGTTTTCATTCCTAATTTATAGATGCTTATTTTTCAGTAAGTTGTTTCAATGACAAATTCTATTTTATCCCTAACCTAGAAATTAGATTACATGCAAACTTGGGCCCCTAAAATTAGTGGGCACTGGGCAATTGCATTTTAAAACAATGCCCAGGGCCGGCCCTGATATGGAGGAATCATATATCGTGGTCACAGATCGATTTTTTTCTATTTGTGGATATGATGCATTTTTTTAAGTTGGCTTACAAGATGTATGCCTATGTCACGTTCTTGATGCATGCAATTCTTCTAGGAATTTGGATCGAACCATCACCCTTGATTTTTTTCCTTCCCGTTTGAACATTTTTTGGATGTTAAAATAAGGTTCTTAATACTTATGTACAGATTGGGGTGGGTGGTTCATGACATGACTATGTGTGTTGCATTAAGTTGCTCGGCAGGCTTAATCAAGAGATGATGGATGTCGTTGCTTAGTATGTCTGGAGGAATTCTAGTCGGTGGTCACAATTCGATCGTTGTTTGTTGTTCGTGTAGATGATATAGCTTTCGATTGGCCTATTAGATCTTTGCCTACATCATGTTCTTCTTTGCATTGTTCCTCTAGATTTTGGAAAGTATCATCACGTGTTGACATTTTTATTCTTCTTTGCACCATTTTTCTACATCATGCTTTTCTCAGGGGGCTTGTCGAGTGGAGGGGTCGATGCACCGATGTATGGCGTCAAATTAATAACTATTGCATAAGATGCTACTTACTTATAGGGGGAGACTCATGCTCAATGAGAGGAGAGGAGTAAGCTAACAATAGAGGATACTACTGGGTTCAATAGAATTGAAGATGATATAGCATTGAGTACCCCAGCTCTTGAGAAATGATTGATGCAATGCAATGCTATTTTGAAGAGTCCCTTTTATGTCTTTCAAGCGAATCAAGGAAGGTCCAAAATTTATTACTTCTATCCGTCATCCAACAGTATCTCCAGCTGTCAACCCAATTTATTACCAGTTTTCTCCACTCTTTAACCATCACATTCTTCCTATTTAGTAGGCACGTGGCTGATATGCCTTAAAAAATGGGTATAGCTCTTGCCTCCAAACCCAAATATCTAATCTTCTCACCAAAGGCACTCTGTTCCATTCTCTTGGTCTCAACAATCGATTGCGACACCTTCTGTTAAGATTTCTCCCAACGAAGTCCAATCTCTTTGTATCGAAGGAGATTGGTCGCAGCAACAACTTTTTGGCGCTCCCCGTCTTGATGACCAATTACACCCTCACTCTTTCCGTTTGGTTGGTGGGTTGGGTTGGGGTACATCGGTGTACTCCTCCTTCCAACCCTCCCAACCCTCCTCACAGTTTACTATTAAAAGGGGTAACCTAACCCAATTTAACCTAGCAACCAAACAGACCCTTACAATTGGTTGTTGACATGTTTTCTCTATTCTCATGTACGCCTCCATCTCTCTGTCAGTACAATCGTTTCTACACAGGATGGATCCACGTCTGGAGAAGGTGAGATCCTTCCCTTTAAAAATCCACCAGGATTTGATTGGCTCAAGAACCATTTTTTGCTCCTTTATGGGCCCAGCCGGTCATCTTCATGGCCACGACAGCTTCCGCGGCAACGACCCAATATAGGGCTGCATCATTGTAGAACTCCGCCATGGCAGAGCAGCGACAACAACAAGTTGGGGAGGCCTTCTGCAAGCTCCAGGGCAGTGAACAGAATCGTGGATCCATTTTTCTTTCCCTTCTAGGATTTGTGTTTGGGAAAAATGTTTTTGTTTTTGGTTTGTAGAGCTTCCGTTGGTGAGGAGGAACTCACTCCAACGATTTCAGAAGAAGCGCCCCATCATTACTTAGAGTACCATATATCTTGTTCTTACTTTGATTATTATAAATTATTTCTTTATTTCTAGGTATCTCATTTTATCCATAGGCTTTGATGAATACACTAGATTTTTAGATAATTAATAGTTTCATTATTATGAAAAGATGGATATTCTAAATTTCTAAGCCAATTTATTATTTTCTTTTTATTATGTTAAACATTTCTCAATGAATTTATTCACCTCTGATGTTAAAAGGTTTTTAGGACTCGCGCAATCTTCATTTTGTGTTTCTTTCTGGAAATGTATTGCAGCTTTTTCAATGATACATGGATTATTTTGGATCGATTTTCATTTATTTGGGGATATCTTATTCTGGTAGGAAGCTTTACATCTCAATTGCGTGTGGTGATCCATATCTATATTATCCATTTCCACAACGATAACCTTTTTTGAGTTATCACGCATCTCTATTTTCCCTGTTTTCCTTGCTGTAAAAGAATGTTCACACTCCTCTCCTAATCTGTGATGGATGCAGATGCATGTTTATGATGCGTAGATATGGTCAGCTTCTTTCCAACTTCTCTCTTATCTCTAAAGTCTCTTTTCTACTTTATATCTAACATCTTTTACTATCTTTCTGCTTATTGCAGGAGGCCTGGTTGTTTACTATTCGATGAATATAGTACTTTCCAAATTTAGTTTCAGATATATTATAAAGGGTTTTATTAGTTGTGACCCTATGAGATATTGCAATATTAGTTGTACCCCTCCTTTTTTCAATATTAGTTGTGCCCCCACCTTCTTTCACAGTTATCATTTCCACCTTTTTTGCAATATCAATTCTGCCCCCGACCAAGCTTACAAAAGGAAACAACTGATAACAGTGCAAGAAGTTGGGGGAAAAACTGATATTGCAAAAAAGGAGAGGTATAATAGAGATATTGCAATATCTCATAGGGGTACAACTGATAAAAATCCCATCATAAAAGTTTTTTCAATTATCTTATCTCTTCTTCATTATTTTTCCTAGAATATTTCATTCTTTTTATTTTATTATTTCATTTAATCTCCAATGATTAAATATTATTATCTACAATGATACTTGCCATTTGGGTCTAAGAGTTTCCTTTTTTTAATGATAAGCAAAAAATAAATCTCACAACAGCAGCATGATGCAATTTTTTTCTTATGCAGCATAAACATGTGTCGTTTGATCTTGAGATGATCTCATTAGAAAATATCATATTAAGTAGGATCAAATTTGATCTACCTTACAATAAATTTCAATGAGATACTTCGAAAAGATTACATTAGATCCAGCTTGAAAAAAATCTTCTTTATCAATATTTTAACGGAATTCATATATGAAGTGTGCTTATTTTATAGTCTACTTATAATGTCCTTTTGTTGTGTTTTGTATTGTTGTTTATGGATAAAGAGTTGTTTAGATGATTTCTTTCCCTTTTCCATGTAAAAAAAGTGTCTCGCCCTCCATTGTATCTTGTAGCTCACTTTGAAATTTCATTGGTTAACACATTGAAGACAACAAAGAATCAATAAGATTCAAAAAATGCGACAAAGTGTGAGATAATTCACCATGAATTAGCTGCGTTAAGTTTATGTTTTTGTTTAATATAAGAACACATCCGTCTAACTCAACTTAGGGTATTTTCTTCTAGCTTCTTTGCCAATTTTCTTTTAAATTGAATTTCCATTGCCCTTTCCCTATCGGTTATTGATAGTCGGTCTACATTATAACGTTTGTGTTTGTTTGAGTTTAGATGTTGTCCTTTATTTATTATCAATTGATTTTGCAAGTTAATGGAACTCATTATGGACATTTACACAAGATACGTTTTATGGTGCAAAGCTTCCTTTCCTTGTGCATTACACATGCTCCTAGTAATATTATGCATGTGTACTCCCATCGTTGTTATGTCTTAATCGCATACATGTATTTGAGGAAATGTTTAATACAGAGAATATAGAAAGTAATTTAAATGAGCTATGTTTTCATTAAAATAAATTTCAAAATACTCATTTGATTATATTTTAAAAATTATAATGTGACCAAAATAAATTTAAACAACTAATACGACACTCAAATAACAATATCAAACATACAAATATTATGTGCTAAAATTAAAAAAACTTATTTCATGCCTAAATGTACTAAGCCTTCTCCCACTATAAGTAGGGTCATTACATGGATTCTTGCTCAAATCCATGTTGAAAGATTCGGCTATTTGTTACGTTGGCCGTCGACTACCTAACGCAACCCCTGCAAGAGTGGGATTTGAACCCAAATAAAAACTTATTTCATATCTATGTTAATTTTTTAAAACAAATAAGAATCGAGTCCTATGTATGTCCATGAATATCTTTTAGAATTAGTAAATCAAGAAGGTTTATAATTACATCAATTTTAACATACTTTCCCGTGCAAATTTTCGATGCAAAGGCAAGTGGCCAACAGTGTCGTATGGAAGATATTTATTTTGGAAAAAAACTCTGTCCTAACTCTTCATTTAATTTTTCTCACCTCCAAAACTACTAATTTATTTTATGATGCCTGTAATTATTTTGGCGGTTGTTAGGTTTATATTATTTTGAATATTTTTCATAGATTTAATGGAAATATTGTTAAGCTTTCTGCCTTAAGAGCTCCATTTTATGTGGTTCTTTCTTAGAAAAAATATATAAAATTTCTAGTGTTACATGTATGATGTAGTACCAGTTGCTCATGTGATATATGGTTATTATTCATTGTTAGCATTAATGATTATTTTATGTGAAATGATACTTCTCAATATTGCTTATAATGTTCTAAAAAAGTTATGTTCAGTTATTTATTAAATTAAATAAAATTATGCTTCAATATCTTGATAACTTTTTATATTTTTGAAAATATTTCAAAAATTCCCTTCAATCCGCCGCAGAGCGCGGGAAATGCATTAGTGTATTTAAACTTAGAATATTTGACATGTTATGTTAAAAAAACTGAACAATAAAGCACATTTTAGAAGCAGAAATCTTGTTAACAACTTGGATATTAATTAGGTATAGGATTTCTCAATTCTCATCATATCGTCTAGCACATGATGTTACATTTATAGTTGTCTTGTTAGGTCAAGATTTTTGTTATCGTGCTTTTAGATTTCTTTGAACTCAATTTGACCTCTTATATTGTGATTATGATATTATCATATATTGAGAATGTACTGAGATAAGGTCATGTCAATGTATAGAGTTGATGATTTAAAATTTCCAGATTGTATTTAAGTAGAAGTGAATTCCTTTGGGATGGGCAGTCTAGTAAGGAAGAGGATCCTCTATTGTAGAGAGGATTGCAGCAGAGGTATTGTAATCCTCTCTAATTCTTTTTTGGGATTTAGGTTCCAAAATCCAACCTTATGTATGAATCTTAGATTAATATTCTAAATATCCTCCAAATTTTGCTTAACTACGAGATTATTTGCTATTTTATCTTAATGGTTGAACATTCAGATCTTTTTTAAATGGAGTTTAAGTTGCTTAAATTTTGATCGAATATTTGACCATTAAGATAAAATAGCAAATAATCTCTGATCTAAGCGAAATTTGGAGGATATTTGGAACATTAATCTAAGATTCAATTCATAAGGTTGGATTTTGAAACCAAAATCACAAAAAAGAACCACAGAGGAGCAATCATCTCTACAGTTGAGGATCCTCTTCCATGTGGTAAAGATGCTCAAGGTGAAGATTTCCCATTGCATGAAGGGTTATGGTTATCGTAATGGATATAGATCAAGCTTCGGATGAGAGGTTATTGGTGGAGGAATTGGCGGTGATGGATACAACAGACAATTCGATGCTGGCTATGGAGGTGGAGGAGGGACGAGGAAAAGTTATGGCTATAGTTCCGATCACATCTTAGGATATCATGATAATATAGGTGGTGGAAGTGATGGCCGATGAAGGGGAAAATGGTGTAGACAAAGTGTTTGATGTTGTCATTTGTAATTACAGATGGTGTAGACAAGGGGAATCTATATTTTCAGCGGATTGTAAGTTGGATGTATAGGTGACGAATAGAAAGGTTAAAGATGGTAGAGATTATTGGTGTAGGAAATGTAGGCTTGGGGTGGTGGAGGTATAGGTGCCAAATTGATGCATAGAATCAAGACATGTTAGTTGGGATGGGATGTACTATAAGTGAAATTCTAACTCAGAGGAAATAGATAGATATAGATTAGTTGGCGGTGTGATGTATGCACTAGTTGGAATTTGGAGGAGTACACAATGATGGAGTAGGAATTGGAGGTGGAGTAGTAACACAATTATATTAGTAGGGAAAATATTCTAATGTGACAAATTTCAACTTGAATTTTTAATTTCAATTAGATAAGGCATTTTTCTCATTATAGGTTTAACGATGGTTGCTACTGGTGCTTGGATGTGGGGCTGCCCTCTTGAGGGGAGCTAACTTGGCTCCCACCGCCTCATTCTTCCCATTTTTTATTTTTTTATTGAAAATTGCTTTCCTGAATTTTCATCAATATATCCCTATATTATGTCCTTCAAATTTCATGCGAAACAGAGATTCCTACGGCCTCCATCTAGACTGGGTCATTTTTAGCAATTTGTTTACCTTTAAAAAAAGATTGTTTGGATGGAGGCCGTGGAAGTCTCTCTTTCGCATGAAATTTGAATAGCATAATAAGTGATATAGTGATGATTATTCACGGAAGAAATTTTCAAAAAAAATAAAAACAATGAGGAAAATGGGGTGTGGGAGCCAAGTTAGCTCCCCCTAAGGGGTAACCCCATTTAACTCATATGTGTGTGTGGGGGGGGGGATTTGATGGGGTTATCCCTTGAAGCAGTCAACATGGCTGCCCCTCCCCCTATTTTCGGTGTTTTTTTCGAAAAATATTGCCATGTATATTCTTCTTAAAGTATGAATATGCTAAAAAAACTCCAATTGTGCTCACATGCAGATGCTGAACATTTTTGGCTAAGAACTCTAATGGCCAATGCTTATAGTGCAGAAGTTGCTCCACCATACATTGTTCACCATTCAACTTCGAAAAATAAAAAAATATTAAGTTGCATATTCATTAATGAAGTTGATAAATATAATCATTGAATACTTGGAGCCATTTTTGTAAGTTTTCGAATAGTAGATGCACGACCAAAGTCACCCATTGCATCCCTATGTAAAGAGAACTCTGCATTGATGCAATCAATTTTCTCTTCGTCGTTGCATAATAAGGTTTCCATTGTATCATGAAAGACTACCATAATGTGATGGTCTAAGGATACATTATCATACTTATAAAAGAATTATGGATTTAACTCGTGTTCTTCTCCTAGCCTCATGAATGAATCCCATAAATGGCTTCTTGTCGCTATCTACAATGCGCAATACCTTTACAACTGGTGCAGATATACCAACAACTATTGCACATTCATTTCAAAATGATGTGTTAAGTACAATCTCATAAAGTTCTGCTTCCATTGATGTTTTAGAGAATTTATGATCAACCCATTCCTTTGATGCAACCATTGAAACTAGACCATCCTTTTTATCAAGAAGACTTCACGTTGTCAAAAAGTTAGTTGCCAATCTAGTAACAACAATGATGAATTTCCGTTTCATCATCTCTATTCTATCGTTTTGACCTTAAAAACCCTAGTAAAATCATGTAAATACCCCTAATTCTTGCATTTTATCAATCATACATCATTGTGTATATAGTGTATAAAATATGATTTTTAAAACCAAAATTATAGAATAAACAAAAGAAAAGAATAAAATATTGAATATATTTTATGACCCGAAACCTTGAGACCTAGGCATCTCGATGGCTAGACCGATAAGGAATAAAGTAGGGGGAGATAAGGGCCAAAATACCAATTAAATTCCTTTCATTTAATTCATTTTCCTTCATTTTTGGGACCTATTTTTGGTTCCACTTTTTACACCTCAAATAAAGAAACTTCGAGCATAAAAATTGTAGATAATTAAATATAGAAAAATACAAAATTTAATTCACACAAAACAATATACAAATAAAAAGATATACCCAGAATAAGTTTCCAAAATCTCAACTTCTCATATCCGTATCTCTTAAATAAAAACTCAAAATGTATCGAAATATTAATTGTATATAACTTTTAAAAAGCTATTTAATGAAGGTGGTTTCATATTTTTTAGAGTTACGATGTGGAAGTTAGGTTTTGGACCCATATTGTATACGTGTACCGATTAAAATATTCATTTTATTTAATATTTTTTATTTTATAATTTTATATTTTTATAATTTTGTAAATATTATTTATAATATATGTATATATTAAAACTGAAATAAAAATAAAAGAAATCATTAAAATAAAATACCTATATAAAATACATAGGTAAAATATCTATGTCTATACTTATAAGATAATACAACTATTTATTTAATTATATATATATATATATCTTATATCAGAAAAATAAAATAAAAATATATTTAAGTCCATAAAATTAAGTTGTAAATTTGTAAAATAATGAATTTAATTAATAAAATAAAAAATGCAAAATAAAAGTTAAAGACTAAAATCCATAGACAAATATACCTATATATCCCTCAAAATTTTAATAGATATTCTAGACCTTGAGAAAATAAATAAATATTACAATAAATACTTTATAAAATAATAAATATTTTTCATTTTATAACCTAAAAATAATAAAATCATTTGTTATTTTATAAATATTTTCCAGGAATTTTTCTGGTTGGTCCACGTGGACCAACCAAATCTCCCCGTTGGTTGACATCGGTCAACTCTCTAACTGAGGCCTGCTCCTTGTCAGAACTGAGTTTTTTCCCCCATCTTCGTAATTTTTTCAAGGTCGCGTCTTTCACCTTTTCATATCGCAGTCTTCTTGACTTTTCTTCCCCTTAGATCGATGATTCATGCCCATGGATTTCTTCGGGGAGTGGATCGTTGCATATCGCGACACGCCTCGTTCTTTGGAGTTGTTCGACCTCTTACAAAAGATAACCCTCTCTTCCATTCAAATTTTGGACCTCTTTTTGACCTATCCTCCCCTGCCCTTGGGGTTCGTTTGGTTGCAGGGTTGGGTGGGGGTACTCCTATGAATAGTTACTGTGAGGAGGACTGGGAGGTTTGGAAGGAGGGGTACTCCGGGTTGAACCAACCCAACCCTGCAACCAAACGAACCCTTGGAGTGTTCTGGATTGAGAGTGTGATATGCCTTCTCCAGGCGTTGAGAGGAAGGCAAGGCGTGGTCAGGAGCTCTTCCACATATCTCCACAGCCGCATTGGCGTCGAGGTACCATCTTCCCGGTTCGTCGGTGAGGGACTGTATTTTATTGCATTTTCTAGCTTAGGTCTAGTCTTTGGTTTATTTCGAGCATTTATTTTGTCGTTTGATTACGCATCCTAGCCTAGATTCCACCCTCGAAGTTTGCCATACCCAAGTTCCGGTGAGCTCCTTCCACCGTGCTAAACCTGCCTACCGACCCGCCAACCACCCTCCTTTCATTCCCCTTTCGCTTCTCACTGATCATCCACCTTCCATTCAACCTCCTACAACGCGGAGCAGGATCTTGAGCTCCCCATCCTCCGCATCGTCGGAGTTCGACCACCCGAGCCATCCCCACCTTATTTCTTCGTCAGGAGGGTCGAGGCACTTTGCCTACCTCCTTAACCTATTTTGCCAGTACTTGGAATGAGACACGTGCTGGAAGGAGGTTTTGCGAGTCATCGATGCTTCCTGGGGCCGCCATTGTCTCCGACTTCGCGGTGTCCCTACGGTGCTTCTCCACACATTTTCGCCGCCCCCAACCAACAAATTACACCTGCGGGAGTCTATCTGGCAATTTTGACTTCAACAGCCGTCGGAGGAGGGAGATCAGGCTTCTAGAACTTTGTCGCGGCGGAGTTATTCCCCATTCTTCCTCATCACTTTCCGCCGTCACATCAGGAACGCATGCCCAATTTTGATCGTAGGCATTAGATGTCAGCACGTATTCACCATTGGATCATCCCAGACGATCTAATCCTAGCCGATGGGATCGAACCATCATCGGGCGCCAAGAGCGCAACACGTTCTTAGTGAAACAGATCGCCATTTTTTGTATTTACCATTCGAACCAGAAACATTCATCGGCCTTTATTATGTTTTGTAATATTTACGCATAGACCCCCAATGTTTTGATATTTACGGTTTGGTCCTTATTAGCGAAGCTCACGTGAGCTTGGCTGTTTTGCACGCAAGGGTACGTAGTCTTATGTATTTCTAATTAGTCTGCAACATTTTGTTTTAGTTATAAAGTTTTGGTGAAACTTCAAGTAGGCCCATGAAGTTTCTACTAATTGCGTTTTGACCACGCCAATGTGGCTCACGTGTTCAAACACGTGAGTTGCACATTTTGCACAGAGGCCCTTGGGGTTTAGATTATTTCGAATTAGTGTTGTAACTTTTTATTCCAATTATAATATTTTGGTGAAATTGCATGTTGGCCCTTGGATTTTGTGATATTTACATATATACCCTTGTTAGTAATGTAGTTTCTCTTTGTTATATCTATTTATTTAAAATAGCAAATTAACTCGAAAAAATCCAAAAAAAAAGACATAGCTTCCTATTGCATTGATCTTTCATGTTATATTTTTTATTTTGTATTTTAAGCTTTTTAATATTTATAAAAAGTCAAAAACATCACCTTTTGTCCTTATTTAATAAAGAAAATACATAAAAATTATAAAACCCTTTTGAAAAATTCTAAAAAAATATATTTATATTTATTATAGTATTTTATAACTTCAGACCAAAAATTACTAAAAAAATTAAAAGATAACTTATAAAATTTGAAAACCCCCCTTAAACCTTTATAAAAATATGAAAAATCCTTAAAAAATATATCTTTTCTATTTCTAAATTTTCTTTATATTGTTATATACATATATATTAAAATTAATTTTTAGATTTTTTGACACTATTTTATATCTTTAATCTCCAATTTAGTTTCGGATATTATTTTAAATAATGTTTTGGATATTTTTGTCTTTAAAATTTTATAAAAAATTAGCAAAAAATCATATAAGATCTCAAAAATAGTAAAACATTATCAAAAAATAAAAAGTATATTATTTCTTATATTTTGACTATTTTTATCTAATTTTATATAGATATTATATCTCTCTTACCTATATTGTATCTATATAGAGCTTATTTATATTTTAAAAGAAATATATAAATTTAAAATTTAAAAAGAAAATATAAAATCAGAAAATTAAAAATCAAAATAAAAAAATAAAAAACAAATAAAAATTTATAAAATTAAAAACCCACAAAAGAGCACACATATAGACAAATACACCACATTCACATTTTGTGCATCATTGCCCTGATCTATCCTGCTTGTTCCATGTGTTCGACACTCTACACATACTTGCACACTATACACATCTTTGTTGTAGAGTTATAATAAATTTTAACTCCGCACATTTATATTTCATTGCTTGATTTATTTATTGTGGGTTAATTATTGATCGACCCGGGTTTCCTGAGCGGTCGCCTCAGCGACATCGTGATCCAGCCTTGTGTGGACTACTTTAGACCCACGTAATACTCAAGTTATCATGCAAGATGAATAATCTCATAATTAAAGAATTTTCTCATTAACTGAAGAAGAAAATTGTGGTTGTAAATAAATTTTGTAATCTTCGGCAGCTTTAATTACCTTTTCTGCTCTTGGAATTTGATCAAATTTTTTCAAGATCAAATTCAAGCAATGTGCAACACAAGGACTCCAAAAAATATTACCGTAGTGTCTTTTCAACATTTTACCTACAACTTGATAATTTGCAGCATTATCTGTTACGAAGTGGACCACATTCTCATATCCAACATAGTCCATACAATCTTTGAAAATTTGAAACAATAATTATGTTGTTTTTGAATGTTGAGAAGCATCAATGGATTTCAGAAATACAGTACCAGCAGCAGAATAAATCAAAAAATTCATTAACGCATGTCACCTTTTATCTGTCCAGCCATTTGTCATTATCGTGCACCCGTTCATCTTCCAAATCCTCATGTGTATTTCCACATGGGCCTTTAGCTCAATAATTATTTCCTTCATCAGTGGTTCACAAACTGCATGTGATGTTGGCTGCTTATATATCCAAATTTAATTGATGCAATCCTGTCAATCATCATATGAAAACTAGGGAGAGAAATAGCATTAAATGGAATTTTTGCATCATACAACCAACCAGCAACTAGCATATCAACTTTTTCAACTCTATCTTTCCTTTGAAACACTGATTTCACTCCGGGTTGAGCCCCTGGTGTTGTGCTTGATAGCAAAAATGTGGACTTAATAACCTTTGAAATAGAATCTCCAGTTAAATTTGTCTTTTGAAAAGATCCATCTATAATAAGATCATCTTCATAGTTTTCCACACTGAAAGAAGTACATGAAGATGTAGAAGTTCTCTTCCTTTTTTCAACTTTATATTCATCAAGATTTGTCTCCATTTGAAATTGGATATGCTTTGGCACCCTTTTATAAGGTGCAACCGAACCTCTCTTCTTAGCTAAATGTTTCTTTTACCCAGTGAATTCCACTACCTGGAAATAGCTTGGAATAGTACATGCATTTTTTGTACCATTCTCTATCAAAGTGACATACTGCCAAATGTCATTTTTTGCCGCACATTTGCTATAATGTACACTAACGATTCCGATGCAACATTAGCTTCAACCGGTATTGGTACATCTTGTGCCCCTTCCATCTACAATAGGTAGATTTATAACATTTTAAAAAAATATATCTTACATATTATAAATAAAAATTGTATATCATCATAATCCAATTAAATATAAAAGTTTTGATATCTTTAATCATAATTCAATTAATCGAACAAACCATCATCCATAATTTCATCGTAATACATTTCTCATAAATTATCACTATTTTGTATATCATCATAATCCATTTCTCGTAAATTATCACTATTTTGTAATAAAAAATTACAAGCCATAATCTTAGGGTATTGTAATGCATGATCCACGAACAAACCATCAGATCATCTTTCTTCCATGTTGATCATGTTTGAAAAATGATGAATCTCCTCCGGCAATCATGTCGTGAAAATGTCTTACCAATCTATTAGACAAGAATAATTGAGATGAATGTGAGTAGTTGGTGTCATTCAACTTCATTACATCAAAGAATGGGTGTGATTTTAATTGGCAGGCACAATACCATAAGAAGGTTCACATCACATGTAGCTAATCGTGATTTGGTTGTAGAAATAATCCAAATCAATCACCTCCAAGATAGAGGGACAAAGTGTCAACTCGCACCAAGTATAGGAAAGATTTGAATCAAAGGGAGCTCATGGAAAAAATAATGGGTAAATTACAATTTGGGTTCTCATTTATGGGTCCGATCCCAGAATGAGTCCCGATTTTTAAATTGTAACAATTCGGGTCTAAGGGTCATTAATGTAAGGAACTTTTGGAGGCTAATGACGAGTATGCCCTTATTTAAAAGTTGGAACCCAACTCCCGTTCCCTTCCCAACAAGGGCATATTCGTCATGAACCCCAAAATTTCCATTTCCTAAATGATCCTGGGACCCGAATCGTTACAATTTAAAGATCGAGACCCATTCTGGGGTCGAACCCATAGATAAGAACCCAAATTATAATTAACCCAAAAATAATTGCACCAACAAGATGGGAATGAGGGGGTCATTGAAGGGTTGACAGTGCTCTGTCGTTGAGCGAAAGGATGTATTTGGATGACTAAAAATACTACACCCGCCTAACGTGGGAGGCCACTCCAACGAATTGGTTTTCGAGCTAGATGGATTGTCAAAGAGTTGTTAGTTGGCCATCTAACATTGGATGTCACCACTGTCGGCAATGGTTGTCAAAGCCATTTCATTGTTGGGCTATACACGAGGAAAGATGGTTGTCAAAGCCATTTCATTGTCCCAGCAAGAACCAATCGAGAAGTGTCAAAGCGAGAAAAATAATTAAATCATTGAAACAACATGTAACGGAACGGATCGTGAAAATCGGCGAAAGCAGGCGATAGTTGATCGCACGACCGACCCGTTACCAAAATATCAACAAATGGCACATAATGAGCAGAGATAAATGTCAATTCCATAAAATATCTCCAACTAGAGTTCCATTATTACAACTCTAAACTGGGAAAAAAATTAACTAATCTAGAATTTAAAAAAAAATAACAACTCGAGAGTTCCTGTGGGCATATAGATATCCACTAGATCTTCATAGATAAATCGTACCACGCCAGCAATCTCAATGAGCCCGTAGCACGATCCAGAAAATGCAATCAACCTTGCTCTTAACCTGAAATTAACAAACATAATTTGTATGAGCCTAATGCCCAGTATGTATCGGGGTCCATGCATGAGTATTCTAACGGTCCTTGATCCGTTATAAAACATATACTTGGATTTTCATGTATACACATCATTTCGTGCCTAGATAATTCCCATGCATGTCTAAGTTCGATCCCTATCATGTTTAGCTTGACTTCTTTCATAAACATGATTATACATGTAAAGTAGGTAAATTGCATAAGTAAGCATGACAAACATTTATTTCTACTTGTAGCATGATTCATAAAAAAATGCTAAGCAATTTACATACTTATCAAACATATAAACCACTTTACATATTAGCCCCCATGACTTTGATGGTTTAACTTTCTTAAACTAATTTTAGCATAACATGTGATGGTTCATTCTCTTATTAAACCATTCCTTGCATTTTTCATGATGGTTTTTCCTTATAAACCATTTTCTTGCACAACATTCATTTACGTATCTTTTATACGTTTTTCACCGCTGGTACTTGCGGTCCATGGCATGACATGACAGTGTAGCTACAACTGTAGAGGACTTAGCTTTTGCATCCATGGTTCCTTGTAACCATACGCTCCTTGCGGCGTTGCCCCTTGCGGCTAACACGACCCCTTGCGTTCGTCCATATGACTCCTTATGAGTCTGTGCCTTAATTCTTATTTTAAGGTTATCAAACTACAATTATAAACATACTTATATAATTTGTGTAAGACTTTAACACATAGCTTTTGCATATAATTAGCCACGTAATATTTCCTTATTTTTTTAGTTTAATAACTAATAACTAAGTTTATCCATGTATTCGTAGTAGGGATTTCACAGACGTAGTTGTCAAATTGGACGATATTGTTATTGTTCTATTAGTCAGGAACCGTTATTGTATTGGAGTAATAAAATACGATCAATTCACTATATGTATCTCAACAGGGGGTCACCATCTATTAAACCATATGAAACTTAACATAATGTTCAATAGCCTTTACAGATCTGAAGCTGTGCATCACGTTGATTTTCTTTCTTTTCGGAGAATGTATGTCCACTGTTAGCGTATAATAAAATCCATCTACTACCAGCAAACTTGGGGGTTTGAAAAGGGAATACATCGTAGATTAACCAAAGTTTGTACCACGTATTCGTTGTACTTATAAGATGGAAATAATAAGAAACAATTCAATATTTCCGTTAGCATATGTTCATAGATGATAATTCATGATCATGATTTCTAGAACAAGTGTTCCTGGGAAAACAATAAATTGTTGATATAACTTAAATACGTGCTACAATAGGGTTTTAATATTATCAATCCTTAGATAGACTCAATAAGGGACAGAAAAAAGAAGACGTATTCTACAATGAATATAAACAAGATATATCCTAAATCGAATATAAATATCTCTTAAATCAGAACCAATATGAATGAAGATCTGTCTACATAAAGAGGCCTGTAGCCGTAGAGAATTAGAGATCCTTTAGTAAATTTTTTTGTATATGATGAAAAACATGGATATAGATGCGAGAGTATTCCGACTCGTACCAGTGGTTCTTATAGTCTACTTATGTATTTCTACAAATCGGCATCTACAAGAGATCTATTTCCACGTAACCAATATTTAATACAAAAACCTAGACCGATAAATACATTTAGAAATCGAAAACCTAAAGTCGAACATACCTCGATCCAAAGTTTATCTCTACCAACGCGGTTGTCGCGCCTTCTTTCGATCACAGATCCGTGTTCTCCTCCTCGGATTCGACGCCGCTTTCTCCTACGATGAAGAGGGATGCCGGTGAGATATCACCTTTCTCTCTCCAACTCTCTCTCTCTCTCAAAAATGACATGAGGCATGGAGACCCTTGTGGTTTTATTGTTGAGAAAGAGAGGATTTAATGGATTAATTAAATCCATTTAATCCAAGATAATATGTTTGAATTTTTTTTTGTTTAAAGAAGTCAAGCCGTTACACAACATAGAATGAGAGTTACCTGCATTCTTGCTGGGACACAAAAACATACCAAAGGGCCTCGATGTGGAGTTCGAGAGCAGTAGATAAGGAGTTTAGAGCCAATCTCATCTCATCTCTTCTCTTCTCGTCATTCCAAATTCAAAAAAAAGAGATCAAGATAATATTTGAAATTTCCAACTGCAGTCTCCCGATTCTCCAATCTCTTCTCATCATTCTAAAAAAAGGGGTCAGTTTCCTTTTTCCAAACGAAGAAAGGGGAAGGAAGTTTTCTTTTTTGAAATTCAAAATTTCCCAATTAATCGATTTTTTTGGTCTGATCTTTTTGGCTGGACCGGTTTGTTAAACCGATCCTAATCGGTTCAATCACGATCGCACTTTATTTTATTTGAATGACTAAAATCGATTGGACCGATTGGAAGTTGATCGACTCACAGTTGGATCGGTCCCACCGGCCGATCCGATCCAATTTTTAAAACAAGGATTAAAACTTTTCACCTCAAAAGAATTGAACAAATTGATGTGGAGGAGTAGAGAAGCCATTTAAAGATGAGCTTGCAGTAATTGCATGAAGCTCTAGCATCAAGCTAATGACGGTGATGGAACGTGAGGAAAAAGTTATTTGAATGTATGTTGAGAATAAAGTATTTAAAAGAATAGATGTTTAAGAAAGACTATAAATACAGAAAAATACATTTTTGTATTTAAAAAAGTTAGATATGATGGTGTTAGTTCATATAAAATGAAAATTTATAGAGATATTATTTTTAATACAACTTTTGCAAGGACAATGGTGTAAAATCTCAATTTTATAAGTATTTTTATGTAAAATCCCTTGATAATATTTGCACCAAATTCTTTATCTTCCTTTCTTACATGTTATATGATCTTTAAAATCCAACAAATATTGACAGTGATAATGATAAATGTTGGTTATAAGAACTGCTTAAATAATATCGCAACCATTCGAGTAGATATTTCTGGCTTCGTCCATGCCTCCATGATACTTCTAGGCAAGATCGAAGAAGCGTTTCGATCTTCTTGTTAATGAGTCACCTCTTCACTATTGAGCGGCCTAAATTTGTTGTTATTTCTCAATTTGTAAAAAAATAGACTCAAGATCGTATTGGAGTAAAATATAGCACAAATCATATTAATACATAACTGGAATATAGTGACGACAAACATCCCAGTATTCCAAGATACGAAGAACAAAACAAATTCTTTGATGTAAAATAGAAAATATATAACAACCGGGTCATATTGCAATGGCAAATCCCAAAACATGTTGTACCATTCTGATAATTTCTTAAATTCCATTGGAAGTTGATATTGTTGCATTGACTGTTCTTCAACAACTAAAAACTGACCGTTGAAATAGATGAATTGGTCCAAATCGTTGCGGAAAGGAAGGACCGAACGGTCAGATGATAGGTTGCATCCATGGCTACTACCTCCCCAACAGCCACAAGTAGGACATCCTCTTCTCTACCCACTTCCTCACCTTCTACTCCTTGCACCACAACGACCTCCTCCCGCTCCGCCGTGTCACCTTAGGTTCTCAGCCTTCTACTTTCCAAGCTTCTCATTGTCGACATTGTTCTCCATCAAAATCTCTCCCCCGTGTGCATTGTCACACTCGACGTCTCCGCTGCGATCTCCATGGCTTCTTCTGTCGTCTACGATGAACCCACTTTAAGTCTTCGAATAGTAAAGAAGACCGTCACCTCCACTTGACCCTCTCCGACATCATATTTGAAGCCTCTAGAATAAACCCAACTCACCTTAGAGGTCTCCATGGAAGGACCCGTCAAGGAAACAAGTTCCTGGTATTAGACCCACCTTGTCCCCATCATCCAAACCTCCGACTCCGATGTCCCTAGGCCGTCAAGCTCCGTCGCCTCCTCTACGAGTCCCTCTTCTCCGCTTCCAACCCTTCCCGTACCACCTCCGAGCACCTCACGCGTGACACCTGCCCCAACTTCTCATCCACTCCTTAACTACAACCTCTCCCCATCCTTCCTCACAAAGCCCATCTCCTCCCTTGCCCCCACCGTAAGCACCCCCCTCATTTGCCACCTACATCCCCTTCTTGCCATCATGGATTCCTCCCACCTTGGCTACCCATCTCCTCAACACCAACTCCTCTTCGACAGGAAAGACGACCTCAAGGTCCTCGTAATCTCGGAGGACGTCAAGAAGCTCAATATTCCTCGGGCCTCCCTTGGAGACTTCCTCACCAAGCTCCAGGTGGAATCCGCCATGGGCCCAACTCCAACCATTTGATATCTCTAGCGTCATCGCAATCTCTACCGGCTACCGCTCATTGTTGGGACAAGAACCACCTGATATGGATGCGGATACACAATTGATCGCTACCACGGAAGCACGTGAAAGAAATAACAACCAGATATAATGCTGGTCGGTCACCTCTCGTGACCAACAGAGAAGAATGATAACTATAAGAGGAACAAGTACAACTCTCACCGTTACCTCGCTCTCCCACCTCTCTCTCTCTCTCTCTTCTGTCTCTCTCTCTCTTCTCTTTCTCTCTCTCTCTCTATTTCCCCTTTTCTCTTGTGGTATTCCCTCTTGCTATGGTGTAGATGCAATGCTATCACCCCTCTTTATATTTAGCCCAAATAGAATATATAGTCGTATTCCCAATATGACTATAAATAGAATACAACTCAATTAATATTAGGATTAGGAGTCCAAT
Organism: Ottelia alismoides; assembly: GCA_037367405.1. Lineage (NCBI taxonomy): Eukaryota > Viridiplantae > Streptophyta > Magnoliopsida > Alismatales > Hydrocharitaceae > Ottelia > Ottelia alismoides. Next base: position 441,739 of record JAZKJV010005913.1, on the reverse strand, counting down.
CCCATTAGGATTCCTAATCATAAGTTGACTCTAATCCAAACAAACTACCCCTTGACACTACAAGAATTTAGGCTTTTCTGAATGACAACTAGTGACGGTTCAACAACGACCGTCCCTATTGATAGTTTTCGGGGACGGTCAACATGCAACCGTCTCCAATACCCATATACTAGGAGACGGACTTAGGGGTATCGTCTCCTTTTATAATGAAGTAATAGACACGGTCGTTAGTGACCGTCCCCTCTGGCCTCATCAAGTCACTTGTCCATTTCACCCCCCGGGAGGGGCCTTTGGGGACGGTTCTGACCGTCCCCATTGCGCTTCTGTTGGCATCGCGAACGGGCTTGGGACATGGGTGCTAGACCAGATGGGACGGTCATTAGTGACCGTCCCCTCTGCCCTGACCAAGTCACTGGTCCATTTCACACCCCCAAGATGGGCCTTTGGGGACGGTTTTAACTGTCCCCATTGTGCTTCTGTTGGCGTCGCGAATGGGCTTGGGAATGGGTGCTAGACTAGAGGGGGTGGTCATTAGTGATCGTCCCCTCTGGTCTGACCAAGTCACTAGTCCATTTCATACCCCGGGAGGAGCCTTTGGGGATGGTTCTGACCGTCCCAATTGTGCTTCTGTTGGCGTTGCGATCGGGCTTGGGACATGGGTGAGACCAGAGGGGACCATCGTTAGTGACCGTCCCCTCTGGCCTCACCAAGTCACCGGTCCATTTGACACCCCGGGAGGAGCCTTTGGGGACGGTTCTGACCGTCCTCATTGTGCTTCTGTTGGCGTCGCGATCGGACAATCAGAGGGGGCGGTCTATTTTGACCGTCCCTTATGCCCCTCACCATGTCACTGGCCTATCTCACCCCTTGGGAGGAGCCTTTGGGGACGGTTCTAACCGTCCCGATTGTGCTTCTGTTGGCATCGCGATTGACATAGGGGGCCAAAGGGGACAGTCATTATTGATCGTCCCCTATGCCAATGGTCGTCTTTACTAGACGCAACCATCGAGGACGGTCGTTTTGACCGTCCCCGATGGTCATATCGAAAAATAACCCTTCGACCTGTGCACTTTACCATTTCGCGTTTTCCTTCCTCCCCACCGCCCTCTGCCGCCCCTGCGTCGCCCCGTTGCCTTTCGTGCTTGTCGGACTCCTCCATCTACGTTTCTGATGATTATTAACACTTCTTTGCATTTATTATTCTCCATATTGCTCAGTGAAATATGTATGATAGTTTTCCCTCATATATACAAGATGAAGATAAGAAAATTGTATGTCATGTTTATTTCTCTCCATTTTTTTTCATTTTGCCCAATGTTTAACTTGACTCCATATATGATCTTTTCTTATTGTGTTTAACTTATTCATATAAAATATCCATTTAACTTGTTGTTCTATATAACTTTTTCCATATATCTTGTCTTCATATAAAAATATTTACCTCACATGTAACTTGTCCCCATATAACTAAAACATCATGGTGATTGTTATTCTAAATTGTGCAGCAAAATGGATAAAAACATGGATGGATAAGAGATACGATGATTTTCAGCGATATAAGAGAGGAGTGATTACGTTCTTGGACTGAGCATTTCAATTAGAAAGTGTTAATAAGAAATTTGGTGGTTTTAAGATTTTTTGTCCATGTGTGAGGTGTAAGAATATTACATGTAATGTTAGAGAGGAAGTTTACAACCACCTCATACTTAACGGATTTTGGTTGCATTACTCCATTTGGACTGAACATGGAGAGGTTATAGATCATTTGCGAATGTAAGAGGATATGGATGTAGGTGTGGGAGATACTACACAATCCTTGAATAATGTTAATCACGAGTTATTTGAATTAATGGATGACTTAAGACGACCTGAAACACAAGATAAAGGTTTAGATGATGGGTTTGAGAGCAGTTTGTCAGATGCAGAAGCCATGTTAGCTCATAGAGTGGACACGATGCGTTTACAATTTTTATTAGAGTTGTTTAAGATGAAAGTAAGGAATGGATCAACCGCTGCAATGATGATAGATGTACTGACCTTAATCCAGAAGTTGTTGAATAATCCTAGGAATTATCCAAAGGATTGGAAAGAGACGAAGCAACGATTCTGATCACTAGGTCTGAAATACGAGAAAATTAATGCTTGTGTTAATGATTGTGTACTTTTCCGAGGTGAAAATTCACATTTTGTTCCTATTGTGAAGCTTCCTGGTATAAAGAAGAAAAAAGTAATTTAAAAAGGAAGAATAAGTCGGTGAAGATATTATATTACTTCCCACTAATTCCAACTCAAACGTCTCTTTATGTCAGAAAAAAAACCGTAAAGTGGATGACATGGCATTCTCATTCAAATAAACGAGATACTAATGAATTATGAGACATCCATCTGATGCAGAAGAACGGATAAAATTTGATCAGAGATACCCCCATTTCTCTCAAGATGAGAGAAATATTCGGTTGGGATTAGCTTGAGATGGGTTTAATCCATTTGGTAATATGAGTTTGAGTTACAACATTTGGCCCGTGATTTTGATAGTCTACAATCTACCACTATGGATGTAAATGAGTTCTTCATTTATGATGACGACACTCCTTATTCTTGATCCTAAAGATCCTGGTAACACAATTGATGTGTACCTTCAACCATTAATTGATGAACTAAAACTGTTATGGACCACAGGAATACGTACATATGATGCATGTAGGAAAGAAATATTTACATTGCATGTTGTACTGTTGTAGACTATAAATGATTTCCCAGCGTATGGAAATTTGTCTGGTTGGAGTACTGATGAATCCACATTTCATCATCTTTATTCTATCATTTTGGCACCAAAAACCCTAGCAAATGCCTGTAAATAGCATTAAAATCATCATCTTAGCATTCATGCACGTGCATTATATTAGTGTATAAAATACTGTAATTAAAGCCAAAATTATAGAATAAATAAAAGAAAAGAAAAAGAATAAAATATTGTATATATTTTATGACCCAAAACTCCGAGACCTAGGCATCTTGATGAATAGGTCAACAAGGAATAAAGTAGGGGGAGATAAGGTCAAAATACAGATAAAATACCTATACATTCTATTCATTCTGTATTCATTTTGGGACCTATTTTTGGTTCCACTTTTTATACATTAAAAAAAGAAACTTTGTACATAAAAGTTGTAGATAATTTAATATAGAAAAATACAAAATTGATTTCACTGAAAAATAATGTACAAATAAAAAGTTATGGTCTAAATAAAAATCCAGAATGCCAACTTCCCAGACCCGTATCTCATAAAGGAAAACTCCAAATGTAGCATACTCACCTTTAATTGTATATAGAAGAAAATAAGCTATTTAATGGCGGTGGTTTTGCATTTGGCGGAGCTACGGTTTGAAAGTTGAGTTTTGGACCCACCTTGTATAGCTGTACTAATTAAAATATTCAATTTATTCTTTAATCATTATTTTTGTATTTTTATATTTTTATAATGTTGTAAATATTACTTATAATAATTTTGAATATTAAGATCATAATAAAAATGTGAATAAAAATCAAAATAAAAAAAAACTTATATACATAAAACATAGATACAATACCTATGTACATACCTATACATACCTGTTTATAAGTTATTAATTATATAAAATAAATCAGAAAAATAAATTTAAAATATATTTATGTATATAAAAGTATTTTATAATTTTATATAATAATAAATAAAAATAATAGAATTAAAAGACACAGAATAAAAATAAAATACTAAAACACATAGGTAATATACCTATATAAGGCTAAAAGTAAACTTATAAAAATATACTTCATAAAAATAATTAAAAATCGGAATAAAATACTACATAAAAAAATAAACATTTTTTATTTAACAACCAAAAATTAATTCGACTGTTTTCTATTTTTTATCGAATTAATAAAATAATTTCTCTATCTTTTCCCTGGTTGGTCCACGTGGACCAACCAGGAGCCTCCGACTGTTGACCGGCGGGTCAACAGTCTGTCCTTGACCCCCTTGAGCTACGCGCGCCTCGTTTTTCCCCCTATTTCGCCCTTTTTTCGAGGCCACGCCCTTCGTCCTTTGGCGCCGCTGAAGGATATTGATGAATCCTTAAGCGCATCACGGAAGCGTGTCGATCGCATCGTATGCAATCGGAGAAACTAGTCGTACTAGATGCTAGATGCAGCGGAAATTAAAATTTTTAAATTTAAAGATGAAACCACATGATCACGAGAACACTTCTCGGATCGTTTCATCAAACCACAAAGTACAAGGAATACCTCTTGAAGCGTGGTTGTGATCGCGAGATCCCAAAGTAGAGATCCTCCTATCTTAAGTCCGATCCACGAAGAACGCACTTGCGGGCGCGATGATGAGTCACGTTCCTTCCCGCAATCCTCGATGAAGATCCAAGCGATGGCTCCCCCGATTTCGTAAAACAAAATCCGTCGTCTTCCTTTAGAGTAAGCAACTCCAAAGAAGATGGAGATCCACGAGTCGTCGAAGGCGAAAGCCGAGAGTCTCTCCTTTCTCATCACAAAGTGGACGCCCACTTGATGAAGAAGAGAAAGAGAGAGGGCGAGAATGAGAAAGAGAGAGAGAGTTGTAACCTTGCACAACTCTTAATGATGTCCCATGGAAGGCTACCCTATCCCTCCTTTTATATTAGTTTAGGATCCAATGGATCTCAATCCATGGGACACATGGATCCAAGGGCTATGCTTGGTCCATGCTAAATCAATGGCTATGATTGTTGTTGGTTAAAACCAACAACATTTATTTAAATTAAAATATGTTGCAATATTATCAACATAATTTAATTTAACTATTTAAGAGATAATGTGACAACAAAAAGGGAGTCAACTAACCTCCCTAAATCATAGGGGGCATCACCTATGAATGAGTCATAGGTGGCGCCACCTCTTATTTAGGTGGTTAATTTGTCTCCTTTTTATTTATCTTATTATTTCTTAATTAATTTTGCAATAACAATTATCACAAAATTATTCACCAAATTAATTCCAAATTAATTTGTGAATATTTCAATCATGCCATTGAATATTATGTGAATCATATTCACAACCCAAACTAATTAGTAAATTGCATTTCCAATTAATTAATAAATGTGAATCCAATCCACATTTTTAATTAACAAATGCTATTTACATAAATTCTCTTTCTTATATATGTATATTATAAATCATATTTATAACACACATATATCATGGATAGTGTTATCCACATTCTCTTAATCCTTGATAATTAAATCCCATTTAATTATCTTAGATAATCATTTTCACAATATGAATTATATTCATATCAAACTTGATAATTAAATCTTATTTAATCATCAAGTCCTTGCTTGGATATTTCATCAAAAGAATTATTCTTGAACCCTTTCAAGAATAATGTGCTTTCTCCGCGGATACTTGGAGATAAGTACAGGGCGATTGTATTATTCCATGTATAGTGACTTGGATATTGAGATATTATCTCAAATCCAGATCGAACGAACCTCCCATAGATGCTTGATTAAATCAAGACCGCAAATCCAATCTTCTCATTGAATCTGAATCCCATTCAGACCAATGTCCAACACTTGGACTAAGATCGGATTGCTTCTCTACTGAAAGGAGTCACTAAAATCCAGACCTGTTTCATCACTCCCTCGGAATGGAAGCGTCATAGATATACAATCGTTTATGATCACATCACCCTTCAGGTATTCCCAATACCTGTACATCCTGCATACTGGAAGACCCATGGTCAACCCGAAGATCAAGATCTATTTTACACTTCTTCAGGGTTTGATCACCAAGTTTCTCATTTGATCATTGGGAGTTGGTATCGATCATATACTTTCCAAAATCATATATCATACCTAGGTCTTGATCATATACTTTCCAAAAGTATATATCAAACCTACAAATTCAGTCAAGCTTCCAAAGCGAGACGACCGTGCACGGAATTTGATTCTTCCCAATATCTCATGAGTGAGCTCATGTCTTCCGGTTCAGTAGTGAACCTGTATGATCCCTTTGAGAGATCGTATTACTCATATGCCCTTATATGCACACCAACGCGCCGGTGTATAGACCTTGGTTAGGTCATCAACCTATTGGTCTGCCAAATGTACATACTCAGATATATAGCAATACATCTGTCTCCGGTCAGAGGATGCGTGCCTATGTTGTGACAGCATTCAACATAGGACTTAGGTTATCTCGATCTCGTTAAGTCAACTCTTTGACCTAACTAATCTGACACCTCCGAATCTCTATTCCAATGCAGAGGACCTGCATCAAGAGGTCGGTCAGATATCAGCCTATGTGAGAAAGGATTGCCATCTCCTACTCAGGCTGGAGATCACATCTTAATAATCATTTGACGGTGCTTGATGAGTCCTCAATCTAACCCTTTAGATATTCATCCAAGCACCAGCCTCTATGATTCAATAATTGAATCAACAGCTGTATGATCATTTAAGACAGCCATGGTACATAACCCTAATTGTACAGAGGGACCTATTATGCAAATTATTTATTCTTTATTTCAGATCAGGGAATGATATTTGCAATAACATTTATTGCATAATGGCTCGCCGTGGGCTCACATGTCCAACAATCTCCCACTAGCCCAAAGAGCCATTAATGGGCTAATCATTTAAATCCACACTCATGTGACAATCATAGGCTATTTAGAAATAGCTAGGTAAGCTGATCAGTCACTCTGTTCCCAAAAGACTATGCCAAGTCCTTTTACGACACTTGCATATCCCTAGGTAACAGTGCTCGCATCCAATGCGAATGTTGCATCTAATGCAACCAATACTCAATCTAGTCAAAGCGGTTATAGTGTCCTTGACACTATTGCTTCAATAACTATTATAACCAGTATTTCCATAATCCTTATCAGAATACCCTTATTCCTGGAGATCTCTATCTCCTACGGTATTCGCAGTTAAGACCTTTTAGATCTCCATCTAAAAATCTTAATTTCTTGAAGATATTGTTATTACTGCAATCAAGTGTTCTATCTCTATAGAAGGATTAGTAACAGTTTACTACTCCCACTGCATGGCAGATATCTGGCTTTTGTACACATCAAGCATACACTTAGCTTCTCGTAACTGATGCACAAGTGCAATAAGTTCTAGCATTCACTTCCTCAATTCTTTGAGGTGCTATCCCTTTAGATAGGTCAGTACCAAATCTCAAGGGAAGGAAGCCTTTCTTGGAATTTCCAAGAATGGAATATGTCCAAGGTGTACTACAAATGTGAAAGTCCCAATACCCTCTTTTCTTTGCTTCTGAACAACTTCAGAACTAAGATCTAAGAGGTATTATTGAGATCATATCTCAAGGTATGGAATAGCCAGTCTATAAAACACTTATTATCATCCTTATATCATTCCAAATGATTAGGATATTATCTACATTTAGCACGATGAACACAATGGCACTCCCACTAAGCTTCAGATAGTTCATCAAGATTCTATTTGAAATCATAACACTTATGATTTCATCAAATCTGATGTTCCAACTACAAGAAGCTTATTTTGAGTCCATAGATGGATTTCGTTAGCTTTCACACATTGCTTTCATGAAGCCCTGGGGTTACTTCATGTGAATATCCTCAGAGAGGTATTCTTTATAGGAATGCAATCTTGAATTACATCTTGAAGATGCAATAGTCAAGTTGTGTATCTAAGGTTAGCAATATTCTGATGATTTTAAGCATGGTTGCCGAAGAGCAAGTCTCATTGCAAGCAATGTCTTCTCTTCCGGTGTGTAGCTTATGGCTACGAACCGAGCTTTGAAGGTCTCTACCTTCTCATCAGGTTCCCTCTTCTCTTGAAGATCCATTTACACCTTAATGGGTCAAACCCTTATAGGTGTATCCTCTAGGGTCCATATACAACACTTGTACATGAAGTCTACTTTAGACTTTATTGCTAATATCCATCTTTCCATGTCATGATCCTTAGGAGCTTCATCACATGAAGTCCGATCATTGTCAGACTTGGCTGACACATGGAATACATCCTCAAACTCATTTGAAGAGGTATTAATGTTTCATCTTTAATTATCCTTTTAGTTTCCGATTTCAGGAGACTCATTGTCATCTCAAGATTAAATGAGTTCCTTCACTTCATTTTCATCTTGATTCTCAAGAGAGTCATCCTCTAAGAATCACATTCTCAGAAATGAGATCTTTTAAGAATCTCAAGGTCATAAAGTAGGTATCCAATACCATCCTTTATTTTCCTAATGAAGTAGCACTCTCAAGTGCTAGATTCCAGCTTACATGCATGGAATCTTATTAAGGATATATATTGTAGTCTCTACTACACATATATACTTGGAAACTAAGGATAATTATGCTAAAATTCATCATTGATCAAATCATGTCACACATGATCCAATTGTATGTCCCTACAAATCTATTGAGTTCAGGTTTATCAGGAGGAGTGAGATAGAAATGATATTCATATCTCCATAAGGTATTCTTTGAATTTTATCTAATAGGTACAAGCTACCTAGGTTAGATCAAATTCATTTTATCTTTCTTCAAATTTTGATTCTAAACCAAAATTGTGAAATCTTTGAACATTTCAAAGGTTTCTCAGGTGAAGAGAAGAAATCTTATATCATACGTAATCATCAATAGATATTACATATCCATAATGTTTATTATGATATAGATGATCTATATACATCAATATGTACGAGATCTTGAATACCTCGACATCTAACACCATTCCCAGAGAAGGGTGTATTGGACACTTTACTTTGAATACAATATTCATAAGTATGTAAGATTTGAAATTTTAGATATTCTAAAGTTTCATATCTTACTAGTCTATTGATCACATCAGCAGACATATGTCCAAGACTTGAAGCCAGATCATTGTCAAATGGTCTTCATCCTCCTATTGATCTTTCAAGGTTTAATTTTCATTATTAGAAATCTTAATGAACTGTTCACTAATTTTCTAATTTTGTGGAGTCCACTAGATGTTAGATTACTATCTGAAATATTTCCATCATAACTCTTTATGATAGTTCTATCTCAGAATTCATGTTTATTTCCAACATTTAGAAACAAACAATGGGGTATTCTAATATCTAGGTCATAGAGACATTCTCTAAGACTAAGGGCTCTCCCACTGAGAATATGAAGTCCATCTATCCAACAGAGACTGCTGCAACAATTACAGCAATATCCATGTAGATGACTACTAAACCTTAAGATCAAATTTCTAATCTTCTAATATGTATATGCAACCAATTGCAATTGTCATTAGAAGATTGGGATACAATTGTCAGACTTTATCTTATGAAATAAGAAAGTCAGAGTCAATGATTTATGTAGATTATTTTGATGCTCTATCTGAGTCCTTCACTAAGGATTTTAGACAGATTTGATAGTCATACTATCAACACATCAACCTATTGCAGTATTGGCATTCATCCAACTCTTTGGATGTCATATGGAAGTCACAGAAGTAGATCAACTCTTTGACTTTCCTTCTTACTCGGGTCCGACCCATGCTTCCACTGCACTCCCTTAATCTATAAACAACCATTGTTCAAGACAAATAATCTCTTATGTTGAATTCTAAGAATTTCAATACAAGAGCATTTCAACATTTATACATGCTTCATTAAATTCATACAATATGAATATCATAAAGCTTCATGAATGACTAGAGTATAGATAATAGAATGATGACACTCATCATATCTTCATACATCTTAACTCTTAGAGACTTAGGTTCAGGTAGGTATTCAAACATTTTGAATACATCATCTCTTTCGAGCCACGATTCTGCATAATGCAGAGAACCATGTCATTCATGATTAAATGTCTAGAGCACATTTGTATGCCAAAATATCTTCTTTTATTTTATAAGGATTATTTGACAATTACGATCACCATCGACATGTCACTTCCAAAGTACACTTCGATGAAAGATCAAGACTATAGAGACATACAAACCCTAAGGTGATGTCTCATTGTCTTATTTAATTGTCATTCCTCATTATATTGAGGAATCTTGCATATTGTAACCACATACATTATGTGTCCAATTGCAAGTACAATATCTGGATCATGAGTCCAATCCAAGATATTTTTACTGGTTATCATTGAGTATAACATTGAGTGGGTTTAATGAAGGATTATCTGAAATAAGAAATTTGCATAAGGGTATATATATTATATATATATACATATTTTACTTTGATTTAGGAATTTTATATCAAAGTTGTCTTGCCTTGTCAACATTGAAAGTTCATTCCCTTAATCACTTTCAATGTAAGAGATATTCTTACCATTATATCTCTAGCAAGATCTGGGATCTCCTTTCCTATCTTCGTTGCATCCCAATAATATGAGAACCTACAACTCGGATAAAAAGAAGCGGGAACACATTCCACCTTGCAAGTCCAACTTGCATTTCCCAATTCGATCTTTAACACCCGGACCCACCACCCCTAAGATGATGTTGACCCGTCATTAATTGAACCAACCATCAACAGGCTTAATACTCGCTATACGCAATCCAATATCGCCCCAATAATATGAGGACCCGATATTGGGGTCACTACGTATACGGCCTTACTCTTTCGAGAAGCAAAGAACCCGATCCAATTAAATCATGTACAGGATCTGTCACTTCGGACAGGCGTCTCCTATACACAACAACTGGCGACGAAATCCTTTGCCTTGACGGGAGACCATGGATGTCACTTATGTGATCCTCCACCTCATATTCAAATTGTAATTAATTATCGTGAATCATATTCACATAATTAATTCTTCCAAGGGAAATACACATCTATTCATAATAGAGTGTTTATTGGATGTAATTAATTTAATCATATTAAATTAATCATCGATCCAATCATCAATCAACAAACATGTCTTTTACTTGAATAGTAGGTATATACTCAAAGTACGTATTATTCGAATTTTAATAATTAGAAAAATACACATTGTTTGTCTCTGGTATTAAACGGTCCCTACCCGCTGTCATGGCCAGTACCGACGAGAGTGGGACGGACCACATACGTTGCAACCCGCTACCCCAATGCTCTCCGACTAGGCACCACATCCGCCTCGGGAAAGGATAATACCAGATAGACCATCATGTACTTTGAGATGTTCATCGGTTTTTCAACCGAAATTATACCATATAATATACATCAAAACATTTTTTATTATAAGGAGATTTGCTAGACAAATCCCCAATCCTATTCAAGCAAAAGGATTTTTCATGTAAAAGTTGTTCTACAACTATTGTAGGATAAACTATAGTTTTCATGAAAGCAATGTTTGTTGATGAACCAATGATCAAGATCTAATATCTCATCATTGTGGTTTAGACAAGTGTCATTCAATGAAATAATTATCTCTTTAAATATTTCACAAATATTTATCACTAATTATTTCAGAAAATTAACAATTAATTTTCATCATGATAATTGAATGACATATCACAAGGTTCAAGATCAAAATTGTTAATTTCCAGCAGTGACCCCCAATCACTAAAATTAACTTATCTTGATCAATTTAAATCCAAAAAATGCAAACTCAGTTTCCAAAGATTGCCTATTTGATTTATTAAAGAACCCAAGTGATAATTCACGCATTTCAAGGCGGATTAAAACCGTAATCATCTCATTAATCACGTTCAAATCCGCAGTTCCCGCAACAGTGAATATAGGCATATTCAAAAGACCATATCTTGAGCAAATGAAGTCCAAATTTAGTAAACTCAAGTCCTATGGTTTCCTTGTTTAATGGGGAACAAAATACAATTGAAAATTTCGTGTTTAAACAATTTAAGCAGTACATAAAAATTCAATTAGACAGAGGTGCGAAAATTGAAATGCAGCAAAAATTTCGCAACCCTTTCAAGAACCAAATCGTCTAAGGTCTATGGATCATATCCAAAACCTTATTCAACCTATGGCTCTGATACCACTTGAAGGATATTGATGAATCCTTAAGCGCATCACGGAAGCGTGTCGATCGCATCGTATGCAATCGGAGCAACTAGTCGTACTAGATGCTAGATGCAGCGGAAATTAAAATTTTTAAATTTAAAGATGAAACCACATGATCACGAGAACACTTCTCGGATCGTTTCATCAAACCACAAAGTACAAGGAATACCTCTTGAAGCGTGGTTGTGATCGCGAGATCCCAAAGTAGAGATCCTCCTATCTTAAGTCCGATCCACGAAGAACGCACTTGCGGGCGCGATGATGAGTCACGTTCCTTCCCGCAATCCTCGATGAAGATCCAAGCGATGGCTCCCCCGATTTCGTAAAACAAAATCCGTCGTCTTCCTTTAGAGTAAGCAACTCCAAAGAAGATGGAGATCCATGAGTCGTCGAAGGCGAAAGCCGAGAGTCTCTCCTTTCTCATCACAAAGTGGACGTCCACTTGATGAAGAAGAGAAAGAGAGAGGGCGAGAATGAGAAAGAGAGAGAGTTGTAACCTTGCACAACTCTTAATGATGTCCCATGGAAGGCTACCCTAGCCCTCCTTTTATATTAGTTTAGGATCCAATGGATCTCAATCCATGGGACACATGGATCCAAGGGCTATGCTTGGTCCATGTTAAATCAATGGCTATGATTGTTGTTGGTTAAAACCAACAACATTTATTTAAATTAAAATATGTTGCAATATTATCAACATAATTTAATTTAACTATTTAAGAGATAATGTGACAACAAAAAGGGAGTCAACTAACCTCCCTATATCATAGGGGGCATCACCTATGAATGAGTCATAGGTGGCGCCACCTCTTATTTAGGTGGTTAATTTGTCTCCTTTTTATTTATCTTATTATTTCTTAATTAATTTTGCAATAACAATTATCACAAAATTATTCACCAAATTAATTCCAAATTAATTTGTGAATATTTCAATCATGCCATTGAATATTATGTGAATCATATTCACAACCCAAACTAATTAGTAAATTGCATTTCCAATTAATTAATAAATGTGAATCCAATCCACATTTTTAATTAACAAATGCTATTTACATAAATTCTCTTTCTTATATATGTATATTATAAATCATATTTATAACACACATATATCATGGATAGTGTTATCCACATTCTCTTAATCCTTGATAATTAAATCCCATTTAATTATCTTAGATAATCATTTTCACAATATGAATTATATTCATATCAAACTTGATAATTAAATCTTATTTAATCATCAAGTCCTTGCTTGGATATTTCATCAAAAGAATTATTCTTGAACCCTTTCAAGAATAATGTGCTTTCTCCGCGGATACTTGGAGATAAGGACAGGGCGATTGTATTATTCCATGTATAGTGACTTGGATATTGAGATATTATCTCAAATCCAGATCGAACGAACCTCCCATAGATGCTTGATTAAATCAAGACCGCAAATCCAATCTTCTCATTGAATCTGAATCCCATTCAAACCAATGTCCAACACTTGGACTAAAATCGGATTGCTTCTCTACTGAAAGGAGTCACTAAAATCCAGACCTGTTTCATCACTCCCTCGGAATGGAAGCGTCATAGATATACAATCGTTTATGATCACATCACCCTTCAGGTATTCCCAATACCTGTACATCCTGCATACTGGAAGACCCATGGTCAACCCGAAGATCAAGATCTATTTTACACTTCTTCAGGGTTTGATCACCAAGTTTCTCATTTGATCATTGGGAGTTGGTATCGATCATATACTTTCCAAAAGCATATATCATACCTAGGTCTTGATCATATACTTTCCAAAAGTATATATCAAACCTACAAATTCAGTCAAGCTTCCAAAGCGAGACGACCGTGCACGGAATTTGATTCTTCCCAATATCTCATGAGTGAGCTCATGTCTTCCGGTTCAGTAGTGAACCTGTATGATCCCTTTGAGAGATCGTATTACTCATATGCCCTTATATGCACACCAACGCGCCGGTGTATAGACCTTGGTTAGGTCATCAACCTATTGGTCTGCCAAATGTACATACTCAGACATATAGCAATACATCTGTCTCCGGTCAGAGGATGCGTGCCTATGTTGTGACAGCATTCAACATAGGACTTAGGTTATCTCGATCTCGTTAAGTCAACTCTTTGACCTAACTAATCTGACACCTCCGAATCTCTATTCCAATGCAGAGGACCTGCATCAAGAGGTCGGTCAGATATCAGCCTATGTGAGAAAGGATTGCCATCTCCTACTCAGGCTGGAGATCACATCTTAATAATCATTTGACGGTGCTTGATGAGTCCTCAATCTAACCCTTTAGATATTCATCCAAGCACCAGCCTCTATGATTCAATAATTGAATCAACAGCTGTATGATCATTTAAGACAGCCATGGTACATAACCCTAATTGTACAGAGGGACCTATTATGCAAATTATTTATTCTTTATTTCAGATCAGGGAATGATATTTGCAATAACATTTATTGCATAATGGCTCGCCGTGGGCTCACATGTCCAACAGCCGCTTCCTTCATGGAAGTTGTGCACTGTACATCCATCTCCATCGCCGACCTCTTAGATCTGCTCAGATCTTCCTCGCCCACCCGTGACTTCTTCTCGAAGTCACGCATCCAAACCTCTTCAAATACGAGACCTCCACTTCCATCCTCGGGTTGAGTCCTCTTGGTCCACCCCTCTCCGCCTCTCCGGTGCTCCGAGCATTGCTGGAGGTGACAGCTCCACCGCGCGCTCCTTAGCCAAGGCGAACGAGGTCGAGGGTCCTCCACCACCTCCGCCAACCTCCGGCGTCGAGGTTTGCTTCTCCCTCTGGCTCCGGCCATTGAGGGCCATTCCCTTCTCAATTCTTTTCGTGCATTTCATTCCTGTTAGTATTAGGATCTAAAACCCCCAAAAAAATCGGAGTTCCTTCATCTGATTCGCTCGATTCATCCACTTGGCCGGAGCGCACCTCCGGCCGTTAACCACCATCTCGCTTCACGCATCCCCACGACCATCCAAGGGTCCAGGCAGTTTGCCCTGGACCCTTTGACTCTTTTTGCAGGTCAAATCCAACTTGAAAGCGCCTGGAGGCGAATTTTGAAGCTCGCCGGACCTCGGCCGCGCTCCCCAGCTCCACCGCCTTCGCCAGAGCACCTCGGTTGTCGTCGAGGCTTTTTGATGCCCCCAGGAGATAGAAGAGGACCATAGGAGGCTCCAGCTGCATTTTGAAGCCAAAAAGCCCACCGGAGACGGAGCTTGACCTCGGAGAACTTCGGCTCGCCGGAGTTCATCGCAGTTCTTGCTCCAACCTTCGCCACCATTGGATCGAGGCGGAGTCCCAGATCGCGCATCGACCGTCAGATCGTTCGAGCCCAGCCACCGTTGGATCTCATTCTGAGATCTAATCTCAGACGTCAAAGCGAAGCGTCATCGGCCGTCCACAACGCACCACGTGTCTAAGTGACCCATCATTCGCCGTTGGATCGCGCACAAGAGGGTATTTTGCAACTCACCCCTCGTGCCTTTTTGTATTTAAGTTTCAATATTTAAACTTTTGTCTGAAGTGTTAAAATTTTGTAATATTTGCATGTGAACCCTCGCCTTTATTTTATTCGCACGTAGGTCCTTCGCCACGTCACCTCACGTGCCTGTGCGCGTGAGGGGGTGGGCATTTTGCAAGGACACCCCTTGAGGTTTGGGTATTTCATTTCAGTCCAAAAATATTGTATCACAGTGTAAAACTTTGGGCTATTTTGCATCGTTCCCCCTGACAGTTTTAAATATTGCACTCATGCCCTTGCCAGGCGCGTGTTGCGCACGTGTTAGGCTTGGGGATTTTGTACTGAGGCCCCTACGGATCTTGTAATTGCTGTCTGACCCTAGAAATTGAATTTTTAGTTTAAAAACTTTGTGGAAAATTGCAACTTAGCCCTTGGATGTTTTGATATTTGCATATATACCCCCTGCCAGGCCTGATTTATTTTTGGATGCTTGTTGTAATTATTTGAATTATCATTTTAAGCCCAAAAATTCCACAAAAATAGGGTTGAGCTCCTGGACACCTGTACTTTAACGCTATCACTTTAGTTTTTGATTTTATTTTATTTTCACA
Organism: Ottelia alismoides; assembly: GCA_037367405.1. NCBI lineage: Eukaryota > Viridiplantae > Streptophyta > Magnoliopsida > Alismatales > Hydrocharitaceae > Ottelia > Ottelia alismoides. The sequence continues at coordinate 425,619 of JAZKJV010005913.1, read as the reverse complement.
TTTATTAAAAATCAAAAACATGCTCTTTGTTTACTGTCTAGCTTAGAAAATGCCAAAAAAAATATTAAAATACCTCTAAAAATTCCAAAAAAAATACCTACTGTCTATTTTATCATATTTCAGTGTCAGTCCGAAAATCACTAAAAATCTCAAAAGAAAAACACTAAAAATTTAAAAAACACTCTAAAACTTCAAAAAAATATATAAAATCAAAGAAAATTCCAAAAAATACAAACTCAGTTCCTGTTTGTTCTTTATTCTGTTCTCTTTATTTGAAAAATAGTGTGAAAAATTTTGGTTGCTGTTTGCTAATTTTAATTCCCACTTTTCTCACAGCCAGCACACTTTCCACTGTTTTGCTTTATTTCAGAATTTAAAAATACCAAAAACACCTTGAAAAATCTCCAAAAATCACAAAAATAGTAAAAAATTATAAAAATATCAAAAACAATTTATTTCTGAATTTTTGGATATCTTTGCACATTTTTATAAATATTCCATCTTGTCTTTTATTACATTGCTTTTAAATTTCAATATTGAAAAAAAAGTATAAAATATAAAATATAAAAATCAGAAAATTAAAAATCAAAATACAAAATTAAAAATTAAATAAAAATAAAAAAAATTAAAAATTAAAAACCCACAAAAATTTCCTTTAATTGCTTGCTTCGTGTAGACATCACTCACATTCACTCACGCACATTTGTCTGAATTACCCTGTTTGCTCCCTGTGTTCGAACTCTCTGCATACTTGTCACTATACACCATTTGTGCAGAGTTAAAAATAACTTTGACTCCACACTTGTTTTTCATTGTTTGATACTTGATTGTGGGTTCATTGTTGATTAATTACATTTTATTGTGGGTCGCCACAGCGACGTATTTAGACCCTCGATAAAGTGTGATTATCAAATGGCGTCGTTGCCGGGGAGCAACAGCGAGTAGTTCACATTTTGTTTGATTGTGTTGATTGTCTACCATAGCTTTACTTTCTATCTCTTGCAGATTTGATATATATTGTTGAGCTATCTGACCATTTCCTTTCTTATCTTCTTGCGAGGGACCGCGGAGCGAGGCGGATCGCTTAGGTGACCCGGAGCATCCTTGGGAAGCGGAGCCGGCTATTCTTTAGCCAAGGCGGCAGGAGAGAGCAGGAGGAGTGAGAGAGTGATTAGTTTAGCTTGCACCTTATTTCTGTGAGAGAGTGACTTATTAATTTGTAATAATACAGGTACACTTGGACTCTTAGACACTACCGGGCCTGATTTCCGGGTGTTTGTTCACCCGGGGGCTCACCGCAGTTTTTATCGTATTTTGCCGCTGTCATTTGCCGGTTTTGATTTCATTTTCACTTTCTTTGTGGATTGAGCCCTTAGATCTAGGCCTGCTTGATCGATTAAATTAGGTCCAAACACACTAATAACCTTTGCATGTACCTATAGCTCGTATTTGGACTTAGTTAAAAATTAAACAGTTAGCCCCCTTTCTTAGATCCGCCGCGCCGCGAGCCCTCTCCATCAAGCGCTACTCCTGAACTCGATGTGTCGAGAAGAGGAGGGGAGGGTCTAGACCGGACTCTTAGGATCGACGATAGGTGGTTTACTTGTGGTTCTTCACGCTAGCAGTTGCCTATATTAGGATGATTTCCGCATTGCATATCGGCATATAGACTAGGTTTATAAAATTCTGCTTTGCATCCCGCATGGAGAGAGCTGGGATTCGCTATAAGTCTTCTTACTTTGCATCCATCATTTAGGCACAAAGGTGAGATTTCCATCTTTGTGTCGACTTGCACGGCTTTTCCGACTCTATTCTCCCTCTATTTTTGGACAAAGTAGGATCAAGAAAATACAAAAATCGTTAGGCGCTTGTTTGAATCTACTCAAAAGAAGCGATAACACCAAAAAAATTAAAAAAGGGACTGCTAAGAAAACTTGACCAAAAATAAAATCGGTAATTGGATTCATTGCTTGGGGAGAGTAACACCCTCACTTGTATTCAGGTTGCATGGGAAGGTCTCCTTCCAAGTGAGGTGAGCGCTTCGTAAGGATTAGAGCCAAAAACCCAGCTTGTGGCTGCCTTGTGTATCGCCTGGATTTCCGAAGTATTGGCGCTTCTATCGTACGTGGACGAGTAGGGCTTGGTCAACATTGGTGACTCTCTATTGTGTAGAGCATCGACCTTGTCCAAAGTATCGAGCCTAGGTCACGCCTTCACGGGGGTGTCTGTCTCATCGTCTTGCGTCCGAGTAGCTTCTTGCACGCTCACGGGTGATTCTGTTGCGAGCGAGTTCCGAAGTATCGGTTTCGCCTATTGGCTTCCTCTCTTATTCTTTGGCTGAGTAGGGATCCAGGAAGGGTTACAAGGACCTCAAAAAGTGCAAGCTACAGGTTACACAGGAGGAGGACAAGTACGGGATACTCTTCCGGCAGTACTCTCTCTCCTTTAGGCGTAGCGTTCTAAGGACTCGTGAAAAGATTAATTCTTGAATACAAGCTAAAACCGAAAAGATAAAAGCCGAACCTTCACGGCTTCATGTGTTGAGTTGGTGAATTCACCCCTGTCTTGCGTTTGATTGCTAGTTTTATCTAAGGTCAAGATCAAAAACACAGCACAATTGTGCGCAATTTTGCTTCTCGTTTCTTCCTTCTTCTTCTTGCATTTTCCCTGCTCTTCCCGAATAATCAAGATGATGGGACGGAGATCTCTTAGGCCGACTTTGTCGGTACCGCTATCTAGCACTCCTCCTCATTCATCTAGGAATACCTCGGAGAGTCCACTCTCCGAGCCCGAGTTTACATCCACCTTGTTCCCCCTCGACCACCCTTCCCATTCTCCTTCTCTCGGTCCAATTGTTTCAGAATTCAGTGCATCACAGAGTTCAGCTCATTCGACAGCACCTGAGATGGCCTCTTTTACGTTTTCAGAAAATCCAGTGATGGCAGACAGAGGCGAGCACCCAGATGACCACGATCACCCTCCATTCATAATTGATCAGGTGGCCATCAACAACTCCTTGTTAGTGTCCCTGGAGACTATGCAGAGACAGATCCGTGACCAGGGTACCTTTATGGGTGATCTGATGAGAGAAATTGCTCAGATGGGAGAGAACCAACAGGGCGACGGTGGCGGAGGTGGTGGTGGAGGAGGACCCGATGCATGAGGAGCCGATCCAGACGCTGAGAGACCGCCACAGACTATCATGAGGGAATTGCACAATCCAGCCGCATCCCTCACTCACCGTTGGATCAGACTCCCGCCTATCCATGGAGATTTCGAGCTTCAACCCCACGCTATCCAGCTTCTACCCAAGTTCCACGGGCTGCCGACCGAAGAGCCGCACCTCCACCTCCAAGAATTCGAGATGATATGCAGCACCATCCATGATCGGTTGATGACTGAGGACACGATCAAGATGATTGCCTTTCCATTCTCTTTGGTTGATAGAGACGCATATTGGCTCAAGCATCTAGGGCAATTCATTGACACTTGGGCAGATCTCCAGACCGCATTTTTGAAGAAATACTATCCTCTCGGCCGGACCAATGCAGCTAGAGCTATGATCAGTAATTTTGTCATGATCCCGAATGAACAGTTCCATGAAGCCTGGGATCGATTCAGAGAGCTCATCGACCGGTGTCCACATCATGACATTTCCAAGCCCAATCTCGTGCAGAGTTTCTTCTGTGGACTGACACCGGAGCTGCAGGGGCTTGTCAACGCCTCTTGCGGTGGATCATACTTTTCAAAGGGTGAAGATGACGTCTGGGCCATCTATGAAGGCATGGCAGAGAATTCAACCGTGATGACCCAGGCCAGAGTCTACACACAACAAAAGCCTCCACAAGGAGCAGGATCATTCCATAGGATCGCCCGCATCGATGCCGGTCCCAACACACCGTCGGTAGCCGCAGCCCAAGCTGAATCAGCCGCAGCCGACATGGGAATCATCAGTGAAAAGTTGGACCGCATGGAGATCCTAGAGAAGAAGCAGAACCAAGGTCTTGCCCAAATGGACCTTCTCACCAAAACCGTGAGTGACCTGAAGACTCAAATCTTATGCATTCAGGAGGCACAAGCTCATTCCCATCAGCCTCCCAGGTCACGGGCTGACTCCAGCAGTAGTAGTTCCAGCCAGGCCTCTACCTCATATCGCCAGGTGAACCATATTCAGGCAGAGCCGGTCCCACTGCTACAGTACCATCCAGAGCGACCGCCGTCTCAGGAGACTCAGATGGTGGTTTATCAGCCGAAGCAGCCACTGGCAGTTCTTCCTCCATCCTCCTTTGAGCAGGAACCATTGATGGAAGTCAATGGGATTTGGTATGACCGGTACCCTCAGCCCGGGATTCGTCGTGATCATCCCGGATTCCGTTGGGGCAATAATGGCTCCTCATCCCAACAGCAGAACCCTGCTCAAGGACAGCAGAACACCCAGCAACACCAGCAGCAACAGCCCCAGTATGCCCAGCAGCAGTATCAGAGTGGTCTTCGTCCCGCCTATCAGGGACAGCAGTGGAGGCAGCGCCAGCCGCCTCAGCGGTCTTATACCCATCCCCCTCCCCAGTTTCAACCACAACAACAGCAGCAGACTCACTTCCAGCAGGGAAACTCATCCGGTTCTCAACCTCCTGTTTTTGAGAACCCAGCCCTAGATGATCTTGCCCGCTTGCTCTCCGAACAGTGAGCATCCTTCAGGCAAGAAATGGATGAATTCCGACAGGAAATGAGAGAAATAATCAAAGGCAAGGCCGCCATACATGCTCAAATTGAACCTAACCCGAACAGTCTGAAAAGAAAGTCTGAGCAGGTAGAGTTTACAGAGGACACCTCTCCTAGTGACTACTTGAGTGACATATCTTATTCCTGTTATGATGCTGATTTTGTTACTACTAGGAGCGGTAGGATGCCAGCCGGCGGCGCCTCTTTTGAGCGACAACCAGATGCAGAACCAGGAGCGCCAGAGGAGCAGAGTAGCGGTGTTGATGCCGCTCATGATGATGTTGACGGTGGTGCTGATGCCACCCATGATGAAGATCCAGACGACGGTGTTGATGCCGTCGTGATACCAGTTACAGACGGTGGTGCTGACGCTACCATTTTGTATGATGAACCAGAGTGCGGTGCTGATGCCGCAGAGCCAGGTGCCGGTGGTTGTACTGAGGCCACCACATCTACTTTTGTTGAACCACCATCTGTGATGTTGCCACATTTTGTACCTATGGACTGTGGGAACAAAAAGAAAAACAAAAATATGAATAAAGGAAAGGTTTCTGTTCAAAATGCGGATCCATATGTGTTGCACGATGATGTTTGTATGGATTCTCCGTCTTCCCAAGCACAGGGACCGATTCCTAGTCCTCCATCTGAGGAGGCCCCTACCATCCCCTTCCCCGAGGCACTCCGCCGGGCGAAGGGGAATAAAAAAGAAAATCCAAAAAAAGACCAGCAGGTAGAGTTCAACAATCAGATGATTGACAGATGTCACATTCAGCTAAATCTACGAGAAGCATTTGAGCATATCCTCTTCTTCAAAAAGAACTTGAAAGAGACAACTACTGTCCGAAGGAAGAAGAGGCACAGAGATCAAATCCATATGCTCACTCATGACACATGCTGCACCATCCAGAACAAGCTGCCAGCCAAGCGACCAGACGCAGGAGCTCCCTATGTCAGATGCGAGATTCAGGAGCAGCATTTTGATCGGACTCTATTAGACAGCGGCTCTTCAATTAACCTCCTTCTGGCAGCCTTACTCAAGCAATTCGAGTTTGGCCCTCTTCTTCGAAGCAGAACAGTCCTTCAGTTTGCGGATAGATCGATAAAGAGGCCGAAGGGGTTATTGAAAGACGTGGTCGTTACCATTCAGGGCCTGAAATTCCCCGTGGACTTCGTTGTGTTGGACATGGAAATCCCTCAGTCGGTAACTGATGCCCCCATCATACTGGGACGCCCATTTTTGGCCACAGCCAAGGCGGTGACCGACCATGATTGCGGGAAGGTATGCTTTCGCGTAGAGGGCGAAACCATACAAATAGAGACGATCGAGGAAACCAGAGCTAGAGAATTAGAATGCTCAGAGAGATCCAGTGAAGCAGCGCAATTGACAGAGGAAGAGCTAGACATCCACCAGGTTTTTGATTTTGAGATGACTGATGATGAATCCAACTGGACAGATCCGGTAGCACCGACCCTCGCCTTGCCTACCGGTTCACTATATCTCAAGCTAATGACAGTCGAGAGCTGGGAGAGCACATCCCTGGACGAGGATACACATGAGGCTGACAGTGTTGTGACGAGTGGTGCTGATGATTTTCATTCTTGCTCATCTTCTTCTGATCCCTCGGATTCAGACATTGACTGGGATGATTTTGATGAATATTTACCTTGTCTGATTCCTTCTGAGCCAGCAACCATGACAGAGTGCGAGCCCGTACAGTTCATTGATGAATCAGCCGGCCGCCCTTCGTCAGAGATTCATGCACAGCGAGAGTTCTCCCATGCAGACCTGGTCGCCTTCACACGGACATATCAGAAGCCAGATCTGCCACCTCCCAGCTGTCCAGAACGGAAACCTCTTCCGCAGTCAATGAAGTATAGATTCCTTGCAGGTGAGCCAGAAATGCACCCAGTCATTATCTCAGCAGATTTGACTGGAGAACAAGAATCTCGTCTGATGGAGGTTCTTGAAAGAAACCGCAAGGCAATCGGTTGGAGTATAGCTGATCTCCAGGGGTTGAGCCCAAATCTTTGCTCCCACCACATCTATCTCGAGGATAACGCTAAGCCGTCGCGTGAGTTCCAGCGACGGCTGAACCCGAATCTTCGAGACGTAGTCATGAAAGAAATTTCAAGGTGGTGGAGCGCCGATTTCATCTATCCCATCTCCGACTCCAAATGGGTAAGTCCGTTACATGTGGTACCCAAGAAGACGGGTATCACTACAGTTGTCAATGAGTCTGGAGAGGAGATCGCTACCAGAGTACCAACTTCTTGGAGGGTCTGTGTGGACTACAGACGATTGAATGAGGCAACCAAGAAGGATCACTTCCCGCTACCATTCATTGATCAGATTATCGAGCGGCTGGTCGGGAAGAGTCATTATTGTTTCCTTGACGGGTACTCTGGATATAATCAAGTGGCCATTGCGCCCGAAGACCAGGAGAAAACGACATTCACCTGTCCGTTCGGGACATATGCTTTCAGACGGATGCCCTTTGGTCTATGTAATGCTCCGACGACATTCCAAAGGTGCATGTTGTCCATATTTTCCGACATGGTGGGTGACTGTTTAGAGGTCTTCATGATGATTTCTCGGTCTATGGCGACGGGTTCGACGCTTGTCTTGACTGCCTAGACCGTGTGCTGAAGCGCTGCATTGAGGTCATTCTTGTCTTATCCTGGGAGAAGAGTCATTTCATGATGACTCAGGGGACGGTCCTTGGTCACATTGTCTCCAACAGAGGCATGGAGGTCGATCCTGCCAAGGTGGATATCATCAGAAAACTCAATCCACCGTCCAACTTGCGTCAGTTGCGGTCTTTTCTGGGGCATGTCGGTTTCTACCGACAGTTCATTCAGGACTTCAGTCGTATTGCCCGACCGCTCACTGACCTGCTGACAAAAGACACCGAGTTTATTGTCAATGATAAGTGTCTAGCGTCATTTGAGACTCTCAAAGAGATGGTTGTTTCAGCTCCTGTCCTTCAGCCACCCGATTGGTCTCTCCCATTCGAGATCATGACGGATGCTTCAGATTTTGCCGTTGGGGATGTGCTTGGACAGAGGAGGGATGGATTACCCTTTGCTATTCACTACGCCAGCCGGATTTTGGATGCCGCTCAGCGGAATTACACTGTGACTGAGAAAGAGATGCTGGCCGTAGTCTTTGCTCTTGATAAGTACCGATCATATATTCTCGGATCTAGAGTGACAATCTACACTGATCACACCGCCATCCGGTACTTAATGGCTAAGAAGGATGCCAAAGCACGTCTTACCAGATGGATCCTTCTACTCCAGAAATTTGATATTGAGATTAAGGATAAGCCTGGAGTCAAGAATGTGGTGGCGGATCATCTCTCCAGATTGGAGAATCTTGAGGAATCTGAGCCCAGCGTACCTATCACTGAGACGTTTCCAGATGAGGCGATCTTGGCTGTCACCGCACTCCCGTGGTATGCTGACTTTGTAAACTATCTTGTTGCCAAGACAGTCCCTCAGGGTTGGCCCAGGCAGAAACTTGAGACCTTCCTAGCTAAGGCCAAGTTTTACCATTGGAAGGATCCCGTCCTTTATCATGAAGGAGGGGATAGTATTTGGAGGAGGTGCATTCCTCAAGAAGAGCAGCAGAGCGTCCTCACATACTGCCACAAGCTTGAGGCAGGAGGACATCATTCAGGAAAAAGAACATCACAGAAGGTGCTTCAATCCGGCCTATGGTGGCCTACTCTCTTCAAGGATTCTGATGAGTTCGTGAAGAGATGTACTGACTGTCAGAAAATGGGAACTTGCGGACAGAGAAACATGATGCCCATGCAACCCATTCACTTTTGTGAGGTTTTTGATGCATGGGGGATTGATTTCATGGGCCCATTTCCTAAGAGTCAGGGATTCGAGCATATTTTGCTCGCTGTGGATTATGTCAGCCGATGGGTTGAGGACATCCCCGCCCGAGTCGCAGATGTTAAAACCGTTTGCAAATTTTTGAGGAAAAATATCATTTCACGGTTCGGGGTACCTAGAGTCTTGATTTCAGACGGGGTGTCTCACTTCATCAATGACAAAGTCAGGGCCCTTGCAGACGAGTTCGGCATTGACCATCGGGTTGCCACTCCTTATCACCCTCAGACTAATGGTCTTGCCGAAGTATCGAATCGGGAGATAAAGACTATCTTGCAGAAAGTTGTCCGCCCAGACCGAAAGGATTGGTCACAGCTTTTGGACTCGGTCTTGTGGGCCTATCGGACTTCTTTCAAGAATCCATTGGGGACATCTCCCTTTCGTTTCGTCTATGGCAAGCCGTGCCATTTGCCAGTGGAGATCAAGCACAAATCTTTTTGGGCAGTCATTGAGTTGCTTTTGGATCCCGAGAGTATAGGAGACCAGAGAAGAGCAGAATCGGCAGCCCTGGAAGAATTGAGAGATACAGCCTTTTCTAACAGCCTACAGTACAAGGAAAAAGTAAAGACATGGCATGATTCGCATATCAGCCATAAACAGTTTGAGCCAGATCAGAGAGTATGGTTGTTTGATTCCAGGCTGAAATTATTCCCAGGGAAGTTGCAGAGCAAGTGGAAAGGTCCGTATGTGGTCAGGAAGGTACATGACAATGGCAGCATCGACATATCCGAACCGTCATCTTCCTCTACCTTCCGCGTCAATGGTCAACGCCTGAAATTATATCTTGATCATGATCTGCCGACCATTGACGTTGCCCCCATTCTTCTGGTATGAGATGTACTCTTTGACTCACATCATCTGTATCTCATACACGGTGATCAATTCCATCTTTCGCTGTACAGATCCATCTGTTCATATCACGATTTCATCTGTTAATGCATTTTCTTCTTTTCTTCTTTTCTTCTTTTCCATCTCTATCTTCTTTATCTATCAAAAAGGTGCCGCCCTTGTAGACAGTTTTCCATACTTAAGACGTACTTTGTCCTAAGTATAGGGGGGCGTGCACCCCGAGTTCTGTCATTTTCATTTCGATCCTCTCCATTGTCTCCTCTTCTTGTCTATACTTAGGGATATTTTACCCTAAGTATAGGGGGAGACAATCTGAGTACGATCTGTTCATTCCCGCCCTTGACCCTCCCTGCGTTGTGTACAGTCTGCTATACTTAGGATTATTTGATCCTAAGTATAGGGGGACGGTCGACTTCTCATTCATTGATTCCTTCGTTATTTATTTATTCTTTAGACTTGCCTATACTTAGTATGAGTTATATCTTCTCTTTTCTCTCCGATCTATGAGGACATAGCTCAAGCTAAGTATAGGGGGGGTCGTATATACTGTGTATATACTTTAGCCATAACTCGTACTTTCGTATTTTCTTAATAATATGGCTAAAAATTCTTTAAAATTCATTAAAAAATCTTAATAAAAAGATGTGATTATTCCTCAAATCCTTTTTGTATTTACTGATTAATAAATCAGGTGAAAATGTTTTTTGCAAAATGTTTGAAAAATAGTTTGAAAACCTTTGTGAACATCTATTGAAAACTATTTTGAAAATGTTTTGTTATATGTTTTCAACCTGTGTAAAATGTGTAGTTTGTAAAATTTATTTTCTTTGTGTGAAATAAAACGTTTGAAAAATGATTTGCAAATGGTTTGAAAAATGGTTGCAAAAATATTTTGAAAAACCTATATATACTGTTTTGAAAGCCTTTGCAAAATGATTTTCAAATGTGTGTACATGTTTGCAAAAATGTTTGTAAAAATTATTTTGGACTATAGTTTTCAAAAATTGTGTGAAAAGCTTGTGTCAAATAAGTTTGAGGAATACTTACATCTCACCGAAATTCACTATATATATTTATGTATAAAACTGACCACATACCCTTGTAAATTCTTGAAATCCACTTCTTGTATATATAAGAAGCACTCCCGTGTACATAGCTTTAACCTAGATTTTAGCCAAAATCTTTTTGTTTTCAAAAATCCCAAAAACATTGGCAAAATTAAAATCCAAAAACATTTGAAAAATCTTTTTGAAAAATACAAAAAAAAATTGCATCTGCATATGCATCATCATCATATTTTCAAAAATCCATAAAAAGTTCAAAAATCTTGAAAATTGCATCACAAAAATATTTCTTGCATAGCATGAGCATTTTTTCGGATTGAGTTTGATAGTTGAACAAGTCTAAGTAAAATCCGAAGATTGGAGCTTGATTGGACCTTAAAATCTACCTAATAACAGGAACCTTATGGGAACTGGGTTTGAGGTACTTCAGGTCTAGTTGACTTAATTCTTTGAGGATCACGAGACTTGGTTCAATGGATTCTTGACTGCCTACGTAGAGTATTTCGGAGCACACGCACGACTCTTGTTGATAATGACCTAACTTGGACACCTGCACCTTCCACATAGCTCTCCACGGATGAGGTGGTGAGGAGGCAGTTTCCTTTGGCTTGGGGTAGCATATGAGGGTAGTACTTCTAGGCGGAACCTCTCTTCTTCTTCTAGTGAAGGAAGTACACCTCAACTTGGTCTAGTGGTGATGAAGGCTAAAGACAGAAGCCGTGGGTTGCAATAAAGCTTCAAAAGAGGGATAGTCTACTGGCTCAAGAGGAAAATTTCTTGTATATATGTTGCACCATGTAGATATGTTGTACAGATGCAATTGAAAAAAAAAGAGCAAAAAGAACTCCAAAAAAAGTGGTGGGTCGGATTGAAAATTTAATAACCCCACCGGAGTGTATATAGTCCAATAAAACAAAAGCTTATGGTATCCATGTTACATCTCATGAAGCTTACAGCGGGAGACTTGGCTACACTGGCTGAGCTTCCAAAAGTCTATACTTCTTCCCCCTCTTCTTGAGCCGGTTGCACTTGAACTTAGAAGGGAATACCCCGCTTCTCGAGGAAAGAGTTGTTAGACCGAGGCATTAGAGTTACCAGGTTGGGGGAGGTTGTTTCTTTGTCACTTCTGAGGTGGGGAGCTACATATCACTTACACTGTACGAGTCAGACTCATAGTCGTAAGAGTTTGTGTATGAGTTGAAGTATTTCTGACCTGGCTATTGAGGAGACTTGGATAGAGTTTTGGGATTCTCAAGGACTGTTGGATTTCAAATTTGGTTCTCATTAAGGTTCCGACCGCACTAAAATTCCTAAGGTCCGACTTAAGCTCCAAACTTTGGTTTTGTGAAGACAAATTTGATGATTGAACTAAATCCAAGTTCTTCTTTTTCTTTTCTTTCTTTTTCTTTTTGCACTTATTGCATAAGTGTTTGCTAGGGACTAGCAAAGGTAAAGTATAGGGGGATGATGAATCCACATTTCATCATCTTTATACTATCATTTTGGCACCAAAAACCCTAGCAAATGCCTGCAAATAGCATTAAAATCATCATCTTAGCATTCATGCATGTGCATTATATTAGTGTATAAAATACTGTAATTAAAGCCAAAATTATAGAATAAATAAAAGAAAAGAAAAAGAATAAAATATTGTAAATATTTTATGACCCAAAACCCCGAGACCTAGGTATCTTGATGAATAGGTCGACAAGGAATAAAGTAGGGGGAGATAAGGTCAAAATACAGATAAAATACCTATACATTCTATTCATTCTTTATTCATTTTGGGACCTATTTTTGGTTCCACTTTTTATACATCAAATAAAGAAACTTTGTACATGAAAGTTGTAAATAATTTAATATAGAAAATAGAAAATTGATTTCACTGAAAAATAATCTACAGATAAAAAGTTATGGTCTAAATAAAAATCCAGAATGCCAACTTCCCAGACCCGTATCTCATAGAGGAAAACTCCAAATGCAGCATACTCACCTTTAATTGTATATAGAAGAAAATAAGCTATTTAATGGCGGTGGTTTCGCATTTGGCGGAGCTACGGTTTGAAAGTTGAGTTTTGGACCCACCTTGTATAGCTGTACTAATTAAAATATTCAATTTATTCTTTAATAATTATTTTTGTATTTTTATATTTTTATAATGTTGTAAATATTACTTATAATAATTGTGAATATTAAGATCAGAATAAAAATGTGAATAAAAATCAAAATAAAAAAATACTTATATACATAAAACATAGATACAATACCTATGTACATACCTATACATACATGTTTATAAGTTATTAATTATACAAAATAAATAAGAAAAATAAATTAAAAATATATTTATGTATATAAAAAAATTTTATAATTTTATATAATAATAAATAAAAATAATAGAATTAAAAGATACAGAATAAAAATAAAATACTAAAACACATAGGTAATATACCTATATAAGGCTAAAAGTAAACTTATAAAAATATACTTCATAAAAATAATTAAAAATCGGAATAAAATACTACATAAAAAAATAAACATTTTTTATTTAACAACCAAAAATTAATTCGACTGTTTTCTATTTTTTATCGAATTAATAAAATAATTTCTCTATCTTTTCCCTGGTTGGTCCACGTGGACCAACCAGGAGCCTCCGACTGTTGACCGGCGGGTCAACAGTCTGTCCTTGACCCCCTTGAGCTCCGCGCGCCTCGTTTTTCCCCCTATTTCGCCCCTTTTTCGAGGCCACGCCCTTCATCCTTTGCTGCCGCTTCCTTCATGGAAGTTGTGCACTGTACATCCATCTCCATCGCCGACCTCTTAGATCTGCTCAGATCTTCCTCGCCCACCCGTGACTTCTTCTCGAAGTCACGCATCCAAACCTCTTCAAATACGAGACCTCCACTTCCATCCTCGAGTTGAGTCCCCTTGGTCCACCCCTCTCCACCTCTCCGGTGCTCCGAGCATTGCTGGAGGTGACAGCTCCACCGCGCGCTCCTTAGCCAAGGCGAACGAGGTCGAGGGTGCCTCCACCACCTCCGCCAACCTCCGGCGTCGAGGTTTGCTTATCCCTCTGGCTCCGGCCATTGAGGGCCATTCCCTTCTCAATTTTTTTCGTGCATTTCATTCCTGTTAGTATTAGGATCTAAAACCCCCAAAAAAATCGGAGTTCCTTCATCTGATTCGCTCGATTCATCCACTTGGCCAGAGCGCACCTCCGGTCGTTAACCACCATCTCGCTTCACGCATCCCCACGACCATCCAAGGGTCCAGGCAGTTTTCCCTGGACCCTTTGACTCTTTTTGCAGGTCAAATCCAACTTGAAAGCGCCTGGAGGCGAATTTTGAAGCTCGCTGGACCTCGGCCGCGCTCCCCAGCTCCGCCGCCTTCGCCAGAGCACCTCGGTTGTCGTCGAGGCTTTTTGATGCCCCCAGGAGATAGAAGAGGACCATAGGAGACTCCAGCCGCATTTTGAAGCCAAAAAGCCCACCGGAGACGGAGCTTGACCTTGGAGAACTTCGGCTCGCCGGAGTTCATCGCAGTTCTTGCTCCAACCTTCGCCACCGTTGGATCGAGGCGGAGTCCCAGATCGCGCATCGACCGTCAGATCGTCCGAGCCCAGCCACCGTTGGATCTCATTCTGAGATCTAATCTCAGACGTCGAAGCGAAGCGTCATCGGCCGTCCACAACGCGCCACGTGTCTAAGTGACCCATCATTCGCCGTTGGATCGCGCACAAGAGGGTATTTTGCAACTCACCCCTCGTGCCTTTTTGTATTTAAGTTTCAATATTTAAACTTTCGTCTGAAGTGTTAAAATTTTGTAATATTTGCATGTGAACCCTCGCCTTTATTTTATTCGCACTTAGGTCCTTCGCCACGTCACCTCACGTGCCTGTGCGCGTGAGGGGGTAGGCATTTTGCAAGGACACCCCTTGAGGTTTGGGTATTTCATTTCAGTCCAAAAATATTGTATCACAGTGTAAAACTTTGGGCTATTTTGCATCGTTCCCCCTGACAGTTTTAAATATTGCACTCATGCCCTTGCCAGGCGCGTGTTGCGCACGTGTTAGGCTTGGGGATTTTGTACTGAGGCCCCTCCGAGTCTTGTAATTGCTGTCTGACCCTAGAAATTGAATGTTTAGTTCAAAAACTTTGTGGAAAATTGCAACTTAGCCCTTGGATGTTTTGATATTTGCATATATACCCCTGTCAGGCCTGATTTATATTTGGATGCATGTTGCAATTATTTGAATTATCATTTTAAGCCCAAAAATTCCACAAAAATAGGGTTAAGCTCCTGGACACCTGTGCTTTGACGCTATCACTTTAGTTTTTTATTTTATTTTATTTTCACATTTATTAAAAATCAAAAACATGCTCTTTATTTACTGTCTAGCTTAGAAAATGCCAAAAAAAATATTAAAATACCTCTAAAAATTCCAAAAAAATTACCTATTGTCTATTTTATCATATTTCAGTGTCAGTCCGAAAATCACTAAAAATCTCAAAAGAAAAGCACTAAAAATTTAAAAAACACTCTAAAAATTCAAAAAAAATATAAAATCAAAGAAAATTCCAAAAAATACAAACTCAGTTCCTGTTTGTTCTTTATTCTGTTCTCTTTATTTGAAAAATAGTGTGAAAAAATTTGGTTGCTGTTTGCTAATTTTAATTCCCACTTTTCTCACAGCCAGCACACTTTCCACTGTTTTGCTTTATTTCAGTGTTTAAAAATATCAAAAACACCTTGAAAAATCTCCAAAAATCACAAAAACAGTAAAAAATTATAAAAATATCAAAAACAATTTATTTCTGAATTTTTGGATATCTTTGCACATTTTTATAAATATTCCATCTTGTCTTTTATTACATTGCTTTTAAATTCCAATATTGAAAAAAAAGTATAAAATATAAAATATAAAAATCAGAAAATTAAAAATTAAAATACAAAATTAAAAATTAAATAAAAAATAAAAAAAATTAAAAACCCACAAAAATTTCCTTTAATTGCTTGCTTCGTGTAGACATCACTCACATTCACTCACGCACATTTGTCTGAATTACCCTGTTTGCTCCCTGTGTTCGAACTCTCTGCATACTTGTCACTATACACCATTTGTGCAGTGTTAAAAATAAATTTGACTCCACACTTGTTTTTCATTGTTTGATACTTGATTGTGGGTTCATTGTTGATTAATTACATTTTATTGTGGGTCGCCACAGCGACGTATTTAGACCCTCGATAAAGTGTGATTATCAAGTACCAAGGGAAAACTAGTGTGTCATGTCTGCCTTGAAAAAACACACTCAACTTGGCTTACTGGAAGTATTAAGCATTGTTATTTGGGTCATCGTTGATTCCTATCAACGAAGCATAGATGGCAAAGGGCATATGGTATTAAGAAATTTGACGGTTATCATTTGGACACCGACTTGACTTAGCTCGTATGAATAGCAGCATTATTTGGGAACAACAATTACTTGTACAAAGCATTTGTTTATGACGAACTTCTAAGAAGAATATAGTCGGTGGATGTAAGAAACAAAGTATTTTTTTCAGAGATTTACCATACTGGAAACATTTACAAATTTGTCATAATTTGGATGGCATGCATATTGAAAATAATGTTTTGGAAAATATTTTGGGGATGTTAGATCTTTCGGGTCAATCAAAACATAATTTAAGGACGAGACGCGATTTAGTTCAACTTGGTATATGTGAAGAATTACATCCAATTTAATTGGACAATGAGCGGATTACTATACCTGCAGCTGTATATACATTAGCCAATAGTGAGCATGATAAAATTCTTAGCTTCCTTAAAAATCTAAAGGTATCAGACGGATTCTCATCACAGCTGTCGAGGTACGTAAATGAAAGAGCGTAAGACAACCAGATTGAAAAGTCATGACTGTCATGTTTACATGGAAGTATTACTCTCATTCGTTATTTGCGGGATTGTTAATGACGTTGTCATAAAATCCTTAACAGAATTGACTGGATTTTTCAGAGTATTGTATTCGAAGGTTTTAGATCCGTTGATCTTAAAAACATTTGAAGAAGACATTGTTATCACATTATACAAATTAGAGCAGATATTCCCACCTATTTTTTTGATATAATGGTTAATTTAATAGTTCATTAAGCTGGTGAAGTAAGGATCGATGGACTGGTTCAATATCGTTGGATGTATCCAATAGAAAGATACATTCGAAAATTAAAAAATATGGTCTTTAATAAGTATAACCTGAAGGATGTATTGTTGAAGGTTATCTTTATGAATAGTATATTAATTTTTGTGAAATGCATATGGAAGGTGGAAGCGTGCGTTTCAACTGATTTGAACGAAATGACGAAGGCGAAGTCGTGGTGGAAGAGGAGGAATCCAAATTATGAGTCTTTCAATCATGTGGAAGACATATGTTCAGTGGTATCTGTCGTGTAATATCCGAAGAGGATAGAGATCTCATACAATACTATATTTTGATGCAATTATCAGATATTGATGATTTTTTTATGAGTACAATTCATTGTTTAATGATACTCACAATAAATCGCAATTCATCAATTGATTCTGTTCACGTGTGAAACATTTAAAAAAAATGGAAGATGATAGGTGGAACTTTAATCTTGACATTCTTGGACGTATACCATGTTCACAAGTTATTTCATATAAGGATTATATTGTGAATGGCTATAGATTTAGAACAAAGTCCGTCGACGAGATGAAATCAACGCAAATGTACGGTGTTATGGTAAAAACAGATTTACCTTCAGGTTTAGACGGCTACTATGGGGAAATAGTTGACATAATAGAGATCAGCTTCACTCATGAATGTCGATGTGTTCTTTTTATATGCAACTGGTTCGATGTCGGTCGCGAGGGGATAGGATATCGAAGAGATAGAAATGGGATTAAAATTATCTGGGAAATTACAAACAAATGATTCTTTTACACTTGCCAGTCAGGTAGAACAAGTATTCTACATTCCAGACAACTTAAGTGATGAGTGGATCATACCCGTGAGGACAATACCAAAAGATTTTTTTGATGTCAATGATGATGATGAGTTGTTAAATATAAACGACACATATCAAGCCGAGATACATGAAAATCCATCTGATTTTGTACATGTGGATGTTTAAATTGTAAGTTCACCATTAATTTTTTCTAATTATTTGATTTAATATGAGAAATATACTGTTCTTGTTATATCATTTAAATGTTTCATTATATATGCAGATATGCCTCCACGACCTAGACGCATTCGGGATCCACCGCCTGCACCACGTGCAGGGAGCGGGACCTCCGATACTGACGGATCCAGTGGCTCAGGCAGACATAGAGGCCCATCACAGTGTCGAGTGTTGGACCGGTTGCGTCTCGGTGAGACACTTAGAGTGCGGATAGTTGGAGGTGATGCAGTGGGGGAGAACTCGGCTGTATTTCAGAGTTACTTGGGACAGGTGTGCAGAGCCAAGGTTCCTATCCACATTACAAACTGACGTTTAGTGGAGCAATCAATAAAAGATGCCATTCTTCATTATTATGAGTTATTTAAAATTAATATCAAAGCAAAGTTGTTGTTCAGTCTATAAACTTAACTTAACTTTTTTGCTTCCTTTTTTTGACAGTCTAGTTTTTCATGGGATCGTGACCCGGCCACGGATGCTCTAATTTTAGGACATGATGTAGAATTGCTGCATAAATATCGAGGTCGTCTGAAGACCCGAATAAGTAAAATATCTTGATTTTTCATCATTTATGTATGTAAGTAATTTTCTTAAAAAATTTTCAGTACTTCGACCCAGAGCTTTCATTGGAGACACTTTTGGCAAATTATCCTCCAAATGTACCCGATGAACACTGGAGGGCGTTGGTATATATTTGGATGAGAAAAGAACATGCGGTATGATACATATATGCATATTATCAATTATTTCGGATTCCATTATTGAAACTATTACCTTTGTATATGGCATCTCAAGGCGTAATGCTCAAAATCGGAGGAAATGTTTCAAGTCCACCCATAAAATGGAGAGAAGGAATACAAATCAACTGAAGGATGACTTTTGTAAGTAATCTACTGTATGAATTCTATTTAAAATTCATCCATTAATATATATATTAAAATGGTATCGTAAGTTTTAGTTATCTTTTCACATTATACAGTAGAGAACAATCGTGTGCCCAGCCGGATGGAAGTCTTTGAGAAGTCTAAGAGTCGCGATGTGGGCGGGGAAGTTTATTGGGTAGATCCTGCCTATGATCCAATTCATGTAAGTTATTTCATAACAATTTTGCATCTTTTTTATAATTTAAACGAATTTTGAACTTACTTAGATAAATTTTCAGGAGGAGATGATCAGACTCATGACCACTGGCTCTCTAGACAGCAGTGGAACAAGTCAACCGCCTCTTACTCCTGATGCGGCCTTCCTTCAGGCGACTGACCCGGAACATCAAGTCGAGTCCGTTGTGGTGGTCGTGGTGCCACCTTACGAAATTGGTATGGAGTAGGGAGCGGCTCCTCATCTTCCTCTCAGAAGACACAAAGGGAGAGGGAATTAGAGAGTCAAGTGTCTAGCATGAATATGGAGATTCAGGATTTGTAACAGCAAATGACAATTTTTAATGCATTCATGTAGGTACATCAAGGTGCAACTTCGACTAGCCAGCCAACACAAGTGGATAATTAAGTTACGAGGCTAGGCGACGACAATGAAGGAGAAGAAGAAGATGATGATGATGACGACGACGACGATGACGATGATAATGACAATGCGGATGAGGATGACATTAGGATATATAGATAGTTTGTTTAGTTGGTAGGATATAGTGTACTATATGTATAATTATTTTGGACAATTACTTTACAAAGTAGGTTACTTTGTTTGAGTAGTTTATGCTGACCGACTTTTATTTGAATCTTGTAACGTATTCGTCATTCAAACATTTCGTGTAGATATGAATGTTATTTTATGCGTTGATCAAATTGTTTGTGATGAAGATACAATTATTGTAACAGGTACTCAATGTTTAATGTCACTCTTTGAAGGGTAAATTGAAGAGCAAATCAGGGGTAATGGAATTTTTTTGTTAGTAGAGGACCAAAGGAGACGGTCATCGCGACCGTCCCCTTTGTTATTGTAAGAGACGGTCGTAACCGTCTCCGCTACTCAAACTTTTGGGGACGGTTACAAAGCCGATCGTCCTCATTGCTCTACTTAAGAGGGACGATAATGATCGTCCCCTCTAACAAACTTTAAGGGACGGTTTGGACTGTCCCCTCTAATTGACTTTATGGGACGGTCACGACTGTCCCCTATGTATGATTATAGGGGCCGGTGTCAACTACCGTCGCTTATAGCAAATGGGACGCAGGCTATGGAGATGATTTTATGACCGTCCCCTCTGATCAAAGGGGACGGTCAATCTGTCAATGGCGACGGATAATGACCGTCACCAGTTCTAAACTTTCTTGTAGTGTGAGTTGAATTATACCATGATCTCTTCATCATCTTGAGTTTGTACTGTGCCATCCTCATCATCTGCAGGTCTCATTAACATGATCTCACCAACTCTGACTGACGCACCCGTCATTGAGCACCCTTAACGTGCCCCCTTTCGAGCACTCGTACAATTTAGCAGTGTGCTTCATGATGCGGCACCGCAAATCTCTCATGACTAGAGTTTGTGTCGACATCCTCTGTAAAGCGAAACGCACTTGATTCTCCTTATTGCGCACTTCTGCAACAGATATGACGATAACTTGTCGCTCTCTCATCATACTGCTCATTCTAGAAATAACTAGAGCTGCATCACTTGTCATGAATCTTCCCTCGAGCTTATATACCTTGTTCAGCATCCTCATACCATGCATCACCATACCTGCTTCCTTGCTCGCTTTGAGAACACCCCTTCAATGGTGACTCGATTCCTCGTGACTCGATCGTTTCCAGTGAAATCAGATACTTTTTGATCGTAGGAATGTTTCAGACACCTATCAGAGTTCGTACTGATTCATCAAAGATACGGAACTGCACTGATCCAATCCTCTTGACGCGGTGAACCTCTCCACCTCACATCTTGACCGTACCATTATTGTATGTCTGATATGTACTAAATTGCTCCCTAGATGAGCACATGTGATCTAAACATGCTGAGTCCATAAGCAATCTTGAATCTACCTTCATCTCCTTAGAGTACGCTAGCAAGTCTCCCTCGCAGACTACGGTGGAATCCTCTTGATCATATTCAAAATCTCCAACATTTTTCTTTCCTTCCTCCTTCTCACATCTCGAACAGTCGGTTATTTTGTGATCCTCCTTGTCACAATAGAAGCATATAATCGAACCTAGTGACTTGGATCGGCCTCTGATTGCTATCTCCCTTGATCTTGAGCGTCTACCCTCAGTAGATAGCATATGACCTTCATCCTTTGTTGCCTCATCCATCGGCCTCCGTCGAGACTCATTCATAACAACTATCTCGTCTAATGTGATGATTTCCATGCTATAGAGTAACATCATCAACATTTGATCATAGGAAGATGGAAGGAAACTCAACAAGATCAATGCCCTATCCTCCTCCTTGATGAGAGATTCTTCTTTCACATTCTTCTCCTCAAGTGTAAGCACGTCTGTCAGAATCTTGTTGAATTCAACCAAGTGCACTTCAAGCTTTGTCCCCTCGATTATCTTTAAACTATAGAGCTTCTTCTTCGTCAATAGCCAGTTTGTCAAAGATTTGGACTTGTATCATTCCTCGAACTTTATCCAAACCTCCCCTGGATCCTCCAAGCTGACGACTTTGCGAAGAATGTTGTCTGCTAAAAACAGTTGTATTATACTGGTTGCAAGATCCCTCATCTCCTTCCACTCTTCCTCTTTCATCTTCTCCAGGTTTTTTTCTTTATCATGGAGAGCTTTCACAAGTCATTCTCACGTGAGTATGTCTTCACTCATTGTTTCCATAAGGTGAAGCCATTCTTCCCGTTGAAGGATTTCATGGAGAATGATGCACCAATCGATGTGAATTTTGCCACCTGCTTTACTATCGTACCTCTTTGTACGATCTAAAAAATCAGAGGAGAATCATGTCGATCCAAACCATCAAACTCGTCTGGAGTGCAAAAAAAACCCTATATGGACTCCTGTATCACCTCAATCGGACTTCAGATGCTCCTGATCTCAATTGTTCATCGTAACCGTTGGTTCCTCACAGCCTCTGAAAAAGGAACACCTGTTGCATCACGTCGTCTCCTTGATATCAATTTTCGTTTTGATCTGTTGCACCATATCTCTCATTGTTGTTGGATCAAGCTCTGATACCAATTGTTGGGAAACGAACTATCTAATACTGATGCGGATATGCAATCCCTCACCACCATAGAAGCACGTGAAAGAAAGAATAACCAGATATAACGGTGGTTGGTCACCTCTCATGACTACTGGAGAATAAAGATCACTATAAGAAGAATGAGTACAACTCTCTCCATTACCTCGCTCCGGTAGTTCTGGTAGACGGAGACGGAATTGTGAGAGCCGAGTATTCCCTCTTGTTATGGTATAGAGGTAATGCCTCCGCCCCTCTTTATATAGCTTAAACACAACCCGGTAGTCCAATTCCCAATAGGACTATAAATAGAATATAACTCAACTAATATTAAGATTAAGAGTCCAAACCCATTAGGATTCCTAATCCTAATTTTGCTCTAATCACACTCATCTCATCCCAAAGTCTCCTCCCCTTTCCCTAGGGATGTCAGCGGGTCGGGTTTGGGGCGGGTATTACTATTCCCAAACCCATACCCATTTATAACATCACTACCCATACCCGCCCATTTATTAAACGGGTAATTTCTAGCGGATATCCATATACCCGTCGGATACCCGTGTACCCAATGGGTACTCATATATTTGACAAAGTAAATCTTATGTTGTTTGTAAATGTATACAAGATTTTCACAGATAGACGAAATAGAATGAGATTATGCACTATGGTGATCATAAAAATATGCAATTTATAGAGAATATTAAATGTTTATATATGTTAAGTGTATAACTATTTTGTATTGATAGTTTTTATTTATTAAAGATGCAAAAAGTTAGTTAAATAAGAAAAATGGATGGAGAGGAGAAAATTGAGTTCGATATTTATACATGTAGATAGATACATATTAGATATGAAATGGATTTTGGTCTAGTTTGATTAAAATGCAACATACACATATATCTTTATATATATATATATATTATATTCGGGTTTGGGGCGGGTTCGGGTTCGGGTACCCACAAGGCAATCCCAAACCCATACCCATACCCGCATGGGTAGTTAATTCAAAATCCAAACCCGTCCAAAAGTAAATGGGACGGGTTTCGGATCCTTAAATGGGGCGGGTTCTGGTCGGATACCCAATGGGTAGACCCAGATTGACATCCCTACCTTTCCCCCTCTCTCGTGGTTCCCAGCACCTCCATCGTCACGTTCTGCGAGCACCATCATGGTATGCCTCCGGACAATCATCTTAAGAAAGAAGAGGGAGAGGAGGATATGGAAGGAATAATAAAGTTAAAATATTTGTTGATAAGGGCTGTGGTGGAAGACAAAGCATATTTTGAGGGGGGCACATGATAAATATAAAATATATGGGTGAGTGGGGGTAATTTACAAAGTATTTCCGATTCCTGACGTAAAAATTACTTTAAAATAATTAAAAAAATCAAATATGACTAAATCCTGATTTTAGTCGTCGGTTACTCTTTTATCCAGTGACCCGACCGACTTAGACCAAATATCGATTCCTGCAACTTTGACCACATATAGTGAATGCATTTACAATGGTACCACTTGGACAC
Source organism: Ottelia alismoides (assembly GCA_037367405.1). Classification (NCBI taxonomy): domain Eukaryota; kingdom Viridiplantae; phylum Streptophyta; class Magnoliopsida; order Alismatales; family Hydrocharitaceae; genus Ottelia; species Ottelia alismoides. Next base: position 402,220 of record JAZKJV010005913.1, on the reverse strand, counting down.
TACAATGCATTGCGAGATGATGCAAAATGGATCAAAGGGAGAGGAAATGAGGCTGGGTGTTGTAATTTCAAATGAGAAAATAAATCATCGACTCAACCTAAGGGAACGGATCCTCTGCTGTATAAGATTATATTTTGAAGTCAAAATAAAAAAATTAACCTAATGAGGATTACAGCACCTCTGCTGCAATCCTCACTACAGCAAAGGATCCGTTTCCTCAACCTAAACGACCATTGTTTATCGAAGATGTTAATAGCATCATCAATTAAGATGCAACATTGACGCTTTATCAAACACCGATAAATACTATATAATTATCACTAGGTAGTTAATTGTCAACAAAAATTTGAGCTGTCGTTTATCGTGGACAATAGAGACAATAAAATATGTTAATAACATCGTCGGTTAACCATATCAACGACGACATTAGATGCAGATGGATATTCCTGGAACATCGATGTTCTAACTTATAACAGAGAACCATAATTAATGTGCACGTAACAAAAAACTAATCATAAATGGTGTTTTGACAGATCTGATCTGGTCAACAAAACACAAGCATATATTGAATACACAAGCTTGGTATTCACGAAATAAATTAAGAAATTTGCACCATGTAATTCTTTTTGTTAGGAACAGATCAGATCAACAAAACACAAGCATAAAATGGTAGAGAAGATAGACACGCACAATCACAATATACAAGGATATACAATGATTTGACACCCGGATTTCTTTTTCATTCTTAGCAATGGGCCGGTCCTGTACATCCGAAGCCCAAGCCCGAATCAACATTGGGCAAGGCTTGGGTAAAAAGAACCCCTCTAATGGTCTGATAGTAGAAGCAGTGACTCCCCCTTTAAAGGACCATGGTTCGAATCCTATAGAAAAAAAATTAAAAAAAAAGACTTGGGTAAAAAAGATCGATTCAAATTTCTTTTAGGCTGGCCCGTCCGAGCTCCGCCATCTCTCTCAACCACCCGCCACTTGCGAGCTCCGCCGCCTCTCTCGTCAAGTGGCAGCCCCTCTTCTCGCCCGCTGCCTCCCTCAACCAGCAGGTCCGCCCAGCCCTCTTCTGAGGTGAGCCATTCTATTATACACGTATCTTTGATTTTTTTTTGCCTTTGTATGAGAAGTGTTTGATTTTAAATTTAAACAACATGGAAGATGTTTGACTTTTTTATAGCTTGTGAATGCTATGAGATTTCTCTATGATATTGTATGAATTTGAAGTGTATAAATTCAACTCTCTCATGCACATATCCTGGCATTGCTAATATCCGTGTAGATCAATGTTTTGAAAATCGGACTGACCAATCCACGCTCGGTTGACCGGTTAACCAGTTTATGCCGGTTCAGTTCGATTATTCAAAGTTTAATTAACTTGTGCGGTTCAACTTATTTTTTGACCCGGTTTAATCAGGTTCAACCGAAGTTGAACCCATTTAATTTTTAAGTTATTTAAAAATATTACTAATAGTGGGAGTTGAACCCGTGACATTTGATTACCTATTTCAAACTTCTAATTAACTATACTAACACAACTTTTTGCATGTATTGGATTTTAAACGTAATTCACCTAGTCCAAATAATATATATAATATGTATGATATTTGATGGTGTATAAGAAAAATACTTTGTGTATCGTGTCAAATATGTACATCATCTATGTATTTTTTTATATTTCAAGTATATTTAAGTGCATATTATATATATTTTATTTCATTTACGTTTGATTAGCCAGTTCAACCAATTATTTCACCGGTCTGGATTAATCTGGTTTTAAATAATAATGATATCATCATCTGGTTGAACCGATTTGATTTCATGGTTCAACCCGATCCAATCAATTCGATACGGTTTCTGGGTCGGTGATTGATTCGGTTTCAAAAACATTGGTGTAGATACACCAACACAACAATCTAAATCTTTGCACAATTATCCGTCAGAAGTCCACACATGTGTACAAAATTATGGAAAATACAAAGATTATCTACCAATACGGAGATAAAAAAAACTTCAAAATCCCCAACTAAGAACTGAACATACTATCAAAATCAAAGAACCAAGTGGGATTGCATCAATGGAAATGGTATAAGCCCTAATATCCCTAGCATCCCAAGTTCCAGCCCAACACTTTACAGTGACAAAATAGTATACATTGAAGTGGCAAAAAACTGAAATATTGAATACATGGGCTCGTCCAGCTCAAGCTGGATCCATAAAAATTGGGTTGGACTTGGACTTGGGTCGTTCAAAAAATTGGAGAGAATTGACCCGGCCCAAAGGCCAATTGATTAAATGGGCTTTCCTGAGCCCTATAGTGCACGATCAAAGCTCAACCCATGCTCATCCGTGAACCCTCGTATACCAGAAGTTTCATTAAAATGTCACTATTTTCACCTGTAATTGATCCGGCGTGAAATATCGATCAATCTTTGCACGAGAAAATTGAACACTAGTTGCTTGGATTAATCCCCCGAAATATAATTATAATGAAAAATAATTCCTAATAAAGGATGACAAGTATAGGGTTCATATTCATTTAACTTTCATAATTCATCATCTCTCAATCACTCATTGTTTCTTAGGAAATGCACATGTTTTATAAATACATCCACTTGTGCTCACTTAATCCGAGACAAATTATTGATTGATGGAAGTCATGAACATACGGACTTTCTACAGTAAGATACTCCTATTTTTCTTCTTAATATTTCTCATCACGCATAGTTATGGCAAAGTTGTATGCAAATAATGTTGGGAAATCTAAATATAAGTTCGATATAACGTAACAAGGAAATAACGGACGTCTGCAAATAAAATCGGATGAAATTAAGGGAGGCACCCTAACTAAAATGGATAAAAAAATGTGCGAGAAGATGTGCTATCAACGTATGTGTAACACCCATACCTCCAAAACATAATGTCATACCTACAATTCACGAAGTGTGGGTGTGGTTTATAAGTGATAGAAATAACTACTTGTCAACTTGGGCTTAAGCATTTTGGGTGGTTGTCAATGGGTCCGATTGTGCTCGAACCCAACAAGTTGTCAGGACCAGTTTTCCTCGATAACAGATCGGGGACCTAAGCCCGGGACGTTACAAATGGTATCAGAGCCATGTTCCCTCTGATAGTGGAAAGAGTTACCCGAGAGGTGGAGCCACTCCTACAAAGAGGTTGGAGGAAAAGGCTACCCAGAGCGTGCAACCGTCACTATCAATGGGAAAAAATGATGTGCCATGTCGCAACGAGGACGTTGCAAATATAAGTAGGGGATGTTGTAACACCCCATCCCCAAACATAGTACCATACCAAAAACTCACGAAGTGTGAGTGTTGTTTATAAGTGGTGGGGATTACTACTTGACAACTTGAGCTAAGCATTTTGGGTAGTTGACAACGGATCCATTTGATCCTGAACCCAACAAGTTGTCAGTGCCAATTTTCCTCGACAACGGATCGAGGACCTATACTCGAGACGTTACAATATGTTCTATTGTTATAGGATATCTCCACACGTATATACATACATGTAGCTACATTGTACGCACGCACATCCACCGGCCAACAATGTAACTAATAATGCCATTACAAGTACACACGCACACACGTCCACGAATAATTCGACGAATCGTTAAATTTTTGATGTAAAATATATAACAATGAATGCTAATATTGGTGAAATATATGATATATGTTATAATTAGCTGACGGATCATCGCTTTTCTCATGTTTCCCCTTGTAATCATGGCTATAGTTAGCAGTGATTATAAATTTTAAAGAAAAGAAAAAAATTAGTTGTTGCTATTGCATTAGTTGAGGATTTCAATTTCAAAGATAATTTCATTTCATATATTATTCATTGTTATAAAGATAAAATCAAATGATACAGCAACAATTACCATTATCTCATTAGAAGAGTACATATTTCAAAGATTGTTGGGAGACGGGCAACAAGCTGCGCCGCCAATCCCTTTGGATGGTAAATCCAATTTTTCGGAACACAACATCCATAGATCTGAGGACCATAACATTACTATACATAATTTTGTGGATCCTCTTAAGGAGCTCTACAGCTTCAGATGCCAAGAACCCAAAAGTATCAAACCCGAAAGGGATGAAGACATGTTGATTGTCAATACAAACCTTCTCATGTTTAGCAACTTTGGTTGATGCAGCTTTCTGTGTAGCGTATCCCACAGTAAAATCATTTTTTATCAGACCAACTAATGGAGACACTCCAGTTAGATCAACACATGCATGTTTTTATATAGGCAATATTATCCATTTCTAAAGAAATAAGAGCACAGTTTTTATATAGGCAAATATCCATTTCGTTCTCAGATTTGAAAATGGATTCAAGAAAATCTACATCTTCGCATTTCTAATTTAATCACCCTTTTGAAAAGCCTTAGTAGAAAAAACTAAATTGGTTCTTTAAAAGTTACATAGAAATTGATGGGAGACAGGCAACAAGCTGCGCTGTCAATCCCTTTTGAATGGCAAATCCAATTCTTCGAAATACAACATTCATAGACTTGGGAACCATAACATTACTATGCATGATTTTTTGAACCCTCTTAAGGAGCTCCACTGCTTCACTTGCCAAGAACCCAAATGTGTCAAAATCAAATGGGATGAATACGTGTTGATTGTCAATGCAGGTCTTCTCATGCTTAGCCACTTTAGCTAATGCAGCTTTTTGTGCAGCGCATCCCGCAACAAAATCACTCTTTATCGGACCCACCAATGAAGACACTCCAGTCAAATCAACACATACATGCTTTCCTCCAACCCATCCAAATATCAAAACATCTGTCGGTCTAAGTGTCGATCTCCCCTCTTGTGGATCAGTTAAGAAATTCACCGGTGCTTCTTTTTTTGAAGCAACACTTGCATGTCTGAGTATATCAAATAGAACATCTCTGACAAGATAATGTCTGTATTTAAAACCTGGAAGCTCGCGACAATGAACGGCATGGTCCCCAAAAGCATCCAAGCAAGATTTGTGGCATACTGGACAAGCCTCATCTGGTGGAAAAAGGGGAATCATGAGGCGGTACTTGAGAATACTACGATATTCAATGGGTGACATATGCAATGCAAGCCCCTCAATAGGAATGGCAAGTAGGAAATCTTGGGCATGTTCAGCTTGTAAACAATGGAAAATTGCTTTTTGCCTAGCAGACATGTCAAACTCAGCTTCCATATCTTTTACGATTTTGCTAAAAAAAGAATTCGCCAAAGCATTCTGGGCTTTAGGGGGGACGGTATCCTTACTAGCAAAATGTGTAAGATCAATAGATGGGAGTGCGACATGTAGACCTTCCAAAGCATTAAGGAAATCAGAATCCATACCATGTATCCCGTTGTCTCGTAGCATGTGGTCTTGGAGCATCCATGATTGAGCTCTGGAGGCCACAAAAGCATATGAAGAAGCCTCAATGGTTGAGTAAAGACCTAAACCGCCGAGCCGGATGGGTAGCGACGCCACTCTCCGTTGAAGGTCACCAAAGAAAGGACCTCCAAACACCACAATATCCTCAATAGCTCCACGTAATCCTTTGTCAAACCATGCAGCGGCCCGTTTCATGTATGTTGGTTGACATGTCCGTAATCCAAACATAAGCTTGGCAGTACCCATACAAGAACGTAAAAGAAGTAGCTCACTCTGTGGATCATCCAGCTGAGGAAGTAAATGCATTAGGTCAACAGCCTTGGTAGCCCTCGTCATAGCCAATTCTTCAATAAAGTCTTTGTCTCTACTCACAGCTCCTCCAAGCAATTTCACACCTAGTCGCAGCCTCCAATATCTATGGGAAACAAACCTTCACGGATCTTCTTACCATCACATGAAGGCCAGAACAGCTCTGTTTTTTTTATATTTAGAAAAAGCCCCATCTCTGGACCCCTGCATTGAATAATGTCAAGTGCCTTGGCCACTTCTACAGTGTCCCCAACAATTGTCCCATCGTCCAGATACCAAGCATGAAGTAGGAGTTTACAATTGTCTCTGATCTCATGAATAAGTGGGTGCAATGCCAGAGAAAAAAGAAGGGGGCCTAAAGGGTCACCTTGCTGCACTCCTGTTGATGACCGCAAATGATTGTCTCCAATATATAATCTGGCGGCTTGAGCATAGATAAATTCCACCCATGGAGAAATAGAGGGGCATCTCCTCCTAACTTCCCCAAGCATCAGAGATCTATCTATTAAGTTGAAAGCATTAGAGAAATCCACCGTAAGCATAGAAAGAGATCCGTCTCCGTGAAGCTTGCTCAAAAGATGATTGGTGCTATGTAAGATGGCTTCCACTCCTCCAGATACACCAACTCCAAATTGAAAGTCGTTAAGATATTTAGATGTCTCCTTGCTAACCCCTGCCATAGCAACTTTAGATACAAGGCGCCTCCATATAGTACCTACCGCAATAGGACGAATGTTGTTGTCCGGTTTGAGCAGTGGAGTGAGAGGTGCAGAGGCTATAAACTCAGCCAGACTCAAGGGGCATCTCCCACTAAGCCACAAATTAACTACCAAGGAAATAGCATGCAAGAGATCCTTGGCAACCGGTGATCCTTCCCCACAAAGGGCATCTAAAATATGTTGAGCTCTCAGACCATCTCTCCCACAAGATGTCCCTTTAGGAAAGGATTTGATGGCTCGCAAAATAACATCCGCATCAGCTGTAAGAGGAGAATCTGTAATCAAGATGTCTGGTGGAACAGGAGGCGGCTTATAGGGATGTTTAGCCTCTAAGGCCTTCAAGGTGTCTCCATTAAAAGGCGCCATTCCTAAAGAGCACACAACCTTTATGGCTGCAGTAAAATGTCCATCTGCCACTTTTGAAAAGAAAAACGTTTGATGAGAGCATATTTCGTACTTAAAACACTAAATATTTACAACATTCTTTAACACAAAAAAGATATCAAGTATGACATAATACAAAAAATTATCGAACGATCATCCAGAAAAAAAATCAAAAAAAGAAGCAAATCTAAATTAGAACAATCCTCCTGCTCTCGTCAGTAAAGGCAGTCCACCAGAGCCGAGAATTGCAGCGGCGGTTCGCGGGAGAACGTGAACGTCGGTGTCGCGAACTGCAGCGGTGGAGCATTGAGATCCAGAAGCATCCCTCCTGCCTTCTCTTCCTCCAGCTCTGCGTAACTGCCGACCGAGCCCACAGTGGACCCAGTGGCTCGGTGCCGCCGCATATGGCCACCGAGTGCCTGGCCGGACGAAAATCCGGACCCGCATATCGCGCACAAGTGCATCTTCGTCAATGCGGCGGCAGAGGAGGAGGCGGTGGTTATGTCACAGTGATTGGTAGAAGGTGTGATCGCGGCTGTCACCGCTGTGCTGGCGGGCTTCAACTTGGTGTGGCTGGTCCGGTGGCCGCCGAGGGCCTGGAAGGAGGCAAAGGCCTTGTTGCACGTCTTGCACCGGTACACTGTAATTAAGAGAGTGATAACATAATTAGTTTACATGTAATCAAACGTATTAAAATCTATTTCCACGTTTTAATTTAACGGTTTGAAAACAATCTCATATGTTGTCAATATCGATTGGAAAATATGTAAATGCTCAATTCGCGTCTTTAGATCAAATGAGAACATTTTTCTCTCGAAAGTAATCTAAATCAGTAGAAAATAAGAGACTAATATAGAATGAAACAGGTTTTGGTCTATTACATAGAAAAACGGCATTTCATGTAGACATTGCCCCTACTATAGCATCGCCGCTGTTGAATCACGATCAGACGATCGTCCGGAGCACAAACCAATTATCGCGCAAAATTACAATGATAGAGGACTTGTTCTCAGTTTTTTTCACAATCCGGTATTTTTTAAGCAAATTAAGGAGAATATTAACAAAATTTACGCGTTAATAACACAAATATACAAATGGTAAACTTTGATTTTGGAATCAACATGGGTTAAGTTATGTAGTATGTAGTGGTAAGTTTTACTGAGCGGGAATAGAAAATTATAACTCTCTCTCTCTCTCATGCATTCATCCACCTCTAATTCCGCTATGAATTCCTCGATTTAAGTTTTGATTTTTTTTAAACATATTGTATTAAAAACTATTACAGAGATTGATGGGAGACGGGCAACAAGCTGCGCCGCCAATCCATTTTGAATGACAAATCCAATTGTTCGAAATACAACAAACAAATCGCCCACCGTGAGGCTCGAACCCACGACCACAAGGTTTCGATTCCTCAATTTATCTTCACGATACGAAAGATTGTTCCAACGGAGTGTGATTTTATCCGTTTTCAAGTTATGTAATTGCAATGCAAAATATAATTAGTCCATGACTGTTAAGCATGAAATGAACACGCTGCAATTTTATTTATAAGATCCGGTTCTCATGAATTTTGGGGCAATGGAACTTAACTAAACGACACGTCTTAGATCGAAAGAAAATCAAATCACTGACGTGGAATTAGGTTGCACCGTACGAGAGATTACTTATTAGTGTAGATAGTTAGATATTCGAAGTCAAAATTAACGATGGATTCAGATCAACAATTTAGCATATATTCGAAGTCAAAAATCTGGAACGTGTTGAGAAAAATCTGAAAAATCCTAAATCCGATGTAATCAATTACCCCATGCAAATTCGACGCCATGAAAAATGAAAAACCCAACTACCATACCTGTCTCTCCCTCGGCCTGCCGGTCCACCATGGCGGCGGGCGCGTGAGGAGATCGCCCGTCGCGGGAGAGGAGCATAAGGCAATATGCCAAGTAGTTTTCCTCTTCCTCCTCCTCTCTGCTCTTCTTAATTTGGTCATGGGATGAAGACGTCGACGAGCACGACGGTTGGAGCTCGTGGAGTCGCCGTCGCCTCGTGCGCTTCCGCTTGGCCGACGTGTGGAAGTTTGTGCCCCCCGAGATCGGTGCATCGACGGAGGTGGAAGAGGAGGAGAGCGACATGGAAGAGAGAGAGAGATTGGAAGTTGTGTATGTGAGAGAGCCAAGTAAAATAAGAGAGGGAGAAATAGAGGGGGATGGAATGGAGTGCTGAGCATTACAAGCATTCCAACTGTGGAGTGGAAGTACTTGCCTTTTTTAAAGAAAAAGAGTAAATTACGATAAAGTCCATTGTTATATACTCATTTTCAATTTCATACCAGAACTAAAGAGAAGATTTGTGTGATTTTGAACCCAAGCAATTTAAGGTTAGAAATCCAGCATGACCACCACAATTCCTCTATTTGGGGATATGGTATAAAAAATCGGACGGGACCAGTCGGTCCAACCGGAACCGACTTCCAAACGGTCACTTTTGTTGGTTCTTTTAAAAAAATATTTTAAGAAAATGAAACGAGTTCTATCGTCGGTCCAAACCGGTTCAGTCAGATCAATTTAACTCAGGTCGAACCAGTTTGATGGTTTGAAATAATTACCCACACAAAAGTTAACAAATTTTCATTCTAAACCCCTAGCCATCACGACCCCCTTTCCTTCTCAACCCCAAAAATCCTAAACCCCTAGCCCTCTCAACCCCCCATCCTCATGCCAAAATCTCAAATCTGTTATCTCCTCCGATCACCTCCGAGCATCTCCATCGCCATTTCACACCCCCCCCCCCCCTCTTCCCACTTCACCTCAGACGTGTGACCCTCACATTTCCGTCTCTTTTGGCACAGAACGGGAAGAGTCCTAACAACATCATCGAACTCGCAGAAGGTCCAGATGATTCCTGATCCTCTTCTATGTTTGATTCGTTTCCTTCTGATCATCATCATCGTGTATTGCGTTTGATTATTTCTTCATGTTGATCTGTCCGTAGTTAAGAGTTTCTTTGATTTTTTCCAATTTGTTGCACATGATTTGTTTCAAAATATTAAAGTTGTATTTTTCTTGGTTTAAACGTGATATGTGCTGAAAGGTTTATAACATCACGTCGTCTCGATGTGATAAGTGATCGGTAATCCAATATCTTCGCTTAATGATGATATCGAGTATAGGAATCGTGATTTACATGTCGAATAAGTATAATCACAGGATATTCAGACAATAGCCTTTAAGTATGTCGATGATCTGTCCAAAATTGTTATTACTTATATAGCTAGACTCTACACATTCTAAGAATCTAAGTGAGCAACTTTTCTTCTCTTATGAAAGTAGAAATAGACCCACAATCATATTTCTGTTCTCATATGGATTGCAAGATGATATTTGAACTAAAAGTATTAGGTGATATGATAGTTTTTTCATTTGTATGTTGAATAAAAAAGTAAAGTCTTCCATTGCTTCTCTCCGCCATTTGTAATATGCTACTCTAAATGAAGATTATTTAATGGATATCATATTCAGTTTTTTCGATTCAGAAAACCAATTCAATCAATATGAGCAGTAAATTAAGCCCAATCTGATTTTTTTTCGGGTCAATAGAAATGATGACATCATGCCAACGTCAACGGTTCGACTTGGTCAGACCAAGCCGAAGAGAAACCGGTTCTGATCCGATTTTTAAAACCCGACGCATACCGTAATAAAAAAATCTTAAAACGTATCACATTATTATTTTTCAAAGTTCCCATAGGACATCGAAATTAAGTGTACACATAAAAGACTTTTATGTGATTTAGTCATTTAAAAAATCAATAAATTTTTCATGAGCATCGGATTTGATGCATATACATAAAAATGTGTTAAAAATGTGTTGAGTAAATTACAAAAAAGTCGTTGAACTATACACCTGATTTCAATATCATACATGAACTTTAAAAAGTAAGAATATGGTACTTGAACATTCAAATTTATCTCAATGTGATCCCTAACTATTGAAATGTAAGGTTAAAATGACGAAATAATCAAGTAAATTTCTATGGTGAGGATGAAGGACCACATTGAGACAAATTTGAAAGTTGAAGTACCACATTATTACTTTCTAAAGTTCAGACATGACATTGAAATCAGATGTATAGTTCAGGGACTTTCTTTTAATTTACTCAAATGTGTTTGATTACATATGTATAATTATTATTTTGAGTTTTTATCACTTGTGCCCTCCTTAAGTTATGCGATATCAATTTTGTCCATCTCTTTTTTTTAATATTAGTTGTGCCCATGACCTTACAAATTTCACAGCTTTGCCCTTCCGTTAATGTAAAGCAAGATATAACTGATATGACAAAAAAACACAACTATGAATTTTATAAGAATATAAGGGCACAACTGATATTATAAAAAAAAGAGGGATGTAACTAATATTCCATAAGTTTAGAAGAGCACAAGTGATAGAAACCATATTATTTATAGGCCTTGGTCATTTTCCTAATTCCTTGTTTGAAGGTATACAGCTGGTTGTTTTTATTTTCTTGCAATATCCGAATATAAGTTCATCTAAAAATATGTATAGCATATGTTAGATACATAAGCATATAGGACTGTATTATATATCAATAGCAAACAAAAAATCAACAAATTTTCTTCCATAGTAGTGCTTATACAAGCATGGCCAAATTACCACTAATAATTAATAAAAAAGATGCGAAAATAAGCATCGTGATACGGAAATGGGTCAGCACAACTCATGCCCATAGATCAGAGGTCTCATACTTTCATTTATGGAAGGCCGTATCCCGATATATCGGCGATATATCGGTATCGACAGGTCACCGATATATCGCCGATATGTTTGATATCGGGTATCGACAGGCGAAAAAGGCAAGCTGAATCCCGATGTCGGCGACATGGCGTCGATATATCGGTATCGACATGGTACCGATATCGATACCGATATCGATATGTCCTTCCATGCTTTCATGTAAAGAAGCTGCCTGTCCAAATCTAATTTGGCATCGGTCGATTTTGCGAGCCTTATTACCGATGTTCGATAGTTACAGTAATTGAATCGCGTTGATTGACTGACCGCGGACTATTTCGTTCTTTAAGTTAGGTGAATTTGTTGCGAAATCGATCGCTGATATATAAAAAGGGAATGACGATGAGAGGGGAGAAGGATTCTTAGCGTGGGGGAATAGTATAAGGGGGTAGAGGTGGTAGTGGAAGGCACGTTTTTGAGGGAGAATTTGCTAAGCAAAGAGTGGGAGGCAGCATTGTCTGAGTGATTGTGGAAGTAAGGCATCAGTTTGTCTTAGAGAGAGAAAGAGATGCTATGTATTTTATTCATCTCAATCAACCCTTCTTCGAGCGTATTCACGTAGGGTTGGCTATTGAGTCACGGTTCGATGATTCAGGTCCGGGTTCGCAATGATAAGGGCTTGTGAGCTCGGTTCATTAAGCTATTGAGCCGAATCCTATCCAGAATTTTGAGCTCGATAGCTTAACGAGCCGAGCATGAGCCAAGTCCGGCTCAACTTGATAACTCGATAAAGGACTGGGCTCAATAGCTCTATAAGGGGCTTGGACTTAATAAGGGACTTTACTTTACTCCCACATCCGGTAAAGCAGAACTCAGAAGGAGCGGAGTCTATATAATCAGAGGGAGTGCTCGATCTACATGCATACTTGCCTTAACTCGGCTCCTTAAGCCCAGCTAGGCTTATCGAGCCCGAGCCCGAGCTAGGGCCTGGCTTGGCTTGTTGGGCTCGATAGCAAGCGCTATATCCACGTCATGCAATACGCTTATTGTATGCATCATGTACATCGTTGTTCCAATCATTTACTATTAATCAAGCTTCGCATTGATACTTTTATCACAAAGCTCTGACAAGAAATTATTCTCTACGAAAACCGAACTAGACAACGTAGGAGCGTGGATCGTCTGCTGGCCAGCAGAGTCTGCTGTGCATCCGAAGCCGCTCGATCGTGATCGAGCGGTTCGCATGAATTCACACCTTTTTGTGGGCCCGACCGTGCGAATTCATGCGAACCGCTCGATCAGGATCGAGCGGCTCCGGATGCTACAGTAGACTCTGCTGGCCAGCAGACAATCCGCTCCTGACAACATAGAATGGGTGAACCTATAATGGGCATCAGGATACAAACAGATGAATAGATGAATAGATATTTCTGTTACCATATTTTTACCCATTTGAAATACGAATACGGATATTAATGGATTAAAACTGTAACATCCCGGACTTAGATATCCGGTCCGTTATCGAGAAAAACTGATCCTATTTTGACAACTTTTTGGGCACAGAACAAATGGACTCGTTGACAACTACCCAAAATGCTTAAGTCTAAATTGTCAGGTAGTAGTCCCCACCACTTATAAACCACACCCACACTTCGTGAGTTTTAGATGTGGTACTATATTGGGATTAGGGTGTTACAACTTCCCCACTTATATTCGCAGCGTCCTTGTTGCGACATGCCCCATCACTTATTCTCAGTAATAATGGCGGTTGCACGCTCTCGGCTTAGTTCCCTTCGGGTAGCCCTTTCCACTATCAGATGAAACCCGTTCTGATATCATTTGTAACGTCTCGAACTTAGGTCCCCGATCCATTATCGAGGAAAACTAGCCCTGACAACTTGTTGGGCACGGACCCAGATGAACCCCTTGACAACCACCCAAAATACTTAAGCCAAGTTGTCAAGTAGTAATCCCCACCACTTATAAACCACACCCACACTTCGTGAGTTTTAGATGTGGCACTATATTGGGAGTTAACTTGACAACTAGGGCTTAAGTATTTTGGGTGGTTGTCAACGGGTCCATCTGGGCCCGAACTCGACAAGTTGTTAGGGTCAGTTTTCCTCGATAAGGACCGGGGACTTAAGCCCGGGACGTTACAAATGATATCATAGCTGATAGTGGAAAAGGGCTACCTGAAGGGACCTAAGCTGGGAGCGTGCAACCGCTACTGTCACTGAGAATAAGTGAATGGACCATGTCACAACGAGGACGTTGCGAATGTAAGTGTGGGAGGTTGTAACAGCCCAACCCCCAACATAGTACGACATCTAAAACTCATAAAGTGTGTATATGATTTATAAGTGAGGATTACTACTTGACAACTTGGGCTTAAGCATGTTGGGTTGTTGTCAACGGGTCCATCTGAGTCTGAATCCAATAAGTTGTTAGAGTCAGTTTTCCTCGATAACAGACTGAGGACCTAATACCGGGACATTAAAAAACCATGCGGCAAATAAGGATGTAAAACATATGCTGATTAAATACGAGTAATATTAGAAATACTCGACAGATTAACTTAAATATGCATGCATTAGGTAGAATACACATTTATATGAAAATAGTAAATGTGTGCTTATATCTTATATCTTAATAATTATATCAACTAAGATAAAAGAAGAAGCAACATTATGTTAAATATGAATAAATAAATCTACAACTATATATATATATATATATATATATGAAAAGATACACAAATATAGATAAAAATATTTACGGATATCAAAGTAATATCCGTACCTATTTTAAAACAGATGTGAACTTTAGTCAAAATACCTATAAAATGGATATGGTTCGGATCGGATACCGATATATCCACGTATCCATTAGTATCCCTAATGGGCACGGATCAGAATGGTAAACGAGGAGATTATCATTATCTTCCTCGTCCACGTCAAGAAGCATATGGGGAATTTTGCATTTGTATTCATGCAAAACGTTACGATTACATTTGCACGCCTACCTTTTTGTAGTTAATAAACTTTTATATCAACTTCTACATCCATGTTGTTTAGTCTCTTCTACGGTGCAGGTGGAAATTTAGAAGTTCCATGAAGATCACAGTGTAAATATGAAAAGATCAGGGGGGCAAATGTAAGTATAATGTATTGCAAGGGAGAAATTCTAAAAGTCTATTCAAACTATTTATCCTACGATTTGTTATCCGTAGTTATTCTTTTGCTTGAAACTTTGATAACAAATCGTCTGCTCGTTTTGCCTTCTCAGAACTTTCCTAGTCTTTTGTTGCTTCCCTTTTCCTCCATCTCATAAAAAGGTTCATATAAGACGCGGCTTACGTCTTATTTGGTATGAATTCAAACCGTTGACCTTCTCTTCTCTGCGTATCCTAAACAACGGTTTTCCACACGCTAATCCCACTGGTTGCGGCGTGCAGTAGATTGAATCAGAAGACCAAAAAAATCGTAATGATTGTCCATTTTGTCCAAGCAGAAAGCGTCAAGGATATCCTTCGTCAATTTAAGATCGGGCTTTAGTCTTGGGATTCCCTTCGAGGTACGCCATTGGATAGTTGCGAGAGAACGAGAGAGATATGAAGGATAGGAGAAATGAGAGAGGGCTCCCTAATGCGATGAAGAGCGTATATCCATCCCCTCCCGGAGGAAGTATTTTTATAGGGTGTGAATGCCCTCGCACTAGTCCACTCGTGTCCCACCCACGCCCTAACGGACTCCCGTAAGATTCGGACTCGCCGGAACCGCCGGCTCCGAAACGGCCGGTGGTGTTCTTTGACCACGAGTTCATATGTATTCGTTCTACATTTAGAACGGAGCTATAAATTCACATGGATTAGGAATAAGACAGATGATAAGCGAGGTTTATCCTTTGTTCTCAGAGAGGAGCAAGAGATCAGGATGATGGAATCGTGAGATAACACTTCAAGCGATTACTTATCATGAGACAAAATCTTCTTATCCCGCTACCAAACGAGCATGCATTCGCTTCTTCTCATTTAAGCACAACTTTCAACGCTTAGGTTTAAGGTTTGGTTGCATGATTAAGTTAGATCAGAGTAAGCTCCTTTAAAGGGGTTAATAAAGTGGATAATCGATGTGTAGATAGCAGATGAGAGGGTTGAAATGGCAAATGCGATATGATATTGTTTTTGTTATATTTAATTTGAATTTTATTTTAAAAAAGGATCAGAAAAAAATAAATAAAGGAGACATGAGATCTAAACCATTAAGCACTTTAGAATGTAGACCGTGTGGGAACTAGGGATGAAAACGGTCGGATACGGATACGAATATAGGTGTTATAATATCCTCATCCTTTTTAAAATTCGGATACGAATACAAACACGAATATCACACGAATGTGTAAAATATAAAATCATATCCTCAAAATACGAATACGAATGCAAAACGAATATTGGTAATTCGGATACGAATTTTCTACAAACAAATACGAATTAATATACGAATGTTATACATGTCCAAATTTACTTAAAAGCTATAAACATTTTAAGTTCGTAATTGTATAAAAACCCACACGTGAACCAGACAACTTTGTAGGCTATGAAGTTGTTCCACCCACCTAAGGTTTTAAAATCGAGTCGAACCGACCGATTCAACCAGTTAAATTAAGTGTTAAACAAAAAATAGTACAACGAACAAAATTTTTGCATTGAAAAATGAAAACCAATCAAAATCCTATTGGACAACTTGACTCGATTAAACCAATGAAATCAAACCATTGATTCAACCATTCATTAATAATTTCTAATTTATTTAAATAAAATGCAAGCTCTTGAAAATTGTTCGTAACATAGTTCCATTCTAATATAGTACTCCATTTTTTTCAACAAGATCAAACATGCATCCACGTAAAGTTGTCAGTCATACTATGAGTAGTAAGTTAGTAACACTTGTCTTCAGTTAGAGCTTAGGTAATTTTAAAATCGTTAGTTTTGTACATCATATATTGTACTTATTTTTTGTATGAATTCAACAATATACCATTATTCTGCACTTTCGCATTTTTTTATAATACTTATACCTCAAACTGCGCTCCAAAATTCTTACAAAAATCACAATATCACCCTTATATTATTACAAAAATCACAATATCACCCTTATATTATTACAAAAATCACAATATCGTCCTTATGTTAGTATGATATAAGAGCACTGCAAATTTCACACATGTAGTTGAAAAAACGTTAGGATTATAAGTATTATTGGCTCAAGAAGACTGAAATGTAGAACTCTCAAATATATGATATAGCTTTGTTCACATTATGAAATATTGATCTAATTAAGTTCGACATGATAGAATCATATGAATCAACCAACAATACAATAACTCATTTTATTTCAATTTTTTTGAACTATTGACATCGTCACCGATTCATCGATTCAATCCAATTGTTCCAACCATAAAAACCTACATGCCCGATTCAATTTTCAAAACTTTGGTTCCACCCCTCGATTCTTTTGGGTGCGTTTGGTTCGAGGGTTATCCAGGGGTGGATAACCCGGTTTTGTGTTTGTGTGTTTGGTTGGTGGGTTAAGGGTTGGGAGGGTTTGTGTGATGTGATTTTATTGGAATTTGAAAAAGTTGGTAGTTATTATGATATGATTGTATTGAAATTTGAAAAAGTGGGTGGTTGTTGTGATGTGATTGTATTGAAGTTTGGAATAGTGAGTAGAAGTTGAGTATTTTATAATTTTTAGATGATATGATGGTATAATATATAATTTTTTTGATGGGAAGGGAGTGGGCCCCACTAGTGGGTTAAAAGTGGGGGTTTTGGAGGGTTACCCACCCAAAGTGGGGGTTAACCCCCCAACCAAACGCACCCTTAAAGTCAATCATTGGTCTATCACAGGCGATTGCAGTTATAAATTCCGATGCGCATGCAAATTTACCAGAAATTTCACTGCGAGATCTACTGTTTGCGTGATCGATTTTTCAAAGTCCACAATCTCCGAGGACCAGCATCCCCGGGACCCAACCACCACTAAACCACGTTCAATCTACCCCCACGAGCTATGCCTACCAACGCCAACGTCACTGATCAGGGATCATCATTAGATCGTACCTTTGCGACGCCTCCGTCTTCACCCGTGACTCTTCTCTGCCTTCTGATAAACATTGCAAGGAGAAATGCAGATCCGCTATCAACCTAATGTGAACAAATGGTGTGACAGAGGTGATGATTGCTTGGTAACTTGGTAGAATTCTGAGGTGCTGCATGATGTTATCGATACTGTAGGAGGGCTGGCAACAAATGAATGGCCGAATGCGGTTGAGATGGCAGGACAGTTCAATCAGATGTGCATGACATGCACCGCTAAAAAGGAAAGAAAAATGACAATGGGAGGAAATGTAAGTACAAAAATGAAGACAGAATCAAACAATGCCACCCGCTTACCGATCATACATAAAAATAATATATAATATTATTTCAGAAAATTTTTCAATTTATATTATAAAAATAATATATAAAAATATTTGGAATTAGAATCAGCGAACCATTTCCCCATTCTCAATTCCAAATATTTTTATATATTATTTCTTATAATATAAAATTGAAAATTTTATTGAAAAATTTCCGGGATATTGTTGATTCGGTGAACCGTTTGCCGAATCATACTGGAAAGATCACTCTCTCTTATCCTACAACCTGTTCTCCACGGACGATTTCGCATTCAATTGGTTATCGCAAGATTTCGCATTCAGTTGATTATCGCAATCCACAATCAATCGCAATCGGTTATTACAGCGATCATCTCTTATCTGCACGTTTTCCCTCGGATTATGCAGAGCCAAATGTCGTCAGAGTTTGAAACATGTAAGCACCTGAGTTCAAAAAAGCTCTAACCTGAAGGATATGCTCAAAGTCGCCGGCATTTCAATAAAATAGGTATTATAATTCTGAAGAGTAGATAAAAAAATCTATTGCAATCTGAAGCGTATAACTATCAGAGATGATTTAGATGAACTGGAATATAAGGGCAACTTCCTCTTCTACGAATCTCAATGTGTCTCTGAAGAAATTGTACTGTATGTTCATCCACACTCGGCGCATCAAAAAACAATGGAATTTGATGGGTAATAATTTTACCAAAATATCAGCAAAACTCAAAGAAACAGACGGTCATGGAAGTCCCCGCCATGGTGGTAGTGAATCCATGTTTGCTGTTTGGATCTTTTGATGACTCAAGTTCAAATTTACCTGCAATTGGACGTTTGCGAAATTATATTGCATCAATATCAAATCCTCAAGAACAGAATTGATCCAAAAGCATTTCCTCATAAAAACCTGGATCTAATTCATGCACTTTAAAAAATTGTTAAGATATTATATATCTAGATGTGCCGGAAAGATACAAAAGCAGCAAGAGGGTGCAAACCAAAGCGAACGGATGTTTTGATCTTTGCAAGGATTTTTACTAGGATTAACCTTTAAACTAAAAAAATCAAAGAAAAATTCACTTATGCAACATATGACAGTGATTGTGTACATATTCAGAATTTAGAATCCGCATAACTGGTTCATTTCCTAATGTCAAATGTGACATAAAGCTTTGTTCCAGCTCAACAGTCATGGGCGCCAAGGCCGGATGGTTTCCATGTTCTCTTCTACATGGAACTTTGGGATGTGATCAAGACTAATGTGGTTGAGGTGATCCCGGGAGTTTCAGGTTTGATAAGCTCAATAAAGCCCTCCTATTTCTTCTGCCAAAAAACGGAGGTTCCCAACATGGTGGACTATAGGCCCATAGCTCTCTCCAATGCCATTTACCTCATCATTGCAAAGATCCTAGCCAATTGCCTTCGAGAGGTGCCGCCGTCTATCATCTCTCCGGAACAGACAGCTTATGTCCTTGGGAGATTCATGGCGGATGGGTTGGTGTTAGCATCTGAATTGGTGTCAGATTGGAGAAGGAGCAAGACTAAAGGGTTGCTCTGTAAAGTCGACTTTGCTAAGGCATATGACTGTGTCAGTTGGCGATTATTGTGGACCTCTATGGAGAAGAGGGGTTTCCTAAGCTGTAAATTAAGAGAGGTATATGACAAGTGACAACGACCTTCTATGTAGTGCTCACCAATGGCAAGTCGGAGGAAGGCTATTTTCAACCACAGAGGGAGGTTAGGCAGGGATGCTCCTTATGCCTTTAGTCTTTGTCATTGTGGCAGAAGCATCTTGTCATTGTGGCAGAAGCGTTGGCAGTTCTGATGCGGCAGACGATGGAAGGGAACTAGGGTTGTCAGAAAATTCACAGGTTCGACATTCGCTCAGATTCGGCTCGCTACAAGTTCGACTCAGATTCGATTCGAAAATAAACGAACCGAACCTGTACACGAGTTTGGGCTCGATTAAATAAACGAACCGAACCTCAAAAACATAGGCTCGTTCAGGTTCGGTTCGTTAAAAGCTCGATTATATACACGCATACATACATAAAAGTATACACACATATATATTGTATATATAATGAAAAAAATACATTCTATCATAACATAAGGGTTATTCACTTATTTTCTCAAATCCATCCAATCATCCACTCCCTAAATCCATATTCCCTATTTCCGAAACCCCCACAAACCCACCCCTACAGGCTACGATGTTGTCCTATTCTTAAACGAACCTTTAATGAGTCAAACTGAACCTTTACGAACCTTACCTGAGCCGAGCCGAACCTGATTACAAATTTCATTTTATCGAGTCGAACCAAACCCGAACCTTAAAGTATGCTAAACGAACCGAACCGAACATGGGTTAGTTCATTCAAGTTCGTCTCGTTTACACCCCTAATGGGAACTGGTGTGACGGTTATGTTAATGGCGATATCTCGATTCCTTTGCTCCGATGTGCGGATGACACAATGTTGTTCTTGGGGCAGACTTGGATAAGGTATGGCAGACAACATGTATATTTGACATTTTTGAGGATATATCGAGGTTGTTAATCAACATGGAGAAATCCATTACGGTACCTTTTGGGGTGTCGGAGCATGAGGCACATCCAACGGTGGCCATTTTGGGAATGCCCTATCGGTGGTTTGCCCATCACATATCTGGGGGCTCCAGCTGATGGTCGGACGGTTGTGTGCTTGTGATTGGAGACCCATGGTTGCAAGACTTGAGGGAAGATTGGCAAAATAGAAGGCAACTGTGCTATCTAAAGGGGGAAAACCAAGGTTCGAAATCTCGATTTCAATCTCGTTTCGGTCACTTGTAATACCGAAATTTCGCCGAAATTTCGGGAAATTTCGACGATTTCGATGGAAATGTCGGAAAAGGCTCAAAAATCCGATTTTTTCCCAATTTTATTGAAAATTTCGATAATCCAAGTTATTAGAACAATAAATAACATACAAATACACAATTATTTCACACATATTGGTCATTTATACCCTTTATATAGACATATCGGTCATATTGGTCAAATCGGCCATATCGGTCATATCGGTGGTGATATTGTTGGAACCCAAGCAACATGTCTCGATCGATATGGGGTCAAAATGACCCATATTTTATCCATATCATTGCAATTGAGGATCTCCACCCCTCTATATATCAACCTATCTCGACCGAAATCTCATAAGACCGTTCATATATAAAAGTTAAAACTATGGTTGTAACATTGTTAATACATAATAAAAAAGAGTAATAGTCTAGTCTTACAAATACAATACAAGTTACAACAAGTGAAAATTATTAAGAACATGCAATAAAAGATTAAAGATTAAAATATAGTACCTGGTGACATGTTTTGTTCAGAACCAAGAGTTCCGTGGTGGATCTGAATGTCCCCTCCTTCCTTGTTGTCTCTCATAGCGCATCGCAGATTCTATGAACTCGAAGTAGTTCTCCCATGTCATGTACGAGTACATGGCCTTATAATCCATGACATACTGCCTGTATTGGTGGTCATCGATGCCTATGAGCATCCCGAGTCGAGGATAAGCGGCACTGGATCCGGTATCACGAGTGGCACGACAAGGCTGCGAACTTCTACCCTGAGATCCTCGGGACGACGACGACGGAGTAGGAGAAGATCTCTGCGGAGGAGGAGGAACTGGCGTGTACTCAGGGAAGAAACCGTAGCTGTCACCCCCAAAGAAACTGCCCTGGCTCTGCTCAGGTTGGCTACTTTGATAGTTGTCTCCACTACTGTATCCCCCATACCCACTGTAACCATATGAATATGATGGAGGTGCGTACTGAGGAGGAGGAGGAGGAGGTCCTGGAGGTGGAGCTTGAAAGTATTATGGGAAGACACCAAATGATCTCTCATCGTGCGACGATCCATATCTGCCTAAAGAACTTTGTGCTCCTCCGCGATATGGGCTGTCAATGTCCATGAAGCTCAAAGAACCTACAGATGATGTCAAATCTTCCATGTAGCTGTCGGTTGGACGATGGCCTCGACCGTACTCGTAATCCATAGGCCCTGGACTCGGATTTGGAACAAATTGTCCGTGTGTGTTCCCCTGTCTCTCCATATATTCACGTCCTGCTTCTAGTCCTACCTCAAGTCTGGTAGCTTGTGGTCCACGACCACTCCCTCCTGAACCCACCTGAGTTTGACTCCCCACCACCACCAGGTCCAGACCAACATCGTCATCATCATCATCATCCCCACTGTCATCCAACCCTTCAACAAGGTCTGTAATCCGCCCGGATCTTGCCAAAAAGTCACCAACGTCTGCTCCCATTTGATGGCTTATGTTCTCATTCGGTCATCCACCTGGCTGATCGAGAACTGAGGCACCATTGGAATCCATCCACCTCTGGAGAACGTCCTCATCAGCATCGTCATCATGCATCTTGAACATGTATGCAAGATCAATAGGTTCCGTATAGTCATCTTTGTCATGTCCCTCCCTTGCATGCTTCAATTTCAGCCTCAAGTTGTAATGCACGGAAGACAAGGTCATTTAGCTTCTTTTCTCCCAACCTGTTCCTTCTCTTGGAATAGATCAAATTGAACGTGCTCCAGTTCCTCTCACAACCGCCAGCAAATGCGGTTTGAGACAACACTTTCACTGCCACACTTCGAAGGTTAGGAGCTTCCATCCCGTATAACAACCACCATTCGGCTGCAAGAAAAGAAAAAGACAGAAATCATAAGTACGAATAAATGAACACACAAGTAATTGTTTTATTTGCCTCGTCCCTACCAGGAAGAGTATTGCCACGACCGTTGACCGCAGTAATCCGACCAAAGGGAACCCAACGCATCTCGGAAATACTTAACCTGCACAGCGCACAAATAGGTTTTAGTCGTAGAGTCGTACTACATCTTTACCAAACCCGTCTTGTGACTCCAAATTTAGGTAGAAATTGAGGATATTACCTCGTTCATGCACATGATCTGTAACTTCTCGTCCTTGACGAGCTTCTCCACCACAATCTGTACGGCTGCTAGGAGGTCATCATTTGTACCAAGTCCATTCTTGTACTGGTACTTAGGATTGAAGTAATAAGCTGCACAGAAAGACACGAACAAGCTCATTTATGATGTCCAACAGCCAACTATAGAAATTTAAATAATTGAAAAAAAATCATTTGTACATAATACATACCGGCCTTGTGAAGAGGATGTGAGGGCATCTTGGACCATCGCTCGTCTATGATGTCCAACCATGCTTTCGATCCCTTCCCAACCGCTTCTCTGACCTTCTCTCTCATGCAGCGCATTGCCTCGTAGATGACTCCCATGGTGGGATTCTTGTCGCCATCCACGATCCGCAATGCATAAACAACTGGATCCATGATCCTCGTGACCCGAGTCACGTCATCCCAAAAGGAGATATCATTGATCAATATCGCCACCATCCGTCCTCCTTCAGTCCGAACTTCAGGTATCTCGAACCACTCACCCTGGCAACACATGGTTTTCAAACCCGTCTTATGTTGCTTGAGGCTTTGCAACGCTATAAAATTGGTTGCAAAGCGTGTGATGCCAGGCCTCACCAACTCCCCATTGCACATCCGCCTCATCAGTGCCAACACTTTGCTGTGGTTGTAGATGAATGTGGTGATCATTCGTGCTTTCTTCCACCACCCTTAAGACGAGCTTCCTCTTGTTGAAATCATTAAGGATCAAATCAATGCAATGCGCAGCACACGGTGTCCAGAAAATTCCGTAGCTGCTGGACTTCATAATTGTTTCACCAGCCTTCTTGAAGTTGTTGCCGTTATCTGTCACAATTTGCACAATGTGCTCTTTCCCAACCTCCTTTATAACGTCCTTCATCAACTTCAGAAGGTACCTGTGGTCCTTCACATGCTCAGATGCATCAACAGATTTCAAGAAGATTGTCTTTCCATCGCAGTAGACAAGGAAGTTGACGATCTGCTTCCTTGTGTAGCTCGTCCACCCATCGCACATCAATGTCACCCCGTACTCTGGCCATTTCCTCCTCAACTCGGCGATGTACTCATTCATCTCCTCTTTCTCCATCCCAGATACTTGTTCATGATCTCGTAGGATGTAGGAGCCTTCACTCCCGTTCCCGCTGCAGCGATCTCATCAATGGCATGCTGCAAGAATGGCCCGCCTGCAATGTTGGCAGGAATGCTCTCCCCAAAGAAGAGCTTGTTGATGGCTTTTCCCACCCTTTCTCGTGCATTGGTGAACATTCCCTTCACCGTTTTCTACCTCGGATCCTTACTTGGCTTGTATTGCATGGATCCGCTCCTCGTCAAGAAGGGCCCAATTCCCTTCCCCCTGTGTTTCTTGGTGGGTGGTGGTACTGGTGCGCCTCCAGAACCACTCCCGCTCCCACCTGCACCATAGAAGCCGCCGAGTTCTCTCCTCTCGAACTCGCTCCTCAATGATTCTTGTGTAGCCCTTCTGTATGCCCTCCTCTCTGCTGCAGTCTGAATGTCGGCGGGGTACACAAAATCATCGTCGTCTGAATCAGAAATGACGTTGAATTCTTTCTCGAACATGAACTCCTTCATTTGTTCTTCCCTTCTTACTCTTTCCGTCTCCTTTTCCTTCTTTCCGTCCAAGCTCGCCTTGACCTTGTCCCTCACATCTTTGGGACAACGCGTGCACTTGGCAACATTCTTGTTGTTGCCAACAAGATGTTGCTTCATCCTTGTGATCCCGCCTCCTCCCAACTTCTTCCCATAGAAATTGCATTGCGGCTTCGCCTTATTTCCATCAGGAGCGGACGCATACCTCCAGCCAATGTCCCCACTGAATTTCGTCCATCCGATCATCAGAACTGTCAGATCCAGGAATCGGAACCAGAATGCGCCATGGTGAATATGCAAATTAAGAACCGGAATCGAAACCAGAATGTGCCAGACCCAGAATGTGCCATGGTGAATATGAACGTCGAAATCTGCGAGGAAAATCAAGAACAAACATTAAGTTGGCATACAATGCAACTGCTTATGAATATGCAAATTATTTTATGTTTTTAATTTCGGAATTATTATATATTAATTTTCTAACACCTACTTTTCCGATTTACAGAAAAAGAACCTTGGATCTATACATTAGGATCTTAGATCTACAAATTAGGGGACCATTTTCAAGAAAGACTACGTAGTCACACAAAATATGAACAAAAACGTAAATATTTAACAAATGATTTTCGGATTTTCTATATTTTTAAATTTTATAAATCCAAAAAAAAATCCTGATTATGATTTCTCCTTCCAAAACTCAAGATCCGAATATATAATACCACAACTCAGTATCATTCCACATTAAACCTCAAAGCCCCAATTTCCTCTAACATAATCCAAGAAAATGTTCTCCAATAATGTTTTACTTCATGTTAACTTCAGATCTGCGATACAATGATCATAGCTAGCACTATTGTGCAAAAAAAACACAAAAGCCCCAATTTTCTTCTCCAAATTTAAACCTATTTTTTGGGAAATCTCTTAAATTAAACACCATGGCAAGCTATATCAACATCCTAACAGTGAAATCCCTAAAAAATTAATGAATTTGAAGAAGATTTATCCTAATTTGGCTTACCTCAAAGGAAGAGGAAGAAGAAGACCTTGGAAGAGAAAGCAGCACTCTGCACGAAGTCGGGCGAAATGGGGATGTCTCGGCCGAAATTTCGGTATGTTTCGACATTTCCCTGAATTTTTTATTCAAAGATTCCATATGTCGGGAGAGATATCGAGATGAGCCGAGATATCGGCGATATCTCACGAAATTTCGACCGAAACCCTTGAAATCGATATACAGTGTAGTTTCGAGACCCGGGACCCATCGAAACCGAAATTTCGTCGAAATTTCGCGAAATTTCAGTCCATGGGGAAAACTGGTTCCCTTGAAGCATGTCCTCTCGATCATCCCTATTTTTTCTGTCCCACGAGGCATTTATCGATCGAGATTCACTGAAAGATGGAGACGCTGATGAGGCGGTTCTTTTGATCGGACAGGAAATAAACAAGGAAAAGGGTATACTTGGTGGACGGGGGAAGAACACAACTGCAAAGAAGGATGGCTTGCGAGTAGTGAGATTGGAGGCGATGAACAAAGCATTGGTGGCAAAGTGGATGATTCGATTATGAGGGAGTTCAGAGGATTTGGTGTGGCGGCTCATGAGGAGGATTTATACATTTCTATGTTCTTGGAGGCCACATGAATGCATGTCCCCTCGGTGATGTGGCAGGCAATCACAAAAACCTTACCTGAGATGGAGATAAGGATGCAACATGTCCTGAAAGATGGGGAGAGGTTTAGATTTTGGCATGACGATTGGATGGGAGATGGGGTCTTAAAGGAGAGGTTCCCTAAACTCTTTAGCCTAGCTTATGGGAGGGATACGTGGGTGTACAATATGTGGGAGCATGGTGTGTGGGTCAAGGCCCTAAATGTAGGTTTCGGTCACCATTTCGGTGATCGACCGGAACGGAATTTCGGTGGAATTTCGGTCAAAATTCGACTGAAATTCGGTCATTTTGTGTACTGGGGGCTCTCATATTTCGGTCATTCGATCGAATTTCGATTTTGACAGGATATTGATATTCGACAGAAATTCGACCAAATTTCACTGAAATTTGAGGCCATGGTGTGGGCCTTTCAAGTTCCCCACCCCGCTCTCTAATAGTAGGATGGAGGATCTACTCAAGATGCAGAGGGAATTAGCAGAGGTTCAAGGGCATAAGGATGGCAAAGATCATTTCACTTCGAGTGATGGTAGATCCACATTAAAGAATGCCTATCATTTCTTCAACAATGTTGGTGAGCAGGTGCATAGGGACGTCATGATGGATGTGTGGATCATATGGAGAAGCAAAGTGTCTAACAGAGTCAAGGTCTTCTTGTGGTTGTTCGGTCTTGGCAAGGTTCTTACAAAGAGCCGTCGAGGACAGCTTCTGGGTGTTGAAGACCACAGCTGCGACAGATGCATATCTGGGGTGGAAGACTTGGACCATTGTTCTTCTCATGTGTGCACTCGACGCAGGTCTGGAGCAGGAGGAATATTTTGTGGCTTATTGCGGATGATGGCGTCCAGCTTTTGGAGCTACATTAGAGTGGTCTGTGGCAATAGTCAAGCTAATAGTTCGTACACATTTGCCATTTTGTGGGCAATTTAGCGGACTAGAAATAGAGACACATTTTGTGGCAACCGTTCTACTGTGAAAAGGTTCTTGAGCATTGTAGGGTGATGTGTGAATCCTGGAATCATGTAGCATAGTGTGAATACATCATGCATCTTGTATCATAGCGTCTTGTAAGTTTTTTTATGTTTAAATGAAATAAAAGTGTGGTGGGTCCCGATCTTGGGTTGCCACCCTTTCTCTTCTAAAAATGTGACATAACAAGCATGCAGTCATGTAAACATTTATACCAATATCATAAAAATTCAGGTTATTGGCACAATATAAGTAAGGAATGATGTTGATAGAAATAAAAGGTGAACATAACTCAAGCAAAGACAAACTCGAAACATCCAACAGAAGAGGAAGCCACCCCATGTGAACAATGGTTTATCCACAAGAGAGAAGGGAGAATAGTTGTTCCGAAATAGCTTAACAGTTTTATATCATTTGGTTGATTAATGAGATGTCACTCTAAGAAGAATTTACATCTGGGTTTTAACGTAGACCCCAGAATATTGTCCAAGTTAGGAGAAAAAAACTTAAAACAACGAACACACGAGTAATTCCTCAATTAAGCACCTGTCCAATAATTCAACCACTCATCACAGGACGTGTTATATGGAAGCATATCTCGTCTTTTCCCGTCAAATAAGTTAATAACAAGTAAATAATACTCAACAGGCAACAATCAAATAACACCTCAATTTTCACCTCATATCAATGTCACTTCAAATCTTATCCTGCAACATTTCCATTCCAACAAGGGTCGAATACAAATATTATCTCACAGGTTATTCACGGGGAAAAGTTAGTTTTCTCAAAAGTTAGGGGAACCTGGCACAAGTGTGACAAGAAGGATTTATTCAGAATGTGGTTGTTGCTTTGAGGAATTATGTATGCAGCAGGTTAGTTAGTTGGAAGGGAGGAGAAATGATGGAAAGATATTTATTCAGCCCCATCCATGAACCGATTAGCAGTCAAACTCACAGAGTAAACTTATCCCAAGAAGAATCTTTATTCTAGGGCTTCTTGGCAAGCTGTTCTAATTTTGCAGGATTATGCTCCTCCTTAATCCAAGGGATAACCTGGGATACAATGTATATTTTCCTTCCAATAACAACTATTGACATCAAATATTTTTGAAAACATTAACAAATCAAAAATTACGTTGCAACTCCCACACTACGTATATAGTTATATCAACCAATTCTCATAGGATATCCCACAGGATGGATAGCGTTTCTCTCCTAGTTGCAGAATAAAACTTGTGCTTCTTAACTACAAACTCCAACCTATACATAAGAAAATTGAAACAATAATAGCTAAGGCCTAGAAAATGGATGATGACGGGGGCATTGAGTGTTTAAAGAGTTTAGTTGTATCAGGGTTATCAAAGGCACCAAGAGGTCTATATGGCCACCATAATAAACCAAAAATGGGTCGAAAAAATGGTGGGCCAACCATCATCCAGATGCAGGGACAACTTTTTAAATGCCAAATGATGACCACAAAATATTAGTACTCGTCCAGGTACATCCATTAAAAGAGGGGATAAGCGACAAATGTTATACACAAGAATCATGACTCCCAGTCCCAGGTGGCACAGCAGCATTGATAAAGAACAGAATGCTAGCCGATAACCTAAAATACTCATCTAAGCTTATTTGAATGGGCCAAGTGGCACCACTGAAGTGGGCAGGGTCACCAACTTTGAGTTGAGGTCCAGTTAAAGGCTCGAAGCCCATTCATCTCAACCGACCTCACAGGACTATCAAGTTTCAAAATCTTGATTACAGAAGCATTAGAAAAAGTCATAAAGCCCCAAATAATATATAAACATAGTGAATACAAAACGATAAAGAAAAAAATATTCCCACCAAAAGAAATGAGATCCCAATCATACACCTAAACACAGCATAAATCGAACTTTTAGTTGACAAAACCAACCCAATCCATTAGTGTTCATATCAAAATACCCGTTATCTTTACTTTAAGATTCTGCAATGAAAGGACATATCAGTATTAGGGAGAGAAATTTTCCCTGGTAAGGATTCATTCACCAGGCAATGATGTCAAACCATTTTACTGATTTCAGCTAGTTCTAGTTTTATAGAAACAGACTTTCTCCAACCTGATCTTTGACTTGACATGTTCAAAAGAGCAAAAATAGACTCCATTACCAAATGGTGCATTTGGTTCGGAGGTTTTCTGGCATAGGATAACCCATCCCAAGAGTGGGTTATCTGGTAAATAACCTGATATGTGTTTTGGTGTTTGAATAGAGGGTTTATTGTGATGTGATTGTATTGAAGTTTGGAAAGATGATTAGAAGTTGAGTTTTTTTATAATTTTTTGATAACAAGATGGCATACTATAATATTTTTTGTTGTATAGATGAAAGAGAAATGGGTGATTTGAAGTATTAAATGAGGGGGTTGAGTGGGCCCCACGTGATGGAGAATACCAAATAGATGGTGGTGCCCAGGGGAAGGGAATTTTGGGGAAAACCCAGGGGTTTTTGAGGGGAAAATCCGAAAACCCAAGGGCAACCTCCAACGTAAACGCACCCTAAGAGAAATATTGGTACAAATATAATGCATGTCTTCGAAATAACATCGATCATGTAAAACACATAAATCATATATATATAGCAGATAATAAGTACAGGTTATTAATGCAAAATTCCTTCTACAGGGGCATGTACATCAACTATTTAACGTCAGATAAAGGATATGTGTGTGTGTGTGGGTATAATTATAGAAAATTCACAGGCTCAATTACACAAAAAAAAGCCTCCACAACAAGCATTAAAGTGAGGTAAATCATTAAAAGATCATATATTCAACCATAATAAACTACATCTTGAATCTTTGATAATCTAACCTTATGAAGGAATTTAATTATATTTAAATTTTAAAAATCATCATAAAAAACAATAACGCCCAGAAATTAGGAAATCAGACATCTGTGTGGTTTGATCTATCATACATCACATTTCTGTCCTTTTTTCATCACAAACCATGCAAAAAGGAGAAATTTGATTTACATCGTGGAAAGCCAGAAATTACAACAGAAACTGTAAATATAATCACATCCAACCATATGGATGGATTTAATTATAATTAAACCATAAGCATATCGGAATTTAAATATTGTCATTAGAAACAATGACTCTAATTAAAAAAATCTAACCTTACTAGTGTATTGAGACATTTATAACAAGGATGCATCAATTAGACGTAAATTTTGATATACCATGATTCATTTTTTCTGTTATTTTTCCATCACAGATCATGCAAGAGTGAAAAAAAAAGAAAATGTGGTTAAGTATTAGGGCCAGTGACATATATAACTTAAACCCCATATCCAAATCCAACCTTACTATAGATTTGATTATATTTATACCACAAATAAATTGAAATTTTTGTACCATCATTTGAACAAAAAACTAAAATGAAATCAAACCTTACAAGGTTTTCAATTATAACGGAGTTATATCAAAGATTATCAATAAGGTCAGATTTATCCTAAGTCGCATTTTCTTCATCATTTTCACTCCACTAATCATGATCTCGGAGTGATTAGGCATTCAATGGCTCACGACATTGAAAAGGCAAATGAAGATTATTTCAAAATGGCCTAGGTCGATGAAAATCGTTGAAGTTCAGACCCGCAAGCAAACATAAGTTGTCCAATATCTTTCTTTAGTTATTTGTATTTTAATAATCCAACCTTTTTGGACTACAAGTACATCAAATTTCAAAATTGTTATAAGTAATGACCCAATTGAAAAATTCAACCTTGCAAAAGTACTGTAACATATTTATAATGGGGGTAAATAAATAATTATGAAAAAAATCAAACATGAATCATGTGTTAAACTGATCATTTATCATATTCAAAATCGAGGAATCCCATGCTGAAATGAATATGTATAAAAAAATGACAAGGCCTTCTCCCACTATAAGTAGGGTCGGCTACATGGATTCTTGCTCAAATCCATGATGAACGATTCGACTACTTTTTACGCTAGATTTCGACTACCTAACGCCCCCACAAAGAGGATTTGAAACCTGGTTTTTTGGGTGGTAGGCACACTGCACTACCACCAGACCATTTAAGTGGGTCAAAAAATGAATATATATTACAAATTATTTATAAAATAATATAGGTATTTTTACATACATAACCCTGAGTAATTTCGCAATAACATTCATAACCAAGCATAATCGCGAATTACACGAGAAACCCCGAGTAATGCTTAACCTTTACATGACATAACCCTGTGTCAAGTGTCGTTTCGAATCTCCGTTAACTTTGACGAAAAAAGTTAACTGTGGACAAATTTGCCCTTCAAAATATTTTATATTTTACAAAATGATGTTTCCCTCCCCTTCCTCCAACCCCCTCTCACACATGGATCTCCCTCCCCTTACTCTTCCTCCGTCCCCTGTCGCCTGAAACCACCCTCCGTTGACCTGCACGACAAGCCATGCATGCGTCCCCCAACCGTCGTTACCTCGCCTCCTCACCTTCAAGCATGTGTTCCCCCCCCACACATTCGAAGCTCCTGCTCGAAGCCCCCCGTGCCGACCTGCCCCGCCCCTGCTCGACCCCCCCTCCCACCTGCGAGCTCCTGCTCGAAGTCCCTTGCCCGTCGATCACCCTCCTCAAATCGCACCCTCTCCCGAGTCCATCCTCGAACCCGCCCACGTCAAGTTCCCTCGAAGCCCCCCTCGGTCGTCGACCTCGATGCCCCCTCCCCTCAAACGCTCCGCCTCCCTCAGGTCATCCTCCCCTGCTCGAAATATCCCCCCCCCCCTCCCCCCGCCGCCAAGGACCCACTGCCCACATCAAGTTCCCTCGAACCCCCCCCCCCCCTCCCGTCGTCGACCTCGATGCCCCCCTAAACACTTCGCCCTCCCCTCCATGCCCTCCTCCCCTGCTCGAAATATTTCCCCCGCCGCCAAGGACCCACCGCCCGGGTCAAGTTCCATGAAGCCCCCCCGGTCGTCGACCTCGATGCCCTCTAAATGCCCCACCCTCCCTCCAGGTTCTCCTCCCCTGCTCGACCCTCCCCCCCCCACCCCACGAAAGACCCCATCTCCTCCTAAGAGCCCCCCCCCCCCCCCCGCTAGGTTCGCCTCCCCTTGCTCGACCCCCTCCCCTCCCCCCCCCCCTTCAAGGATCGAGCTGCTCCCCTGCTCGAATCCCACACCAGTAGCAACACGAAGCTTTGCCCGTCGACCCGAGGTCGGCGACGGGGGCAGGGAAGGAGGTCAGATGGGGGAGGTAGGGTGTAAGCCGGGGAAGGTGGGGAAAGGGAGAGGTTTTTTATTTTTATTTATTTCGTAACTGTTGGATTGAGGATGAGTTAGATTAACTCATTCATATGGTTGAGTTAACATATTAAATTAACGAAGGGTTATGAGTGTGAGACAGAGTGACTATGTAGGGTTTCTCATGTAATTCGCGATTATGCAAGGTTATGAATGTTATTTTTTTTTACGCTCAAAAAAAGGGGGAAGCACTCAGAGGTGTTCGCCCCAATGCATTAAAAAGGTAGAGAAGAAGGTACTTACAGGAGGAAAGAACAAAAGAAAAGCCGGTTGGTATCCAAGTAGAAATACCCCCGACGCAAACAAAACACGCTACCCAGAAGTCCCAATCAAGAAGAAAACGTGTTGCCGAGATACATATATTCTCCCTGTAGAACCCGCTGCCGAGCAAAGAGTGCCTCGTTTCTTCCCAACCAGATGCTCCACAAACGTGAAATCGGGTCCACCAGTTCCACCCTAGATCGGCCCCCAGAATTCACCAAGCTCTCGCAAACGCATCAAAAGTCGAGAGATTCAGCCAGCCCAGGTCATCCCAGAGAGCACGAATACGGCTGCAATGAAAGAAGAGGTGCTCGATTGTTTCCCTTGTCGTGTCACAGAGACCACAATTGTGCGAGACATTGGGAAACATAATTGCACAACGGCCTCTATTTAATAGTCTACCACGTCGAAGGAGCCAAAGGAAAATGCCAATCCGCTCCGGGAGCTTGAGTCCCCAAAAGAAAGTACAATCACGCAAGAAGGTAGCATCGTCCCCCACAGAGGGAGTAATAAGAGCGTGATACGCCTTCCTGGAAGAGAAAGAACCGTCCTTCCAAGCCAAATGATCACGGCCCCCAGTGGGCTTAGGAGCGTCCGTTAGGAAAGCCATCAAGGAGGTGAAGTCGTCCAATCGCTGGTCCGATAAATTAGCAGCAAACAAGGGGCACCAACATCCACCGTCCCAGCAGGAGGTCACGGTGGCGTCTTTGTCGACCGCCAACGCGAACAAACGAGGGTACAAGTTCTGGAGAACACCCCTCTCGGTCCAATCATTCGTCCAGAAGCGGGAAGGAATTCCCATCGCCGAGCATTGGTTTAAAGAAGGATCTGTTGCGATTAAAAGCACATATCACACAACCACGCCACCAAGATGAAGTGTGGCCCTCGAGCCGTCCCGAGAAGAGGAAATCAAATCGACCCCCACCGCCTCCCTCAGGCAATTCAGCATGAAATTCTCCTCCCGACCCCATACCCTAGCAACCCATTTGAGCAAAAGGGCATCGTTCACTACCTCCAACCGCCTCACACCCAAGCCCCCCTACCGCTTAGGCCGCGTAACGTCAGCCCAACCCAAAAAATGTACCCCCCTTCTCCCTTCTCCCTTCCTTCCCCAAAGAAAGCCCCGCATACACTTCTCCAGCCTCACCCGGATCCCCTTTGGCATACCTCGCACAGATAAGAAATATATTGGGATCGAAGATAGAACGGATTTGAGTAGAACTAACCGCCCCCCTGGATAGAAGAGCCGCGCGCCATCCGGCCAACCGAGCCTCCATCTTCTCCACCACCGCCTTCCAATCGCGAATCCGGGCGCGGCCCACCGTCAACGGCAGACCAAGATACTCAAAAGGGAGGCCTCCCGGAGAAGAGCCCATCAGCCGGCCACAATCCACGGCCTCCTCCTGCGTCATAGCGAAAGGAACTACTTTGTACTTATTCCCGTTGATGAGGAGGCCCGATAGCTCACTGAATAATTGAAGGGTAGTAGCCATACCCGAGACATTGGAAGGTCCACCCTCGATGAAGCAGATAGTGTCATCAGCAAACTGGATTAGTGGAACCTGATAGAGACCAAAAGAGCATCCACGAGTGAGTCCAGCCGCGGCCACACCATCAATCATACGAGGCAATACATCCACTGCCAAAGCAAAAAGAAGGGGAGCGAGGGGACACCCCTGCCGAACCCCCCTCCGAGGTTGGAAGGAGCCCCCAGCCGGGCAACCATTGAGAAGAACGGAAAGTGTAGCTGTGGTCACACAACGTCGTACCCAAGAGATCCAGGTCGAAGGGAACCCCCTCCGCTTAAGGACCGACCACAGAAAGCGCCAATCCAATGTATCATAAGCCTTGGCAAAGTCAATCTTCCACAGAATCCCCTTTGTAGAATTTTTGCGCCAAGCCTCGATAATCTCCGACGCCACCGCATAGCACTCGGTGATTTGCCTCCCGCGAACAAAAGCGGCCTGTGAAGGCGAAATGAGCGAGTCGAGAAGGGGCGCAAGTCTCCCAGCGAGAGCCTTTGCAATAATTAAATAAATGCCATTGGAGATAGATATCGGGCGAAAGTCCTCGATTCGATTGGCCGAGGGAGACTTTGGAATCAATACAATAATAGCCCTGTTGATTTTGTCAAAACCACGATTACCCGCACAAAAATCGTGTGCAACGTCCAAGACATCATGAGCGACCACGTCCCAGAAGTCCCGGTAAAAAGAGACTGGGAAGCCATCAGGACCGGGAGCAGCGTCCATGTTGAGATCCCCCCTTGAGCTCCTCTAAAGAAAAGGGCCTGATAAGTGCCATCGCATCCGATGGCGAGAGGGTAGATGCCCTGCGCCCAGACCAACGCCGCCACCGCGAAGGTTGGCGGTCGAAAGCGCCCCTAAAATAAGCTCCCAGAGCCTCGTCCAGCTCCTTCTCCCCCTCAATGAGAGAGCCATTGACCATAAGAGATGAAATAGAATTGGCTCGTCTTCTAGCACTGGCAACCCGGTGGAAAAAAGCAGTGTTCGCATCCCCTTCCTTAACCCACCGCAAACGCGAACGTTGGCGCCATTCGATTGTCCTCTTCCTGTCCTCCGCCCTAACCAGCTCAGTAGCCGTAGCACGCTCGGCCAACTCCTCCGGAAGTAAATCCCTCTCGTTCTCGACGCGATCCAAACGCAGAATGACGTCATCAGCCTCCCTTCGAGCGACAATGCGTGCCTGACGAGAATCCTTTTTAAAGGACGCCAAAAGTTTCCTGAGAGATGATAGTTTATGAACGAAGCGACGGGTAGCACTACCCACATACGTTGTCTGAGCCCAATGATTCCTCACGAGGTCCCTGAAACTCGGCTCCAGGAGCCAACACCGTTCGTAGCGAAATAGGCCACGAGGACGAATAGATTCACCAGAATCCCAAATAATGGGGCTATGGTCAGAGAAAGATCGCGGCCGAGACGACACCGCGCATAACGGGAAGACCTCCATCAAGCGTACATTCGCCAAGAATCTGTCGATCCGAGATCTGGAAGCATTAATCCTCCACGTGTAAGTAATGTCATTGGGCACCAGCCCCTCCAGAGCCAAGTCCTGGATGAAATCCATAAATTCAAAGGATCCCGGATCCTGCCCCCCACGACCACGAGGACGGTCATGCGAGAGCAAGGTCACATTGACATCGCCCCCCCAAAATCCAGGGAGTGTCCCCAAAAGCCTGAGCGTCCTCACGCAAATCCTCCCAAAGTTCCCTGCGAGTGATATGGCATGTAGGCGCATAGACACAAGTGAATGCCACTGAAGCATTAGAGTCAGATCTGGACAACACCACTGAGATAGAATGCCTCCCAACCCGAATAGAGGAAAGGGAGAACCTCGACGACCGCCAAGCCAATATGATCCCGCCCGCCGCGCCAACAGCATCCAAGGAGCGAAAGGCATCCAAATTCCCAGCACCGAAGGACCTCCACATAATTTCATCCACCGCCGAGAGTTTTGTTTCTTGAAGGAAAGCAATGTCGCACTCCCATTCTAAAATACGCGACCCCAAAGCGCGCCTCCGATCAGGGTCCCCGAGACCACGAACATTCCAGGATAAAATCTTCATTAAACACCAAGCGGGCCCCTTAGTCCACTAACTAGTACGGGTAATGTCCTGGTTAAACACCGGGAGAGCGTCCCCCAATGTGGAAGAGGCTTGCCGCCTCCGCCACCGCCTCGCACAGCGTCTGACAAGAAGAAAGAAATGAATCCCCAAGGCGAGGAGGCCGGCGTCTAGTGTAACTTTTACCAAACCGAGAGGGGGGAGAATTCCCTGCAGTCAAAAAGACAGTAGCACGTCCTGATGAGCAAGCCAGAGCGCCGCTAGTTGACTCCCCAGGAGTCCCTCCACCTGCCGATGAAGCCTGAGAAGATGAAGTCCCCTGGGAAACGGGGGAGATAATCGAAGCAGCACCCTCAGTCGTTTCAGGGTTATGGGTGTAAAAATCCCAATAATATATTAAAAGAAGTACAAAAGAACATAGGAAGTATTTGATTACAAATCTATGGAATCCCATAATGAGTGGTATTACCTAATATAAAATATCTATAAGGTTATGTATTAACAGAAATAAGCTCCTATTATATTTATATAAAGAACATAGGAGGAATTTAAATATTTCTATATGGTAAGAGTTGGAATTTTTTGAAACAAAAGAAATAATGGACCAACAACTGACACCTTTTAGTATATGTATACAGAGATCGGCAATAGTTGTTATATACCAACATCAAATATCAACATAAATTTGTTGGCAACAATGTGCAGTACAGTGACAGACAGAAACCAAAGAATAAACTGTTCACCTTCCACGAAACAATTTTTATTAGCCAAAAGATAACCATTATGATTGAACCGTAAACTGACCTTCCGCGAAACATTTTTTATTAGCCAAAAGATAACCATTATGATTTAACCGTCATCAATAATCTATACTATATACTAAAGCTGGGTTCTCCCAGCTCCTGCCCCTACACTGACACGTGGTAGTCTCTCGAACGATGCCTCCTCTCCCGAGTGCGTCGTTTCACTCCCCCCATCTTCCCCTCCCACGCTTCCCGTCATTGTGCTACATGTCCCTCCCTTCTCTCTCGATTCTCTCCCCCACGATCGCTCTCTTTCTCTCTATGAATCATTTCTCTCTCATTCGATCTCAATGCCCTCCACGGCTCCACTCACAGAAAACCTTTAATGGCGTCTATATCCTCATCAAAGAAGCTGTGGTTAGGCCTGACTGGAGCTTGGGTTTTTATCTGTTGCAGGTCGATGCATGTGCATCTCGGAAGGACTGGTATTCATCGGAGATCGGGAACCAAATGTCTGCACGCATGGAGATTTTGATGATGGTAGAAGCGTAGGATATGGTGCAGAGGACAGCTACGGAAGGCGATGCTCGACATGTTGTAGCTCGCTTGTGCTCAAACCTACAGGCGAGGCTCCTATGCTTCAAGTGGCAGTGGGTGGTGGCTATGCTCGGAGATGGTTCACCAGTTGCCTGTGCAAGAACCGATGAAGACTTCGTTCTTGCTTCCTGCAAGTGATTGTTGTTAAATGGATCGGGAAAATGTCGTGGGACCTGATCTTGCTCCAGTTGTCTGGAAGGTGAGAATAATTTCGATTCTTCCATGGAATCAGAACAGATGGTCAAGATACCAGAAATTAACGAAGTTGTCTAAAATTGAAGCAATCCAGTACCCAAATTTCACGAGTTAAACATGCATTGGTGATCGACTCGATGCAGGAGGTGCCACATGTGGTGTTGTACGCGTGCATCATCGAGGGCATGTGCGAGATGTTCTCGGGTTCTCTGGCTATGAAGTTCTCATTCAGTCCCAATGTAGCACCTAGCGAACATTGTTTGAATTTCTTGAAATGCTGAGGCATATCCAGTTGAATCCCTCTGTCCAAATCTCTCTTCCAATGCTCCCACCGAAAGCTTTGACTTCAGAAGATAGGTCGCCACAATTCTCCCAAATTACATGGTCCATTTATAGTTTTTTATATGAGTACCGATTTCTGGCAGGTCTTAGTTGATCATGGAATTTATCTTGGTTTGTTTTAGTTCATAATTTTAGATCTACATACCCAAATTTAGTACGATAAATATTACTCTCACGATTCCCATATTTTCATCTATTTTATCAAGTTCTTAAGTTGTACGCAATGGTAGTGCATGTGTAGGGGATTCGACGAACTGAGGAGGGGTAGGGGTAATGCAGTGAGGTTTCTGAGGGAGTCACCATTGTCGGCGTGTGCAGATGCGATTGACGACTGGAGCCATCACTACCATCTCGAGCTCAATTAGTCATCGACATCCAAATGGACATCCCCATCGCCAACAAGAAGGAGATCTAAAACATTTCCTGCATCTGCGTTGACCACATAGCTTCTTAATGTAACTCGGTTGCCTTCTGTCTTGATCTGAGTCACATAAATATGCTTTAGAGTATGTTAATTATGCCGTATGATTGATTATAGATTACAGCTATACTCCGGTTCTAATGTGTGATTTAGTTGTCTTTGTTTGTTAGGCATATTGTACCTAAAATGTATAACGTAAGTTTTATTTACTACTTCTTGCAATGAAATATGTTGTTATTATATAATTATACTCTATAAAATATACGTATATATATATATATATGTTGACTTATGATTAGTTTAGAAATTGATTATGATGTTATTTTATTGTCCGATGAAGTCATCTTAATTTATTACTCATCTTGACATGATATTATTACAATGTATAGATCTTATTTAATGTTATAACACACGGTCTTTTGGTTGCGCCTTATACCCCCTATAATGATTCGTTTTAGAAATTGATTCCGTTGTTACATTATATTGTTGCGTTTTTTAAAGCTTCTGAGCTGGGATATACAAACAATATGCGATACATATTTAGGACATGATAATATATATCTTATTTTATCTTATATTCTTAAAACTACTTTAATGGTTATTGATCCTTTTAATTTAATTTTACTCTATGATTTTTTAATTATTATACAAGAAGTAGGCAGATTACCTTGATCTCATATAAGTATGCCAATATTTGTTTTCATCATCTCTACATTATTGCGTAATGATACATTATGGGGTATTTCCATTCCAACTATTTAATATGTTAAGTTGGTTGCAAAATGGTCATTAATTTTTTCTCACGTGTTTTTCTTCATATTGTTGCGTAATGATGTGCATTGGGCTTTCTCATATTAACTACTCAATCAAAA
The DNA here is from genome assembly GCA_037367405.1 of Ottelia alismoides. Lineage (NCBI taxonomy): Eukaryota > Viridiplantae > Streptophyta > Magnoliopsida > Alismatales > Hydrocharitaceae > Ottelia > Ottelia alismoides. Next base: position 362,670 of record JAZKJV010005913.1, on the reverse strand, counting down.
TCTAGGGACATCTCAAATAGATTATGTAAAAGCTCTACACTAGGTTCACTGTTTTTACATTATTACATAATGAGGCATGCTGACTTTTCTTCATATAGCTGCATAATCAATTAATTTGATTGTAGCTGGGATCGGACTGGAGGGTCACGCGTGTTCTGATGGAGTGCAGCAAGGGCTTTCTCGACGAAGCGGTTGGCAAGCTCTTCTTCGAATCTTTGAAGGTTGGTCGATTTCGGTTTAGGGTTGAGCTTTCAATCATAGCGCCGCCTCCGTCGCCGGCGGTGGTGCTAGCTCGGGAGGCCATTGTTGTCGGCCCAAAGGTCTCGAGGGTTGGGGATGTCGCCTCGTCTTCTGGCCGCCAGGTGGCGCTGCATGGTGGATCTTCCGAAGCATCGCCTTCTTTGATGGACTCCTCACGTCCCTTCGGGGTGCAACCTCGGGTGTCATGCTTTTCTCCTGCAAGAGACGGTTTGCATGAAGAGGGGGCGTCCGAGGATGATTCGTTTCTTGGTTTTCGTTCGTGGCATTCGGCTAGTGCTATTCTGTTTTGCTATTCGGGTCCTATATCGGGTCAGGCGGCTGTGGACTTCGGCGGGCATGTTGAATACAGACCCTGGAGAAGGGAGGGACTGCCTCGTGATTCGACTATCCTTTCTGTGTCGGATCCTAGTATGGCCCGCAGGAAACATCTTAAGCATTGGTGTCCTTTTCGGATATGAATTCTCCTTTTGGTTGCGATCGGGCCACTTCGGGGACTTTCGACTTCTCTTGGGGAGACTCGAGCTCGGTTGATACGCCACCTTGCAGGTCCTCATTGTCCTCCCTTCTTGAGAACCAGGGTGGCTCTTCGGTGATGGTCCCTTCCTTAAGCCCTTCGGGGGTTCGTCCAGAAATGGTTGTTGCAACTGATGTGGGGAGCCTCTCTGACAAGAGGTGGGAAAGAGATATAGGAGGCGATACAGATCGCGGACGGGTTCCTCGCTGAAGCTTTCCTGCGCGACTTTGAGGGACTCCGTAGCGGAGGTGGCTGGTCTCATCATCATTGGGGGTCATCCTCATGTGTCTTGATGAAGATCCTCTCCTGGAACGTTAGGGGGCTTGGGGAGGCCGATAAGAGGACTTTGGGCTCCAGACTTTCTGATTGGGAGTGTGATATCGTTTTCATTCAAGAAACAAAGTTGAGGGGGCTTGATGATGCCCTCTGGCGCTCTTTTGGTGCGGGTGCTCTGGATGAGTTTAGGGCGGTGGATGCGGACGGGGCGGCAGGGGGGCTTTTAATTGCGTGGCGTTCTGCGGCGTTTTCCTTCAGCTCCGTGTTGGCGGGGAGGCATATGTTATCTGTTGTGCTGATTCGGGGTGAAACTGCCTTGCCCGTCGCTTTCTCGTGTATTTACGGCCCCTGTTGCCACATTAAAAGGAAGGAACTGTGGGATGACTTACGTGCTGCGACCATTGTTTTTTAGGGGATTCCCTAGCTCATGGGGGGAGACTTCAATGGCACGCTCCATTCTTCGGATCGCCCTCGAAGCAAGGCCAGGACCCGGGGTCTCTTGACTTTGCTGAGCTATTGGATGAGCTTGCTCTTGAGGGTTTGGTGGCAGATGATATTTCATACACATGGAGGAATAATTCATCCCGTTCTCGGATTGATCGGTTCTTGGCTTGTGGGAAACTTTTGGAGAGTTTCCCTCTTTGCTCGGTTTCCTCTCGCCCACGCTCTTTTTTTGACCATTCGCCTATTATCTGGGAGTCAGGTGTGGTCTCGCGGCCGAGGGGCCTCTTTAGATACGAAAATGTTGGCTACAGGAGGCCAACTTCAAGGATATGGTGACGACGCACTGGGCTCAATCGTGCTTTGTGGGGTCTGCGGCTTCCAGATTGGATCAGAAGCTCGTTTCGCTGCGGAAGATGCTTGCGTCTTTCAAGAAGGACTCAAGGTTGGCGAGAAAGGCCGCCGTTGAGGCAGAGGAAGTAATTGCGAAATTTGATCTTGCTGAGAATGAGAGGGAGATCCTGCCTGAGGAGCTTCGTGAGCGCTCCTGTGCGCAAAAGCGTGTTGCGGCGGAGGACAAGAAGCGGATTACTGAATGGCGTCAGCGGTCGAGGATGAAATGGATCAAAGAGGGTGATGCCAATACGGCATTCTTTCATCGTGTAGCTAGCGGAAGGAAGCGATACAACGCGATGCGCTCTATTTCCGTAAATGGTGCTCGGTTTATCGGGAAAAGTGAGATGGGGCGTGCCATTGCTGATCATTTCAAAAACTTCTCTGCGAGACGCTCCCCGAGGAGGTGGCGGTGGCTGGGGCATGGGGCGCCTGCCATTTCTGCTTCGGACTGCGAGACCTTAACTCGGCTGATCTCGTTGGAGGAAATCAAAGAGGTCGTGTGGGACTTGAACGGGGATGGATCCCCGGGCCCCGATGGTTTTTCGGTGGCGTTTTATCAAGATTTTTGGGAGGTGGTGGACCATGATGTATTGGAGGTTGTTAGGGAGTTCTGCAGTGGGAATGTTGGATTTGATCGGATTAATAGGGCCAACATTGTGTTGATCCCTAAATCCTCTGCGGATCAGCATATTAATGACATTCGTCCCATTTCGATCTCCAACGGCATCTATCTTATCGTCGCTAAGGTGTTAGCTCGTCGGCTTGCTCGTGTCCTGTATTCAGTTGTTTCTCCGGCCCAAGCCACCTTTATTCGGGGCAGGCAGATTTCGGATTACATTGCGGTGGCATCGGAGCTGGTCGCCGATTGGAAGAAAACAGGAAACAAGGGGGTGCTGTGGAAGGTCGACTTCGTCAAGGCGGAAGACTGCCTTGATTGGCGTTTCTTGTGGTCGGTTTTGAGAAGGCGTGGATTCCCTGAGCTGTGGATTTCGTGGATGCAGCGGTGTGTGACCACCGTATCTCTCTCTGTTTTCGTGAATGGTCGGGCGATTGGGGGCTTCTGCCAGCCTAGAAGGGGGGTGCGCCAGGGGTGTCCCCTCGCTCCTCTTCTTTTGTCGTGGCAACGGATGTCTTGGCTCGTATGGCGGACCGTGTGATCGAGGCTGGGCTTTCGAAAGGTTTCTCTAAGGGCGATCTGAGCATGCCCTTGCTTCAATTCGCGGATGACACCATTTGCTTCATCGAGGGAGGCTTTTCCGAGATATCCGGTATGGCGGTGACTCTTGAACTCTTTAGCGAATTATCGGGCATGTATATGAATGGAAGCAAATCCAAGGTGATTCCTTTTGGGATGTCGAAGGCGGAGGCGATGGAGTGCGGCCGGATTTTGGGGACTCCTCCGGGTGAGCTACCTATTGAGTACCTTGGCTTGCCGTTGGTGGTGGGGAGGGCCAGGCTTAGGGACTGGCGTTAGGTTGTCGAGAGGGTGGAGAAGCGCCTTGCTGGTTGGCATGCGTCTTTGCTTTCGAGAGGGGGTCGGCTTGTTTTTATCAAGGCGGTGCTCTCCTCGATTCCGTTATTTTTCTTATCTAATCGTCGTATGCCGGTGGGGATCCGCTCGCGTCTTGAGAGATGTATGCGTAGATTCTTGTGGGGGAGGAATGGTGAGGTGGGGAGGGGGGCGCATCTTGTGGCGTGGGATGAGGTCATTAGGGGTAAGCGGGATGGTGGCATGGGCGTTCGGAGATTGGAGGTTGTTAATGATGCTCTTCTTCTCAAATGGGCAAGCAGGATTTGGGGCAAGGATGATAACTTCTTTACCGCCATGTTGAGGGAGATTCATGGGGATGGAAGGATAGGGGAGATGCGGGTTGGTGTGGTCGGTGCTCATACCCCGTTTTGGCGTAGTGTGCTGGAAGTCTTTGCTCGGCATTTGTCGCTCTTTTGGCCGGTGTTGGGGAATGGGGAGTCTTTTAAATTCTGGTTTGACGATTGGACGGGAAGGGGATCCTTGAATGAGCGATTCCCCCGTTTGTTCGCGCTGGCGGCTGACAAAGGGGTTTTGGTTGCCTCTTGCTAGGCGGATGGGTGTTGGTGTCCACGTTTCCTAGCAAACTTCTCGGATCAGAGGATTGATGAGTTTATTTCCCTTTTGGATGCCATCTCTGACGCAGATAGGCCTAGTGATGGTCGGGATCATTGGGCTTGGAGGGACGGCACCTTCTCGACGAGGAAAGCTTATGGGGCATTGGCTCGGCCCCCGCCGGATCGGACCGACTTCCTGGTGCGCGGTTGTTGCTTTTTTGGGGGTCTGAGGTTACCTGAGCGCATTGGGTTCTTCCTTTGGCTTCTCCGCAGAAAGAGATTGATGACGCGCGATCGTTGCGCAAGGATCATGGCCAATATCTCCAATACATGTGTGTTTTGTGACGCGGCAGTGGAGACCATCGAGCACTTATTCTTCGGCTGCCCCTCGGTCAGAGGACTTTGGGATGAACAGGATGTGGATTGGGTGAGAACGGATGACCTGACAGCCTTCTGCGAATCGCTGGTACTTAACAGGAACAGGGAAAGAAGGGACATCTTGATCCCAATCGTGAGGCTGTGGTCGATTTGGTTGGGAAGGAACGAGACCCTCTTCTACAGCCAACGCTTTTACAGGGACAACGTGCTTATTCTCTGCTCGCGTCTTGCGGATGATTGGACTGCGGTTTAGGCCGTTGCTCGCTTTTGTTTTGGTGGGGGCTATGGTGTATCTTTGTACATTCGCTATCCTTATCTTGTATGTCTTTTTCTTCTTTTTAGTTTTTTTAAATATTGGGGTGAACACCGTTGAGTGTCTCCCCCTTTTTTTGGGCTTCAAAAAAAATGAAGTCATTACTTTCTTGCTAAAGTTTATGTATTGTCGTGTAATAATGCAGGTCGGGATTTCTCACTGCAGTTGTTTAATCAGCATCTAAAGGAAGTCTACATAATAATAGCAACATCTATTTTTTTATTTACTAAAATTTACTTAGTAACCGGTGATTTGATTAAAAATATCCCGAATTTGCCATTATGTGTCCTTTTCTCTAATGCTTGCATAAAATCTTCGTGGACATTTAAGTTTTACATGTAAACTAATATGACTAATATGATCGTAAGGTCACATAACCAATTTTTTTATTATAAGTCCTTTTTTAATGTTTATTAAACAATTATATGTTTTGATTGCTAATTTGACCCGACAATGAAAAATTCACAAACTTTAGTTTATTGCAAAAAGTTATCCATGTATAGAAAAAGACATGTGGATTTTAGATCTCTGTGTATGAAACTGTGTATACTATGCCAGTGGAAATTATATGTAGATAAAACAATTATACAAATGAATATGAATTGAAAATAAAAAAACAAATATGTTTTAAATTATTATGGTCTCTGTATTTTTACATGTTAAAAGTAAATTATTGCACTAAGTTTTAAGTGACCTAACAAAACTCATATACTCTTATCACATACTTTTTGTATATTCTTTGTAACACTTATTTATTAGCAATTATAATTTTTAGTACCTTCTTATTGGTCGAAGGCAAAATTTACACATAGAAACTTTGAATTTGTATTGTAGTATTTGCAATTTTGTTACGTTTTTGTGTCATTATAACAATTGCATGTTTATGCATAGATCAAAAGAAATATTCTTCTTTATTTTTATTGTTTTTCAAGGTTATGGTGATTAAACTAGATTTCTAAGGAATTAGTAATACGAGTTATGAAAAAATAGTGCTTTTGAGCCTCCTTATTTTATACTTAATATATGCCACTTTTATATTCCATGGCGGTACATTGACCTTTGTAATCCTGAAATAATAGTTTCTAACTCTTCCTTTAATTGTACAAGGTTTATTTATCTGGCATATTTTTCTTTTCCCATTCGTTTATCTCAAAAATTTCCTACTCATATAATAATATCCTTTGTAATTTACAGTGGTAAATTCAAAATTATATCTAATAACAAGTACATATATACATATTTAAATTTATATCTAATAATAGGTGCATATATACATCATGCATTTCATTATAATTATATGTAAACTTTATATTTCACAAGTCTAATTGGTTTCTTTAAAATGAAAGGTGACAACGATCATAATAGAATTACAAGAACTAATCTATTAGCCAGATAATTAAATAATATTAACTCTAATCAATTAATTCAATTCAAACTATATTAAAACTAAGTTCTTCAAAACCACCGCGAAGCGCGGGTACAAACACTAGTACTCATTAAACAGCGGGATAATGGCAAATAATTACACATCCCAACCACTCCAGAAATTAATAACCGAGTGAATCACAAACATTTGCTAATGACGCGCAAATGCAGAGCATCTTGCCTGCCTATATGGTACTTTTCCAGGAACACACAGCCCAAAAGAGAAAAAAGACTGGTAAGAAACATCTTTTGCGTCTTATATCTGACAGCCAGCTCGGTGTGGCCTATGGTAGCGATCAATTGGGTGGATGCCAAAGGCACATGCAATTATTGGGTGACCATCAAATCTGAAAGGGTCAGAGGCGGTGTGCACTGAGCATGCACATAGATTATGCAATGCCAAGGCAGCCACTGGTTGTACTGTGGGCCACTTACAACGAGAGAAACATAGTGCTGGTCAAACGAGAGAGGTATTACAAGAATAATGTGGCACGAATGCACAGATGTTGTATGTGTCGTCTGTGTCACTATGGTTGTAGCAAGAGTTGTACTGAAATTTTCTTTTGTGTGGTTTCCTTGGTTTTGGAGATGACATAACAATTTTGAGTAGTTTCGCTTCTCGGAAAAAAATCTTGAAAAAAAACCAACATAAGTAAACGAATCACAAATATTGGAATACGAGAAAATAACAGAATTCCGGAGCCAGTTCCACAAGAGTATGCTTTTTCAACAGGAGAAAAAGCAATAATTACACAAGAATATGATGAGCAAACCTCACTGGCACATCCTCCCCTCTAAAATAAGCCTTGCATCTGTTTCTGGATCCGCCAGCTCAGCAGGAGTCTGCCATGAAATCGACAAACTTCTTGATTAAAAATAACTATTACATGGTAATCTGTTAAAAGAGCCTCAAAATTTACCTTTCCATAGATATTTGCCTTTGTTCGAGAAGCCCCAGCAGCTAACAGTACTTGTATAGCACCCAAATGCTCCCCTCTTGCTGCATGATGCAGAGGCTGCAATAAGAATGGACAAGCACATCCATAAGGTTAACGCTGATAAACCTATCAAATGAGGAGAGTCTTTCTGCACCAACCGTATCTCCTTCAACGTCAACCGTATTCAACATCCTATGTACACATTCAGCATCCGCAATGTTGATTAAATACTGAGCTATTGCAGTATATCCTGATCACGTTGAAATTTTAGCACCAATATTAGACTCTGTCGATAAAAACAGAAGTCTTAAAACTATCCACAAGAAAGTTGCCACCACCTCCAGCACAAGCATCATGAAGAGGAATTGCTTCATCCTCATCCTTAACCTCGATATTTGCCCCACGTTCCACCAAAAGCTTTCAAATCCCACAGTAAAAATTTGAGCAAACCAATTATTTTAAATTTAAAAACCAACTAGTAGAGCAGAGAAATTTCACTAAATATAAACCTGAACACAAGGAAGGTGACCATAGAGACAGCATAAATGAAGAGCTGTATCCCCGTCTTCAAGAGGTTCATCGATGCTAAACGTTTGGTTATCTGCAATAAAAAATAAAAGGAATTATAAATATGAAGAATGAGACGATGCATGTTCAAATCCAACATATTGCCAAAATGGCAGAAGCAAGTGGAGTAGAAGGCAATGAGAAGTGGGATGCATGCCAGAACAAGCAGCGAGAAGAGTGTGAGCAGGGTGAAAGCTGGAGAACAATAGGAAGCCAAATAGGAGCTGGCCACTAGCAATTATGTAGGCTATTGGGGACAAGATGGATGTTACATTTTTCAAGGGTATTATATAGAGATTGGGGAGCCTATCGTTAAAGTTGAGTTTGCATTGAGGGTGAAGTTGAGATTTTGAGAATTTGTAATCATGTCTTTTAATAATTATTCTTGAATCAAGCCCCAAGCTGGACAATCACCCCTTGGTTTCTCACAACAAAAAAGGGAGAGTGAGCATGGCAAGAAGAGTCAGAAGGCAAGGACTCCGCAAATTTTTGACATCACATATCCATTTGTTGCCTTACATGTCTCTTAATATACTAGAAAATCGGTTCCTGTGATAAAATGATGTAGGATAATTCCAAAAAAAAACAATATACTCGGTAAGGTCAATGTTTGCATTACATAATCTAAACATATTTCATGGAATCTGTTTCCATGTAATATTAATCGTAACGAAATACAGATTTTAGATAGTGGAACACATTGATTTGTGCGTAGTGCAAATGGACGGATATTGATACATATATAAGTATTTCCATATCCTTATCCATTTTTAAATATGAATATGGATGTGGATATTGATGGATAATAAAACTAATGTTACCATATACTTAAAAACAGATACAGATGTAAAGCGGATACTCGTCGCAGAAAAATAATGGTAGAAATATTCTAAAAATTAACTTAAATATACATATATTAGATAGAATACACATGATATAAATATACTAATTGTGCTTGTACATAATAATTATACCAAATATGGTGAAAGAAGGTATAAAGTTATGTTAAATATGGTTAAAAATAAATCTACAACTATGTTTATATATGAAATCGAATAAACAGATAAGGATACAAATGTTTGCATATATCAAAATGATATCCATATAATATTCATTTTATGGATGTCAAAATATGTATAAAAAATGGATACAGTGGCAGATCGGATGCTCGGATATATCCATATATGTTTGCATCGTTATTAGTAATACTAACAAATGATCAAAAAATTGAGCTTAATTAATGAATTTTAAAAAAACATAACACGAAATTATTAGATTATAACATCAAATGAAGACCGCATCACTCCCAAGCCATAAAATTAAATTGCATGGAAAATGCTTCGAGCGAGGGTGGTGCGTCCGAGGGTAAGGGGAAGAAGGTGGAGCGTTCGAAGGAGGTCGGCGCGCATGTCTCGACGAGTGCTGCTGGGGGGGGGGGGGGTTATAAGCGGTGGAGGGTCTTGAAGGGAAAGGAGGTGGTGCTTGAGATCGGCGGAGTTTCTCGGTAGCGAGTGGAAGGTGGTGTCCATGGGGAAGGAGGCGAAGAGTTGGGAGAGAAGGGTGGGGGTTGGGTGCAGGTCTCTCACAAGAAGCCGGGAAAGCATTGCTTCAGGTGTGGAGGGCGTGGGCACGTGGCCTCGGTCTGCGAGGTTCCTTCCAGGTGCTTTGGTTATGGGAGGGTTGGGCACCGGAAGGCTACTTGCTGGTTCCGTTCTGGGCGTGGTAGCTCCTCCTTCCAGCCTTCTGATCATTCAATGGGGCGATGGGGTTCAGAAGGCGTTGGGGCGACATATCTAGTCCCCTTCAGCGAGCGGGGGGTGAGATCATTCGCACAAGTTGTTGAAGGTTCTTGCAATGTTTCGAGTTCGGTTGGCGTTGGAGGTGTGGGCGAGGCGGATACCTCTAACGTATCGAAAGACATGGTGGGGAGGCGGCTTCATGTTGACGCCTTGCATGAGAAGGTCTTCAAGGGGGAGCTGAAAGCGTGGCGGTGATTGGGGTTGCTCTGCAGAGAAGCATCTCGTGGGACAAAGTGAGGACCCATCTGCATGGCTTCCTGGGCTCTCATTTCGCAGGGGACGTAGTGGTTTTGGATGCAAAGTGATGATGTGCTCGTGGCCTTTCCCCGGATCAACGGGAACGGCTTATTCGGAATGGTGCAACTGAAGATATAATTTGGAGAGCTTTGCGCTTCGCGGATGGAGCATGTTCGAGAGTCGAGATATGCGTTGCGGAGGTGCGTGGGGTACTCTTCCTCTCTAGGTCGGTTCATTGCCTAAACCGGGCTCTCCGGCGATGGGGAGAAGTTCTTGCGGTCGTTGAGGACGGCCTAGGGCCGAACTCAGACTGGAGTGTCACGCGAATCCTGATGGAGTGCAGCAATGGGTTGCTTGACGATGCGGTTGGCAAGGTTTTCTATGAGTCCATGAAGATAGGACGTTTCCGATGTCAGGTGGAGTTATCTTTCATCGAGCCTCCTGCTCCGCCAGAGGTGGCGCTTTCGCGGGCGCCTTTTATTCGGATCCGGGGGTGGGAATGGCCGGCCGGCAAATCTGTGTTCATCTCTGCAGCTGCTTCGGTTATGGCCTTCAGGGCGCATCTTGATGGTGTGGCTCCCTCTTCCGGTCTTGCAATCGGCGAGGCGGGGGGGTCTGCTTTCTCGTGGGGTTCCGTCGATCCTGAGGGTGGGTCTCGTAGCAGACGCTACGAGGGCCCTCTTCTCCTTGACGGTGGCGTCACTTCTGACCTCATCTCTTCTCCAAGCTCTTATGTGCCTCTCCCGGAGCTGGAGGATGCTAACGATGCGGGGAGCCTTTCTGAGAGGAGATCGGGGAAAAGATACAGGAGGAGGAACAGAACTCGGGTGGTCATCTCTCAACAGCATTCATGCGCAACTTTGAAAGATTCTGTTGCGGCTGCGGCTGGGCTGGTATGCATTGGGGGTCACTCAGATTTGTCATTATGAAGGTCCTCACCTGGAACGTTAGGGGGCTGGGGGAGGCGGACAAGAGAAGAACTCTGGGTTGAGATTCTCTGAGTGGGGGTGTGATATTGTTTTGATACAAAGAACGAATCTGAGTGGGATCGATGATGTCCTATGGCGATCCTTTGATGCGAGTGGATTGGATGAGTTCAGGGCAGTTGATGCGGACGGGGCGGCGGGTGGACTTCTTATCGCTTGGCAATCAGCGTTTTTCACCTTCAACACTGTGCTAAGGGGGAGACATGTATTATCTGTGCATTTGGTACGTGTGGATAATGCCATGCCTTTGGCTTTCTCGTGTACCTACGGCCCTTGCTGTCACATTAAAAGGAAAGAACTTTGGGAAGATTTGCGGGAGGAGAGCCGGGTTTTTGAGGGGAACTCTTGGCTCATTGGGGGAGATTTCAATGTTACGCTCCATTCTTCATATAGACCCCGGTCCAGGGGTGGCCAGGACCCGGGCTCCCTTGACTTTGCAGAGGTGGTTGATTCGTTGGCGTTAGAGGTTCTTGTGGCAGACAATTTGCTTACATGTGGAGGAATAATAACTCCCGTTCTCGTATAGATCGCTTCCTGGCTTCTGGGGATTTTCTTAAGATCTTCTCTCTTTGTTCGGTGACCTCTCGGCCTCGCTCTTTGTCGGATCACTCGCCTATTCTTTGGGATTCTGGTGACGTACCTACAGTGAGGGGCTTCTTTAGATACGAGAAGTGGTGGTTGCAGGAGGAGAGCTTCAAGGATATGGTGACTTTGCATTGGTCTCAGTCGCAATTTGAGGGGTCCGTGGTCTCCAGGTTTTTTCAAAAACTCTCATCGCTGCGAAAGAAATTATCTGTGTTCAAGAAGGATTCGAGGGTGGCGAGGGCTACCGCCAGGGTGGAGGCCGAGGAAATCATTACCAAGTTCGACATCATCGAGAACGATAAGGAGTTGCTGCCTGAGGAACTACTTGAGCGCTCTCTCGCGGAGAAGCGGGTTGCGGCTGAAGACAAAAAGCGGATTATTGAATGGCAGCAAAGATCGAGGATGACCTGGATTAAGGAGGGTGATGCTAATACGGCTTTCTTTCACCGTGTCGCTAGTGTGAGGAGGCGCTCTAATGTTTTGCGCTCTATTTCGATCAATGGTATTCAGGTTGAGGGGGACAGAGCGATGGGGAGAGCTATCCCTGCTCATTTCAAGGATTTCTCTGCGAGGCGCTCCCCGAGGATATGGCGGTGGTCGGGATGCGGGGCGGCGTCCATTTCGCCTGTCGTGTGCGAGGAGTTGACGCGGGCGGTTTCGATGGAGGAGGCTAGGACGATTGTGTGGGACTTGAACGAGGATGGTTCCCCAGGTCCTGATGGTTTCCCGGTAGGGTTCTATCGGGATTTTTGGGAGGTGGTGGGTGAAGATGTGCTGGAGGTTATCACCGCATTTTGTCATGGCAATGCAGGTTTTGATCAGGTTAATAAGGTCATCATTGTGCTGCTTCCTAAGTCCTCCATGGCGGAGCGCATTGAGGAGTTTTGTCCCATCTCTATTTCCAACGGCATCTATCTTATTGTCGCCAAGGTGTTGGCGCTTCGGCTTGCTCGGGTCCTTGATTCGATAGTCTCTTCGGTACAAATGGCCTTTATACAGGGCAGGCAGATCTCGGATTGCATTATGCTTGCGTCGGAATTGGTCGCGGATTGGAGGAAGGCGGGAAAGCAGGGGGTGCTATGGAAGGTCGATTTCGCTAAAGCCTACGACTGCCTCGACTGGAGTTTCTTGTGGTCCGTTCTGCGGAGGCGTGGTTTTCCTGAGGTGTGGATCTCGTGGATGCGTCGTTGTGTGACCACAGCGTCGTTCACGATCTTGGTTAATGGTCGCCCGAAGGGTGGCTTCTTTCAGCCTAGAAGGGGGTGCGCCAGGGTTGCCCCCTTGCTCCTCTTCTTTTTGTTGTGGTCGCGGATGTTTTAGCTGGCATGGCGGATCGTGTTATTGTGTCCGGGCTCTCGGCGGGGTTCTCCAAGGGCGGGATGAGAGTGCTCTTGCTCCAGTTTGCGGTTGACACCGTGTTCTTTATTGAGGGAGGCCTTTCGGAGGTCTCGGGAATGGCGGCGACGCTTGATCTATTTAGCGAGATGTCGGGTCTACATAAGAATGTGAACAAGTCCAAGATGATTCCTTTTGGCCTTTCGGAGGCAGACGCGATCGATTGCGGCAGTGTCTTGGGGTCTCCTCCTGGTGAGCTGCCTATTAATTACCTTGGAATGCCGTTGGTGGTGGGAAGGGTCAGGCTCAGGGACTGGCTTGTGGTCGTCGAGAGGGTTGAGAAGCGTCTGGTTGGATGGCGGTCGGCCCTGCTCTCGAGGGGGGGCGGCTTATCCTTCTCAAGGCGGTGCTCTCCTCGATCCTGATTTATTTCTTATCGAATCGTCGGATGCCGGTGGGGAGTCGCAACCGTCTTGAAAAGCTTATGTGAAGATTTCTGTGGGGAAAGAATGGAGAGGTGGGGGGAGGGTTGCATTTGGTAGGGTAGGATGAGGTCACGAGATGCAAGCAAGAAGGTGGTTTGGGCGTGCGGAGGTTGGAGCTCGTTAATGATGCATTCCTTCTCAAATGGGCGAACGGGATTTGGGGCCCGGGTGAAGACTTCTATACCAGCATCTTGCGGGAGATTCACTGGGCCAGCGGGGCGTTGGATGCGCGGGATGGTATGGTCGAAATCCAGACTCCGTTTTGGCGGGGGGTGCTGGAGGTTTTTGAGAGGAATCTATCGTTGTTTGTGCCGGTTGTGGGGAATGGTGAGTCTTTTAGATTTTGGAAAGATGATTGGACACGAAGGGGGATTTTCAGTGTGTGTTTCCCTCGTTTATTTGCGCTGGTGGCGGATAAGGATGCCAGAGTCACATCTTGTTGGGCGGATGGATGCTGGCTCCCACCTTTCCTTGCGAATTTTTCATATCAGAGGCTTGAAGACTTTCTTGCCCTTATGGACGCCATCGGGGATGCAGGTAGATCTAATGGTGGTCGTGACATTGGGTCTGGCGGGGTGGCCCTTTCTCGACTCGGAAAGCTTATGGGGCAATATCTAGACCCCAACCTGCGCGGTCGGACTAGCTGGTGCGTGATTGTAAGTTCTTCTGGGGACTAAAGCTCCCCAAACGCATTGGTTTTTTCTTTTGGTTATTCCAGAGGCAAAGGCTGATGACGAGGGATCGTTGCGCAAGGCTTCTGGTCAATATCTCAAATAGATGTGTTTTATGTGATTCGGCGGTGGAGACCATTGATCATCTCTTCTTCGTTTGCCCCAGGGTCAGTGGGGTTTGGCAGGAAGCGGATGTGGATTGGGTGTGCACGAATAACTTGACAGCCTTTTGTGAATCGTTGGTGATCAACAGAAACAGGGAGAGAAGGGACATCTTGCGTCTCATAGCGAGGTTGTGGTCGATTTGGTTGGGGAGGAATGAAGCCCTCTTCTCGGGGCAACGCTTCTACAAGGAGAACATTCTTATACATTGTGCGAGATTAGTAGATGAATGGATTTTGGCTTAGACCCCAGTTTGGCATTTTTTTGGGGTTGTGGCGTTTACTGTAAGGCCTTTGCTTTTTCTTGTGTACTTCTTTTTGTTATTTTTTTCCTTTCTTAATATATCGGTGCGAACACCGCTGAGTGTCTCCCCCTTTTTTTGGTGACTCAAAAAAATAATCCAAACATGAACTTATGGACTCAGATGGAAAAGAAACAAATTGATTACGCATAGACCAGTGAAATTAAACTAAAGGAATGGTATTTTAAATGTACACTTCTCAATCAGCATTGGATACCGAATTGGTACCCAATTGCATAAAATGAAGATTCCATGTGGTCACTTTCCTTAAGGGAAGAGGAAAAAAAAGGCAAAATGTCAATAATAGATGAAAAAAGGAACTCGAATACGCATATATTCGTATTCATTTTGAGGTAGGTCCATGATGACAACATGTTCAAATATAACCAAATCTAAAATGATTGGCCTTACGGCATGCATCTTTTAACCCATTTGCTTCTAGTATCCCGGATAGGAAAAACATTTGAAAAATATCCAACATAACTTAATGGCATCAACCACAGAATTTAAAATTCTTTATCGAGATGAAAGTGAAATACATTGTATTATTTTGGTAATCGAATTATTTAAATAGTACACTCAATCATTTGATTTGTACATGTGAAATTCTGATTGAGAAACCTCAATGGGCGTGTGGTCTACCTAGACATCTACCAATGCAGGGTGTTCCCTTGTCTAGTTTTGCTTCTAGAGATATGATTACACGTCTCAAATCTCTGTGACCGATGTTGATGGCTTTCATGATGGACCTCCACCAGCGGAGGAATGAGATGCGAGTTGTTGTGCAAGAGGAGGTGACCATGCTGGATGAGATGTCAAGGGTCCAGATTGAGGGAGGACAGGAAATTAGTGCGTAAGAAGGAGAGACAAGTTGTGGTGCATGCAACGGTGGGTTAGGGAGAACATGTGGTTGAAGTGGTGGAGTTGCAAGGGGGCAGTGAGCAATAGGATCGCTCCATCACCGTAATGTTATACAAGAAGCATGGAAGGAAATATCGGCGATATATCGTCGATATATCGATATCGAGATGAGACCGATATCGTTATCGATATGGCAATATATCCTCCTTTTCAGGCTTTTCCTTCACAAAAGTGTGTCGATATGAGCGATATTTCATTGAAATATCGTATCGACACGATATCGAAATGATATCGATATCGATATGGCCTTCCATGACAAGAAGAAAGTGGTGAGGCATGTGGAGGATTTCCATTCTATCTCCCCTTCCCAACATTATTTACTTGATTACTGTAAAATTGATAACTAATTGTCTCCATAGGTCTCTTAGTTCACTTATTGCTAAGTCTCAAACATCGTTCGTTCCTATAAGGTACTTGGCGAATGGTCTGGTGTTAGCTTCGAAGATCATGGCTGATTGAAAGAGAAGGTGAAGAATTTTGTTATGGAAGGTAGACTTTTCTAAGGCCCATGACTGTGTGAAAAGGAAGATTATTTGGGTGATGCTCTCCTGCCATGGGTTCCATGACGAGTGTGTTAATTGAATGAAGAGATATCAGATATCTGATGACTACATCGTCTGCTAGGAGGGCTTCTTTCAATCGTGGCATGTAAAGGGGGCCAGGTAAAGATGTGCCACAGCTCCTCTTTTCTTTGTCTTGATTGCAGGTACGCTATTGTGGATGGCCACTAGTACAGAGATGGTCGGAGGTGGTTTTTGCTTTGGCTTCGCTCGAAAAGTTTTCGATCTAATATTGCAGCATGTAGATGACACTGCATTTTTTCCATGGAAGGGTTGAGCACGAGGCAACCGAGATTGCTAGGGTGTTGGAGCTTTTCATGATGGTCTTGAATTTTCAGATCAAATGGGACAAGTTGGCCTTTGTTACTTTTGTTATGGTGGAGAAGGTCTGGGCGTGTCAAGTGTTGTTGTTGAGATTTCAACAATGCTCTCTTCCTGTAAGCTACCCAAATACATCTCTGGTTAGTGGGCTATTACAACAGTCGAATTAGCTCCCCTTAGTGGAGAGACTTGAGCGAAAAATAACGAGGTGGAATGCTACTTGTTTGTCGAGGGGTGGCTGCCTTGTGTTACGGAATGAGATCTTGCATGTGATCTTGATATTTTTCCTATCGTCAAGGTTGTTTCCTGTTGGCATGCGAAGACGGCTAGAATCTCTAGAGTCGCATTCTTTTTGGGCAAGTCCGGTGCCACATATGGCATGTCATTAGTCAGTTGGAGGGCAACAATACTTTTTGAGGCATGGAGTCTTCAGCATAAAGCTATGAATCGAACACTACTTGCGAAATGGATCTCTTGTGTTTAAAGTAGCGGATAGGACCTTCTATGTACTATCCCAAGAAGATATATCGGACGTCAGTGGGTTATATTGGCAGCATGGGCAAGTCCACGTGCCTTCAAATTTTTGGGTAGGATTTGTTTGATCCTTAAATTTATTGCTTCTTGAGACATGTCCTTGACTCCTTGGTAATGGTTGTGCTTTCCTCTTATGTCAGGATTATTGGACTGGTCGGGGGACCTTGGCTTCCCAATTCCCCTGCTTCATTGATATGGCAATTGACATGGAGTTGATGGTGGGGGATACATGGAGTGATGGGGTGGGGTCCCCGATCTTTTCCTCTAAACTTTCCGATCAAATAGTAGAGGACTTCATGGAATTAATGGTGTCTCCTTCTATGATTTATAATCCCTCGATTGGGGATGATCATGTAGCTGGTCAAGGTGTCTCATTGATTGTTTGAACGGGACGAGCTGATGATTGAGACCAGAAGGGCCAGATTGTTCGATGAGGCAAATGCCTCTTGTCAGAGCGATAACGAGGAATTATGATTCAGAAGAACTAGCTCAACGTTTTTCACATGCTTCAATTCGAGAGATATTTCGACAGAGGTTGAACATTATGATAATTGTGGACGTGTGGCCTTTGGATACTCGCTTGGGTTGTCTGGAACTATAATATTGGGTGATGAAATTAGAACGGTGACGACTCTTTAAGCTTTATAGCTAGATAGAAATGATGTCACCTTAAAGGACGAGAGATTGTACGTGGAAAATTTATTAGCACGTGCTAGAATCTTGCGAGATTCTTGGTATTTGTAATTATGTTATAAACTTATGAACATAAAGCTTTTTCGTATGCACGTCTTTACGACATTGTATACCTTTTTCCCATCAAAAATTAAATGTACGCATTCCTCACCACTAAACAACATTGATATAGGGTGTGCCACCAAAATTAGGGTCCTTTTCAGAAGGAAAAGCCACCATCAAATATTTCCAACCTCTGAATCTTTCCCATGCAACTAGAGGAAGTAATATAGTATAACAATTAAATCCATTTTCTTAAAAAATAATTAAATTTACCTTTACATAGAGAAACAAACTTTGAATTCAATTTGATTTAGATTAGATTTAGAGCAAAAACACAATCTTGCATTACTTCACAATCTCTAGTAGACAACCATTATATCAACCACTTTAGAATCATACTAGCATAATTATGATACCATTACCTTCCTTTCTTATCCTTATATTATGTAAGGATGTGGAATGTCTGATTTGGAAAAGTAGAAGGCAATGGAAACCAAAAATACCTCCATAAATAACAAAAAAAGATATATGCATGTGAAACATTTCATAAATTCAATTGTTGGGACAATTTCTTGTAAACATAAAACAAGTAATAACATGCACAAGATTATTTTGGAGATGATACAAGAGAATGGGTAAATAAAAGTATATAAATTGATAGAGATAAATAATCCGGGTACATGGTTTATTGTCAAACACCATTCCATGCTTTTTAGACACATGCATTGTATGATTACGCAAGTGGACCCTTGTAGGACTTATAGCTATGAAGAAATAGAGTGAAGCACATTAAGAATTTTTTGTTAACATTGTCCTCTTTAGCCCTGTTGGTTGTAAAATAATCCAAGTATAAAACGTCAAACATTTCATGTTCTCGATCTTTGCTATGGATCAGCCATCAGCATACGAGGAATTGGTTCATCTTTCTCTCATCAAACGCATCTGCTTGGCAATACAGCATATGTCTGCTACCAAAATTGAATGCAATCATCAATTCTTGATTCCGGGCCTCAAACGATCAGCAATTGACATCGGATTTATAGTATCTCAATCAATCAAGTAATCAATCATTACATCAACTCATAACTCCAAAATATTGACCACTCTCCACTCAGTTCCATCATTAGTGGTAATTACTTCAATCAGGAAGGAATAGCGAATAGCAGTAATTGCCCCAATACGACTTCACTCCCAAAATCCCCTAAATATTCCAGTCCAAACCTCCACAAGAAGAGAAATAAATATGATTAGATTGGCAAGGTAAAAACCCAAGATATCAAGAATAATGGGATGTCAAGACACACAACATAGGGATGCAAGTCCTACAGATACAAGTCGGACATACCTACAGCATTCGGCAATTGTTATCTTTTTCGAGAAAGAGGCATAGATGGATTATGATCACAGAGGACCAAAATCTGCACGTACCAAATATAGATACATCTGGAGATTATAACAGATATCTCAAGCGTATTCAGCGTGCATTATATGTGTTGTAAAATCACAACTCAATGAATCCAGTTCGTTCAATTAATGAATATCGATTAATCAAGTTAGAATATGCATACAGACATGGAAGTCATGCCAAACTCGCTTTCGTTGTCTCACAGTTATATAGGTTTCATGCCCGTTTCTACCCGAAGATTATACACGAAAACCGTGTATGCAGAACAATCGCATACGCCTCAATTCTAAGAATTAGACATCAATTACATTCATTACGACAGAAAACACGCATAACCGTCACGCGATCAAACAGCTGACATCACCCGATAATTAACCATTTCAAAGACCTAATTGATATCTTTCAGCATTAAAATTACAAGTCAAAACACCGATAGGACGTGGAAACGAACGTGAGAAATCGAGGAGAGATCTACCTAAGGCGTAGAGGAGGGCGGCGCGGTCGCCCTTCTCGGAGGCGTCAGCGACGGCCTGGAGGTGGGGAGGAGTATCGTCGTCGTCGTCTTCAATCTCCTCATCCAGCCATTCCATATCCCTGACGAGGGGGTCGCCGTCGTCACCCTCCTCCCTCAGGCCGTTGCGGCCACCGGGAACGGCCATCGTCGCTTCCGGTCCCCGGTGGTGCTGTGAGGTTGCGGAGAAGGGAGCGGAAGAGGAGGGAAAAACCCTAATGCGAAGGAGCTGAAAAGGAACGGCGGGAGACTGGTGATCGATTGCAAGACCGATGGCTAACGTTACCTTTTCTTCGCAACGTTGATGCAACTTCAACGGAAATCCCTGTGATGGTTTTATTAGAGTTTTTACTTTTTATTGCATTAAAAATTTAGAAGAAAGTATGACGAGAGAGAACGTGAGCAATATGGTTTGGGTATAACAAGGGTAATATGGAGGACATCGCTTGAGTAATCCTAGCATCAAAGGAGGTGAGGAGTTCATCTTTTTGCTGGTCCCACCACTCATGAGTCTTGTGGTAAGTGCCCCTGGGTCTATTTGACCTAGAAAATGCACTCATCAAACATTCTTTTCGATTAGGATCATTTTGTTGACAAACATATACAATCACTTAGAAATGTTGGTGAGGAATTTAGCCACGAGGCATCTCACTTCGAATTTTGTAGAAGGGAGCATCTCCACTTGCGTTTTTTGCAAGAGGCGAGCATAGTCCAGCATTGTAGATGTTGGTTTCAAAATTTCGTATTTAAATCGATGTTTGGGAGGTCGATTTATATTTTGGCATTTAAAACCAACATCCCGAATGATAGCTCTTATCTCCTCATCGGCACCTCGACCTTCTTGCATCTTTGGGATCCTCCTCAACATTTGTTGGGGTCCATATCGCTCCAGTTGATCCCTCCTCATCGGGTTTCATCCACAGGCAAGTGGTCTTCTAGTACCACGAGTATGACATCTTCAATGGCATGTCTTCCAAATATGATCCTTTCTCTCATTTTCATCTAGAGCTCATCGTTGCTTCCCGCTTTCCTTTGAAAATTTCAATTATCCTTTTCAACGTATGCCTGCCTTCTCCATCTCCACGTCTCAACTGCTCCATCGTTGTCTTCACTTATCGCGATGTCAAGACTCTTGACATCGACATCATTGCATGGTTGGTTAACCACTGCAACCATTCCCACACCCTCTCTCTCTCACCAAGAATCAACATTTGGGATGTCAAATTTAAAAGCCCGCATTAAAAGCGACCTTTTGGACACTACAACCGGCATATAAAATGATGGACTATGCTCGATTGCAAAAATACAAGTGAAGATGCACCTTCCAAAAATTAAAAGTACAAATGCCCTTACAACCAAATCCCACATCGTCGACGATAATTGAGGAGTACGACCAAAGCAAATGTAACGAATATGATGCAGCAACAAGAAGAATCTTTTAATGATCTGCTCGTATTTAGCTTCGAGTTGGATCATATATTCACTATTAAGGAGCATTCTTCTTGTTCGGTTGATGTGAACTTTGAGTACAAGAAAGAAATAGTCTCTTAAAAATCTTTGTATTTAAGATAGTTTTTAATGAATTCCTACGTGCCAAATAAACCTCTTTGCGCACCCATGTATAATAATCTATCTTGAAAACTTTACAATTTACATGTATGTCCTAAAATCCATTCTGCAATTAATATTAAGAATCCTAACTCCTTCGTACTTCTCTTGATTTGACATAGATATGCGAACAATAAAAAGTGAGCATCAAAATTTATTTTAATATTGGTATATAGTAAGACAGTATGATCTAACGAGATAATAAGGACATGTACGAGTAGGGGGTTAACCCCCATTTTTTTGGAGGGGGCCCTAAACCCGTATTTTCGTCTTCCGTGTGGAGCCCACTCTCTCTCTCTCTCATTTAATACATTAAATAATTTATTTCTCTTTCATCTATTCTAACAAAAATATATTGTACCATCTTCTCATCCAAAAAATATAAATACTCAAGGTCTACTAACATTTTCAGATTTTAATACAACTGCATCACAACAACTGCTCGCTTTTTCAAACTTCAATGCCATCACATTACAACAAAACCTCTCAATCCCAAACCCTCTATCCAAATACCAAATCACAAAATGGGTTACCCCTCCTCCAGGTTACCCCGATGTAACACGACAACCAAACGCATCCTAAAAATACAAAACATAAAACCTAAAAATCATAAAATCCCGAAAAACTTAAAAAAAAACAAAAATATATCTGTGTGTTTATGAATTTCTTTATATTATATATACTATATATTAAAATATTTTTAGTTAATTTTGATCTTATTTATATTTACTAAATCTAAAACAATTTCAAATATTTAAATTGTTCACTAGTTTGATGTATTTTTTAGTTTAAAAATACCTAACAATTAGTAAAAAACTTGTAAAATTTACCAAAATAGAATAAATGTAAAAATCATGAAATACTTTGTTTTCTATGGTTTGAATATACATTTGACATATTTAAAATTATAACACCCTATATATACTGTATACATTACATATTACTTATATTATCTATAATGTCATTATTATTATAATTATATATTCTATTTAAAGATCAAAAATAAATTAAAATTTTACAAAATTAAAAAGTAAATCAAATTTTAAATTATAAAAATTATAAAAATATATAACAATTAAAATACAATAAAAATTACAATTTAAAGTCCACAGAAACAATTGAAAAGAAAACGACAAAGAAAAACAAATAAGAAATTAATATTAATTAACAGTTATTACTTGATATTTTTTCAATTTATACCGTAGCTCCATGTATTCGACCTCTACATGTACTTACACCTATATACATATATTGTAGAGTTGTAACAAATTTTAACTCACATCTACATTGCAGCGATTTATTTATCATATTGTGGGTTAACTGTTGTTTGAGACTTAGTTGGCCACACAAAGACTGTTAATCACGTTGGAGTTGCTTACCAGTGCAAAACCATCTCTTTCACCCCATCCCAGATGATTTTGATGCAGACACTATGTAGATATTCCTTGCATATAAGATTTATTCTTTACTAAAATTTGGCAGCATAATCACACACCTCTCCGATATACCTCATAAATTGGCATTTAAAAGTTTAACAGTGCATGAAAAATAAATCAATAAATCTTTAAAATATCAGTTTGGTATATCAAAGAGGATCGTGATTATGCTATCAAAAATTAGCAAAGAATACACACTCATATTACAAGAATATGTACATAGTGTATGCATTGAAATCACCATAGGATTCCCTTGGCTCGGGACCTCTTAACTAAGAAAATTTAATATACATAATCCTTAAAGCATGTATATACATGTGTTTTATATACATGGTTAAATAAGATAGATGTATCTAATGATAGTACATACTAACCAGGCATTTGACTCATTTGACAGATTCACCACATTCCCAGTAACCATTGTGCACATTAGATCCATCTGAATTTGTTAAAATCCTAATTTCTTGCAAGAATGATCTGGTATCGCATTAGACCCATTTGAATTTATAAAAATCCTAAATTTCATTTGTTCATACCCTTACCCATATGCATGCTCATGTCCATCCATACATATTCATATCCCTCAATACAGTCATTCACATCCATATGCATATACATATTCCTCCACACTTGTATGCGTGCCCTAATACACCCATACACTCTTACATACATGCCCATACCTCTCTACACATGTTCCTATACTCCCTCCATACCCTCATACACACCCATATGCATACCCCAATTCCTCACACACCTGCATACAATCCCAACCACACCCATATATTGCTCAATACACTCTTACACATCTACATGCATACCCAATTTCCTCATACACTTCCATACATGCCCATACACCCCCATACACTCTTACATTCATGCTCGCATTGCACCATAGACTCTGACATTCATGCCCAAATTCCACCATACACTCTTACACACGTATATACATACACGTATCCCTCACACACTTGCATACATACCCTAATACACCCGTGCACTCTTACATACATGGTCATACTCCCTCCGTACATGCTCGTACACATCCGTACACTCTTACACACCCACATATGTACCTATATTCCTCACACTCTTGCATACATACCCAAATACACCCATGCATGGTTCCAATACACTCTTCACGCCCTTATATACACCCATATGCATACCTTTATTCCTCACATACTTGCATACATAACTAAACACACCCATACTTTGCTCAATACACTCTTATAAACCTACATGCATACCCAAATTCCTCAAACATTTGCATACATGCTCATACACCCTCATACACTCTTACAGTCATGCTCACATTGCACCATACACTCTTACACACTCATATGCATACCGATATTCCTCGCACACTTGCATACACGCCCTAATACACCCATACACTCTTATATACATGCCCATAACCATTCGTACACACCTACATGCATACCTATATTCCTCACATTCTTACATACATGCTCAGATATACCATATATTGTTCCTATACTCTCTCCATAGCCTCATACACGCCTACATGCATATCCATATTCCTCACACACTTGCATACATGCCCAAACACACACATACGTTATTCAATAAACTCTTACACGCGTACATGCATACCCAAATTCCTCACACACTTGCATACATGCACATACACCCCCATTCATTCTTATATATTCCACACGGTGCACCATACACTTTCACACACCAGTATGCATACCCATATTCCTCACCCATACACTCTTCCATACATGCACATACCCCTACAGATATGAACATACCTCTTACACATTTACATGCATACTCACATCCCTCGCACTCTTGCATACATACCCAAATACACCCGTACATGGTTCCTATACTCCCTCCATACTCTCATATACACCTATACATATACCCATATTCCTCACACACTTGCATGTATGCCCAAACACACACCTACACTGCTCCATGCACTCTTACATGCCTAAATACATACCCAAATTCCTCACACACGTGAATGCATGCCCACACCCCCATATACTCTTACATCCATATTCACATTACACCATACACTCTTACACTCCCACATGCATATCCATATTCCTCACACACTTGCATGCATGCCCAAACACGTCCATACACTCTTACATTCACGTCCACACTGCCTCCTACACTCATACATCCCCATGTGCATATTCATATTCCTCACACACTTGCATACATGCCCAAATACCCACCCACACACTCTTAAATCCATTGACATACCCACACACTATTACACACTCATATGCATACTCATATTCCTCACGCTCTTGCATACATGCATGCCCAAATATCTCATACATGCTTTGAAGGATATTGAGTATCCTTAAGCGCATCACGGAAGCGTGTCGATCGCATCGTATGCAATCGGAGCAACTAGTCATACTAGATGCTAGGTGCAACGGAAATTAAATTTTTAACTTTAAAGATGAAACCACATGATCACGAGAACACTTCTCGGATCGTTTCATCAAACCAAAAAGTATAAGGAATACCTCTTGAAGTGTGGTTGCGATCGTGAGATCCCAAAGTAGAGATCCTCCTGTCTCAAGTCCGATCCACGAAGAACGCAGTTGCGGGCGTGATGATGAGTCACGTTCCTTCCCGCAATCCTCGATGAAGATCCAAGCGATGGCTCTCCCGATTTCGTCAAACGAAATCCTTCGTCTTCCTTTAGGGCAAGAAACTCCAAAGAAGAAGGAGATCATCAAGTCGTCGAAGAAGAAGCCGAGAGTCTCTCCTTTCTCAACACGAAGTGAACGGCCACTTAATGGAGAAGAGAAAGAGAGAGGGCGAGAATGAGAAAGAGAGAGAGTTGTCACCTTGTACAACTCTTAATGATGTACCTTGGAAGGCTACCCTAGCCCTCCTTTTATATTAGTTTAGGATCCAATGGATCTCAATCCATGGGACACATGGATCCAACGGCCAGGCTTGGTCCATGTAAAATCAATGGCTATAATTATTGTTGGTTAAAACCAACAACATTTATTTATTATTAAATTAAATATATGTTGCAACATTATCAACACATTTTTAATTTAACATAAATAAGTTAGTTGAGAGATTAATCATCATAATAAAATGGAGATAACATTGCCTCCTAAAATGGTGGATTTATTTCTCCTTTTTATTGTATTACATTATCTATCAATTATCACAAAAATATCCACCAAATTAATTCCAAGTTAATTTGTGAATATTTCAATCATGCCATTGAAAATTATGTGAATCATATTCACATCCCAAACTAATTTGTAAATCACATTTCCAATTAATTAATAAATGTGAATCCAATCCACATTTAATAATTAACAAATGTTATTTATATAATTTCTCTCTCTTGAATATGTGTATTATAAATTATATTTACAATACACAAATATTATGGATAATAATATCCACATGCTCTAATCCTTGATAATTAAATCCTATTTAATTTTCTTGGATAATTATTATCACAATATGAATCACATTCATATTATGCTTGATAATTAAATCTCATTTAATCATCAAGTTCTTCTTGCTTGGATATGAAGTTCATCAAATGAATTATTCTTGAACCCCTTCAAGAATAATGTGCTTTCTCCGCAGATACTTGGAGATAAGGACAGGGCGATTGTAATGTTCCACGTATAGTGACTTGGATATTGAGATCTTGTCTCAAATCCAGATCTTACGAACCTCCCATAGATGCTTGATTAAATCAAGACGCAAATCTAATCTTCTCATTAAATCTAATCTCATTCAGACCAATGTCCAATACTTGGACTAAGATCAGATTGCTTCTCTACTGGAAGGAGTCACTAAAATCCAGACCTGTTTCATCACTCCCTCGGAATGGAAGCGTCATGGATATACAATCGTTTATGATCACATCACCCTCAGGGTATTCTCAATACCTGTACATCATGCATACTGGAAGACCCATGGTCAACCCGAAGATCAAGATCTATTTTACACTGTCTTCTTCAGGGTTTGATCACTAAGTTTCTCATTTGATTCATTGGATTTGGTATCGATCATATACTTTCCAAAAGCATATATCATACCTATGTCTTGATCATATACTTTCCAAAAGTATATATCAAACCTACAAATTCAGTCAAGCTTCCAAAGCGAGACGACCGTGCACGGAATTTGATTCTTCCCAATATCTCATGAGTGAGCTCATGTCTTCCGGTTCAGTAATGAACTTGTATGATCCCTTTGAGAGATCGTATTACTCATATTCCTTACATGCACACCAGCGCGCCGGTGTATAGACCTTGGTTAGGTCATCAACCTATTGGTCTGCCAAATGTGCACACTCAGACATATAGTAACACTTCTGTCTCCAGTCAGAGGATGCGTGCCTATGCTGTGACAGCATTCAACATAGGACTTAGGTTATCTCGATCTCGTTAAGTCAACTCTTTGACCTAACTAATATGACACCTCCGAATCTCTATTCCTATGCAGAGGACCTGCATCAAGAGGTCGGTCAGATATCAACCTATGTGAGAAAGGATTGCCATCTCCTACTCAGGCTGTAGATCACATCTTAACAATCATTTGACGGTGCTTGATGAGTCCTCAATCAAACTCTTTAGATATTCATCCAAGCACCGGCCTCTATGATTCAATTATTGAATCAACAGCTGTTTGATCATTAAGACAGCCATGGTACATAACCCTAATTGTACAGAGGGACCTATTATGCAAATTATTTATTCTTTATTTCAGATCAGGGAATGATATTCGCAATAACATTTATTGCATAATGGCTCGCCGTGGGCTCACATGTCCAACAATCTCCCACTAGGCCAAAGAGCCATTAATGGGCTAATTATTTAAACCCACACTCATGTGACAATCATAGGCTATTTAGAAATAGCTAGGTAAGCTGATCAGTCACTCTGTTCCCAAAAGACTATGCCAAGTCCTTTTACGGCACTTGCATATCCCTAGGTAACAGTGCTCGCATCCAATGCGAATGTTGCATCTAATGTAACCAATACTCAATCTAGTCAAAGCAATTATAGTGTCCTTGACACTAATGCTCAATTATTATTATAACTAGTATTTCCATAATCCTTATTAGAATACCCTTATTCCGGGAGATCACTATCTCTTAAGGTATCCACAGTTAAGACCTTTTAGATCTTCATCTAAAAGTCTTAATTTCTTGAAGATATTGTTATTACTGCAATCAAGTGTTTTTTCTCCATGGTAGGATTAGTAACAGTTTACTACTCCCACTGCATGGCAGATATCTGGCTTTTGTACACATCTAGCATACACTTAGCTCCTCGTAACTGATGCACAAGTGCAAACAGTTCTAGCATTCACTTCCTCAACTCTTTGAGGTGTTATCCCTTTAGATAGGTCAGTACCAAATCTCAAGGGAAGGAAGCCTTTCTTGGAATTTCCAAGAATGGAATTTGTCCGAGGTGTACTACAAATGTGAAAGTCCCAATACCCTCTTTTCTTTGGTTCTGAACAACTTTAGAATTAGGATCAAGAGGTATTCTTGAGATCATATCTCAAGGTATGGAACGGCCAGTCTATGAAACACTTATTATCATCCTCATATCATTCCAAATGAGTAGGATATTATCTACATTTAGCACGATGAATACAATGGCACTCCCACTAAGCTTCACATGGTACATCAAGATTCTATCTGAAATCATAACATTTATAATTTCATCAAATCTTATGTTCCAACAACAAGAAGCTTATATGAGTCCATAGATGGAGTCTTCAGCTTGCACATCTTGCTTTTCTCAACCATGAAGCCTTGGAGCTACTTCATGTGAATATCCTCAGAGAGGTATTCTTAGAGGAATGCAATCTTGACTTACATCTTGAAGATGCAATAGTCAAGTTGTGTAGCTAAGGTTAGCAATATTATGATGATTTTAAGCATGGTTACCGAAGAGCAAGTCTCATCGCAAGCAATGTCTTCTCTTCCGATGTGTAGCTTATGGCTACGAACCGAGCTTTGAAGGTCTCTACCTTCTCATCAGGTTTCCTCTCTTCTTGAAGATCCATTTACACCTTAACGGGTCTTACCCTTATAGGTGGATCCTCGAGGGTCCATATACAACACTTGTATATGAAGTCTACTTTAGACTTTATTGCTAATATCCATCTTTCCATGTCACGATCCTTAGGAGCTTCATCACATGAAGTCCGATCATTTTCAGACTTAATCGACACATGGAATACATCCTCAAACTCATTTGAAGAGGTATTAGTGCTTCATCTTTAATTGTCCTTTCAGTTTCCGATTTCAGGAGCCTCATTATCTTCTCAAGATTAAATGAGTTCCTTCACTTCATTTTCATCTTGATTCTCAAGAGTCTCAATCCTTCAAGAATCACATTCTCAGAAATGAGATCTTTTAAGAATCTCAAGGTCATAAAGTAGGTATCCAATACCATCCTTTATTTTCCTAATGAAGTAGCACTCTCAAGTGCTAGATTCCAACTTACATGCATGGAACCTTATTAAGGATATATATTGTAGTCTCTACTACACATATATACCTGGAAACTAAGAGGAAATTATGCTAAAATTAATCATTGATCAAATCATGTCACACATGATCCAATTGTATCTCCCTACAATCTCTATTGAGTTCAGGTTTATCAGGAGGAGTGAGATAGAAATGATATTCATATCTCCATAAGGTATTCTTTGAATTTTATCAAACAGGTACAAGCTACCTAGGTTAGATCAAATTCATTTCATCTTTCTTCAAACTTTGGTTCTATACCAAAATTATGAAATCTCTGAACATTTCAAAGGTTTCTCAGGTGAAGAGAAGAAATCTCATATCATACATAATCATCAATAGATATCACATATCCATAATTACTATGATATAGATGATCAACATACATCAATATGTATGAGATCTTGAATACCTCGACATCTAACACCATTCCCATAGAAGGGCGTATTGGACATTTTACTTTGAATACAATATTCACAAGTATGTAAGATTTGAAATTTTAGACATTCTAAAGTTTCATATCTTACTAGTCTCTTGATCAAATCAACAGACAAATGTCCAAGGCTTGATGCCAGATCATTGTCAAATGATCTTCATCCTCCTATTGATCTTATAAGGTTTGATTTTCAGTATTAGAAATCTTAATGAACCATTCATTAAATTTCTAATTTTGTGGAGTCCACTAGATGTTAGATTACTATCTGAAATATATCCATCATAACTCTTTATGATAGTTCTATCTCAGAATTCATGTTTATTCCCAACATTTAGAAACAAACAATGAGGGTATTCTGATATCTAGGTCATAGAGACATTCTCTAAGACAAAGGGCTCTCCCACTGAAAATATGAAGTCTATCTATCCAACAGAGATTGCTGCCACAATTACAGGAATATCCATGTAGATGAATACTAAACCTTAAGATCAAATTTCTAATCTTCTAACATATATATGCAACCAATTGCAAATGTCATTAAAAGATTGAGATACAATTGTCAGACTTTATCTTATGAAATAAGAAAGTCAGAGTCAATGATTATATGTAGATTATTTTGATGCTCTATCTGAGTCCTTCACTAAGGATTTTAGACAGATTTGATAGTCATACTATTAACACATCAACTTATTACAGTATTGGCATTCATCCAACTCTTTAGATGTCATATGGAGGTCATAGAAGTAGGTCAACTCTTTGACTTTCCTTCTTACTCGGGTCCGACCCATGCTTCCACTGTGCTCTCTTCGTCTATAAACAACCATTGTTCAAGACAAAGAATCTCTTATGTCGAACTCAAAAGATTTCAACATAAGAGAACTTCAACATTTATACATGCTTCATTTAATTCATATAATATAAATATTATGAAGCTTCATGAATGACTAGAGTATAGACAACAAAATGATGACACTCATCATATCTACATGCATCTTAACTCTTAGGGATATAGGTTCAGGTAGGTATTCAAACATTTTGAATACATCATCTCTTTCGAGCTACCATTCTGCATAATGCAGAGAACCATGTTATTCATGATTAATGTCTAGAGCACATATGTATGCCAAAATATCTTCTTTTATTTTATAAGGATTATTCGACCATTACGATCACCATCGTCATGTCACTTCCAAAGTACACTCGATGACAGATCAAGAACATAGAGACATACAAACCCTAAGGTGATGTCTTATTGTCTTATTTAATTGTCAGTCCTCATTATGTTGAGGAAACTTGCACATTGCAACCACATACATTATGTGTCCAATTGCAAGAACAATATCTGGATCATGAGTCCAATCCATGATATTTTACTAGTTATTATTGAGTACAACATTGAGTGGGTTTAATGAAGGATTATCTGAAATAAGAAATTTTCATAAGTGTATATATATATATATATATATTATATATATACATGTTTTACTTTGATTTAGGAATTTTTATATCAAAGTTGTCTTGCCTTGTCAACACTGAAAGTTCATTCCCTTAATCACTTTCAATGTAAAGAGATATTCTTACCATTATATCTCTAGCAAGATCTGGGATCTCCTTTCCTATCTTCGTTGCATCCCAATAATATGAGAACCTACAACTCGGATAAAAAGAAGCGGGAACACATTCCGCCTTGCAAGTCCAACTTGCATTTCCCAATTCGGTCTTTAACACCCAGGCCCACCACCCCTAAGGCAATGTTGACCCGTCATTAATTGAACCAACCGTCAACAGGCTTAATACTCGCTATACGCAATCCAATATCGCCCCAATAATATGAGGACCCGATATTGGGGTCACTACGTATACGGTCTTACTCTTTCGAGAAGCAAAGAACCCGATCCAATTAAATCATGTACAGGATCTGTCACTTCGGACAAGCGTCTCCTATACACAACAACTGGTGACGGAATCCTTTGCCTTGACGGGAGACTATGGATGTCACTTATGTGATCCTCCATCTCATATTCAAATTGTATAATTAATTATCGTGAATCATATTCACATAATTAACTCTTCCAAGGGAAATACACATCTATTCATAATAGAGGTGTTAATTGGATATAATTAATCTAATCACATTAAATTAATCATTAATCCAATCATCAATCAACAAACATGTCTTTTACTTGAATAGTAGGTATATTCTCAAAGTACGTATTATTCGAATTTTAATAATTAGAAAAATACAGTTTGACCTTTTTCCGGCATTATACAGTCCCTACCCGCTGTCATGGCCAGTACCGACGAGAGTGGGACGGACCACATACGTTGAAACCCGCGGCCCCAATACTCTCCGACTAGGCACCACATCCGCCTCGGGAAAGGATAATACCAGATAGATCATCATGTACTTTGAGATGCTCATCGGTTTTTCAACCGAAATTATACCATATAATATACATCAAAACAATTTTGATTATATTACAAAGAGAATTGCTAAACAAATCCCCAATCCTATTCAAGTAAGAGGGTTTTTCATGTAAATGTTGTCCTACAACTATTGTAGGATAAACTAAGGTTTTCATGAAATCAATATTTGTTGACGAACCAATGATCAAGATCTAATATCTCATCATTATGGTTTAGGCAAGTGTCATTCAATGAAATAATTATCTCTTTAAATATTTCACAAATATTTATCACTAATTATTCAGAAAATTAGCAATTAATTTTCATCATGATAATTGAATGACTTATCACAAGGTTCATGATCCAAGATGTCAATTTCCAGCAGTGACCCCCAATCACTAAAATTAACTTATCTTGATCAATTTAAATTCAAAAAATACAAACTCAGTTTCCAAAGATTGCCTATTTGATTTATTAAAGAATCCAAGTGATAATTAACGTATTTCGAGGCGGATTAAAACCGTAATTATCTCATTAATCACGTTTAAATCCGCAGTTCCCGCAACAGTGAATATAGTCATATTCAAAAAGCCATATCGTGAGCAAATGAATGCCAAATTTAGTAAACTCAAGTCCTATGGTTTCCTTGTTTAATGGGGAATAAAATCCAATTGAAAATTTCATGTTTAAACTTTTTAAACAGTACCGAAAAATCAATTTTACAGAGATGCGAAAATTGAAATGCAGTAAAAATTTCGCAACCCTTTCAAGAACCAAATCGTCTAAGGTCTATGGATCATATCCAAAACTTATTCAACCTGGCTCTGATACCACTTGAAGGATATTGAGTATCCTTAAGCGCATTACGGAAGCGTGTCGATCGCGTCGTATGCAATCGGAGCAACTAGTCATACTAGATGCTAGGTGCAGCGGAAATTGAAATTTTAACTTTAAAGATGAAACCACATGATCACGAGAACACTTCTCGGATCGTTTCATCAAACCAAAAAGTATAAGGAATACCTCTTGAAGTGTGGTTGCGATCGTGAGATCCCAAAGTAGAGATCCTCCTGTCTCAAGTCCGATCCACGAAGAACGCACTTGCGGGCGTGATGATGAGTCACGTTCCTTCCCGCAATCCTCGATGAAGATCCAAGCGATGGCTCTCCTCGATTTCGTCAAACGAAATCCTTCGTCTTCCTTTAGAGCAAGAAACTCCAAAGAAGAAAGAGATCATCAAGTCGTCGAAGAAGAAGCCGAGAGTCTCTCCTTTCTCAACACAAAGTGAACGGCCACTTAATGGAGAAGAGAAAGAGAGAGGGCGAGAATGAGAAAGAGAGAGAGAGTTGTCACCTTGTACAACTCTTAATGATGTACCTTGGAAGGCTACCGTAGCCCTCCTTTTATATTAGTTTAAGATCCAATGGATCTCAATCCATGGGACACATGGATCCAACGGCCAGGCTTGGTCCATGTAAAATCAATAGCTATAATTATTGTTGGTTAAAACCAACAACATTTATTTATTATTAAATTAAATATATGTTGCAACATTATCAACACATTTTTAATTTAACATAAATAAGTTAGTTGAGAGATTAATCATCATAATAAAATGGAGATAACATTGCCTCCTAAAATGGTGGATTTATTTCTCCTTTTTATTATATTACATTATCTCTCAATTATCACAAAAATATCCACCAAATTAATTCCAAGTTAATTTGTGAATATTTCAATCATGCCATTGAAAATTATGTGAATCATATTCACATCCCAAACTAATTTGTAAATCACATTTCCAATTAATTAATAAATGTGAATCCAATCCACATTTAATAATTAACAAATGTTATTTATATAATTTCTCTCTCTTGAATATGTGTATTATAAATTATATTTACAATACACAAATATTATGGATGATAATATCCACATGCTCTAATCCTTGATAGTTAAATTCTATTTAATTTTCTTGGATAATTATTATCACAATATGAATCACATTCATATTATGCTTGATAATTAAATCTCATTTAATCATCAAGTTCTTCTTGCTTGGATATGAAGTTCATCAAATGAATTATTCTTGAACCCCTTCAAGAATAATGTGCTTTCTCCGCAGATACTTGGAGATAAGGACAGGGCGATTGTAATGTTCCACGTATAGTGACTTGGATATTGAGATCTTGTCTCAAATCCAGATCTTACGAACCTCCCATAGATGCTTGATTAAATCAAGACCGCAAATCTAATCTTCTTATTAAATCTGAATCTCATTCAGACCAATGTCCAATACTTGGACTAAGATCAGATTGCTTCTCTACTGGAAGGAGTCACTAAAATCCAGACCTGTTTCATCACTCCCTCGGAATGGAAGCGTCATGGATATACAATCGTTTATGATCACATCACCCTCAGGTATTCCCAATACCTGTACATCCTGCATACTGGAAGACCCATGGTCAACCCGAAGATCAAGATCTATTTTACACTGTCTTCTTCAGGGTTTGATCACTAAGTTTCTCATTTGATCATTGGGATTTGGTATCGATCATATACTTTCCAAAAGCATATATCATACCTAGGTCTTGATCATATACTTTCCAAAAATATATATCAAACCTACAAATTCAGTCAAGCTTCCAAAGCGAGACGACCGTGCACGGAATTTGATTCTTCCCAATATCTCATGAGTGAGCTCATGTCTTCCGGTTCAGTAATGAACTTGTATGATCCCTTTGAGAGATCGTATTACTCATATTCCCTTACATGCACACCAGCGCGCCGGTGTATAGACCTTGGTTAGGTCATCAACCTATTGGTCTGCCAAATGTGCACACTCAGACATATAGTAACACATCTGTCTCCGGTCAGAGGATGCGTGCCTATGCTGTGACAACATTCAACATAGGACTTAGGTTATCTCGATCTCGTTAAGTCAACTCTTTGACCTAACTAATATGACACCTCCGAATCTCTATTCCTATGCAGAGGACCTGCATCAAGAGGTCGGTCAGATATCAACCTATGTGAGAAAGGATTGCCATCTCCTACTCAGGCTGTAGATCACATCTTAACAATCATTTGACGGTGCTTGATGAGTCCTCAATCAAACTCTTTAGATATTCATCTAAGCACCAGCCTCTATGATTCAATTATTGAATCAACAGCTGTTTGATCATTAAGACAGCCGTGGTACATAACCCTAATTGTACAGAGGGACCTATTATGCAAATTATTTATTCTTTATTTCAGATTAGGGAATGATATTCGCAATAACATTTATTGCATAATGGCTCGCCGTGGGCTCACATGTCCAACATGCTTAACTCTATACATACACGTTTACCCATATATACCTCATACACTTACATACATATCACACACATACATACATGTTTACCCACAATCGAGTTTATACTTTCTATCGTATTTTTTAGGTCGTTTAATTATCTTGAGAATTCAACAAGATGTTGAACTATGCGAGCAAGCAACAATGCTCGAATGTAACAACACATGAGAAAATTTGATCTCCATATAGGCCAATTTGGTATATTGATCTAACCTGTGCTAACCCTACCCATGTACCTGTAACATATATCAAGAGTTGCACGATGTCATGAGGGACATTTCTTACCTTTATAAAGTTAAATCCCTGGTAGTTGTGAAAAAATAACACGTGATGGGGGCATCACTTCCCAAAATGTGCTGCAAATGCCTCTTTTTGTGCGAGACCACACTTCTCCTAGTGTAGAAGGACACACGTTTGTGGATGATGTTTTGTGTGATTTCGTGCAATACCCTAAATTGCAATCTACATGCTGGGTCTATCTAACATATACATGATCGATATTTGCATTCAAGTAAAAATATGAGTACATTGTAAATGAAATTAAGCATTGACATCAAATAACAACAAAAGTAACCATATACACAAAGATAAAAACAAACACTAACGTTCACACACACACACACATGAATACACAAACATTAATACCTACACTTTAACACACACTCACACATGTACACAAATAGTAATACTCACACTTCAACACACACACACACACACAAATACACACCTACCGCTAGCATTTCTAAACCACATATGAGAACAATATCATATATTACAAAAAAACCACATTTCAAAATCTATTTAATTCAATCCACTAAGATAAAACATATTATGCATTTTCAATATACCTGCAATGGATTTGAAATTAACAAACATGCTCAAAATATAACACTTACTCAAAGTAAAATTTAATCTAATAGATGGTAAATTAAAAAAAGAATATACCTTATGAACATGAAATTGGGAGGGGAGAGACGCTCATCGATTGCTGGAGATGGAAGATGAAGGGATTCTCTCCAAGGGTAGGAAGGCTGAGAGGACGACACCTGAGATGCAGCTGTGTGAGAGGAGGAGAAGACCGAGAGAGGAGGAGAGGGTAGGTCAAGGGTGGAGGGAGGAGAAGAGGGTTTCAGAGAGGAAGGTGGTTGTGTGAAGCTAAAGCTTGGAGAGGGAGGAAGTCATGCAGAGGCTTTGGATTAGGGAGAAAATGTGGTTCTGTTATGTAGGCATCGTTCTGTTTAACAGATAATGCAACTACAATATGCGACCACATTGTGGTCGCACATAGATGCATCAAATCGCCCGCTCAACTTTGTGATCGCATATTTAACTATGCGACCACTGGTTCGAGGAAAGTGTTCACACATGTTATTGCGATCACAATCCCATTACTAATGGTCGCAACGATGTGCTAGTAAAGCAATACATTTCTTGTAGTGTTGTCATTGCGAAACAATGCATTCTCTCTTTATATCATAGTTATCAGGAAAGAGATGAGACATTTGGCTTGGTATTGTTTGTCATTGTTACGAAGGAGAGGTTTGGGGGGTGGAGAGGAAGATAGCAACAAGGAGCACTATCTCCGTAAACAACTCAATGGAAGTCATGATGTATGCAACAATACAACTTTTTCCCACCATCTCCTCTCTCAGTCGAGCAATACACTGAACATATCCAATCAAAGTTAACTTAAATGCAAGCATACTTCTTCCAGCCAATGATATTGATATACCCATCTCTCGCAAAAGCATACTTTGACATATTGTAACAATAACACCCATCGCACAGTTGTGGGAGGCAACCGGAATGAGAGGATCATATGCAACAATGGATGCGAGAAAGGTGATGAAAACGACGAGCAATGGAGGCCATGCAAGGACAACAATGAAGGTGGTGATGGTAAATGTACTGATGAAAGGTGATCATGCGATAGGAGATAATGGTGAAGTAGAAACATGTGGTGAGAGATGTGTAATTAATGAGAGCCGAGGGTGAAGGAGATAAAGGCGGAGGCTCGCATGGTTGTGGGAGACTGCACTAGTTGAGAGAAAAGTGACCAAACCCTACCTCTCTTCGAAGACGATAGCACGAGACACGAGAATTCTGGACTAGGATTGCACTGCAATGAGATAAGGACTCTAATCCCGTCTCTTGTCATGCTATGGAACGGTCCATGAAGGAGCTCATTTGCTTAAGTATCGATGTTTGTTTTTTCTTGAACAACCCCATGCTCAAAAGATACCTCTATCCGATTCCTCTTTTCTTAACAATAAAAATTCACAATCACATTTAACCTCCATCAACCCAAAATATATGCGGGAGATATTTGTGTACTTGCCACCGAAACGTCAGCGAGTTCCATAACAAAACCCAAATAAAGCAACCACAACCGTCCAACCATCCTCGGGCGGGACAGCAAGAGGGCCCATCCATCCCCTCGCGCGGCGCCCACCGTCCCTTCAACGGCATTCCCTCGTTTATA
The DNA here is from genome assembly GCA_037367405.1 of Ottelia alismoides. Lineage (NCBI taxonomy): Eukaryota > Viridiplantae > Streptophyta > Magnoliopsida > Alismatales > Hydrocharitaceae > Ottelia > Ottelia alismoides. The sequence continues at coordinate 325,285 of JAZKJV010005913.1, read as the reverse complement.
ACCCAAACGCACCTCACTCCCACACTCCCCGTATCCCCCCAACTCCACCTTCACTCACTCCGAGATGTCCTCATCGCCATCACCCGCACTCTTCTCACTCCACTCCCATCCGCCCTTCCTCCTCCCCTTCCGCCGCCTCTCCCCTCCCTCCTCCCCCTCCCGCGCCTTCTCCACCTCCACCCCTCTCCTCCTCCGCTTCCCACGATCCGCCCCGCGCCGCCGCCTCACCGCTGTCCGATCCTGCTCTCCCATGGAGGCCCAAATCCCGGCAAGAGCTTCGCTCCCTGAGGTGCGCATCCGCTTCGCTGCTGTGTAATTCGACCACGTTCAGTTGGATTCCGTGCATTCTATGCTAACTAATCGATTGCACGCTGAAGATCGGGTTGGAATCCATTGCTCTAGATCCGCATTCCATTGCATTTAGGTCATATAGAAGAGAGGTTCGCGGAACTAAACTAGATCACGCCAATCCTAAATAATTCAGGATAATGGCGGAGTCTACATTCGTGAATGAAAATATGACGGTTATTGAAATGATCCATGAATTTTTCCCCGGTAGTTGAAATATACGGCTTGTGGTGCAATGTACTCGAGCTTAAATCTAATCACGAATTTTACTTCTTATATCACGTGAGACTGAATACTTGGATGCCATCACACCAAAAAAAAGATTATGGCACATCACATTGTTGTCTGGCATTTGAAACATTCAGAGTTAACGACACATACATACTCAACGTTTTACCTATACATAATCAATGTTTTACACAATCAACGTTTTACACTATCCATGTTTCCTCCACCCTTCTATTTTTCCCTCTCACGAGGTTTGGCATGCTCTTCCCTTCACCTTATTTCATCTCTTCTCACTTCCAATTCGTCATCTTTAATAATATTAGCTGCTTCGTGACCTGTACTTGATTGATGGCGTCCTGCTTTTTTGTTATTTTGTGGTTTTCAGCAGTAATGCCAGCCTTTGCTTTCTCCTAGACGTTGTCTGCAATCGTCTGTCTTTTGATGATTGTATACGAAAATTGATATTGGTCTACTAAAAACAATTTGCGCTTTCTAGACCCTTATTCTGTGGCGTCTCTTTTATTGTCATATTTCTGCATCTCCCAGCAACCCTTTCCTCCTTGCCATCGAATCCATCAGGTGGGTTGAAGGATGAAAAAGAAATAATGTTTGCATGAATGTCATAATGTAATGTTCATTTTGAGTCCCAATTTCATTTCTTTTATCATAGTTTAATGTGTAATGATGCGGGATAGTAATAATATCTATAAAATTGCAACTTTATAGGGACATTTGTGCATGCACAAAGTTACAGGGATATTTAATTACTTCCAAATGTCTAGAAGGCCACATATGTAAATACACCGTCAAATCATTCTGGCCCAATTCGGTATTGTAATATAACTTCCTACAACTGAACCCACTTAATGGTCAGATGGGACAAGCACCTGTGCTTGTTTCCCCCCTCTTGTTTCCAAAAAAAAAAAACTAGGACCCCATTTTGTGCAATAGCTGGACTAAAGCAGTATCATACAATATTGAGAATTATATTCCATTTGATTTAGTTTTAGCATGTGGTTTCGGGTCAATAAATGATTTGCTTTTAAGCATATCACCGCAAAATCCTCGTGCTTATAATTGCACCAAGTTGAGCAGGTAGATTGTATATTTTGCAAGACTTCTTTTACGTTGTCCTGCTGCAATACCGATCCTTCCAAGTTATCCTGCAGGATAGCCTAGCTTTTGCGAGGGCGTACTGGGTTACCAGGTCTCTTATTGCTTGGAACACTAATGCTGAAGATGTTACTATTTGTCTCTACACGAGCAAAACTGCAAAATTATGTATCTCAGATAATGACATAAAAGGTAACTAGAAGCTGGCCTCTTTCTTTTTCCCCCTGCGGTCGTTAACGTTTGCTTGCATATCTTTACAATCAGCCTGTAATATCACATCTATTATTTTCTTGCACATTTACAGCCCCGGAAGAATATTTTATGGCCTTTTCATATTTGTGGATGCATACTACACATTTTTCAGGCAAAAAATATGATTCTCAAACAAGTTTGAATTTGGTCACCTGCCAGGCTTTGATGTGAAAATTCCGCTTGAACTGGAAAAATGTGGGCTTCCTATAGATGTAAGAAGCTTAAACTGCAGGCAGATGTCATCCTCTATATCAATTATTGGTTTTGTCCTTGTATGCATAGAAGCCACGTCAGTAGTTAACAAGAACATTGTGCTTAGATTTATTAGTGCATTGAATCAGGTGTGTCAAAAGTTCCCTCACATTTCCAGCTACAAGGCCTTTAGACTCCCCAAGTTTGTTGAAGTTTCAGATTTTCTAAAATGCCAGCTGGCAGTTGCCTCATTTTCAGGTATGTGCTGGAGATTTTTGACTTGATGGCTGTAAATCATCGTTATTTATGTTCTTATCATATAGATCTTATATGGAAAACAGAATATGCCTTGTAGCATTGAGATGGTATAATATTTTTCGTTTATGCAGAGGATGGAAAATGCAACAAGGCTACTGGTCTGCAGTTACCCGGTGTCTTGGATGATTTATTTGCATACAGAGGACCACTTGGTGCTGTTTTCAGTGAATCATATATCTCACTTTATCTCTGGGCACCTACCGCTCAAGTACGAGATCTTCTCAGATCTGTTTTCGTTTACTCACTGTCTATTATCCATGTTTCACACTGATTTTATATTTTCTTTTCAACTGGAGCAGCATGTGAAGCTTCATGTTTATACAGACCCCCTCGTTGCTTATCCGACACAGAGTACATATCTTGAAGAGTCAAATGGAGTTTGGAATGTCAATGTACCATCAAGCTGGGAGGGTTATTATTACGTCTATGAAGTGTCTGTCTACCATCACAACAGCTTGCAGATAGAGACATGCACAGTGAATGATCCATATGCTAGAGGGTATACAAATAGCGAACAGCCTGGAGTGTCTTGGGATTTTTTATAAGGTAGGGGTCTAAATGAACTACCCATTCTGAAGTTTATGTGGACAGTGTTTCACCAGATGGAAACCGCAGTCTACTGGTCAATCTCAACAATGATGATTTGAAACCAGCTGGATGGGATGAGCTTGCTGATGAAAAGCCACCTCTTCCATCGTTCACTGATATCAGCATATATGAGTTGCACATTCGAGATTTTAGGTCAGTCTGCTTTCTTGAAATATTTTTCGTGTGAGAAATCAGAGTCATGATACTGGTCATCTGGAAACTTGTATTAGCCAACTTATTGCATACATCCGAATTTAACTGCGGAGTTTTCAAACTTAAAGTTGGTCCTGTGTAGCAGGTTTCAAGAGTTTTTTTAAATGGATTTAACTCAACATGGATAATCTTAGATTTTTTTTTGAACGAAAAAAGGGAGAAACATCCGTGGTTGGTGCCCACCCCAAGATATTTTAAAATGGTAAACTTACAACATCCAGGTTTCGAGAAGAGATCCGGCAAGATGGGTTATTGCGTAATCTTAGATAGACCTATTTGAAGTCTTCAAAATGCAATATTTGAGTCATCTTCCCAGAAATATTTGAGGTCTACATGCAACCTCCTCCTATGAGTCAGTTACCTCCTACACCACCTTCTCCATCACTCCTGTCATACCTTCATCACCACCTTCACCACCTCCTGTGACCGTTGTTCCACCTTTACCAAAACACTATACTCGTCGGTCCTCTTCTGCTCATGGTCAAGGCCCGTCATCCAGCATGCCCCAGGTTTATTTTGATAACATGATTTCTCACGATGTGTCTGAAGATATATTGATACAGGGATCGCAGTAGGATGACGTTCATGAGAACCTTGACGTTCCTATCGCTATTCGAAAGCAGAGGCGTACTTGTGCATCCTACCCATTTGCCTCTCAGGTTTCCTTTCATCGTCTTACATGCGATTTCCAGAGATTTGCAGTTGCTCTATCTGCCGTAGAAGTTCCACGGACTTACCTGGATGCATTGCAAGATAGCAAATGGCGCCTTGCTATGGAAGAAGAAGTGGCTGCCTTGCAGTCCCGCGACACATGGACTCTTGTTTCTCCTCCTCCCGAAGCGTCTGTTGTTAGCTGCAAGTGGGTGTTTACTGTTAAATACCATGCAGATGGGAGCCTTGATCGTTACAAAGAAAGGCTTGTGGCACATGGTTTTACTCAGACCTATGGAGTTGATTACCTGGACATGTTCTCTCCGGTTGCTCGACATTCAACTCTACGTGTTCTTCTCTCAGTTGCTGTAGCACGTGATTGACCCTTATTCCAACTTAACGTCAAAAATGCATTTTTGTATGGAGATCTACACGAGGATGTCTATATACAGCAGCCTCCGGGGTTTGCTGCTGAGGGGGGGTGTCAACAGGTTTGTAGACTCCATAAGGCAATATATGGCCTTAAACAGAGTCCTAGAGGTTGGTTCCAAATGCTTTCTGATCTGATTGAATGACAAGGATTCAAGAGGTCGAATGCGGATCATTCTTTATTTGTGCAGAAGACGCCTAGAGGTACAGTCGCTATCATGGTTTATGCTGATGACATAGTTGTTACAGGAGATGATGAGCAGGGAATCAAGATGGCAAAACAATTTCTGGGCAGTCAATTTGTGACTAAGGACCTAGGCACCCTAAGGTATTTCTTGGGGTTGGTATTTGCTCGAAATGCATAGGGTCTTGTGATGACCCAAAGAAAGTATGTTACAGAGGTTGCGCGCGAATTTTATGATGGGAACCGTGGGTTTGATAAAATTAATAGGGCCCTTATTGTTTCGATCCCTAAGACTTTTGCGGCCAATCGCATCGAGGATTTTCTACCTATCTCTATCTTGAATGGGATCTATCTAATCATTGCTAAGGTCTTGGCCAGGAGGCTCGCTCCCCTTCTTGCTTCGCTGATCTCGCCTTCGCAGGCCGCCTTCATTCGTGGGCGGCAAATATCGGATTGCTTCGCGGTGGCCTCCGAGATGGTTGCGGCTTGGAGGAAGTCTAATGCGAAGGGGATCCTTTGGAAGATCGATTTCGCTAAGGCCTATGATTGCCTCGATTGGCGTTTCCTGTGGTCGGTGTTGAGGCGGAGGGGCTTCCCGGAGGCTTGGATCTCGTGGGTGCGGTGCTGTGTTTCCACGGTCTCCCTCTTCGTTTTGCTTAATGGTTGCCCGGTCGGGGGATTCTTCCAGCCAAGGAGGGGGGTGCGACAGGGGTGTCCTCTCGCTCCCCTTCTCTTTGTCTTGGCGGCTGATGTTTTGCCTCGTATGATTGACGGCGTGGTTGCGGCGGGCCTGACCCGAGGATGCAATATTGGGGACCTCCATGTCCCACTTATTCAGTTCGCAGACGACACTATCTGCTTTATCGAGGGGGGTCCCACTGAGGTATCCGGTATGGCTTCTACTCTTCAACTCTTCAGTGAGGTATCAGGCCTCTTGATTAACGGGACTAAGTCTAAGGTGGTCCCCTTCGGCATGTCGCAGGCGGAGGTCCTAGAGTGTGGCCGGCTGTTGGGCTCTTCCCCCAGTGGACTCCCCTTCGACTATCTCGGCCTGCCTCTGGCTGTGGGTCGTGTTCGGCTCCGTGATTGGAAGGTGGTGGTGGAGAAGGTGGAGGCTCGCCTAGCCGGGTGGCGAGCGGCTCTATTATCCAGGAGGGCGGCTGGTTCTTCTCAAAGTGGTGCTATCCTCTATTCCTATTTACTTCTTCTCGGTTCGAGGTATGCTTAAGGGGATTCGGTTGCGCTTGGAAACGTGTATGAGGGGTTTCTTGTGGGGTAGAAAGGGGGAGGGGAGAAGGGGGGTTCATCTAGTGGGGTGGGGTGATGTTACGCAACCCAAGCGGGTTGGGGGCTTGGGAGTCAGGCGCCTGAACGTGGTAAATGACGCCCTTTTGCTTAAGTGGGCTTCTCGGGTTTGGGGCAATGAGGAGAATTTCATGCTTAATCTCCTGCGGGAGTTGCTGGGAGAGGAGTTGATGGGCGTTACTCGGGGGAACACATTCGGCCACCTAACTCCTTTTTGGCGTGGAGTGATGAATGTTTTTACTCATAATTGCTTCCTATTTAAACCAGTATTGGGCATGGGGAATTCATTTCGGTTCTGGACCGATGACTGGTCCGGAAGGGGTGCTCTCAAGGATACATTCCCGCGCTTATTTGCTTTGGTGGAAGATAAGGAGGCTTTGGTGGCCTCGTACTGGGAGGACGGCTGTTGGTGTCCTCGGATTATTGCGAACCTCTCGGATCAGCGTATGGACGATTTCCTCTCCTTAATGGGTCTGCTTGCGGACGTTGTCCAACCGAATGATGGACGGGACCACTGGGCTTGGAAGGATGGTTCTTTTTCCACGAGGAAGGCGTACTTTGCTCTCGTTCCTAGCAATCAAGTGGATGGTGCTATTCTTGTGCGTGATTGCAGTTTCCTTTGGGGGCTGAAGCCTCCAGAGCGCATTGCCATTTTCTTATGGCTTCTTCGCAGGGGAAGACTCTTAACTCGTGACCGATGTGCAACTTTATTCCCCAATGCGGGGCCGAACTGCGGGCTGTGTGGCGCGGAGCGGGAAACAATCAATCATCTATTCTTCGATTGCGGGCTAGTTCGTGAACTTTGGGCTGATCTTGAATGGATCAATTCCGTGTCCATTGCTGCTTTCTGCGAGAGCTTGGTGAATTTCAGGAGCAGGGATAGGAAGCAGTTGCTGGATCCGATTGCGAGGTTGTGGAGCATCTGGCTGGGGAGGAATGATGCCCTCTTTGCGGGCCAACGATTCTACAGGGAGAACATTACTATCCTTGCTACGCGTCTTCTAGCTGATTGGTGTCCTGGGTAGGCTGGGATTGGTTCTATGGGGGGGCCTTTGAATTCGGGTACCCCTTTGGGTTCTCTTTTCTGCATTGCCTTTTTAACTCTTTTGTAAAATCTCTTTACGTTTTGTTTTTTAATATATTGGGGTGAACACCGTTGAGTGTATCCCCCTCTTTTGAGCGTCAAAAAAAATATGCTTGCAGAGACGGGCATGATTGGATGTCGACCCTCTACTACTCCTATGGATCCTAGCATGAAGCTATACGATGATGATACATATGAAGCGATAAAAGAAGATACAGGGAGATGGTGGGAAAACTTCTTTATGTTACAATCACCAGGTCGGATATTGCATTTGCAGTGAGTCGAGCGAGTTAATTCATGGAGCAACCTCGAGAAGTACATATGGATGCTATATATATGATATTGAGATATCTAAAATCATTTCCAGGCTCAGGATTACTATTCAAGAAAGGAGAAACACTCTCTGTATCCGCATATGCTGACGCAGACTATGCAGGTTGTCCTAAGGATAGAAAGTCGACTTCGGGATTTGCGGTATTTGTTGGCAGTTCTCTCGTTTCTTGGAAAAGCAAGAAACAAACAGTTGTAGCAAGATCAAGTGCCGAATCTGAATATAGGGCTGTGGCCAAGCAAGTACAGAAATGATGTGGGTTCGAGCAGTATTAGTTGATTTGCATATAGAGGTTCCTCTACCTATGGAGTTAAACTGTGATAACCAGGCTGCTCTGTTCATTGCAAACAGCCCTGCGTTCCATGAGAGAACAAAACATATTGTGGTGGATTGTCACTACACCAGAGATATGATTCAGAAGGGCCTGATTTCTACTTCCCATGTTAGCTCTGGGGGGCAAACAACGGATATTTTCACCAAGCCATTGCTCAGAGGATCATTCCAGAAGTGTTCGTCCAAGCTGAGCATGATCGACATCTATGCTCCATCTTGAGGGAGAGTGTGGAGATATTTATGTTTTTCTATATTTTATATGTGTCTCTTTCTTATTTGTTATTTCTGTTTTCCACTTTATGTAATTTACTCATAGGTCTCTCTACTATATAAGAGAGCCTAGGGTTCTCAGAAATAAACACATCTCTTATTTTTCTCCAACAATTGCCAATCATAGAGAAGATGGAGAAAAAAATTGGATGTCTAAAATGCCTCCTTGCTTTCACGTGGGGGACACCTGGTTCCCGTGAAGGCTGTTCTTGCTGCTATACCTATTTTTTTATGTCGGTTAGATAACTGTTTGTGGGTGTTAGGTGTCACCTTGTGATGATTATGCCGTGCAGATATTTGTCTGGAATAAGTCGGGGCATGCGAATGTTGAGATCCATTTGATTGACTGGGATATGGTCACACTCCTAAAGTCAGAGGGCGGTTTCGAGATCTCCCATTTGGAAATAATGAACAATGCACTCCTTCTGAAATGGATTATGAGGATTTGGGATATAGACGAGGACCCATGTTGCAAACTAATCTGTACAATTATGGCGTATGTGCACAAGACCACCTTACATCTCTGCTTTTCGGAAAGGAATACGCTCCTTGGTGCCACAACTTTCTGATATGTTCCGATCGGCTCTTGGAGATGGGTAGGGCTGTCAGGAAAATCTCAGGTTCGATATTCGCTCAGGTTCGATTCGATAAAAGTCCGATTCGAATTCGATTCGATCATAAACGAACCGAACCTTAACACAACTTTGGGCTCGTTTACATAAACGAACCGAACCTTGAAATGGTAGGTTCGCTCAGGTTCGGTTCGTTAATAGTTCGATATAAATATAAATAAATAAATAAATAAATAAATTATTATACATATATATATATATAATATGATCTGGGAGTTGGGGTCTCGTATAAAGCTCACAAGTCACACATAACCCTTATATATATTTGTGTTCAATTTTTAGAAACTAAAGGATGTAATGAAATTTTCCCCAAAAACCCTAAGGTTCCTATTCCCTAACATTCCAAATCCCACAACCGCCTCTCCTCTTTTCTCTTCCCTTTCATCTACCCACCGCCGACGCAACCCTCCTCCTACCTAGCGGCCGTCGTGCAGCCCTACTCCTCCTCCAGGCGACCGTCGGTGCCGCATCCTGTCCTCATCCTTGCAGCTGCTGCTCCCGCTCCCCCTCTCTACGCGGTCGCCGCAATTGCTCCCCCTCTCCAAGCGGCCACCATGCAGCCCTACTCCACCTCCAGGCCACCGCCGGTGCTGCATCCCCTCCTCCAATCGGTCCTACTCCCGCTCCCCCTCTCCACACGTCGCAGCACCTGCTCCCCCTCTCCAAGTGGCCCGCATAGCCCTACTCCACCTCCAGGAGACCGCCGACACCGCATACCCTCCTCCTCCAACCGGCCCTGCTCCCACTCCCCCTCTCCATGCGGCCACTGCAGTCGTTGCTCTAGCTCCCCCTCTCCACGTGGCCGACGTAGCCGCTGCTCCCACTCCCCCTCTCAACGCGGCCGTTGTAGCCGCTACCTACCAACGACCAGCAACCGTCGCTCCTCCTCTCCTCCTCGCAAGCAACAACAACCCGTAACGGTACGACAACTTCTCAAGGTTTGCATTGAACTGTGAATATGGCATCTTTTTCCCATTGCTGCATTTCTTAGTTAAATTCGTAAGATAGAACTGCAAATTAGTAATTTTTCTTAATGATTTGTGCATATCTTATTAAAAGTATAAGCTTTATTATTGCATTAAATTTTGGTTGCTCCATTATTTGTTAAGTATTAGTATCTTATCTGGGAGGATTAGTATCTTAAAATACATAAATTTTATTATTGTGTGGTATGTAAAATATTACATGTTAAAAATTATTAAATTTTGATCCATTGGTGATTACATTGTAGATACACCATCCCCCAATACTTTGTATATAATCGAACCTTTAACGAATCGAATCTTTAACGAATCGAACCGAACCTTCACGAACCTAACGTGTGCCCATTCACTTTGTATATAATCGAACCTTTAACGAACCGAACCGAACCTTCGCGAATCTCAACCGAATCGAACCGAACCTGAACATGATTTTAAGCTTATCGAACCGAGCCGAACCCGAACCTATATACCTAATAAACGAACCGAACCGGACCCAGGTAGGTTCGCTCAGGTTCGGTTCGTTTACACCCCTAGAGATGGGAGTTTCCCCCGCACCTTTGCTCTGTCCATGCCACTCTTTTGTATCTTTTTTTGTGCCTTCCCTTCTTCTCCTTTTCATGGTTTCTCCGAAAATTCCATTTATGTGTACTTACCAGTCCTTCACAGATTGCTGAATTAGGTATGCCATTGGAATATAAAGCCACTGACCCAACTTTGCACAGTTGCATTTTTAACCTGTAAATAATTATATCACAACTTATCTACTTGTTTTGAGGAATCAATTTGCTTGGATTACTCAATTTAGATCTTTTTACCCTCTTTATCTTTTTATTTGTTTACCAAGTCTGTATCTTTTGTTCTGAATTTACTGAAACAAGGGTGAATTTGTTTTTTTACCCCACAGTGCCAGGGATGATACTGTTAGTCCTGCCCTTCAAGGGGGTTATCTTGCATTTACCTGCCAGGTAATATAGCAATATGTGCTATCTTTAAATTCTATTTGTGAATTAACTATATTTATAAAAGGATGAAAAAGTTCTCAGTATCTTTTCCACTCCAATTACCTACTCAGGAACATGTAAGATTATCTTAAAATTTGGGTCATGCCTCTATTTTATTGATACACCCTTTGTTAACTTCAATAATATTTTTTTGTGGTATTATTATGATTGCACTGAACGATTATGTGGAGATTTTAGGTTTTACATGATAACGTCATCATTCAACTAATTTTGGTGATCAGAGGATGTTTGATGTCGGTGTTAATCCAACCTACAATAGTTGTGGTTTTGTAGGATGTTTAATGATAATTCACATGGAGGGGGTCGTCCCCGTAAATTGATGCTCATGACTAGGGTTGGGCATGGGCCGGGCTCGGGCCGGGTTCGCCTTGGCCCGGCCCAAGCCCATTTTAGAATATGGGCTAACGGGTCGGGCCTAGGCCCATTTTATTTTCAAAAATTAGGCCCAAGCCCAAACCCGGCCCAAATAAAATGGGTCGGGTTCGGGTCGGGCCGGCCCAATTTAACACCTATGTATACGAATATCATGTCTTCCATTCTTCTTGCATTTGTGTGGTTGTTTCTTATGCATGTGTGCATGTTTAAAACTATAAAGTATGCTAACTAATTTGTGATTTTAACATTAGTTGTATGTTGGAAATACAAATGTGGTAAAAATATGGCGACTTAAACCACCATTCAATTCACCATTACATATTCTATTGTAGATGCGGGCACTATGACCCAATACAAATTGGTTACTTACAGTTGTACATGCTGTAACACTTGAGGACACAGATTCCATTATTGCATATTAATGTAATAATCTTGTATATTAATGTAATAATATCCTCAATCCACTATTGGATATGATTATTAATGTATCTAAGCATTTATTCTACACTTGAATAAGGATAGTAAAGTTAGAACATGGTATTTGGAATGAACATGAATATAATTGCTATAATTATACCGTATTGGATATAAATATACTTGCTTTAGAATGGATCGGGCTATCAGGCTAACGGGTTTGGGCCTTCTAAGGCCCAAACCCGGCCCGTTAATCAATATGGGCTCATTTTAGGGCCCACGGCCCGCCCATTAAATTTCGGGTTCGGGTTTGGGTCGGGTTATACGGGTCGAGTTTTGGGCCGGGTCGGGCCGGCCCAGCCCAATGCCCAACCCTACTCATGACTCAACCTCAAACTTATGAAAAAGAGTCAGGGGATCATTTATGAAGGGCTATGTCAACGCATTCTATAAACTCTTTTTGAATTATTTTTTGGCGAGTTTTGCAATTTCCTATGGTTTGGGTTCATGCTTGTCAAATCACCGAACTTTGAAAATCTGGGAAATCAATTTTGCGTGTGCAAACTAATATTCATCACCTAATCATAAAAAATACCAAGTAATAAATATGGCAATAAGGTTGAGATTTTGATGAAAATCTTTTCAAGAAAAATATTTTATACTTATTAAAAATGTGAATTTGGCCAGAAATATGGCAAGTAATAAATTTCAATATCATCCCCCTCCCCCCCCCCCCTCCCCCCCCAAACAAAAACCCCACTCCCGTAAGAAAGATGAAGCACCTTTCCCAATCTTGAAAACTATATTCCCCTAGTCCACTGACTAGCCTGTGGAAGAATCCATGGAATAACATATGAGGCTAGTTCCTAGTTATCATTGCTGAGATATTGTTGTGAGCTAACGGTTGAGTAATTACACATTAGTTGATAATTTTTGAAGAAATATCAATTATAAAATTGCCATTTCCGAACTGCTTATCCCATGTAATTCACATAGTTGTTTAACAAGTTAACTTGTAGAATAACATTTATCCTTCTTAACTCAAAAACTTAAACTATACGAAATGTAAGTGTTAGTTGTTTCATGAAGTTTTTTATTTTTTGATGGGAAGGGTAATGAAGTTTTCTATTTGTTTGTAGGAATGGGTAAGTTTAAGGAATAAATTTTGTGTCATTTGATATATGTGATAATCCTTTTCTTAATCGGCAATTTACTTTGTTGGAAAAGCCCGTTGTTAACTCCTTTTAACAGTTAACCTCTTTGGTAATTCCATTGCAAATAAAAAGTCCCCTTCCATAAAATCTCACCTAAATGGTTGGTAGAAGTAAGAAGGTGGATATGATAGGTTTAATGGGAGGCAATGTACACATATGCTCAAATTCATTATGTTGATTGAAGGATTAAATGTGTCGAAAGAATGAATGACTTAATAATTCAAAGAGCCGTAAGTCTCTCTTATACAGAGAGAAGAAACCCTAAAGGATAAATCACATAAAAGAGACACAATAAATAAACAAATACAAAATAACTCTCAACACCCTATCTCAAGATGGAGCATAGATGTTAATCGTGCTGAGCTTGGAACAACACCTCTGGAACGACTCCCTGGCTTGGGCCTTGGTGAACACATCTACTATCTATTCCCTGAGCTGTCACGCGAAGTAGAGATAAAGTGTGTAATCGAAATCTACCTCAATGTGTTTGGTCCTCTTATGCGAAATGAGATTGTTGACAATGAATAAGCATCCCGATTGTCGCAAAGCAACTGCATGGAAAGAGGGTGTCAATAGCTAAGGCTATCAGAACATATCTGACCTGCATGATCTCAGTGTTCCCCTGTGCCATAACTTTGTATTCTGACTTCGCATGAGATCTAGCAACCATAATCTGCTTCTTGCTTCTTGCTTCTTGCACAAGTCGTGATGACAAGAGAAGTCCTTCTGTTAATAAGCAACCTTGTACCCATTGAAGACTTCAGATACTTTAGGATCATGTGAACAACATCCATGTAAGCCTGTCGTGGCTGCTCCATGAACTGGTTGCTTATTGCAAAGGAGATATTTGACCTTTTAACAGTAACATAGAGGACTTTGTTTGCTTGAGTGGCCTCTGTGTCCAAACGTGAGACTTGCTTGCTTAGAGTACATAGGCGACTGAGGATCCCATTTCTTGGAGAGGTTGTAGATGACTTGTCGCATGGTTACGCCTTTGAATCAGATGTGAATGCAATTATTGTGAAGGCACCTCCATACCGATAGTGTTAAGTGTTTGTTGCAGGTCGTCCATTCCATCTTTAAACTATGGGATGAAGTGACGAGTCCTCCCCCTTTGGCGCATAGCTCCTCCCTAGACGAAGGTGTGTCGATGTCAGATTTGGTGGAAGAGGAGCACTTGGAGCATAGAGCACCTCCACTCAGCGTCTCTAGCCCCTGGAGGTTGGGACATCTCCCCTTATGCTTGGTCAGATCTGTTGTCATCTTAAGGCTTCAAGTAATTTGTTGTTGACCCATTGCCTTAGGGCACAACTCCGGTGTCAATCTCTCACATGCAAAGCTTTTAGGATACAATTACATGTTGACGTGTCCTCAATGCTCAGTGGAGATTGCCTTGTGTCACTGTAAGAAGTAGACTCTTGAGTGCTTGGGTGGCCTCATCAACCAATCCAAACTCGCACTTTTGATCGAGGAAGCTACTATTGTGAGGACCCATATTTGCGAGCGGTAATGTATGTTTGTTCCTTCTTCTACCCCTCCCTCTTTGCTCCTCAGTGCACAATGAAGCTTGTAGAGGTACCCCTACTGGAGGTGGAGGTTTGGTTGGATCACACTGTCATCAAACTCGTCCGTGAGTGTATCGCAAGGGATACATGTGATGCGAGGGCCATATGGCTACTCACAATTTCTCCATGAAGGTAATTTTATTGAATATAAAGGGTTTGAGAGACCTGGATAAGAGAGGGGTTGTTAGCAGGTCGCTGGATGAAATTGAATTACATGGAGATGTATTGATATTATAGGAGACCAAGACTCATACTTGGTTAGGTTTGATGTCGAGATTGGTTGGTGGATAGGGTCTCGCGGAGTTCAGGGTGGTAGATGTAGTGGGAAGTGTTGGTGGCCTTATTATTGCATGGAACGAGCACCTTATGCGACTAGAGGTTGAGGTGATGGGAAAACATGTAATGTTGTTGGTGCTTAGGGACACACAATGGGATCTCTTGTTATTTCCATCGACACCCTACTTGATTGGTGGTGAATTTGTTTTTTTTGAAGTCTAAAACTTCGGGGGAGACACACGGTGGTGTTTACCCCTTCTTTATTAGGAAGAAAAAACTAGAAACATATACAGGAAAATACAAGAAAGAGTAAAAGGTCCACAAAGAACCCAACTCGACAGCCGAGAGGGAACTACACCAACAACCAGTCGACCACAAGACGGGCAGAATGAGACAAAACATTTTCTTTGTAAAAATGCTGACCCCTAAAAATAGCTTCATTCCACCCCAGCCAGATCGCCCAAATGCACGCCAAGGGATGCAAGAGATCACTGAGATCCCTATCCCTGTTAGACATCACAGATTCCCAGAACTGCTGCCACAAAGAGCACAGTCCTCCGAGACCGAGGAGAGCATTCTAGCACACCGATCCCTCGTTAAAAGCCTCTTCCTACAAAATAGCCAAAGGAAGATACCAACCCTCTCCGGAAGCTTCAAACCCCACACAAAGCTGCAGTCACGAAGCAAAGAATCCACCCGCGGCTGGGAGAGGGGAGAAATCGCCAAGTAAGCCTTCCTCGTCGTGAAAGGCCCCTCCCTCCAGGCCCAGTGATCCCTCTCCCTTGTGGGCCTAGACGCACCACCAATATAGTCCAAAGACGGAGTAACTCATGGAGTCTTTGGTCGGAAAGGTTGCCATGAAGGATGGGAAACCAATCATCCCCGGACCAACAAGAGGCCACCGATGCATGCACATCAGCCGCCAAAGCAAATAACCACGGAAACATCTCACCAAGAGGAGCCCCACCAGCCCAACTGTTCAACCAGAATCTGAAGGTCAGCCCGCCACCAAGCCTCGGAACAAAGAGATTAGAGTATTTTTGGCCCACCGCCATCACCCCACGCCAGAAAGGCGTCCGCGGTCCGAGACTACCTTCCGGACTAGGCATCATCCCGCGCAAGTCGTGAATCTTGCGTAAGACGATAGAGCAGAAATCCTCGTTATCAACCCATAATCTGTTCACCCATTTCAGGAGAAGAGCATCATTGACACGGTCCAGCCGACGAATGCCAAGACCCCCGTCGCACTTACGCTTCGTCACTTCCTCCCAACCCACCAGATGCGGCCTACTCGCAGACGGGCCATTCCTCCCCCACAAAAACCTCCGCATCAACTTCTCAATACGCCTGCGGACCCCCGCTGCCTATTGGAGAGATAATAAACGGGGATAGAAGATAAAACCGACTTAATGAGGACGAGGCAACCACCCCTCGAAAGCATAGCCGAGCTCCAACCGGATAGCCGCATCTCCACCTTCTCCACCACTTTGGACCAGTCACGCAACCGAGTCCTTCCCGCGCCCAATGGCATGCCCAGATATTCAATAGGAAGAGGGCCAGGCAGCGAGCCCAGGACCAAACCACAGTCAGCCGCCTCCTCCGCATCCAAACCAAAAGGAACCACCTTAGACTTGTTCGTATTTATGAACAAGCCCGACATCTCGCTGAAAACCTCCAGAGTTGCTGCCATGGCCTTGACCTCATCACGCCCCCCACCAATGAAAACGATCGTGTCATCGGCGTACTGAAGGATAGGGATCACCCTTTCGCCACATGAAAAGCCCATTGAGAGATCACTATCAACCACACGAGCCGTCATCCGAGCAAGCACATCGACCGTCACCACAAATAGGAGGGGCGCCAGAGGGCAGCCCTGACGCACCACCCTTCGCGGCTGGAAGAGACCACCCACCAAGCGCCCATTGATCATAATGGAGAAGGAGGCCGAGACACAACGACGCATCCACGATATCCAAATCTCCGAGAAATCACGAGCCCTCAAAACCGACCAAATGAAGCTCCAATCGAGAGTCATAAACCTTAGCAAAGTCAACTTTCCATAGCACACCGCGAGTCCTTTCCCTGGTCCAACTCGCAACCATCTCCGAAGCCAAAGCCATAACATCGGCAATCTGACGACCACGGATGAACGCAACCTGCACCGGGGAAATGATACCATCAAGCAACGGGGCCAGTCTACGCGCGAAAACCTTCGCCACGATCAAATACAGACCATTCAAAATAGCAATAGGACGGAAATCCTCAATACGCTCGGCGGAGGAGAATTTCGGCAATAAGATAATGAGAGCCCTATTGATTTTGTCGAAGCCAACATTACCCTCACAAAATTCGATAACGACCTCCAAAACCTCCCGCCCCACCAGCTCCCAAAAATCTTTGTAGAAAGCCACCGGGAACCCGTCTGGCCCCGGTGACCCATTAGCGTTAAGATCCCAAACGGCCTCCTTAACCTCCTCCAGAGTCACCTCCCTCGTCAAGTCACCACGGAGCAACGGTGACACAATTTGGTCCCCTGCCCCCGTCCACCTCCAGCGCCTCGGCGTGCTCCTCGAGGAGAGCTCCTTGAAATAATCCACGACCTCCCTCCCCAAGTCCTCCTCCCCCACCACCATCTTGCCAGTGATCGAAATGGAATGAAGGAAGTTCGAGCGCCTCCTACCGCTAGCCACCCGATGGAAGTAAGATGTGTTGGCATCACCCCCCCTCAACCAGGAGACCCTTGACCGCTGACGCCATTCCGCAACCCGCTTCCGGTCCTCCAGCTCCACCCTCCCCTGGGCAGCCGACCTGGTGGCCAGATCATCATTACGAAGGTCCCTGACCCCCTCCAAAGCATCCAAAGAGCTCACGATCTCCTCCGCCTCCTTTCTGGCCGCCACCCGAACAACCCTCGACTCTCTTTTAAAAATAGCCAACTTTTTCCGCAAAAGATCAAGCTTCCGAGCAAATCTCACCACAGCAGACCCCCCACCGTGCTCTCGACCCCAAATATCCGCCACAAAGTTCTTGAAGTTGTCCTCCAAAAGCCAACATTTCTCGTATCCGAAAAAACCTCTAGAAGAAGACGAAACTCCCGAATCCCACAAAATTGGGGTGTGATCCGAAAAGCAATGAGGGCAGGAGGAAACAAAAGAGAGAGGGAAACCAATCATAAGCTCCTCAGAGGCCAAAAACCTGTCAATGCAAGACCGCGAGCTGGAGTTTCTCCACGTGTATAAAATGTCAGTCGCAAGCAGATCCTCCAGAGCCAGAGAGTCAATAAGCTGAGCAAAGTCCTGCGAGCCAGGATCCAGACCCCCCCTCGAACGGGGTCTATCCGAAGAGCGCAAAGTTACCTTAAAATCTCCCCCAATCAGCCAAGGGATCCCCCCGAATTGATGACTAATCTGAATCAGCTCCTCCCAAAGGTCCTTTCTTTTAATATAGCAGCATGGCCCGTAAGCACAAGAGAACGCAATCGGAGAGGAATTATCCAACCTTGTCAGGATCACAGTAATAACATGACTTCCCCTGAAAACCGAACTGAAGGAGAAGACCGTCGTCCTCCAAGCAATGAGAAGGCTACTCGTCGAGCCCTCCGCGTCCAGAGCACGGACCTTATCCATGCTCCTCACACCAAACGACCGCCATAAGGCTTCCCCCATATCCCGAAGCTTTGTTTCCTGAAGCATCACGACATCGCATCCCCATTCCGCAAACCTTGCACCCAAGGTTCTACGCTTATCTGCCGCCCCCAAACCCCGAATGTTCCAGGACAATACCTTCATGAGGAACCTTCCGCGCACCCACCAGATCGAATCACACCAGCAGCCGCCGCCACCGCCTCTTTTAGGGTCGAGCAAGTCTGCCCCTCCCCTCCCCGCGAGCGCGATCGGTTTCTCCTCCTGTACCTCTTCGTCGATCTCCTTCCAGACTCCCCTTCAACCGCAGCAAAGTCTGCCTGAACCTCCGAGATCTCCAAAGGCATCTCGGGCCGATCTGGTGAGACAGGGGGCTGAGAAAAGGAGGATGGAAACCCCTGCTGAAGAACCACTTCCCCCACCGCACGCGAGGAGGAAGAAGGGGAGCCAAGAAGAGAGGGACACCCCCCATTAGCCCCCGCAAACACCACCCCAAGAGCGGGGATGGGCCGGGCTGTAGAAGGGGCGCGATTCAGATCCAGCTTCTCAAACCGCTCCATCACTGATCCGCCCAGAGGCCCGAAAGAGGACCCGCCCAGTTGCCGGGTCATTTGAAGATCCGAGTGAAAAGTCCGGATGGAGAGGTCAGGCGCCCTTTTCCAAAAGCAGAAATCCCTCACGAACCCCGAGCAATTCCCCTCCACGTCACCAGACAATACGCCAAGAGAAGCATCCATGCAATGAGTCCACGAGGTAGAGCTGAAAGGACGTACGATAGAACTGAAAGGGCGCACGAAATCATCATAGCGGGACGGGCCCCTTGAAGCAGGGCCATGCAGAGACACCTGTTCCTCGGATATCGAAGCGACGCCCTTCCCCCTTCCCGGCTTCGAAGCCACGACCATGGCCCCTTCTCCCACCGCCAGCGGCGACAGAGGAGTAACGACAGACATCTCAATCCGGCAATTGAAACGACCGATCTTCAAGTTCTCGTAGAAGACACGATCCACCGCTTCATCCAAAAAGGTCTTACTGCATTCCAGGAGAACCCTCGTCGTCAAAGGGTCGGAATCCGAGGACAGCCCATCATCGGTGATCGCAAGAACCTCACCCCATCTCCGCAGCGATCGCCTGAGACAATGAACCGATCTTGAAAGGAAGGGAACGCCACGGACCTCAACAACACAAACTTCGACGTCCAAGCAGTCCCCTTCAGCAAAGCGCAGGTCCCTCCAAGTAACTCCACCCACCAAACCACTCCGAACCAGTCGAAGACGATGCTCTTCCGAAAGACCTCGAACACATCAACGCCTAGGGCCCAAGGCGAAGACGTCCCCAGAGAACTGATTGCCAAGGATCCCGTGGAGAAGACTGTTCACTTCGGCGATCGACATGCTGTCTTTCTCGAAAAAACCAATGATCGCCCGGCTACCAGCCGACCTTCGAGACCCCTCCGTCGGACCAAGCCTACCACCAAAGCAGGACCCCTTGTCCGACGATAACAACAACTTCCTATCCGAAGACGTGCCTGCCACCGAGGAGTGGCACGCACCATCAGCCACAACTTGAGCAAACGAACGACCTCCGATGCAGTGCGAAGTCCTCAACGAGGGAAACACCCCCGCCGAAACAACCGAGCCCCCAGACGCTAACTGACCCCTTCCAGACTGGGAAAGAGAACCACAATCGACCAATTTATGACCCAACCCCCCGCATGCAAAGCAACGCGGCCGAGCAACACAAACCGTCCCCAAATGCCCCCTCAAACCACACCGGAAGCATCTCCTCTCCGGCTTCCTGTGAGAGACATGCACCCACCGCTCCCCCCCGCACCTTCAGCCGCCTCCCCACTCGCCGCCACGAACTGCGAACTCCTACCTTGAAAGCGAGACCCCCCTCCTCTCCACATGAGCACCACTGCTACCCTCTCCAATCTCTGAGAGCCCCTCACCAACCCTCCCCTCCTCACCCGCAACGAGAACCACACCCCTGCTCGTTGCACCACGAGCGCCGCCCTTCCTGCGCCATCTCCAGACACCCGCAGCACCGGAACCCGGAGCTTCTCCCCACGCAATTTCCCTCGCACCTCCACTCGCACCACCGCTCGCACTTCCCACTCTCAAAGCCATCCCCTGGTGGTGAATTTGTTAGAAAATAGAGAATGCGGAAGCGAAAATGATAAATAGGGCATGAACTAGAAAGATAAATATGAAGAACGAAAAGATTTTTATGTGGAACCCTACTCCCTAAGGAGCGGGATGAAACCACGGGAGAAGGCCTCAAATGGATACAATGGGTGTGGGGGTCTATATATAACCCCCACTGAGACTCCACATCTCTAAACTGGTAGATGTGGGACTAAACAACTGGATGGTGTAAATGGATCCTAGTGGTATCCATTTACCCATCTACAACTCAACAGGTGCACAACCAAATACTCCAACACTCCCCCTCAAGCTGGAGCAAGCAATGCTCAGCTTGGACAAACAGAAAGAAACTCAACTCACAATACATGACACTGCAGACAATATCAACTCAACGCACACAAATTTCGATTGCTGTCGAGGACGTTGCTTCTAATGACTTACATGTGAGGAGAACAAATAGGCTGGAGTATGAGTCAAACTGAGGACTCGGAATCTGACCATGGAGTCTGAAACTGCACCTGGGGAAGTCTCCTCATCGGAGAACTGGGTCTCTCTCATATGGCTTAGAGAATGATACTCTACTGTGGAGTCCCTATGAAACCACATGAAAACCCTTGCCCTCATGGCATAGGGAATGGTCCTTTGCTATGGAGTCCCTATGACTCACATGAAAACTCTTGCCGAAACAACAAGAATGATGGGGACCACGACAAAAGATGGCATACATGTGCTCATCTGAAAAGACCGCATACATGTACATGTCTGAAATTGAAGACTCGGAAAACATTTGACGTCGAGTCTGAATATCTGATCATCTGTAGTCAGGAAACCGACTGGCCTGGAATCTGGAGTCTGGAGAATCTGGATCTGACAATGAGGCCTGTAACTCTACACATACTCCTACTTTCTCTCATATTGGATGGAATGTGAACATCGACCAAGTTGGGAGAAGACAAGATAGTGAGGAATATCAGAAACCAAATAAGCTGATTACATTATTTTTTTCGGCTTTTCCTTGAAAAATTTCAAATCATTTTTTTTTGAAATCATTTTTTTAAATCGTTAACCCAACAAATTTTTTCGGTTGTTTCTTCTCACACATTTTTTGATTTTTTTTCGCAAACATGCGTACGACTTTTTATTTGTACGCGTTTTTTTTAATATGCGTACGACTTTTTCCTTGTGTGCGCCTCCCCCTTTTTTTAAAAACAGGGACTACCCTCTCTCCTTTTTTTACACAAAGAGTCAGGACCCAACAACCTACTTAGGCTCTTTCTTTCTCTCTGTCTCTCTTTCCTTTTGTTTTTTTAATACAACCGCCCAACTGGGCTCAAAATAGAACGAAAATCATATTTTTTTAACATAAGGCAGTGCACCTGTGATTATTTAGGGTTCTCTGTAGTGGGAACCCTTAGCACATAAGAGCCACCCTGCTTGGGGCTTCTGAA
Source organism: Ottelia alismoides (assembly GCA_037367405.1). Classification (NCBI taxonomy): domain Eukaryota; kingdom Viridiplantae; phylum Streptophyta; class Magnoliopsida; order Alismatales; family Hydrocharitaceae; genus Ottelia; species Ottelia alismoides. The sequence goes on along the minus strand of JAZKJV010005913.1, from coordinate 303,729 downwards.
CATGCCACTGTCAAGAGTGGGTCTCCCTCACGCCGTCAAGCAAGATGGAGCGGCACGAGATGAAGGACCTGCTGCCACCTGCAGATGAAGGGCCCAGATTGGGCGACACCTTTGGAGGAAGATCTGGAGCATGCGAGATGATGGAGCATGCACAATGGAGGGTCACCACCGGCCTATTGATGTGGCTTGGAGCCCGCCACTTGTAGGCTGTGCGGTGATGCTGCCTGCACTATGAGACTCTGCCGTTGACTGAGAATGAAGATGGAGCTTTGCGGCACATGCCGCTGCCTGGAGGGTCGCTGCAGATGGGTGAGCGCGAGAGGAGGTCTGCGTGCTATCACTGGAGGCTCGTGCCGCCTTGGATGAAGTCTTGCACATCGCGTCGCCTAAGCGGCTAGGATTACGTGCAGCTAGTGCACGCATGCTTCGATCTGGAGGAAGGCTCTGCCTGGGAGCAAGTCGTGCATCTGGAGATGGAAATCAAGGGGCGGCGCGCGAGGCCACCTGGGATGTTCGAGCGTCGCTGCGTGGTGCGCTGGAGGGTGTGCGCACGCTGTCTTGAATCTAAGAAGGAGATCGCTGCAAGGAGTTGCTTGCGACCTGGAACTTCAAAATTTTTTATTCGCTTGAGATGATTACGCATCTGTAATGTGCGCAGGAATAGTAGCTGGAGGTGCAGCCACCAGCCGCCTGGATCGATGCAGCTGGACGAGCGTGTCTGTTGGAAGACCGCCGTTGCATGATGAAGAGCCCTAGAGATGCCTGTTGCTAGTCAAAATTCGGGTTTCAGTGAACCCCTATTTCTTGGAACATCAAGATTGATGTCAGCTGTGGCTTGAAAGGAGGATTGTGCGTATAACATGCATGAAGAGCGGCACTGCAGTGCCGCTTGAAGGTGCTTGAGGCGCTGCTGGAGCTGGAGCAGCTGCAGAAACTGGAGTACTAGGGTTTTATCAGGAGCCCTATAATTGATCTTGAGAATGGTGACTGGATCTGAAGTGATGCCTGGACCGTGGATCTAGGGTTTCGGAAAACCCTAGAAATCTTGAACCAAAACTTGAACAAATAATATTCTTCAACTAATAAATCTTCAAGAACAAAGAACTAAAAAAAACGAATCTCGAATATAAATAAAGATCTTGAAATCGTCAAGATTCGACCCGCTCTGATACTATGTTAGAAAATAGAGAATGCAGAAGCGAAAATGATAATCAGAGCATGAACTAGAAAGATAAACATTGTGAACCCCCGAGGATCCGGGTACCTGTTTACGACACTTTCGCGCATTTCTTTCGCATTAGATTGCATAAGCTACGGAAAAACAGGGGAAATTTTCCGCTGCTGCTGTATTTGCATATGACATTCACATTCTTTTTATAAACCACAAGGACCAGAAGAAAAAGTGTCAACACCACCATTCCATTTCATAAATTTTCATATAATTACGTCATGTACAAGAATCAGCCAGTATACACAGTATATCCCAAAATTTTGTATAGAAGAGGAAGTATTTACATCATAAAGTGAACCAAAACGACAACAAAAACAATATACCGTCTGGTATATATCCTGTCTCCTGAAGTCATCAACCCGCTACTATGCTAAAGGCTCCTTGCCTGCCATACGTGCATGGAAGAAAAGGCGTCCGCGGGGTACTTTCCATAAGCTTATATAAAAAAACATATCAACTGGCATTTAAAATGTTCAAAAGTAAGCAAGTAGAAAGGTGGAACAAGTACAATTTATATCTACTTGCGTAAGTAAAGAGGTTTTCAAGTTGTTGTAAGCATCTCTCATGATTGCCCATTAACCCAATATTTCCCATATATGACATATTTATATTGTAGTTGAATATTCACGAATGTATGAGTGTCAGTATACAACACCATTTTCTTCGGAGATCATGTTTGTGAGTGATGATGGAAAAGTTTGAGATTGGAAAGGTTTCTTGATTTGTTTAGATTCTTAAGTTTAGTGGATAGTCTTTGGTCTTGGTTAGTGTGCAACCTCACACTATGACTCTAAGACTTGGGAATGTCTTAGGGTTGGGGTGCCTCCGCAGGCATGCGGTGTTGTATAATGCATCCTAAGAGTCAAATTCCTAAGTAGTACCTGGGTATTACTTAAATACTCAGGTTCTACGAATTGTTTTTTTTACTCAAAAACTACAGAGGTGTCGCATGTTGAACATGCGACACCCCTTAAGTTTTTTTTTAACCCAGGAACTACGTATGTGTCGCATGTTGGATATGCGCTATACATAACGCATATTCAATATGCGATATCGAGCCTAAATAAGCCCCGCGCCCAACGGCCTTGCCATTTCCCAGCCCTTGCGCCCGTGCCCTTCCTTCTCCAGCACCCCAGCCGCCCCCGACGCCCACTTCAGCACCCGCCTCCTGTGATCTCCTCCTCTCTCAAAAACGCCCGTTTTGGTCACTCCTAGCCCCGCGGAACACTCCTTTTCCGTGGTTTCACTGATTGGCACCGTCCTAGCCACCACCGCGTCTCCACAGGGCTAATCCCTTGTTGCGAACAATTGGAGTTGGTAAAACGTTTTCTTTAGTTTTTTTTGTATCATATGCATATTATATTCATTTCTCGAATGTATGACGTTTGTTTGTACGTTGTGTCACGTATTAGGTTAGAATGGAGCAGTTGTATTGTATGTGTCATTTGAGTGTTACACTCATGTCCGGATCGTCAACCAACGTGAGGGGGTATGTGTTGACTCCTAATATGACGTTCGATGAGATGTTGAACTTGGTTTACCGTAAGTTCAACTTGGATGTTGACAGTAAAAAAATCCGATTATTACATCGCATCCCTCGAGGCCCAGGGGAGGAACCGTCATTTTCATCTATTGTCGATGATGATGTGCAGGCGGTTCTTGTGTACGCTCGGACCATTGGGAAATCAATGCCTACCGATATTTATGTTGAAGATGTATCTATGAGCGAAGTCCCCACTGTTATGACTAACAAGGGACCGTCTGGAGTCCCGAGCACACAAGCAGCAGTTGTCCGCAGCACGCCACCAAGAAATGTCCCAACCATGGGACCCTACTTTGATACGGATGCGCCTGTAACGCAGCCAAGCACGGTTCAGAATTTGGGCTTGAGTGAGCCGTTGCTGCGAGAGGTTAACCGGATGGATCAGGATTTCATCCCTTGGGGGACCGATGATGACCTGGAAGAAGGTAGTGAAGACGTCGAAGATGATCTGATGGACGAGGAGCTCCCAACTGATGAACAAACCGCGCATACTATTACTCCCCATATACCCTTTTTTGGGGTTAGAAGGTCAAACACTCGTTCAACATATGAAGACGACATTCGAAGTAAGTCTAGACTTGATGGTGTTGCTGACGAAATCCGCAAGGGTAGGACGTTCAAATGTAGGGTGGATTTGGTTTACGCTGTGAAGAAGTTCCACATTCTATCACATTATGACTTCATTGTCAAGGAATCCACCAGCTTGATATGGTCGGTTTTTTGTACGCAGAGATCGAATGGTTGTGTTTGGTATTTACGAGGACATTTCAGAAAATTTGATGGACTCTGGATGATCTCCAAGGTTGTTGGGGCACACACTTGTATAAACCCAACAGTTAATCAGGATCACCCTCAGTTGGACTACAAATTCATGTCCAGATCATTGCTAACTCTTGTTAGGGATGACCCTAATGTTCGTGTATCAAGTTGTAGAGCTCACATCCACGAGATGTACAACTACTGGGTTACAAAGAAAAGGACTTGGGATGCTCGAAGGAAGGCCATCGGAATCGTATTTGGTGACTGGAAGAAGTCATACGCTGAAATGCCTTTTCTTTTGCATGCAATGAAGGCTGCTATTCCAGGGACTGAAATTGATATTGAATACAACGACCATCCCGATCCTCGGAAACCTCTCTGCCGCAGATTTGAACGATGCTTTTGGGCATTTGGTCCTTCGATTGAAGCATTCAAATATTGTCGGCCTGATTAGTGTTGACGGGACACATTTGTACGGGAAGTACAAATAAAAACTGCTCATTGCTTGCGGTGTTGACGGGGATAAACATATTGTTCCCCTTGCATTCGGGATCGTCGACGAGGAATCCGCTCCGTCATGGAAGTGGTTTCTTTCGTTGGTACGTGTAAGGGTAATCGGCATGCGAGCTGGACCAATATGTATCATCTCTGACAGGCATTCTGGTATAAAAGCCGCTATGAAAGATGCTGACGTGGATTTATTAGAACCCTTTGCATATTGGCGGTTTTGTACAAGGCACGTCGCGAGCAACTTCGATAGTGTCTTTAAAAATGGCTCCATGAAAGCTCTGGTGCAAGCAGCAGCATTACAGACGACACGTAGGAAGTTCGCATACTTCATGAGGAAATTGCAAGAGTGGAATAATGGAGAAGGTAGATGGTTTTCGACTCATGATTGTCGTCGTGAGCAATGGACCTTGGCCTATGACGGTGGGTATAGGTTTGGTCAGATGACTACAAATCTGAGCGAAATCTACAATGCAGTTCTTAAAGATGCCCGTTGCTTGCCAATCTCTGCGTTAATTGAGAAGACCTTTTATAATTGTGTGTCATACTTCATTCAACATGCTGAAGAAGCAAGCGCAGCCATTGCTGCTGGTCGGAAATTCACGCATTACGCATCCACAGAGTTGACCCGTTGGACTGCAGCTGCGAATGGGCACACAGTAACTCAGATACAAGTACAACCAGAAATATTATTCGAGGTGTCTACCAGGGCTCGACGGACGTCTACTGGTATTCGTAGGCGCAAACAGTACACGGTAAATTTGCTACAAAGGAAATGTACTTGCAATAAGTGGCAAATATTTCGTATCCCATGTTCCCACGCCATTGCAGTCATTTCAAAGCGTCGGGCTGAAGTGGATTCCTATGTTGGAGAGTGGTATACCTGGGAGAACCAGTTGAAGGTTTATGGTGGGCAATTTTTCCTCATCGGTGATCGTGAAACATGGGCTCCTTTTGAATATCCTGAGTTACGTCCGGACTCAAAGCGTAAACGCGGTAAAGGTCGTCCACGTACAACAAGAATATATAATGAAATGGATGTCAGAGATGTGATTCGGCAAAATACTTGTTCCTTTTGTGGGATATTTGGTCACACGCACCGTGGATGTCCCAACAAAACCTCAAGGGATTCTCAAGCATCCACATCAAACGCGCAGACGACAACCAGGAATAAGAATAAATGTGGAAATTCAGTTTTGCACCTTCAGGAGCGACATCGTTCACGTCGAGTTTGGGCTGACGATGTAAGTAATTTTAATTTCTTCCTTCTTTCAATTTTTTTCCTAACGATTTTCTTGTAGAAATCTTCATGGTTGCGTTGCCGACGACGAGAGACCCATGTACGTCGGATCCCTTTGGATGACGAGCTAGTAGTACAGAGACACGCTCGAGCGTACATTTTGCAGTTGCTTGGTGGAGTCCTATTCACGGACAAGTCAGGGTCCTTGGTTTCACTTATCGCTCTACCACTGCTACATGATTTCGAGTCTTCTGGGACACTGAGCTGGGGATCAACAGTTCTTGCATATCTTTACATGCACCTATGTTTAGCAGCAGACATGGCGACCGAGGAGATTGGAGGCTCGGTCATACTCCTTCAGCTATGGGCATGGGAGCATTTCCCCCACATTGCTCCAGTTGTGAGGGACGGCAGAAAATGGTACGGGCGCCCGTTAGGAGTCCGTTGGGCAACGGCGTTTGCCCATCGTAGACAGCCCACACACGTGGTGAGACCCTACAGGGATGCTTTTGACATGCAATCACCCGACCAGGTAATTTTGCATTCACAAATTTTTCCTATATCAAAAAAAAAAAAACTAATCGTAATACAATTTTTGCATTCAGGTATTTTGGAGTCCCTATACCGATGAGATTCGCGCCCATCTCCCAACGAACTCTCTTGAGGGCGAACGCATTTGGAGAGCGGAAGTGCCTTTGATATACTTCCACATTGTGGAGTATTACTACCTAGATCGTTTCAAGAGACAGTTTGGGGGTCTTCAAGATATTCCAAAACGTTGCTCCACCTTTCAAGAACTCCATGCTATCGATTTGAGGGGAAAGTGCATGTAGATTGGAGGGCAAAACACAGCTTGCATATTGCCCGCTGGGATGAACGTGAAGTTAGAACTATTCGCATCGATTGGTCTAGAGGGATATTCGCAACGCCCGCATACGAGCAATGGTATCGGACCATAACTCGAAGATTTGTCGGACGTTTAGGTGCAACTCTGGCAAGCAACGTAAGTACTCGAACTATACTTTTTTTGGTAAATTAATTAAGAAAACTCCTTCAAATTTACATTTACGTTTTTTCGTTGGATGCAGCTCGCTTTGTGGAGCCGTGTGTACGACATTGGAAACGAGGAATGCCGCGAGATTGCGGCACAAGCGAAGGCGGAAATGACGGAGTGGCTGTCATTACAATTTGCAGAAGCGGTCACGTTACATGACGAGCGTGCTGATGCGGCTAGGGAGGAGGCGAGGCGAGGAAGGGCAAGAGGACGGGGAAGAGGAAGAGGTCGAGGTAGGGCGCGTGAACAAGTGGCGGAACCCATGGACTATGAAGAAGCCGCTGCGGAAGATGATAACATTGCGCAAGGAGATTACTTCACACCTGCCACCGATCGACCACGAGATGACTTGCCAACGCCTCAGGCACCGTTGAGGCATGGATTGGACGCCAGCCAGACCCGACCAACTTACTGCACACTAACGCCGCCGTCGATGCCAACCTTCGAGGAAGATGTCGCAGGGCCCTCTCAAATCCACATGATAGACGAAGCGAACCGTCTATTACCGTTCCATCCTCCTGATTCTACGATTACATACCAGCGGAGGAACAACGTTGACTTGTAATCATTGTAATTTTTAATATGATGGAAAAATGTAATGTATATTCGTGAACAAGTCTACTTACATTAAATGTTTGGAATGTCTTCTTTGGATCATACATCTTTCATTAGAAACATTAGATGTTTGGAATGTCTGGAATGTTTGCAATGTCTGGAATGTTTGCAAAAAGATGTCTACAATTGGCATGCTTTTTCAAGGGTTTTTAGAAACATGAAATTCCATAGCCCATACCTGGCCAGTCATTTTCGAGGGAAATTCCCTGTAAAGATGTCGCATATTGAAAATGCGTTATTTGTTGAAAATTTCCTTGTAAAGATCTCGCATGTTGAAAATGCGTTATCTGTACAGTACATTTCGAGACCAGAACATTGGTCGAGGCCAGTCCTTTTCGAGGGAGAATTCCTGGAAAGATGTCGCATATGCAACATGCGTTAGCTGTACAGAACTTTTCGAGAGAATTCCCTGGAGATATGTCGCATATTGAATATGCGTTATGTATAGCGCATATCCAACATGCGACACATACGTAGTTCCTGGGTAAAAAAAAACTTAAGGGGTGTCGCATGTTCAACATGCGACACCTCTGTAGTTTTTGAGTAAAAAAACAATTCGTAGAACCTGAGTATTTAAGTAATACCCAGGTACTACTTAGGAATTTGACTCGCATCCTAACTAAGTTCCCAACACGTCCACTAGCTTAATGGGATTTCAAATCAGATTATAGTCACTTCCATTTACTCAACTTTAATTGTAATCCCTTCAAACCTCAAGTGCAACTGTCTCAGATGTAACTCTAGATGATGTAGATATAGATATGGATGATCTGGATGTAGAATCGCCAAGTCTGTTGGCGAAGTAAAAACTCAAGTGGTGAAGTAGCCAACAAAAGGGCTCTTCCGTCTCGCCCTCTAATTGGAAGTGCTGTCCAATAGAGGGATCGATCTACTCCAAAACTACGCCACTAAGACGGGTGAGAGACTCTCCAGAAAAGTCACTCTAGAAAAACAGCCGGTCCGGTAATAGGCAACCGAGCTCGTACGAAAAACTAAAACTAAGGATCCCCCGCTTGGGCATCCTAAAACAAAGGGTCAGCGGAACTGGTCAAAGTCGGGATCCCAGCGAGACGTAAAAATACTGCGAGCTCGCGTAAAAACCGTGAAAAAGGACTGGGATCCTAGACCCGCGCACTTGGCGGCCGCTGCCCTAACTGGGCTTCCTATCTGCCGCCCAGCTGAGGGTCACAGCGCCCTCACACAGTCAGGTGCAAAGGTCACCATGACCGGCATATATATATATATATATCATTACCCATACTCAATAATTCAATTATCCAAATCAATGTTTCCTTGAATAGGTACCACAATTTGTTTTCTAATTTTGTACAACTAACATGATTCTGATTCCTATATCTCCTTGGATAATGAACGTCACTAACACATACACATGTACTGGATTTTTCATGTACCTTCGTAAGTTAGAAGGTATGAGGAATCTTGGATACCTAATTTAACTATCAGATGTCGACAGAGATTTGACCTGACATAATCTTTTACATAGCATTTCCTCTCATCCCCAAATACATGTTATTCTCGTGTATGTCATGAAAGTTTCCCCATGAGAACCTAGCTCACACTCATCTTCCAATCATCAGATATAGCTTCAAATTCCACTCCTCCTACAAACAATATTGCCTTTCGATTCTAAGGTGGTAGTACCATATGGATTCTCAAATCAACTAACAACAGAGACGCATATGATAGAGGTACTAACTTCACATATTTCAAATGTTGAACATACACTTGAGTTTTACCCTATTAACTAGAATTTCATTATCTGTCATTAATAAAAGTTTTATAATCCAATTAAACATACAGATGCTCTGTACAGGAGCAGACTATTAAAAGTTCCTAATTAAATTCATTCATTTTTGTTCTTTTACCAACAATTTATAGTTATAGAACAATAACTATAACTCCTTCAAATTAGTAAGTACAGGAGGTCAAATATTCCCAATTGAAGTTCCTTTTTTTATAAACTTAACCTTTTTAGATTCGTTCATCCTTAATATAACATGGTTTACTATCAAACTCATAACAGATTTACTAAAATTTCTAGAATAAAAATCTTAAAATACACCTTAATCTTTACAGAACCGGATAACCCCTTCCCCTTTTTGATAGAGACATGTTATTGTTGATCCCTATTAATCCAGAGAGGCATAACATGAATTCTAAAACAAAAAAAATACTATTTCAAAGGAGCAAGACAGCAGATTCTCTGATATATATATATATATATATATAAATTTTCAGTAACCTACAGAACCTATAAAACACAGTAACTTTTATTTTTCTTATTTTATTTAATAGAAATTTCCATATTTATTTACAGTTACTAATCTGTACAGAGACTTAAAATCAGTACTTAATTTCGACAGGAAATGCTTACCAGGTGATGAAGATATTGAACAAATTGAAATGCCTATGCATCTATAAGCATAACCTTCAGTCAGTTGTATATGTATTGCAAATGATCTATCTGTGCACAGTTTGTTTTCAAAATTTCAGAAATTATAGAAATTAAATTCAGAATATATATGTTTGTATAAACAGTAAGGTTTTAATTTACTGTGAATAGTTGATAGTACGGATTTTTTTACAAGTGCATGTTAAGAATCATCAAACAATCCTCCTATTTTTCATATAGAGGGTATTGTATTATCAAGATGGTGACATGATCGTTGATTAGGAGGATGTATCACCTCAACAGATTTTTTTTTCAATTGTACAAAATTTCTAACACAAATCAATCCCCACCCATAATTTAGACAAAATATGGTGTTTTGAAACAAAACATGAACATTCTAGCTAGAGAGGGTTATTTGTAGACATGCATGGCAGCAATGGATGGGAAAGGAAGGTACCTATTTCTTAAAATTGGAGGAGAAATGATTGCCTGCAGCAGAAAGGCTGATCCTGGAGCTGCTGGACAGCAATCTTGAATGTTTGCATGAGCTCTTGAAAGAAGGGAAGGGAAGCTCCCTTCGTTGGATGTAAGAATAGGAATAATAGGAGAAGACATAAACTAAATGAGGGGGGAAAAGTTCTCGTTGAAATAGAGGAGAAGGGGGGGTTTATATATACAAGAGAAGGTTTTAGTTTCTTGACAGTTTTTTTCCAACGTCTGTACAGACTTCAACTTCTGTACAGAAATTAATATTAATTTTTTTATGTATTTTATTGTTATTGTTATTGTAGATTAACAAAACTTCTGTATTCATGCCTCGATTGTCGGATTCCGATGCGAAATTTCTCGTTTTGGCCGTCACTGAATGACGATCAATGTGAGTATAATATTGGTATACTTTCGGTTGGGTTTTGAACCCCCGAAATTTTCGAGATACAATTTCAATTTGGGGTTAAATTTTGTGAATTAAAAATATCAAACGACCTCCGATTGACGAACAGTCGATTCCGTTGGTCTTATTTCGTCGAATCAGATCTAATGACGGTCTCGATTCATTTTGCGGTTTCCGAATTTGTGTCACGGCTTTTTCACGGCACACGTTACGATGCGACTGATTTTTGGTCGATTTTGCCTGAACGACTTTTGATTCACTATCAATTGATCGATTTAAGTTGTTTAGCGTTGACCAAAAACTTTATTGGGTTAATCGGACCCTAATTGAGTCAAGTTCGGTTTTAGGCGGATTCAGATGTTCCAAACATGAAGAACAAAAAGATTTTTACGTAGAACCTTACTCGCTAAGGAGCGGGATGAAACCACAGGAGAAGGCCTTAAAGGGCCATATGCTTCATTGCTTTTTCTTAATGGATACAATGGGTGTGGGGGTCTATATATAACCCTCACCGAGTGTCCACATCTCCAAACTGGTAGATGTGGGACTAAACAATTGGATAGGGTAAATAGATCCTGGAGGTATCCATTTATCCATCTACAACTCAACATGTGCACAACAAAACACTCCAACAGAATTCAATGCCCTTTGTTCTCCTCCGGTCATTCTCTCTTGTGTGGAGGTTTGGGTCTAGGCTCATTGAACTTTCACATTTTTCTAGCCATTTTTCAGTTGGAGGTAGTAGATGCGATCGATTGATGCTTTATCGATCGCATCTAGATTAATCCTATAAAGCCTGAAATCGATACCTGTCCTACTAGGACTATTAGCGAAAGATCCTAGTATATTATCTTGCTATTCCCTTTTTTTTCATTTTTAAAGAGAACGTCTTGCCCTTCCATCTTCCTTGCATGTCTGGAATATGTATTTTGGCCTCTTATTGCTAGAACAAACAAAGCAAGAGATCCTTGGCTTGGGAACAAGAGGAAATTCTCCAACTAATATATAAGACAGGCAAAATCCAATAGTAGAACCAGAGCCTTTTGTAAGACGAAGGAATGAGACTGCTTATTGAGTCAAGATTTGGAGGAGGCCAACAAAAGTAAGGGGAAGGAAAAATATCAATTTCATGTCAAACCCCTTGGAGAATACACGGGGATAATGAGGATGAAGAGTGGTCAACAAACATCAGGTAATTAGAGGATATTGAATTCACTTGCTTTCCTTTTCGCGAACAACTAATATAGAAGAAAATGGAAAAGAAAGATAGTTGTGAGTAACATGGTTCCTTGGTTCGGTTGAACTTCAGTCTGCTTTCTCCCTGGCTCATGTCTATGCTTTACTGCACTCTAGATTGGACCATACCCCTCTGGTGCGGCAATCTAGGCTTGCCCCATTCTTTTTTCGGTTTGAAGAAAGCATGCATTCTTGAAGAATGGTTCAAGTAGATGGTAAATGAATTGTGATCTTCCTTCTAAAGCGGCAAAGTCACCAATGATTGGGTATTTTGCAAGATTGAGGTGCTGCATAAGAGATTGTGCATTTACAAGGAGGAAGTCTGGGAGACTCATGTTTGTCCACCATAATGAGGCATGCGATGAGATCAACCATCTCAACGTAGAGGAGGATGCCATGGCCTCCTCTCGGAGTTGGAAGCTAGAGTGGGTCCAAAAAATCATCCAAACGGAGGATATAAAGGATGAGATTGTTTAACGTTAGACACCAAGACAGTGGTGGCTCAAGGAGAGGGATGTTAACACCAAGTTCTTCCGTGTTGTGGCCAATATAAGACAACATCTTAACTATATTCACTCCCTTATGGTGGATGACGCACGGGATGAGTGGGGCATGGAGGTGGGCTGTGCCAAAGTGAACTACTTTCATTGTTTGAATTGGCACTCCCTCATGTGGTTTGAGGTGGCTCTGTTTGGATGCATCTTCTCTGTTTCCTGACCATAGGGATGAGCTCTCGAGGAGGTTTGGCCTTCAGAGGTTTTGGAGTTGAATGTGGATGAGGCATTTAGCCCTGATGGGTTCCCTGTCTCATTCTTCAAGGAGTTCTGGGATACAATATGTTCAGTTCTTCTGGAGTTGATGGAGAAGTTTATTGTGGGTAATTCCCATGTGTCTTCTCTATATGTTCTTGACCTTTAGTGACTTAAAAATTTTTCTATAAATGAATTTGAGCTTTAGGTTCTGAGTTTTGAGCTTTTTAGATCTAGGGGATTTGAGCTGTATCTTTAGGGACAAGCTTCTATACTTCTTTGCCTTGATATATTGCCTGCTCCGTACTTTTGTACTTTCGCCATCTCTTCTTCCTGAAGAGTCAATCATGCCACAAAACAAATATACAATATAGTCATTAGCAAAATCTAAGTCACCAACAAATGAGTCCATTCACGTGGAAGCAAAAAAATTTAGAAGCTGCTAGTTGATATATGAGAAACATTCCTTCCTTTGTTGATATTCTTCATTTCTATTAACTATGCATAAAACTTTGAGAAACAACAATAAGAGCACCACGCGTTTCACATACTTGGTGTTGATGGCAACAAAGATGCCTCTTGGGTTGTAGATGCAATGCAAGTTGGTATTGGCGAGCTGAAATTTCATAATATTATCAACTAGTCTATATACCCGCGCTTCGCGGCGGAACATAAACCTATTATTTTCTTGGTTGAGCTAATACTTGAATCTATTGAAAGCTAATGAAGGAATATGATGGATCCAGAAATAATGTTTAATAAAAGGGATTACATTTTTTGTATAATATAAAGTAGAATATGTACTGATATATTTTACCTTGTTAAGGAAAAAATTGAAGGAAAGCATATGTAAATATTATTAGTATGTAAGAATAGATTATATTCAATTTAGCTTAAAGTCTAAATTTACATTTGAAATATGTTGTAAAGTAATTGCAAGCTTGTGCAAAAATTGTGCATACTCATCTTCTTGGATTATCTAGTGCAAATTTTGTTCTTACGCTGATTTTTTTTGGGACGGGAAGGGGGAGATTGAATAAAAGGCAACTTTAGTTTAAAGTTAGATGCATTATTCGCGCTTCGTTGCTGCATGTATTAAATTTTCATTTAAATTACTAACATGTATTAGAGATTTATTGAGGTCAAACACAAGAAATATTTGTACATACATGTAAAATGCATAGTTTTATATGTAAAACACAATGCGAGGTCTATATAGTGATATTTTCAATTTATTTAATTTGAACTATGAAGCAAATTGATATAAGATAAGTTTAAAAATTGGATTTGATCTTAAAAAATATTAGTTCCTCCTAATGATTCAACTTAAAAAATTCGTTATATTCATTATAAAATTTTGCATCCATGATCTGATAATCTTTGACATAACCCATATGGTTAAAATCTTTATATTATCTACATCTTGAGTTTCCCCATCTTTTCAAGACTTTATACAATAGAGGTTTTATGAAATAATATAGATTCAAGAAACCTACACATGTGGGGGACGACATCGTGGCCTTCTTTCTTGAACGGCGCAGAGGCCTTCTTTCTTCAATGACGCATTCGTGGGGACATCGCAAATATGGAGATAATCCGCGAGGATGACTTAAAGATAATGCCCTGCAATGTTGGGAGGAGATGTCCCGAAGCATCACTTGGGGTGGTGCCAGTGCTAACGACCCAACCTCCCTCTTCCCCCTTATCATGTCCCCTCAGAGGAGGCGCAGTGAAGCATGGATCATGTAATGACACATTTACACACAGAGGTCGAGGATACTATCGAGGTTGGAGTTAGGACATGATGACAACTTCGTTGAGGCTAACATTCAGGGCCAGATGTCATCAGTGTTATCACATTTAGGAGCTAATGGTCGATCGATCTTGGAGGGCAACAATGCTCGACTACATGAGGTCATGTGAGCCAATGATCAGCATGCACCAAAGGATGAACCACGACGCTTGTCACCATATCCTTCTTCAGTGAGACTCGTCATTTTAGCTCCTCAAGTGACCTTGTAGATGTAATCGACAATATGTCATCAAGTCCTTAATATGTGAAACTCATCGAGTAAGCATTGAGGGATACCTTGAAGAGGGTGAAAGCGACACATTCTAGCACCTTCTTAGGTAAGGAGACCTTGAAGATGTTGTCGAAGTCGAGGTATGTGGATATGGTGTTTTCACCTCTTGCGTGTTAAGCATAATTGATATTACAAAAGGTAAAACTATGAATTTTGTTAGAATATTGCCGCACAACTGATATTACAAAAAGTGAGGGACACAACTGATATCACAAAATTTAAGAGAGGAATAATGATAAAAATCCCATCTTACTAACTCGTATACCACAACCCTTACATGGGCATATGTGTTAAATAAAGTTAAATTACTCGGGTCGTGATGTAATTATATAGGGGTTTTGGTGTAGATGGACAAAATTTTACATGTCATCATGGGAAAATCCCAATTTGATTATATTAAGAAAATAGTTCATGTAGAAAAGATTATAGTAGAACAACAACTATTTATTTTCTTCTTGAAATTTCCTAATATCATACTTATTAGTAAAAAAACTATCCTTCATGCACACATTGCATTCCAGTGTTGCACAATCGAGCCTCTTCCATCGAATGATGTGAACGGGAAGCATCCGATGTCGCATTCCAACACCACGATGCCCAGCGCCCCCTCATCGTCGGAAAAAAACTTGTGCATTCTCGTTATTGAAAACATCTCTGGCGATTCCTTCGTAGTCGATCCTTGCCGGGATCATATAAGCAGACCTCGTGGCGAATGCGCTCTCATCATCGACCCCTCGTCCGCGTGATTTAGCAGCTCCTCGATCTACACCTTGCCATGTTGGTTGACCAACAGGTTGTCGGGCTTTATATCACAATGCACGATCCCAAATCCATGCGAGTAAGCCAATCCCCTCCAAGATACTTTTCGCAGCAGCACCGACGACGGTATTCGGCATGCCATGATCCACATCCGTGGCAATGTCATTGAGCGAGCAGGCTTCCATTTACTCCAACACAGCTTGTCGATGCCATGCGAGAAGATGTTGTGGCACTTGATGATGTAAGGAGAGTCGATGCAGCCAACATGCAGGTTTCGAGGAGCACCATGCCAATGTGCGTGAGCAATCTTGACCGCAAAGAGCGACTTGATCTGGAGGTGGTGGACCTTTTAGATGTTGCCGCCAGCTCTGCGGCCGAGGAGGGAGAACTTGTCGAAGTAGGCGAAGGAAAAATTCCATAAATTCGGATGGTTCCACACGGTGGCTAATCTCCTCTAGTTATTGCTTCGTTCGGCTGTATTCCTCACATCAATAGTGGACGATTGGAGGCTTAATGATCGTGCCTCCTTCTTATGCTACCCGACTCGATGTCTGATGATTGTTCAGCTTCTAGTGTTCGGTTTCAAAAAGCATGGATTGGAGGTGGTGTGGATTTCAGTCAGGTGATCCTCCATCTGATGTGACCTCCGAGGGAACTCGTTGGGATATATAGCAATAGCATATCCAGCTACATGCAATTAGGATTAATGGCTCGAGAGTCAAGTGTCGACATACGGATTAGTAGAATGAATATGGAAGAGGGGATGCATAGATCTGAAGCAAATCGGTATGAAACGGATCCATCAATGGTGAATAAAAAATGCCTCCGACCATGATAGGATAGGAAATGAAGTTGACGATGAACAGAGGTGTGTTGAGGCGATCAGAAGAACGATGCGATCGATCAATGGAAAGGGCGAGTGAAGAATAGATAAAATCGAAAACAACGATTGAAATTAAGCAGAAACTCAAATTAAAAACCTAAATCAAAACCTAATCAAGCTAAACCTAATCTATGATCTCGTTCCTGGAAGTAGAGTGATTGAAGGAATGGGTCGATGCCTAGACACACTTGCGTCTGAGGATGGAGAGTGATCAAGGCGGAATGGACCTCGTGCAGACGAAGGTAACATTGATCTCCACACTTCTCCTTCTCGTTGCAGCTCGACGGGGAACGGTGAGCCCTGTCACCACTCTTTCTCATGAAGATAGAGAGAGAGAGAGAGTATAGAAAGGGGAAAGGGTTCGTTCCATTTGTACGTGAAGAATGGCGGGGAACATGGCGAACAGGTAGCAGAGAACACATGTGTGGCTTTGACTCGTTTCTGCATGTTGAGGAAAAACCCACAGGACACGTATAGGAGAAAGGGAGGCATACAGGGTATCCATGTGTCAAATTATTAGAGAGAGATGGAGAGACCCAGCTTTAGCAGCACACAAGTGGTGCTGGGAGCGCTATTTTCGGCAGAAAAGGAAGTGCAGGGAGAGCGCCCGGTGTCAGATATAGGACCAAAGCTGGGAGAAACCCAGCTTTAGTGATTGTTGGAGAATGTGGTGATACCATATATATCCTCTGATCTTCCATTTCTCTTGCACTTATTGGGATAAGTTTTTTGAAAGGAAGGATGGCCGCATGGTAGGTGGGCCACCCATTTGTTGGGATTACATATGAATACTGGCTTAGTTCTTCATTTATTCTTACCCTCCTCAAGGTTTTCTTATATATTTATTCCTTTTTAAAGTTTGTTATAATATTAACAACCCAAAATTAACCAAGTTGCTGGATCCAGTTTCATTACAGGAATCTAGTGGATCTACTTTCACGTTTTCGAAGATTATTTGGAATTTTTTATAAAATTTGTAACTTATTCGAATTTATTCAGTTTTCAATCAAAATCAACTTAATTGGTCGGCTTTCCAACTGGCAGTTGGATGGAGATAAAAGTCGTTGGATCTACCATGGTTAGAGGTTTAAAACAACACTAAGTTTGGGTCAATAGGACATTGAAGGAAGAAGTTGAGTTCTGGAAGATGTTTGGTTTTAAGATAATTAGAGGAATCCTCTTCGTGAAGAACACCATTATTTATTGTTTAATTTTGCCCGGACATTTTTCCAGGGTCTGTGAATTGTCTCGAACAGATTGAATGTTAGGACGTCAATTCGTAAAATATAGTGTCACTACAATCAAACAACCGTTGCATTCACAATTTGGTTTTTTAACAGTCTTTGAATCCTCATAGAGCCCTTATTAGAAATCTATGACACGTTCTTTTGTGATGTACAGCTTAATTCTCATGGGTCCCAACATGCAACTTTATATATTTTAGTTGTCTTACCCCTTGACTACCGTCTGGTCAGTTGCCAGCAATTTAAAAAATGCAACTTATCATGCTATTTCATAATTTATGACAGGACTCAAATGGTGTTAATCATTTAAAAAGGTTGCGCAAAGCAGGAATCACTCATGTGCATCTGCTTCCAAGCTTTCACTTCGGAGGAGTTGATGATAACAAGGAGAATTGGAAAACTATTGGTGATTTTTTTTGCCTTTTCTAGACTTATTTTAACTCCCAGAAAGCAGGAATCACTCCTGTGCAATTCCTTTTTGCTGTTATCTCATACGATTGCTAGTATAGTTTGTTTCACCCTATTTGACTTCGATTTCATTCCAGAATATGTCTGAGCTATAACCCAGCCTAGATATCAATAGTTTTTTGAAAGAAGTGGAGGGTGATCCCAAGTGAGTGCTCACCTGTGAACCTCATAATAATCAAAACAATCATTACAATGATGTGGTCCGGGGTTTATACAAGAAATTTCCAAGCACACAAATATTTACTACATAGAATTGCTCACCCCCGGGAGACCAATACAATTCTGCCAAGTCAAATGGCCTGCAGAAACACAAACGGTTTTGCCATCCTAGTACTGAAACGGTAAACTGCACCTAGATCGCGATACTATCAGTAATTTGTTCTTCAAAAAGTCATTTCATATAACCCTGCTAAGAATTACCAATGCAAACCCTAAAAGTGGAAACGATGCTTCACTCTAAAGCATTTGAATTTCATCCATTGTAATTAGATGGCATATCCTTGCCCTTAAAAAGTTTAAGCAGCATTGTTATGTCCGTGGTGACTGAAACAAAATTGTAACTTCATTCTTTTTTTTTGAAAGGAAAAAGGGCCTCCACCGTATAGATGTTTGCCCAAAAACTTCACCATTAATCACCTTAAGAGATTACATGCCCGAAGATTACAAGCCTGAAAATTGGGCCGAAGAAATGAAAAAGTTACATGAACCAACTCTCAACAAGCGCATTTGTGTGTGCAACTATATTTTTCACCATACACGTTCCTGACAGAAGATGCTGTTATTTCTGGCACACTAGATCACCCAAATCAAAGCAATATACTTGACACATGCACACACACGCGCATGCACACAGGCATGTGTGCGCACGTGCACACACACACACACACACACTCTATGTACCACTCCATCCATCCCCTATACAACTCAAGAAGTCAGATAGACCTTTGAGTTGGCCGGTCGAGATCCCAAAAAATGACCAAGCTTCCATAGATTGACTGCATCTGAAAAATAGGTGATCCGTATCCTCCTCCCTTTCTGACAGAGCGAACAAGTCGAATCAGCACCTTGCACAAACCACGTGAATCTAGCCTCCATCAAAATTCTGCCCCTTCTATCCACAAAAACACCTTCACCAGCATTGGAATCTTCCAATACCTGTTAGAAAACTTGAATGTGGAAGCGTATAAGAAATAAAGGTAAAGAAAAATGAATAATATGGGACTTACCATGGAACCCTACTCCCTAAGGAGCGGGATGAAACTACGTGAGACAACCTCAAAGGACAATATGTTGCATTGCACTTCTCAACTAATACAGGTGGACCGGGGCTTCTTATATTGGCTCCACATGCCCTCCAAGTCCCACCACCGGTAGATGTGGGACTGAACATGAGTGGGTGTAGTAATTGGACCCTGGAGGGATCCAATTACCCACCTCAAGTTGGAGCATGCAATGCTCAGCTTGGATAAACATAATGAAATCTCAAACTCATATACAAGCCAATACAAATATATCAACTCAACACATACAACGGTCGGATGCAGTCAAGGACGTTTGCTTATCATGCCATGCATGTGAGGAGGAACAAACGAGATGGAGTATGAGTCAAACTAAATGTCCTCATCGGAGAGCATGTGCTCTGTATTGCACCTGTCAAAGTCACTACAACTGAAAATCAGTCTCTTTCTGGAGAACTCTGGCCCAACACATTATGTTGACAACTGCTCCATCTTTGAAAGGGCTGAACTGAAAAAGTCTGGAGACATCCTCGTCGGAGTCCACGGTCGCTGGAGAATGGAGTTTGAAAAAGTCTTCTCGTTGGAGAACTAGATCTCTCCCATGCTGGCTCCGGGAATGGGATCTTTACACTAGAGTCCCTATGAAACCACATGAAAACCCTAGCCCACATGGCATAGCGAATGAGATCTCTACCTTGGAGTCCCTATGGAACACACGGAAACTCTGAGACCAAAAACAAAAGATGGGGACCATATTAAAAAAGTTCGCACACATGTGCGTCTGAAAAGGAGTCTCTCTTTAGAGAATTCGGAGAAAAAAGAGTCACTCAAATAATGAGTGCCTCGAACTTGGACTCTGAACCAATCCGCAGGGTCTGAAACTAAACTGTAGAGTCTGGAAATCTGACATAGAATCTGACATCTGAATATGGAATCTGGAGAATCTCTAGCATGTAGAAACTGTACACAATACTCCTCTTTTCTCTCAGACTGGTCGGAAAAAAGTGGGTCGACCAAGTTGGGAGATGACAAGAAAATGGGGAAATAAAACATCACATATGCCGATCTCCTTTTTTTCTTTGGCTCCTCATTTTTTTAATCAAAATCACTTTTTTCGCCTATTTCATTTTTTTTGTAAATAAGCTGTTTCGAATTTTTTACGGCTTCTCTCTCTCTCTCTCTCCTTTTTTTCAAAACAATCCACCTCTTTTTTCTTTTAAAACATGCCCTTCTTCTTTTCGTCTAGCCTTTCTCTCTCTTTTTTCATTCAAATTTTTTTATTCGGCCCACTTGGGCCTGCGGTCTTTATGTAGGATTCCCTGCTTGGGAAGCCTCGTCACGAAAGTCATCGCCTTGTGCCTGGAGGAAGGAGGGAGGTCATTGTAGGATTGAGCACCACCGCCGCCTCTTATCCACCTGGAGGTGAGATCAAGGCTGCTGCCTCGAACATGGAGCTCCATGCTCGATGGGGCTTCGACGGAGCTGGAAGTTGGCTAGACATGGATATGCGATCGCCGTCCTGCTATCTGGAATCTGAGGGACCTCCGCTTGGTGGTTGCGTCGTCGCTGCCCAGGGGAAGATCATGCCTTGGTGGCGCTGTCTTCCTTCTTCTTCGTCCAATAGCTGCACGTCTGGAGGTGCGTTTGGGGGGCCGACGATGATGGCATGGAGGGCCTGCGGGGGCTGCGTCAGATCGCAACTGCATAGTGAAATGAGGGCTTCTCGAAGATCATCTCGAACTTAGTGGTTGTATCTTGGAACTGGTGGATGTTCCGCCTGGAGCAGGTGGCATGGAGGGCCACCTGGGGCTTGATGTATCCTTCATATGGTGGTGCTTCTCCGTGAAGAGGATCCATTACATGGTGTTGGAGATCACTACGAAGACCTTACTGAGAACAATTTTCTCTCGTGAGATAGGGTGCCCCTCCTGGGAACCTGTTAGTGCTGGAACTGGAGGAGGATCTGGAACAGGTCGCCAGATCATCTAGGGTTGTGCATGTTGCTCTTCTTGCTGTTACATGTCGTCCGATGCTGCTGGAGGTGCAGTTCCTCCTCTTGCAATTGATGAGGCTCCGCCTCCTAGAGTTTCGTTGCTTGATAGATGCCGTCGATGGCCTGCACCATTGGATCTTCACGAAATCTCCAAAACGACAACTCCAAGAACTTACAAAATTAGGGTTTCAAGAGAAACCCTGGAACTTGATATCGAACCCAGATAATAATATTCAAACAAGGACCACACATGCTCTAATAATTGAATCTCAAATAAATAAATAATCAAAATGAAATCCTCGAGAATCGAACCCGCTCTGTACCATGTTAGAAAGCTTGAATGCATAAGCGTATCCGAAATAAAGGATAAAGAAAAATGAACGCGAGATTTAACGTGGAACCCTACTCCCTAAGGAGTGGGATGAAACCACTGTATTAGAAAATACAGAATGCGGAAGAGAATTGATAAACAGAGCATAAACTAAAGAATGATAAACTTGGAACACAAGATTTTATGTAGAACCCTACTCCCTAAGGAGCGGGATGAAACCACGGTAGAACGCCTCGAAGGGCTGATTTATGTATTGCACTTTCTCACTGGATACATGAGGATTAGGGATTCTTGTATACTCCATAGGCCCTCTGTTGACACATAGTCTATTTTGTATCCCTTTGTTATTTTATTTTCTTGTTAGTCTTCTTGTGTAATTTACCCATAGGCTACTCTCCTATATAAGAGAGCCTAGGGCTGTGGAATAGATTATCTTATTCGCGTTTCCCAACATGGTATCAGAGCGACGGTCCTAGACCGGAGTTCTCGAAACCCTAGCCCTAACCCATCCCACACAGCCGGCCTCTCTCTCTCGATCTCTCTCGATCGGCGCGCCTCCTCCTCGACGTGCGCGCCTCCATCGCCGCGCATCTGGAGCCCTCCTCGCATAGCGCCTGGAGCCCTTGCTCCCGATCTCCCATCGCGCAGCGCACCTGCTGATCTCCCATCGCGCAGCGCACCTGCGCTCCCATCGCGCGTGGCGCCTCCATCGCGTATAGCGCCCCTATCGCGCGAGGCGCACCTGATCTCTCCTGCGAGATCTCGGGCGATCTCTCCTGCTTGTTCCTGATCGCGCGCGATTGTTCATGATCGCGCGTGATTGTTCATGATCGCGCGTGAACCATCATCTTCTGGAACCTGTTGATCGCCCCTGACGAAGCCCCTGGCGCAAGGCTCCTGCTGTTCTCTTCCATATCGCATCTGCACTGTGCTGTGCGCATAGGAAGCCTATCTCCTGTGCTGTACACATAGTGGGCGCTAGGGCACCATCTCAGTTGTGCGCGAGGGTTTCTACAATCGAAACCTTTGCGCGTGCGGATCGTAGCGCGCATAGATCCATGGGGATAGTTGCTTGAAGTCTACACATGCAACTAATCCTGTCTATGTCATTGTAGACAAATATTATCTACTGCAGTTCGCTCCAGTCTTCCGTATCCAGTATGTCAGAAAGCAAGGCAGAAATCCCGTCCATGGGCGCATTTCGTGGTCCAGCGCCCATTGTCAAGATGGACGGTACGAACTATGAACTGTGGGCAATGCAGTTCATGAGTATGATGAAGTCCACGGGCAAGAAGCATATTCTCACAGAGCCCGAGCCTGCAGAGAAGACTGGAGTCCATGCCTCATGGGAGGCTGACGATGCATATGCAAAGGTGTGGCTATCTGGCACATTGGCTATTGAGATTGCCAATGACATTCTACATCAACCCACAGCCAAAGACATGTGGGATATCCTAGCAGCGACATATTCCCAGGCGAAGAATGAGACCAAGATTCTGCAATTACAACATGATATATTCACAATTAAGCAGAATGGCCGCCCATTACATTCTCTCTACACAACTTTGAGAGGGATGTTTGAGAAGCTCCATAGCTTCATGCCTCTTACCGCCACACCAGAGCAGCAGAAGACATTCAGGAATGCGACGATGGTGGGTGTGTTTCTCGCTGCACTCGATCCAGAGTATGAGGCAGCACGTTCACAGATTTTGGCGGACTCGACTATTCCTCCCATGGAGGAAGCCTTTCACAGATTGAGCAGGATTACTGTACCTTCAGCAGCCACTAGTCAGAATCCGTCAGCCATGGCAGCCAACAGAGGCCGTGGTTCTCAATACCAGGGCCGTGGACGCATTCCCCGTGGAAGGGGTGGTCGCACTAGGCCAACATGCTCATATTGTCACAGAGTCGGCCATACTGAAGATACCTGCTACTCCAAGCATGGATTTCCTGCATCTGCACGAGCTGCTGAGCAGATAGAGCCCCCGTCTGCATCCACACTGGATCAACGATTTGATGATCTGGTTGCCCGTCTTAGGGGCATTATACCACCATCTGGCCCAGCACAGACGACAGAGAGTCATACTGATGTTGCTGCTGGTGCTTCTGCGTCTGCCTCTACGAGTACGTCAGGTAGTACTCTTGCACTTCATAGTAGTAGATCGGATACATTGCCATGGATTATGGACTCAGGTGCTACGCATCATCTATGTGGCGACCAGAGTCTACTTTCAGGATATACTCAGATCCCTCCAGGACGGACAGTAGTGATTGCCAATGGCACACATTCCCCCATCACGGGTCAGGGGGAGATTAGATTAACATCCTCTATGCAGCTCAAGAATGTTTTACATGCACCGCATTTTTCTATGAATCTTTTGTCAATCAGTCAGATTACGAAGGATCTCCAATGTCGAGCTATTTTTGATCCATCTTCTTTGATTTTTCAGGACATCCGTACGGGCAACGTGATTGGTCATGGCTATGAGCAAGGAGGCCTCTATCGTCTGAACCAGACCCCATTTGCCGGAATTACATCTTCTCCCGCTGGACAAGTATCTTCCCTCCTGTGGCATCTGCGTTTTGGTCATCTACCGCTTCAGAAGTTGCGTCTTGTCTTACCTTATAGTTTTTCTCACACACCTATCCAGTGTGAGGCGTGTCAGTTGGGAAAACATCACAGGTCATCGTTTCCCAGTAGTCAAGGTCGGAGTAGTAACTCCAAATTTGAGTTGTTTCATGTTGATGTCTGGGGTCCAAGTCGTGTTCCCGATCATCAGGGGCACAGGTTTTATATTGTTTTTGTGGATGATTTCTCAAGAGCATCATGGGTATTTCTAATGAAAAATAAATCTGAAGCTGGAAATATTATTATTCAATTTCTAAATGAGATTCAGAATGTTTTTTCCACAACTGTCAAAATTATGAGAAGTGACAATGCCTTAGAGTTA
This sequence comes from Ottelia alismoides, assembly GCA_037367405.1. NCBI lineage: Eukaryota > Viridiplantae > Streptophyta > Magnoliopsida > Alismatales > Hydrocharitaceae > Ottelia > Ottelia alismoides. The sequence continues at coordinate 279,539 of JAZKJV010005913.1, read as the reverse complement.
TGCACCAAGAATCTTGCCAACTACTACTCCTCTAAAGGAATTGTTCACCAAACATCCTGTGCCCATACGTCTCAACAAAATGGGGTGGCAGAAAGAAAACACCGTCACATTCTTGATGTCACAAGGTCACTTCTCATTCAGAGTCATGTTCCGTATTCATACTGGGGTGATGCAGTCCTTACTGCATGTTATCTTATAAATCGTATGCCCTCGTCTGTCTTGAATGAACAGGTTCCTTTCTCACTGATTTATCCTGACAAGGATCTGTTCACTCTTACCCCTCGTGTGTTTGGGTCAGTTGCCTTTGTCCATCAGTTGTCGCCCGGTTCTGACAAGCTCTCTCCTAGGGCTGTCAAGTGTCTTTGTGGGGTACTCCAGAACTCAAAAGGGGTACAAGTGTTTTGATCCCGTGCGTCGGCGGTATATGATCAGTGCAGATGTTACATTCTTTGAATCCATCATGTATTTTTCAGATTCTGGGAGGATGCAACAGCCACCTATATCCCCTGACATTGTATTCATGACACCACCAACATCACAACCGCCATCTGAACCACCACCACCACCGCCACCACCATCACCGCCACCACCATCAATAGTACCTCCGTTACCATTCCATTACACCCGGAGGCCGAATCAAGCTCATGGTCATGACCAGTCAACTAGCTCGCCTATGGTATGTAATGAGAATATTAATGTTGATGGATCTGATGACATTTCTCAGCAGGATGCATTACAGGAGCATGGTGATACCACGACGGACCTAAATGTTCCAATCGCTCTACGCAAGTCGAAGAGAAGCTGTGTCCAGTATCCAGTATCAGCAGTGGTGTCGTTTGAGAGGCTATCTGGACCATTCAAGACGTTTGCATTGACACTTTCAGCTACAGCCATTCCACGGAACCATCATGATGCTATGCAGGATGCTAGATGGCGACTAGCAATGGAAGAGGAGATGGAGGCACTTCAGTCTAGAGGAACCTGGAGTTTGGTTCCTATACCTCCAGATGTTAGCCCGGTGAGTTGCAAATGGGTGTTTACAGTTAAGCACAATGCAGATGGTTCCATTGACAGGTACAAGGCACGCCTTGTTGCTCGGGGCTTCACGCAGACATATGGGGTAGATTACCTAGACACCTTCTCTCCTGTGGCGCGTCATTCCACTTTACGGATTCTGTTATCTGTTGCGGTTGCTAAAGACTGGCCACTCTATCAACTGGACGTAAAGAATGCTTTTTTGTATGGAGACTTGCAGGAGGAAGTCTACATGCAACAGCCACCCGGTTTTGCTGTTGAGGGGGAGTGTTCCAAGGTTTGCAGATTGCATAAGGCCATCTATGGTCTTAAGCAGAGCCCCAGAGCATGGTTTCAGAAGCTTTCAGACCTCTTTGAGAAACAAGGATATAAACGCTCCAATGCTGATCATTCCTTGTTTGTGCAGAAGACGGCGAGAGGTATCATTGTAATCATGGTTTATGTTGATGATATCTTGATTACAGGTGATGATGACCAAGGCATTAAGCAAGCAAAGGAAAGGCTGGGAACCGAGTTTGTCACCAAGGACTTGGGAGTCCTTAGATACTTCCTGGGGCTGGAATTTGCGAGAAATCCATACGGATTAGTCATGACACAGAGGAAGTATGTCACAGATCTACTGAGTGAGACAGGTATGCTAGGGTGTCGACCTGCTACGACACCAATGGACCCTAGCATGAAGCTGCATGATGATGACACAGAAGAGGTGGATCAGAGAAGGTACAGAGAACTGGTTGGCAAATTACTGTATGTCACTATCACTAGACCTGATATACAGTTTGCAGTGAGTCGGGTGAGCCAGTTCATGGAGCAACCACGCCAGGTCCATATGGATGCCATACACATGATTCTGAGATATCTAAAATCATCTCCAGGTGCAGGCTTGCTATTTAAGAAAGGAAAGGAGATTTCTGTTACAGGATGTGCGGATGCAGACTATGCAGGATGCCCCAAGGACAGGAAGTCAACATCAGGGTTTGCAGTTTATGTTGGAGATGCTCTAGTTTCGTGGAAGAGCAAGAAGCAGACAGTAGTGGCTAGATCCAGTGCTGAATCAGAATATAGGGCTATGGCCCAGGCGTGCACAGAAATGATGTGGGTAAAATCCTTACTTGCAGACCTATGTATTGATATACCTCTTCCTATGATGTTGGAATGTGACAATCAGGCCGCCTTGTTCATTGCAAATAACCCAGCTTTTCATGAGAGGACCAAGCATATTGAGGTCGACTGTCACTACATACGTGACATGATTCAGAAGGGGTTCATTGCTACATCTCACGTCACATCAGAGAATCAGACTGCTGATATTTTTACCAAAGCATTATTTAAAGGTCCATTCCAGAAGTGTGCGTCCAAGCTGAGCATGATTGACATCTATGCTCCATCTTGAGGGGGAGTGTTGACACATAGTCTATTTTGTATCCCTTTGTTATTTTATTTTCTTGTTAGTCTTCTTGTGTAATTTACCCATAGGCTACTCTCCTATATAAGAGAGCCTAGGGCTGTGGAATAGATTATCTTATTCGCGTTTCCCAACACCCTCTAAGTCCCACCACTTGTAGAAGCGAGACTACACTCTGGATGTGGTAAATGGATCTTGGTGATGCATATTCTAATACTCCCCCCTCAAGACGGAGCATGCAATGCTCAACTTGGACAAGCAGAAAGAAATCTCAATTCACAATACAAGACACTACATACAATATCAACTCAACGCACACAACTGTCCGTTGCTGTCGAGGATGTTGCTTCTCATGTCGTGAAGATGAGGAGGACGAATGGGCTGGAGTGTGAGTCAAACTGAATTTCCTCATCGGAGTGTATGTGCTCTGTACTGCACCTGTCAGAGTCACTGCAACTGGAAATGAGTCTCCTCGTCGGAGTACTATGGTCATCCACAATATGTGGACACCTGCTCCATTTCTGAATGGGTGGGACTAAAAAAGCCATGGAGACATCCTCGTCAGAGTCCACGGTCACTGGAGAATGGAGTTTGAAAAGTTTCCTCGTCGGAGAACTGAGTCTCTCCCATACTAGCTCAGAGAATGGGATCTCTACTTTAGAATACCTATGAAACTACATAAAAACCATAACCCACATGGTATAGGGAATGAGATCTCTACTCTGGAGTCCCTATGAGACACATAAAAACTCCGACCAAAATAAAAGATGGATCCACGACAAATGATGGCAAACATATGCACATATGAAAAGGATTCTCTCTTTGGAGAACTCGAAGAAAATGTGTCACTCAAAGATGGCCTCAAACTTGGACTTTGAACCAATCCGCAGATTCTGAAACTGAACTGTAGAGTCAGAAAATCTGGTCAGTCTGAAATTTGACATTTGAATCTAGAACAGACCCATGACTTTACGCAATACTCCCTCTTTCTCCCACACTTGTCGGAAAACAATTACATCGATAAAGTTGGGAGTAGACAAGATAATGGGGAGAACAAAAACCAACAAGCCGATCACACATTTTTTTCGATTTTTCAAATCATTCATTTTTTTTACCAATTTTTTGAAAAGTTTTTTTCGTATGATTTTTTTGTAGGATCCACCTTTTTTTAAAGGCTATTTTCCTTTTTTTAAGTCATCTTTTCCTTTTCTTTTTTTCCCACTTATGGTTTTCTTCGTTTACGTACCTTTTCTTTAAATGAAATGCTCTTTTTTTAGAAACGCGTGACCCAAAGTAGGCCTAGATACATAGCAGCCTCCTTTTTTTTACTTTGGCCCCTATTGGCCCCCCTTTTTTTCTCTTCTCGTGCTGGGCCTCTATACCCGCCTTTTTTGTAAAAACTCACGGTTTGGGCTCGGAATTTTTTGAAGAAATGAACCGACCCACCCCTTCATTTAAGTGAAGGGGATATCAGGCTCCTTCCTCCCATACATGCGAAGGTAGGGTTCCCATTGTGGGAACCCTCTTTGCAGCAACCACCACCTAGGGGATCCGATATTCATGATGAGGTCATCGACATTCCTCTTCTCAAGGAGCTTTGTAAAGAGAGCATGCCAGTAGGACTCCACCGAGACATCGACGATCTTCATCAGAGTTGTGATCTATCGTCGTGGAGGATGAGGCAGACGTAGGTGCATGCGGTCTCGCCTCATGGATGTATTATAATATAGGGTTGGATGCCGCAGCCTGGAGAGAGATGCGGCCTGGGGCTCGCCATCTGGAGGAGATGCAGCCTTGGGATGCGACAACATGGAAGAAGAGGGATCGCGCAAGAGCGCGAGGCTGAGATGTTGGGAGGCTGCAGGCCTGAAGAGCAATGGAGCACACCATCCTTTCATTTTTTTCATCATTATTTTGAAACAAAAGCAGAGATGGGTCTTGGGTCTGCAGAGCATTTGGTGCATGGGCTTGAGGGAGATCTCACCAAGGTGTCCCTCGCTGGTTGCTTGTGCTGCCACAACCAACACTCAAGATCTGGAGACGCGAGATCTGGAATCACATAGCCTCCGCTGCCTTTGCCTGTTGTTGCCTGGGATTGGGGATCCCGAAGGAGTTTCACTCTATGCAACATGTGCCACATTTCAATGATCTTTGAGATGTGCAGAAATTAGGGTTTCATAAGAAACCCTAGAATGTACTTGAACTTGAATAATATGAACAGATCTTGAACAATGGATGAATAATCTTGAAGAACATCTGACAATCGAATTTCGACCAAGAACCTGAATAAATCGTTAAGAACAAATCCTTGGGAATCGAACCCACTCTGATACCATGTTAAAAAATAGAATGTAGAGGTGTATCAAAATAAAAAATAAGAACTTGGAAGAAAACACGATTTTAATGTGGAACACTACTCCTGAAGGAGTGGGATGAAACTACGGGAGAACGCATCAAAGGGCTGATTTATGCATTGCACTTTCTCACTGGATACAGGGGGTATGGGGCTTCTTATATAGCCTCCACAGACCCTCCAAGTCCCACCACTGGTAGATGTGTGACCAAACATTGGATGTGGTAAATGGATCTTGGAAGGATCCATTTACCCATCTTACATGATAATGAAGCATACTCTAACACACGGCAGAAGGCCTCAAAGGGCCATATATTGCATTGCACTTTCTCATCTGATACAAGAAGGCTGGGGTTTTTATATAGCCTCCACATACCCTCCAAGTCCCACTACTGGTAGATGTGGGACTAAACATAAGTGGATGTGGTAATTGGACCCTAGAGGGATCCAAATGCCCTCCTACATGACACATACATCAATATACTCCAAATTACCATATCTTCTTGCAGTCACTGATGCACCACGCTTGGGTCATACACTATAGGGCCCTTCAAAACTGTGTACGACTTTCCAACCGAGAACCTGCCATCCCTCCAATACCTGCAGTCTTGCCCGTCTCTGGTCTAGGCGCATCCTCGAGCTCTTCCAGCATCACCATTAGCTCCCCTAGTCGTTGGTCAGAAAGCCCAGATCTGGAACGGGGTAAGTAAGTGTGGCCATCCTAAATCTCCTCAATAGCTGCATCTCTGTTGGTTGCGATTAATCTTGGGAATCTCACTTATAATGCTCCAGCCTCTGTCCAATCGTCATCAGCCCAGAATTTGAAACCCCTTCCATCCCTCGTCACAGGACACAAGTAAGGGAGAATTTCCTATGTCGCCCCACACACTCCCCTCCAAAGTAAGAGGGTGCTAGAACAAGCTCCTCATATCTAAGCATAGAGCCCTCGGAACCATAGATCTTGCAAATGACTCTGCATACTAGGTTGTCACAGCTCCCCCAGATGCATTCGACCCACTTGCCAAGGAAGGCCTTGTTCATCTCTTCCAGGATGCACACCTCGAGCCCCCCATTCTCCTTAGCATGGGTGACCATTTTCTAGTCCACCAGTATGAAACTTTTAGATTTGCCTCAAGAGGCCCATAAGAACCTCGTCATGATCCCCTCAAGCCTTTTCCTCACCCCTACTGGAAGCAACCTTGAGGACATGAAAAAGATTGGGATTGCTGAAAGCACATATTTCACTAAGATCAGTCTGCTACCCTGGATAAACAAGTCACTTTCCTTTTTTTTTGAAAGCTAACAAGTCACTTTCCTGCCGACCAGCTTTTGCTCCAACTTCTTGATCACTGGAAGCCAACCTACCGCTAACAACCTCCTAGTAACCAACGGAACATCAAGATAACGCATCGGCAACCGACTCCTCGACGATCTCAGCTAAGTTTTGCAGCTCGCAATCTCCTCCTCCTCCTCCTCCAAACCAAACGTTAAAAACTTTGATTTTCTCTGTTTAATCTGAGGCCTGAAACCAACCCGAAAATCTCCATGGTCGTCGAAAACCCCTTGCAGCTCATGGGACCGCCTTCCGCAAAAAGTATAGTATCGTCCACATATTGCAAAATGGGAATATACGTCTCCTCGTTTGCGTAACCCTTGCAGAGCCCACCCGCGATCGCGTGCTTGACCACGATGGTCAGAGCATCAATAGCCAACATAAAGAGGGGGGGGGATGCCAAGGGCAACCTTGGCGGATCTCGCGTTGCGGTTGAAGAAACCACCCCTCAAATGATCATTTACCAATGCAACACATGATGTTGTAGTGATGCATCTCTTTATCCAAGAGATCCACCCATCTGGGAAACCTTGCCTGTGCAAAGACATTAAATGTATTTCCAATCCACAGAATCGTAAGCTTTTGAAAAGTCCACTTTCCGCATGATACCTTTCGTTTTCCATTTACGCCAATCCGCGACAACCTTAGACGCCAGGACAATACTGTCCACGAGTTGCATGCATGGAAGGAAGGCGCTTTGAGCTGGTGAAACAATCCTTCCTAGAATATCCCTCAATTTATTCATCAAAGCCTTCGCTAAAAGGAGATTGGTCGCATTCGATAATGCTATGGGTTTGCAATCCTCCACCATTATAGCCACATCCTTCTTGGGCAGTAGAAAAGAAACAATCGGTTCTTTTTCTCAAAACTAAGGTTTCCTTCTCAAAATTCAACCATCGCTCCCTTCAGATCTTCTTCAATCACCTCCCAGAACTCCATGTAGAATGACATCAGAAACCCATCTGACCTCGGGCACCCCTCCTGGTTAAGGGCAAACAGGGCCTCCATGACCTCCTGCATAGTGAAATGTCTCATCAACATCTCCTTGTCCTCAACTCAAATATTGCTCACACCTAGGGCTAATCACCTTGACCCACCGTGCTTCGTCCGCCTGCTCATTCATTTGAAATGCTATGTGCTAGAGTATTTGGTTGTGCGCCCATTGAGTTGTAACAGGGTAAATGGATCCTCGAGAAGATCCATTTACCCCATCCATGTGTTTAGTCCTACATCGTCTAGTGGTGGGACTTGGAGGCTCTGGAGAGGCTATATAAGGAGCCCCAGACCTCCTGTACTCATTGAGAAAAAGGAATGAAGTATCCGCCCCTTTGAGGGCTTCTCCCGTGGTTTCATCCCGCTCCTCATGGAGTAGGGTTCCACGTAAAATCATGGTGTTCCCATGTCTATGTTTCTTATTCTTTAGCTTTGTTTATCATTCCGCTTCTGTATTCTTCATATTTTATAACATGGTATCAGAGCGGGTTCGATTCTCGAGGATTTCATTATTTTTATTTTTTCAAGATTCGAGTTGATGTTGAAGATGTATTTTTGAAGATCAGTTACTGTTCATATTCATATTTTGTTCGAGAAATTTTATTTTAGGGTTCTTCGAAACCCTAGATGATGTTCCATCACACATCTCGAGGCTGCAGCCCCGTTCTCGCAAACACAAGGCGGGGCCCTGCGCCAGATCCAACAAGTCGCAGCCCTAGGTGCTCCATTCCAGTACCTCCATCGCCCTTTCACAAATCTCCAGCAGCGAGTCATAGTGCGCGCTCTCGAATCCTGCGCACCTCTCCGAGCGCTGGCGGAACCCGTGCCCTAGTGCATCTTCTCCAGTTCCGCGTGATCCAGGCGGCATGCCATCCCGGCGAGAGCCTCTCTCCAGGCCCTCTTCCAGCACGGGCTCGCGATTTGCAGGCGGGAGGCCGCAGCTCCAGGTCCCTGGCGATCCTCCAACCTTGGCGACACCTCCTCCAAGTCCCTTTGGGGCGGCGACGCCCCTGGCGATTCGCAGACCGAGCGCCAGGCGACCCACCCGGTGATCCTCCAGGTCCCTGGCGATCCTCCAACCTTGACTCCCCCGGGCCTCTTTCCACGCGCACAGGCGACCCTCCCGGCGACGAACCCTAATCCGCACAGGTGTCTCTCCAATCACGCTGCTCCACAGATCTCGCCGCCATAGACATTCTTGCAGGTCACCAGGCTTCGCGCGAAAAAAAATTCCATACAGCGGCACAGCCGCATCTCCTGCGCCTCTTGAAGGCGGCGTGCGAGCAGAGCCTTCCCATCTGGGGGTGGCTGGTTTTAAACGAAGAGGGTTCCCACGCTGGGAACCCTAGGGTAGCGGGCCTGCTCGTTCGAAAAAAAATCATTATATTATTTCTTTGTAAATGCCCCAAGTGGGCTGTGTGTGATAAAAAAGGGAGTGAATAGCAGGGGTCTGACGTGAGTAAAAAAAAGAAAGTCCAAAAGAGAGAGCGAGGTATTCCACATTTTTTTTCTAAAAAAAAGTTCGAAAAAAAGGCGCGTGCACTAAAAAAAACAGAGCCGCACGTATTTAAAAAAAAGGTGCGTACACGAAAAAAAACCGTACGCAATTCAAAAAAAAAAGGAAAAAAAGAAAAGAGAGGAGAGAAAAGCGTGTGCATTAAAAAAAACCGCATGCAATTTACAAAAAATGAAAGCCGTATTAAAAAAAGGGGTAAATGGCTTTAAAAAATGTGTTTTCAAAAAAAATAATGACGGCTTTAAAAAATGAATGAAAAGTCGCAAATATGTTTCATGTTTACCCCCTATTTATCTTGTCTTCTCCCAACTTTGTCGATGCCATTTTTCCGACAAGTATGGGAGAAAGAGGGAGTATATGTAGAGTCACAGGTCTTGTATTCCAGATCCAGATTCAGATATCAATCTCTAGACCAACCAGATGATCAGAGTCTACAGTTGTTCAGACTCGACGATTGTCTTCCGAGTCCTCAGTTTTCAGACACGCATATGTTTGCGGTCATTTTCAGATGAGCATATGTTGCTATCATTGTCAGAGGTCCCCATCATTCTTCTTGTTGTCAGGCCAGAGTTTTCATGTGAGCCATAGGGACTCCAGAGCAGAGGACCATTCCCTATGCTATTGAGGGCAAGGGTTTTCATATGGTATCATAGGTACACCAGAGCAGTGCACCATTCTCTGAGCCAGATGGGAGAGACCCAGTTCTCCGACGAGGAGACTTCAGGCGCAGTTTCAGACTCGATGGTCAGATTCCGAGTCTTCAGTTGACTCACACTCCAGCCCGTTCGTCCTCCTCACCTGCACGGCATGAGAAGCAACGTCCTCGACTGCAGCAATGTGCGCGTTGGGTTAATATTGTCCGTAGTATCCTGTAGTGTTGAGTTGAGTTTCTTTCTGTTTGTCCAAGCTGAGCATTGCATGTTCCAGCTTGAGGGGGAGTGTTAGAGTATTTGGTTGTGCGCTCATTGAGTTGTAATAGGGTAAATGGATCCTGGAGAAGATCCATTTACCCCATCCATGTGTTTAGTCCCACATCGTCTAGTGGTGGGACTTGGAGGCTCTGGAGAGGCTATATAAGGAGCCCCAGACCTCCTGTACTCATTGAGAAAAAGGAATGAAGTATCCGCCCCTTTGAGGGCTTCTCCCGTGGTTTCATCCCGCTCCTCACGGAGTAGGGTTCCACGTAAAATCATGGTGTTCCCATGTCTATGTTTCTTATTCTTTAGCTTTGTTTATCATTCCGCTTCCGCATTCTTCATATTTTATAACACTATGTTATCGCTCTTGCGATCTCCACCTCCCCTCTCACTTTCGTCCCCTAGATCTCAACCGAGTGAATCATGTTCCTCCTCCTTCTGTCGTTGGCAACATTATGATTGAATCTGGTGTTTGCTTCCCCCTCTTTTAGCCATTTCTGTCCAGATCTTTGCCTCCATTTAACCTCTTTATTTCTATCCTCCTCTCCTAGATCACACCCCTGTTCAGGATCTCCTTCTCATCCAGCTCTCGAGTATCTTCCACCAGATCCAGACGTTGCTGCTCTTCTTGCGCCAAATTTCGCATGAGGTTACTTTCCTCTCTGTAGCCTTCTTGTACTCGCTCAACCTGCATTGCAGTGCGTCTAGCTTCCTTGCCAGCTTTACAATGGCTGATCTGTCCACCTCCAAGTTTTCTCAGAAAGATGCTACGAAGTCCCGAAAACTTTCCTCCATCATCTTTCAAATTTTAAATAGGATGAAGTGCCCTGGCTACTGTTCGTGTCTAAACATAGCAACATGTGATCCGGCCTAGATGTGGATAGCGTCGACACCTCTGTTAAGTTAAATCGATCCAAGGCCTCCATGATAGCAGGAATATGTCAATGCACGATCTCGATGCAGTGTTCCTCCAAGTATATTTTTCTTTCTTTTTTTAAAAGGAAAAAGAGTGTTCGCTAGAAGATATTCCTGGCACACCAAATAGCCCAGAATAGAGCGAAGGGTAACATGCTATCTTCCTAAGAGTTGTAACAGAAAGACTGATTGAACTCAGAAAGACGTTGCAATCCACTAGTCTAAGTCATCATATGCTTGCACCTTCCCACACTCTCGTCGAGAGTCTACGTTTGAAGAAGTGATGATCCAAATCCTCGATGGCATCATTGCTTTTGGGGAAAACCAAGGCCTTGGCCCGAAGAAGCTCTTGTCTGTACGCTCCTTCGTTAGCATCCTTCCATATCTTGTGAGACAAAGAACACCTTAACTCTCTACAGATTAAAGAACACCTTAACTCTCCAAGGGATCCTACTCTTTCATATTAAGAAAAAGTCACGACAGAAGTCCTCACACACTAAATTATGCGACAACGAGAAGGTCCGATACACCTTGACTGAAAAGGGGCCATCATCCTTGACCCAATGGTCCCGCTCAAAAGAGGGGCCCTCTACTCAAGCAAACATTATGCATAGAAAATTTACCAACCTATGCTTAAAAAATTAGTAAGAAAGGAGGGAGCCTAAGTATCCGTCATCCATGTCTGAGTCTATGGTAGGAATCAATATCCGTCATCCATGCCTGAGACTATGGTAGGAATCATAGAGCAAGCCCAATCTAGACCAAGGAAGGAAATATCGGTATCGATATCGTTTCGATACAATGTCGATACCGATATATCGCCGATATATCGGCGATATATCGACGCATATCGCCGAAACCCGGTATCCACCAAGGCATTTTCTCCTGTCGATATCCGATATCGTCCATATCGGCGATATATCGGTGACCTGTCGATACCGATATATCGTCGATATATCGACGATATATCGCGATATGGCGATCCCTGATCTAGACCTATTATCTAACCAAAACGAAATAACTCTCAATTACCCACCATCGATCTAAGCTAAGTATCCATCAGAAAGAAGCCTCGAAATTCCTTGCCAAAGAGAAGATGGTGATTGAATAGATTGTGCTGACACTGTACCATTAATAATGTTAGAGTTTGCGTAGTAGGGTTCCATGTTAAATCCTGATCTTCTTAATGTTTTTATCTTTTTCTCTGATTCTTCTTCCGCATTCCTATTTTCTAACATGATATCAGAGCTGGTTCGATTCTCAAGGTTCCTATGTTCTTATTTCTGTTCGAGATTCGATTTTGAAGTTGAAGATTTGATTTTGAAGATATTTTGTTCAAGATTATGATATGTCCAAGTATTCCAGAAGTTTTCGAAGCCCTCGCACCGCTAGATTGTGGGCGTTGAAGCCCTCATGCTACTCGATTGTGATCTAGGGTTTTTTTTAAACCGTAAACAATCCTGTTCAAGTTGAGACGACGACAACCCTAGCCACGATGATCCCGACGCTCTAACAAATGGTTTTTCCATGGGAAACCCTAATGCATACGGTACTAGGGCCGCCCTCTTATCGGTGGTGAAGCCCCATCATGCATCCACGACATAGCTCCAAGCTGCGGAGACACAAGCAGCAAGTGCCTCCAGCCTCCTGCCTCTTCAAGCCGAGCTCCTGGTGACGGTCTTCTTCTCACATCATTCTCTTAGAGGCTGAAGATCCTCATTCTCTATGCAGACAGAAGCCATCCAACCTCGCATGCTCCTGTCAGAGGCACCATACCTTCAGGCAGCGGTGGCACAAGCGGTGCGATCTCTTCCCTCAACGACCAAACTGGGTCAAGCCAACCAACCATAGGCAAAATTCTCAAAAAAGAAGAAATCATATCTATTTGGGTTTTTTTAAAAGGAAGTGGTGATCGCTGCATTCCATGCATGTTCCTCTTCTCTGTGTGAGCCAACATGATCCTTCGCACAAGCCAACATGATCCTCTTGCACGATGGATGCCACCGGGCGCACCCCTTCTGCAGCTCTGCTTACCTTCCTGGCGACGATCCAATCTCCTCCGCACACGTTCAATTTTTTTTTTGAATAAGAAAATGGGGGAGCCCTCTTGAGGCGGGAGTCACCACACTAAAGCATTCTTTAATAAATGAGAAGGTACATCAGCTTGATATCCAGAAATTGTACAAAGCATTACAGTGCGCAAGTACATTTTCAAAGTAAAACCGCTACCCCTTGAAAGTGGTCTCATTCCTGCCAAGCCAAATAGCCCAGAGCGCGGCAAAGGCTTGGAGACATCATCGGATGACCCAAGTCCGGCCGCTCGAATAGATCTCCAAAACTGTTCCGCATCGGATGTCCGAACCCACGGAAGCCCCAAAGAATCTCACACATTTGTCGAAGACCTGCATCCAAAGAAAATGTGGTCCGCATCCTCCATTTCGTCCTCGCATCTGTCACATTTCAAATCCGTCACACCCAGCATTCTGCCTCTTCTCACTTTGTCACAAATATGGTTTCTCCTCAGACACCAAAGAATGACCTTAACCCGAGTAGGAATCTTAGCCGCCCAAATCACCTTCAAGTCAGCACATAGATCTTCGTCGCGCACCACCATACCACCACACATCTGTCACAATTCCGCGGATAGGATTCTTCAGACATTGATGTTGCAGTCGCTGCTAGATCCTCTAAAAGTTCTTCAGGTATAGCTTATGTACTTACCAGTTGTAGAAGCTCAGATTTGACTGACCGGGTCTTGGACTCCGACGTATCTCATCATTTGTGCGGAGATCGAGCACAATTTAGCTCTTACAGATCTATCCCTCATGGTAGATCAATAGTGATTGCAAATGGGGTTCATTTACCAATTGTTGGTCAGGGGAGATTGTCCTTGCTCCCTCGATGCATCTACAGAATGTCTTGCATGCACCGGTATTTCAGATAAATCTTTTATCCATTAGTCAGATGACAAAAGATTTAGAATGTGCCATATTTGACCCTTTTTCTCTTGTGTTTCATGACATACTCATGGACAGGGTGATTGGATGTAGCCATGAGCAGCGGGGGCTTTACATACTGGTTCTGCCTCGTTTTACAGGTGCTACGACTATTCCTACTGAATCAGTTTCTCCTTTCATGTGACACCTTCGCTTTAGACATCTTCCTCTGCAGAAGCTATGCCATGTCCTCCCTCAGATCTCTACTCGTACCTCCTTAGATTGTGAGGCATGCCAACTTGGGAAGCACCATCGTTCATCTTTTCTAGTAGCTAGAGTTGCCACAATAGTCAGCCATTTGAGTTGTTTCATTTTGATATTTGGGTTCCTAGTCGTGTTCCCAATCATTAGGGACATCGATTCTATCTAGTAATTGTAGATGATTTCTCCAGACTTTTTTGAGTTTTCTTGTTAAAGAATAAATATGAAGCTGGTCCTGTCATTAAATCATTTCTTATTGAAATAAAGAATATTTTTTTGCTGATGGAAAGTTTATTCGTTCTAACAATGCCTTGGAATTCTCCCCTTTACAGCTGTCTGATTTCCTCAGATCTCTTGGTATTGTTAACCACACTTCTTGTTCGTACAATTTGCAGCCGAACGGTGTTGCTGAACGCAAACATCATCATCTTCTTGATGTCGCGAGGACTCTTTTCATTCAGAGTCGAGCTCCTCATTCGTTCTGGGGTGATGTGGTCCTCACTGCATGTTACTTAGTGAATCACATGCCTTTGATGGTCCTTGGAGAAAAGGTTCCTTTCTCGATTATGTTTCCTGAAAAAGACCTATTTTGTCTTACTCACAGGATCTTTGGGTCTATGGCCTTTGTTCACAATTTTACTCCAGGACGTGATGAGCTCTCTCCAAAAGTTGTCATCTGTGTGTTTGTCGGCTATTCTCGTACCCAAAAAGGGTATAGATATTTTGATTCTGTTCGGAGAAAGTATTATGTGAGTGTTGATGTCACATTTTTAGAGTCTGTCATGTATTTTTCTCCTACAGGTGACATGTTGTCTAATTCTGACTCTTGCGAGATTTTTTTGTTCTACATCTTTTCTTGCCACCATCACCACCTCCTTAGGATGATGCAATATTTCTCAAATTGGCTGGGAAAATCAAATTGAATCAGAGAGCTGATTTGAGGATTTTTCAAATTAGGGAATTTCGTCCTCAATTAATTATTTTAATTAATTTGCTTATTTTATCAAAATAAATTGAGATTGTAATCTCAATTTTTTTGGTAGATTAAATTAGTTCGGAGCAAATTAGAGTAGGTTAGAGTCAATTAGAATCATTTAGGATTCTATTTGAATTCGAAATTGATTCACTTTATTTTTTTTGTAATTCTACCCCTCCTATATAAAGGGGTTGGTAGTCTATTGTAAGGACAGTTCAGTTGATATGAAAAATTGAGTTAATCTCATTATCTCTCTTTATCTCTCTTGCTCTTATTCTATCTCTCTCAACGCGATCTTCGCATTTCACCTCCAAATCCCCACGTAACCGACACGTTTCTCCCTCTCTTTCCCCTCTCTAAATTTCTTCCACGAAAACCTATTTCTCTACCATTGCAAAAATTTCTTTTTGCATCGATGAGCCATAATCGCCTCCTTTACCTCCAACACCACCACCTCCACCACTATCTACCCTGACTCAATTTATGCCACGTTTTTTTACATTCGTAGGCTCTCTACTCCACTCTTTGCTTATATGGCTTCCCCGTCATCTAGTACGCCTCAGTATGTACTGGACACATTGTTTCGACCGATGGCACTGGTGACATACTTGTATCACATGACACTGTCTAGGAGGAGCTGATACCTTTTTCAGAGAACATAGAGGCCGATGATCTTGATGTGCCCATTGCCTTACGGAAGCAATGTCGTACCTGTGTCACTTATCCTCTAGCTACTCGTGTTTCCTTGGATCATCTTTCGGAGGAGAACACGAGGTTTGTAGTGGGATTCTCTGCTGTCACTATCCCACAAACATACTAGGAGGAAGTTAGGACAATAGCTGGCGAATTGCCATGGAAGAGAAGATGGCAGCTTTACAGTCTCATGGTAACTGGAGCATTGTTTTTGCTTCTCCAGGTGCCTCTGTTGTGATGTAGATGGATCTTTACGGTGAAGCAACGAGTAGATGATAGTGTGGATCGCTACAGATGTATGTGGTGGACTACCGGGATACATTCTCATCGGTGGCTAGACATTCGACCTTGGGGCATTCTTCTATCAGTGGCTGTGACTCATGACTGACCGCTTTACCAACTTGATGTGAAGAATGATTTTTTGTATGGGATCTACATAAGGAGGTATACATGTAACAACCACCAAGATTTATTGCTGAGGGGGAGTCGCAGAAGGTGTGCATGCTCCACAATGCGATTTATGGCCTGAAGCAGATTCTGAGAGCTTGGTACCAAAAGCTCTCAGAGCTGATAGAGCATCTGGGGTTTGTGCGGTCCACTGCAGATCATTCTGTTTTGTTCAGAGGACACAGAGATGCATGGTTTCCATTCTGGTTTATGTTGATGACATAATTGTCATGAGTGATGATGAGCAGGGTATTCGGGCTACTAAGGAGTTCCTAAGTTTGCACTTTGTGACTAAAGATCTTGGTAGTCTACGCTACTTGGATTAGAGTTCGTCAGTTACCAACGTGGTCTTATGATGACTCAGAGGAAGTTTGTGATTGATATTCTACTAGAGAGAGGTATGGCATGATGCAAGCCTGCTACTACCCCTATGGATCCGAGGATGAGATTATATGATGATGACACTGAGGAGGTAGATAAGAGGAGATACATGAAGCTTGTTGAGAAGCTCCTCTGCTACCATCACCATGCCATATATATCCTTTGTTGTGAGCAAGGTGAATCGGTTCATAGATCAGACCAGACAGGTTCATATGGATGCTGTCATATGATTTTAAGATATTTGAAGACTTCACCAGGTACTGGTCTCATATTCAACAAAGGTGCATCTCTTGAGGAGTTCACCCGTGTCGTGGAAAAGCAAGAAATAGACAATGGTTGCTAAACCAATGCAGAGTCCGAGTATAGGGCCATGGCTCAGGGAGCACATAGATGATGTGGGTTAGATCAATCTTGACTGATCTTGCAGTTGATTTACCTCTTCCCATGTAGCTTATATGCGACAATCAAGCAACTCTATTTATTGTCAATAATCTTGTAGTCCTTGAGCGAACCGAGCATATAGAGATGGATTGCCACTATACCAGAGACATGATCGAGAAGGGACTCATATCTACGTCCCATGTCACTGCTGGAGATCATACTGCAAATATATTTACCAAAGCACTTGCTCGAGGTCCATTTCAGAGATGCTATTCCAAGTTGAGCATGATAAATATATATGCTCGAACTCGAGGGAGAGTGTTGAGATATTTATATCTCTAAATGTTTATTTCTTATTTTTTTCCTTCCGTGTACCTCTTATGTAATTTACCCAAGGCATTTTCTCCTATATAAGAGAACCCTAGGGTCTTTATGAAGCTATGCAATTCTATTCTCTCCACACTTCTTCGACACGATGGAGCCAAGAAAGGACATGGCTGTACCTGTAGATATATCTGAAGGTATCTACACAATCATGTGAGGATTCGATTATATGTGCAAACTTCAATATACAACTATTCCCATCAACGTTCGACGACGTTCTAGGGTTGTCCATATGATTCTAGAGGTTTGAAATCATTCAGAGAACCCCAAAATTTGGCCATCTTGGATGCTTAGAACATGCTTGGTCGAACCGTGTGGGGATGTAGTAATGGTTGAGGCCGCTGGAAAGCGATGTTGGTGGCTCGCGAGGGTACGATGTACTAGTGGTGGTGGTTGGAGCACTACGCTAAGGTTGACTGCTGGGCTAGAGATGCACGATGCTCTGACGACACTTGGATAAAAAATTATGCTTGGGCTGGGCGGTGTTGGTGCTCCGATGACACGAGCTGGAGTTCCCTGTTAGGGTTCATGGGCACCACGAGGATGATGTGGGTGTTGTTTGCACGGGGCCCATGGTGTGGGGATTGCATCGTAGGGCTGTTGGAGCCTCGAACCAGCGGGAGGGCAACACATGTATGGACGACGGGTGGGGAAAATGGTGCTTCAGACCTCCGATCTAGGATCACCACTTTGATACCATGTAGACAAAATGCAATGGCTTGTTTATTATGAGGGACATAGGGCTCCTTATACAGTGAGGACAAAACATAGATGGTAAATTGTATAACCGAGACTATATAAATAAGTAAATACAAGATAATTCTCAACCGATTCTATTTTTTTGATATATAATGTGAATTGTTGAGATATTTGTTATCTTTTATATTGCTTATGTATTTTCTATTTTCTTTGTCTTCTTGTAATTTGCCCAACATGTTTCTCTCCTATATAAGAGAACCCTAGGGGTCTTTCAGTAGTGCAAATCTTTCTTTTCATCTCCACATGGTATCAGAGCGACAGTCATAGACTGGAGCCCTGACCTAATTCCATACCCCATTGTCAGCCCTAGGCGTCGCCGTAGCCGTCGCCCTCCGCATCGTCATCGTCAGTGACCTGTACCAAGTCTGGATGGGTTCTTGGCTATCTTCTATCCGGAGTTCTAGGAGGTGGTCAAGCAGGATGTTATGGAGATGTTGGAGGAGTTTTAGGAAGGTAATCGAGGCTTTGATAGATTGAACAATGCTTTTATTTTTCTGCTTCCGAAGAAGGACATGCCGATCAAGGTGGAGGGCTATTAAATTGTTATACTCTCTAATGCTATCTACCTAGTTATTTTAAAAATCCTTGCTAACCGTTTAAGGGGGGTGCGATCGAATCATCTCACCTAAGCAGACAACATTTGTGCCTGGGAGAGCTATGGCTGATGGATTAGTGATGGCTTCGGAGATGGTGACAGATTGGAAAAGGGACAAGGCCAAAGGGATGCTTTGGAAGGTAGACTTTTCGAAAGCACATGACTGCATGGATTGGAGGTTCCTGTGTGCATCATTGGGGAAGAGGGGTTTCCTAGAGAAGTGGATTGCATGGATCAAGCAGTGCATGATGACGACATAACATGCAGTGTTGGTTAATGACGAACCAGAGGGGGGTTTCGTTCAGTCCCAGAGGGACATTTGGAGAGGCTGCCTTTGACATTGCTTCTTTTTATGGTTGCTACGTATGCTCTGGCTGTGTTGATGAGGATGGCGACAAATGGGGGCTTGTATTTTGGTTATAGGAAAGAGGAGACATCCATCTAGCTTTTAAAGTATACGGATGGCACTGTTTTATTCCTGGAGCCTGAGGAGGAGAAGATACATCGGACATCGCTCATTGTGGACATTTTTGGGGACGTATCATGGCTTATGCTCAATAGAGAGAAGTCGATAGTGGTGCCTACATAACACGTCTGCAGTGCTAGGGTGCCCAACGACCACTTTGCCAATCACGTACTTGGGGCTATCTTTGATGGCCAGAAGATTGAAATATAGGGATTGGAGGGCATTGCTGAAGAGATTAGAGGGGAGGTTGGTAGGATGGAAGGCGATGATGCTTTCGAGAGGCGAGAAGGTGATACTTCTGAAGCATGTTCTTTCAGCCATTCCTATCTTCTTCTGCTCCACGAGATGGTTGCTTGCTGGAATGCGCACAAGGATCTAGTCCTTAATGCAAAGGTTTCTTTGGTTGGATGCGAGGCATGCTAGGAGGGGCTTCCATTTGATAGATTAGGGTAAGATGATAATGTCGAAAATGGATGGGTTGGGAGTTCTGCGGATGGACGAGATGAACAAGAATTTCATGGCAAAGTGGGTTATGCGGCTATGGGTTAAGTCTGAGAACCTGGTCTGCGGGATAATGAGAAAGATATATGGGATCTCCTTGTTGCTGGAGGCCGTCCCAGGTCGGGTGCCGTCATCTTTATAGAAGGGGATCATCGAGGTAATTCCGGAGCTGGCAATTAAGTTGACACCAATACTTGAGGATGAGACTTAATTTCACTTTTGACGGGATGATTGGATGGGTGGGTGGGTGGGGGAGGGGGGAGCGAGCGCTACCCACGCATAATGCAGTTGGCTACTAACATGGAGGAGGTGGTCCGACATGTGTGGGATCAGAGGTCATGGTCTCCTGTTTTCTCCTCAGAATTATCATATCAGAGGGGGGAGAATTTTCAAGCGGATTTGGCACAGATTGAGAGACGAACGATTGGAAGATATCACTATATTTAGGGAGATGGGAGGGTCTCAGTGAAGAAAGCATATCAATTTCTTGTGGAGGATGGAGAGGAGGTGGAGGAAGAGGTCGATGTCGATTTGGAAAAGCAGCAAGGTTTTTCTTTGGCCATTCAGGCTTCGTAAGGTTCTCACGAAAGGGCTTTGGGGGCAGCTGCTGGGGTTTGAAGACGATGCTTGTGATAGATGCGAATCAATGACATGAGATGTGGAACACCTATTTTTCTCTTATCCTTCGGCTCAATTATGGAGCAGGGCCAATATCTCGTGGCTTGCTGGGCAAGAATGCCCTGATTTTTGGCGAGATATTAGAACGGTGTGTGGTTATAGTCATGAGGTTATCCTTTTGCGCTTGTTTAAGCAATATGGTGCGCCGGGAATGATGTCATTTTTGGAGGGTATACTTTTTATTCCGAGAATGTAATGGAGCACTTTAAGGCGCTGTGTATATCATGGAGAATGTAATACATTGTAATTATAATCATATTAATATATACATTTTGTGGTGGGTCTCAGTTTTGGGATGACACCGCCCTCTTTTTTTCGAATTTTTTCTGGATATCTATTTTTAATTACGTTCTTGGTATAAGGTGAACAATCATCTTATTGTGCATGTCAGTTTTATTAATGATCGCTTCTATCTCTAGAAATCTATTATTTTATATCTTCTTTATGGTATATGTTGAATATCATCTTTTGCACTTGTCAATCTCAGATTATTTGAAGTTGGAGTCTTTCCCACCAGATTCAGAACAGCAACAGGCTGCAGTCACAGAAATCCAGAATGAAGATGGTTATAACTGGGGGTAAGCTTCTCTTGATCTCGCTGCATTTATAGATGGAGCCCAAAGATTTACAGGCACAACTGTGTACTTGTCAATAATGCAAGGTACAACCCCATTCTATGGGGGGTCCCAAAGGGAAGCTACGCCTGTGATCCTTTTGGTCCAAATCGTACACTGGAATTTCGGAAAATGGTTCAGGTATTCAGTTTTTATATTAAAGTAAAAGCAGTGATTCTGTGCTCCATCAAATATTTCCCTCTTTTTTCAGGCACTCAATCGCATTGGGCTTCGTGTCATTTTAGACGTCGTGTACAACCATCTTAATGGAAGTGGGCCCTACAATAATGACTCTGTGCTCGACAAGGTTCACTTTTGCTTCTTTTCTGATGAAAAGCCAATGAATGAACATCTAGCGTGGGATGACATCCCCTGAATTTCATCAACGAAAAAGTTAAACTTTAGGCACACCAGTTAAGAAACGATTACAACTCCATCTACCAGGGTAAAGTTACCGAGGACACATGCAAAGTCTTCGTGGTGCAGACCACGACCTCAACATAGTATCTTTCACTGTAGAAGATCTTCACATTTCACTTGTTCAAAATTGGAAACAGAAGCACCAATGAATTATTTCTATCTTGCGCATATGTTTCGTCACACCCAATCAACCATTCCAAATCTGAAGCACTTCGAAAGGAGTTTAGGTCTCCTGCATTGATCCACCCAATCCCCATCATCTCCCAAACCAAACTTCCACTTCAAAAATGAAGAGAATCTGGTCCATATCTTCCTCCCCCCTGTCATAAGTTGGGCATGAGCTATCATCACCAAATTTCCACCCTATTATGAGTAGCAAACTAACCTCTTTAGTGGTCAAGTCCCATTGCAGTGTTGAATCACCTCCTCCCTTCTGTCTACCACCAAAGCAAACAATCTCATAAACCTCTATGCTAGCACCCACAACCTAGACTAATCCTTCACCTGAAACTTGAAATCCTCCCCGGCCTAATCATTGAACTAATATAGAATCACTACAAACTATGCGCTTCGCCCCCCTCCACAACATTGAGGCCTTCTATGGTAGGGCCCACCCTCTCCTACAAGCACATGTCTTGCCATATAGAGGCCCTTAGACAACGACTTTGCTTTGCAACCTCGCAACCTGCTCGCAACCTTTGCACCACCAAATCCTAGTCCGCCGACCTATGCAACCTTTTTTTACCGACCTATGCAAAGTGCTCCCTCAAGAAGTCCAAGATATGTTAAAGGCCATCGGACCTATTTCACGTCCAAGTTACTTTGCACGCTTCAACCTCCATACTTCTCATGTTAAAAGCCATAAAAGCTGACTTCCTACAATTAATCTTTCCACTGAGGTACCTACATGACAAGCCCTACCCTCTAATGAAACAGATCGTACCATCCATATATCCTAGTAACTATATATGTGGCATCCTTAGGTAACACACATAACCCAAAAAATGAGCCCCTCTTGCAAGCCTGCAATATTTTGGAAGCCAACACATTCATTATCAAGATAAATAACATTGACACCAATGAACAACTTTGCCTCATATTACAAGCACTCGATAATGTTGGAAGAAAAGAGTGAATTGTTTATTCCAAAGAACCCTAGGCTCTCTTATATAGAGAAGGCCTATGAGTAAATTACATAAAATGGATCAAAGAAACTAAACATAGCAGAAACACTACATAGAATATAGAAATATCTCTACACTCCCCCTCAAGATGGAGCATAGATGTCAATCATGCTCAGCTTGGAAGAACACTTATGGAATAGCCCTGTGACCAATGGCTTGGTAAAGATGTTTGTAGTTTGCTCTCCTGAATTGACATGAAAAGTAGAAATCAAGCCCTTTTGAATCATATCTCCGGTATAGTGGCGGTCTACCTCAATATGCTTTGTTCTTTCATGAAATGCATGATTATTAGCAATAAATAGTGCTGCTTGATTTTCACATTGTAATTGCATGATAGAGGTACATCTATATGCAAATCTTCTAACATAGCTCGAACCCACATTATCTCTGTACTTGCTTGTGCCATGGTCCTGTACACAGATTCAGCACTAGATCTAGCCACCACTGTCGGTTTCTTGCTTTTTCAAGAAACCAAATAACTGCCAACAAACACTGCAAAACCTGAAGTAGACTTCCGATCCTTAGGGCATCCTGCATAATCCGCATCAGCACATGCAGAAACAGAGATATTCGTTTCTTTCCGGAATAATAGTCTTGCACCTAGAGACGACTTTAAATATCTCAGTATCATGTATATGGCGTCCATATGTGCTTGTCTGGATTGTTCCATGAACCGGTTCACCTGACTCACTACAAAAGGTCAGGTCTAGTGATAGTAATATAGAGAAGCTTCCCACCATCTCTTTATATCTTCTCCTGTCAACCTCCTCTGTATCATCTTCATATATCTTCATGCTAGGATCGATGAGAGTAATTGAGGGTCGATAGCCGATCTTGCCCGTCTCAACAAGCATGTCTGTAATATACTTAATTTGGGTCATCACAAGACCTTGCGCATTCCTAGCAAATTCCAAACCTCAGAAAATATCGTAGGGTACCAAGATCCTTAGTCACAAACTGATGGCCTAAAAATGCTTTTGCCATCTTTATCCCCTGCATATCATCTCTCGTAGAGAATATATCATCAACATACACCATGATAGCGACAATACCTCTGGGAGTCTTTTGGACAAACAAAGAATGATCTGCATTTGATCTTTTGAACCCTTACTTTTGAATTAGGTCAAAAAACTTCTGAAACCACGCCCGCAAGCTTTGTTTAAGACCATATATTGCCTTGTGAAGTCTACACACCATCTGACACTCCCCCTCAGCAGCAAACCCCAGAGGTTGATGCTTGTAGACTTCTTCTTGCAGACCCCTATACAAAAAGACATTCTTAATATCAAACTGAAACAAGGGCCAATCACGTACCACAACAATGGAAATAAGGACACGTAGAGTGGAATAACGTGCAACTGGAGAAAATGTATCCATATAATCCATGCCATATGTTTGAGTGAACCCACGTGCCACTAGCCTTGATTTGTAACGATCAAGATTTCCATCTGCATGATATTTGACAGTAAATACCCGTTTACAACTAACAACAGAAGCTCCTGGGAGAGCAGTAACCAAGCTGCATGTACCACGCGACCGTAGAGTAGCCATTTCCTCCTCCATGGCTGAACGCCATCAACTCTCCTTCAAGGCATCCTGATAATTTTATGGTATCTCCACGGTAGATAAGGCCACAACAAACCTCTGAAAATCACCAGTGAGGCGATGGAATGAAACCCGTGAAGCAAGTGGATACGATGCACAAGTATGCTTCGGCTTCCGTAAGGCAATAGGTACATCCAAGTCATCGCCGGTACTCGCTGGCGTGCTATTCTCTTGCGAAGATCCCTGCACGTGCACATTTTCAGTCACATAATTAGTAATATTACCTGGACAAACTTGGGGCATGGTGGATGAATGTCGAGTTCCGTGAGCAGGGACATAACATATGGTATAAAATCTCGGTTAAGGTGGCATACATGGTTGTGGAGGAGGTGGTGGCGGTGATGATGGTGGTGGTGGAACAGTAGGAGCTGGTATGGGAATAGGCGGATGCAAATGAGGAGGTGGAATATAAATCTCATCATCAGTAGTGGAGGATGTCAACCTGTCACATGTAGGATAGAAATACATCACAGATTCAAAGAGAGTGACATCGACACTAACATAATATTTATTGTCTAAAGGGTCGTGACATATGTAACCCTTTTGAGTACGAGAGTACCCAAAAAAGACACACTTGACAGCCCTAGGTGAGAGCTTGTCAAGTCCCAGAGAGAGCCGATGAACGAACGTAATAGAGCCAAAGACACAGGGAGTAAGGGAAAACAATTCCTTGTCAGGAAAGACATCTGAAAGCGGAACTTTCTCATCTAAGATAGAGGATGGCATACGATTCACCAGATAATATACCATAAGGACATCATCACCCAAAAAAGAAACAGGAGCACAACTCTGAATAAGAAGAGTCCGAGTGATATCAAGGAGATGACGATGTTTTCTTTATGCATCACCATTTTGTTGAGACGTGTACGCACAAGTTGTTTGATGGATAATGTCGTGAGACAAGAAGTGTGAAAGAGCACGCGTACAAAACTCCAAAGCATTATCCGTACACTCAATTTTTACAGTAGAAGAAAAAAGTTCTGCACTTCATTGATAATCTTTTTTTATTACATCCCCTGCTTCAGATTTATTATTAAATAAAAACACTCATGACAATCGAGAAAAATCATCAATCACAACTATGTAAAACCTGTGTCCCTGGTGATCATGGACACGACTCGGACCCTAAATGTCAACATGAAGTAATTCAAAAGGGGAGCTACTGCTCCGAGACTGATGACTAGGGAAAGTAGATATGTGATGCTTTCCCAACTGACATGCTTCACACTGAAAAGAAGATCTCGGTGAAATCTGGGACAAGATATGACACATCTTTTGAAGAGGGTGGTGGTCAAGCGTAGATGCCAAGTAAAAGGAGAGACTGTTCCACTGGACTGAGATGAGACACCAGCATAGGGAGTCCGAACCAACCGATAGAGACCTTTTTGCTCACGGTCACAACCAATTACCCTGCCCGTAAGAATGTCCTGAAAAAAAGAGATGATGGGTCAGAAATAGCGCGATAATGCAAATCCTTCGTAATCTGGCTGATAGATAGTATATTCATCAAAAAAATCTGGAGCATGCAAGACATTTTGGAGACACATAGAGGGTGTCAATCTCAGCTCCCCCTGTCCAATGATTGGGGAATGAGTCCCATCTGCTATCACGAGAAATCTCCCTGGCGGACCCTCCCTGTACGATGTAAGTTTATCTTTGTTTCGACAAAGATGATGTGTCACACCGGAGTCCATAATCCATTCTGAATGATCATATCCACGACATGAAATAAAGGTATAAGTACTACCTGATGTGCTAGCAGGGGCTAACATACTGGCAGAAGTTGAAGCTGCTATGTTCGAGTGGCCTCCTGGAGAGTCAGTAGAGGCATGAGGCATGATATCTCAGAGTCTGGCAACAGGATCCTCAATCCGCTAATCTGAAGTAGATGGCTGTGGAGACACAACATGCTCGGTTACACACGTCGATGCGGGAAAACCATGCTTAGAATAGCATATATCCTCCGTATGACCTGGGCGATGACAAAAAGTGCAGGACTGACAGAAACATCCACCTCTACCACGAGGTCCACAGCCACGGAAAAAAGAAGAGGCTCCTCTGCCTCTTTAAGCTGCCATCGCCGAAGGAGGCAGAGCAGTAGCAGTAGATGGAACTGTAATTCTGCTAAGCATGCGGTACACTTCCTCCATTGGAGGAATAATAGCACCCGCGAGGATCTGCGAGCGAGCTCCATCATATTCAGGGTCAAGTACCCTTAGTAAGTCCCCCACCATGATAGCATTTCAGAACGTCTTCTGCTATTCGGGAGTTACCGTAAGAGGAATGATGCTGTAGAGGTTCTCTAACATCCGTTGCAAGGATGTATATAACGAATACAGAGGCCGTCCATTCTGCTTGACCGTAAATATATCATGCTGGATTTGAAGAATCTTGGTCTCATTTAGCATCTGTGAGTATGTCGTCGCAAGAATATCTCACATTGCCTTAGCAGTGGGCTGATGGAGTACATCATTATCAATCTCCATCGTCAGTGTGCCTGAAAGCTAGACTTAGGCATACGAATCATCCGCCTCCCATGAGGCATAAACCACAGTTTTCTCTGTCGGCTCATCTTCGGTAAGAATACGCTTCTTACCATTTGACTTCATAAGACTCATGAATTGCATTGCCAGAGCTCGTAGTTCGTCCCATTCATCTTGACTATTGGCATTGGACTTTTGAAAGCGCCTATGGAGGGCATGTCGACTTTTTGTTCTGACATTGATTCCATAGAGTAGAACTAGGGTTTGTAGACCAAGGAACAAATGTCTACATAAACATATGAGGATTTAAGTGCATATGTAGACCTATGCACTCAAATCCATATGCTACGAGAAGGGAGGAGAGGTGGGGACGGCGCTGATGGTGAGAGAGGGGGGGTGCCGTCTAGAGGGAGGGAAGTGTTTGAGAGAGAGGGGCAAGGGTAGCGCAGGGATGGCGGCACCGGCGGCGGGAGGGTGGTGCGGGGGTGGCAGTGCCGATGACGAGAGGAGAGAGGGTGTCAACGCTGATGAGAAGAGAGGGGAGGGCGACTAGGGTTTAGGGTGGAGGCTCTGATACCATGTTGGAAGAAAAGAGTGAATTGTTTATTCCAAAAACCCTAGGCTCTCTTATATAGAGAAAGCCAATGGGTAAATTATATAAGATGGATCAAAGAAACTAAACTTAACAGAAACAGTACATAGAATTTAGAAATATGTCTACAGTTAGGAAGGACAACTTTTAAATGCCTTTACCGATGTCATTTCGGTAATGTGGACCGCATACAGAAGAAATCCTGGAATCGTGTCAAATTGATTAAACCAATTACTTTCAACAACAACAACAACAACAATGCCTTTTCCCACAATTAAGTAGGGTCGGCGACATGGATTCTTCACCTCCATTCAGATCTATCTTGGGCTAATCACGGGCTTATATCCACAAAACTGAGATCCCTTCGTATGGTCTCTTTCCAACACTTCTTGGGCCGTCCTCGCCCTCTCTTAACCGGCTCAACATCCCAACACTTGCATCTCCTAACTGATGCATCAACTGATCTTCTTTGCAAATGTCCAAACCATCTTAAGTGGTTTTCTCGTATCTTATCCTCGATCAGAGCTACACCAACTTTCTTTCTGATTGCATCATTCCGAATCCGATCTTTACATGTGTGTCCACACATCCACCTTAGCATTTTCAATTCTGCTACATTCATTCTCTGCACATGTCTATGGTTCACATGCCAACATTCAGATCCATAAAGCATAGCAGGTCTCACGGCTGCTTTGTAAAGCTTTCCTTTAATCTTTAAAGGAATTTTCTTATCACAGAGAACAACAAAGGCTCCTCTCCACTTTAGCCAGCCTGCATTTATTCTATTAGTAACATCTCCATCAATTTCCCCATCATGTTGCAGAATAGATTCCAGATATCTAAAGGAATCTCTCTTCTGAATGTTATCGTCACCAATCTTCACCTCGATTCCTTCACCATTGCTTCCATCAAAGGTGCACTCTATATATTCCGTCTTAGCTCTACTTATAGGAAATCCTTTAGTCTCCAACTCATGTCTCCAGACCTCAAGTTTCTCATTTACTCCATTTCTAGTCTCGTCAATTAACACAATATCATCAGCAAATAACATACACCAAGGTAACTCATTCTGAATGTGACTGGTCAACTCGTCCATAATCAAAGTAAAAAGAAATGGACTCAAAGCTGAACCTTGATGTAAACCAATGCTGATGTCAAAATATCTAGTCTTCCCAGACGGGGTCCTTCCCATCATAATGTCCTTTATGAGGTTAATGTATAGGACAGGTACTTGTCTCTTCTCCAACACTCTCCACAATATCTCTCGTGGGACAAAATCATAAGCCTTCTCTAAATCAATAAAGATCATGTGGAGGTTCTTCCTTTTAACTCTATAAATATCCATTGTTCTCCTCAGCAAATGGATGGCTTCAGTCGTTGAGAGACCTGGCATGAATTCGAATTGGTTTCTTTTACATTGGAAATTTGCCTCAACCTTCTTTCGATCACACGTTCCCAAATTTTCATAGTGTGACACATCAGCTTGATACCTATATAATTTGAACAATTTTGAATGTCTCCTTTATTCTTATAAAGAGGCACCACGATACTCCTCCAATCTTCAGGCATTTTCTTGCTTCGCCTAATAATATTGAATAGATTCGTAAGCCAAGTCAAACCACGCTCACCTAAAACTCTCCATACTTCTACAGGGATGTCATCCGGTCCTATACCTTTTCCAGATCTCATAACCTTCAAAGCCTCCTCTACTTCCCTTCTTTGTATCCGTCTATAGCATGCACGATTCAAATAACTTTCACTACAAGCTAGATCACCCAAAGTGATATCTCTATTTTCTTCCCCAATGAAAAGTTTATGGAAGTACTGCTCCCATCTAGTATTTATATCCTTTTGTGTAACAAGCACATGGCCTCCCTCGTCCTTAATGCATCTTACTTGAGAAAGGTCTTTGGTTTTTTTTTCTCTTGCTTTGGCCAACCTGAATATATCCTTCTGTCCCTCCTTAGAGTCGAGATTTTTATACAAAACTTCATAAGCTTTTGACTTAGTTTCACTTGTGATATTCTTTGCTTCCTTCTTCGCTATTTTGTAGTTTGTGACAGTTTCCTCTATTCTATCCTTAGACATAGCACGGCTCTATCCTCGCAGGAAAGGACTGTGTCTTATCCGCTCTGATCTACTGTTGTATCCACCGAGAATAGGGATAGGAATCGACTTCTTGCCTTCTACTACTGAAACTACCTCAACGACTCTTCAACTCCATCAATCAATGGCTTTGTCTTCTCATTTTCCCGTCCTTCGCTCTACTCACTGAAACATCTCAATCAATCAGATAACGACGTTTAATGCGAGCTCTTTTTATCTTTAGCTTCTCTTGCACCCCTTCACTCCACCACCAAGCCTCCTTTTGACATGGAGCTCCTTCCTTTGACTCGCCTAGCATCTCTTTGGCTACCTTTCGGATACAAGATGCTACTGCCTCCCACATCTCGTTTGCACTACCGCTACAATCCCAAGATAAGTCTTCTAAAACCTTCTCCCTGAAGCTCGCTTGCTTCAGTGGAAGATTCCAGCATCTAGTTCTAGTTATCTTAGAAACCTTCCTTTTCTTTACCAACCCTTTCATTTGTACATCCAAGACTAACAAACGATATTGGGTTGTCAAACTCTCTCCTAGGATTACTTTGCAGTCTTTACAACACAACCTATCTCTTCTCCTCAACGTAAAGTAATCTATATGTGTTCTAGTTGGCCCACTCTTATAAGTAATTAAATGTTCCTCCCTCTTCTTGAAGAGAGTGTTTGCTATGAAAAGATCATATGCCGTTGCAAAATCCAGGATGGCTTTCCCTCTTCATTTCTATCCCCAAAATCATGTCCTCCATGAACACTAGCATACCCTGAAGCATCTTTTCCCACGTATCCATTAAGATCTCCACCGATGCAAACCAATTACTTTCAAAATAATAAAAATTTCTACTAGTTTCTATATTTATAACTAATATTATTCTACTATCATCTTACATTTGGGCTTTTAAGGGATGTTGATATGTGATGAAATTATGTACCTTGCTATACATGGTCTCGCTATAATAACACATAATATTAAATTTCATACATTAAAAAATACCCTACTAAATTATTATATTATTTAAAAGGGAAAGGAAATATAATAGAAGTCGATAAATTTTAATATTCATCTAAAATTTAAAGATAAAAGTAATAAAAGCAAGAGTGAAACACTAGCGATAGTAAAACCTCTCTTTATAAATTTATAGCAACTCTTGACATCTCTAAGTCTTAGGCATGTTATGTTGGTCATTGTGTCATGCTCCCTTATATCACCCTTATTGATCGATATCTCAAGAGTATCTAAGAAGGTGCCCCCTTAATTTTACATATTTCATCTAAGTAATTGACATGCCACTAGTTATGTTACCTACATTTATGAAGTAGGTGAGTCCTCCCGTATTGACGCCGCAAAAGATGGGGAAACAACACATGGCACCGACATGTCGTGACATTTAGATCCATAGGACTAGTACTATGTATCATAGGCCTAGGCGAAGTGCACCTTTCACATGAACCCCCTTCACCTTATCCCTCTCCCAAGTAGTGATTACCTCACTTTTAGTTCTCTAGATGATCGACTTAGAGACAATGTACTCAAATCAGGCTTTAAAGTAGATAAAGCAGATTGCACATTGTTTTTTTAAAAGTGAAAAGTCCAATTCATTGTGTAAATTTATGTTGATATTGTGTTTGGTTCTATTGATGCAACCCTTTATAAAGTTTTTGCTAAGATTATGTAGGATCAATTCAAGATGAGCATGATTGAAGAGAGGAAATTTTTTTATTGGTCTTCATATCACTCAGACTAAAGATCTTTCTTTTCCCAACTGAAATACATGAAAGAGATTCTACAAAAGTTTGAGATGGATAAATGCAAAGAAAATCGTACACTAATTGCTCTATCTTCGTATCTGGACCTAGATGAAACAAATTAACCCTTTGAACAAAAGCTTTACAGATGTATGATCGGTTCTTTACTCTAACTACAAATTGACCTGATATACCACATTTTTAGTCTAACCCTAAAGAAAGTCACCTTGACATTTTTCAAATTTTAGAATGGAAATGTTGTACAACAACCATGATTGCTACGCTTTACCTAATTGATGCGCATTTGGTACTGTTAACGTATACAATAATAGCAGTTTCTGTACCTCTTTCTATTTTGCTTTTCTTCATAGTATGTCTTGTGTAATTTACCCATAGGCTACTCTCCTATATAAGAGAGCCTAGGGTTCATGGAATAAACAAGTTATTCATTTTTCCCAACATGGTATCAGAGCGACGGTCCTATACCGGAGTTCTCGAAACCCTAATCCTAGCCCACCCCACCTGTCGGCCTCTTCTCCTTCTCTCTCCATCCCATCGGCGTCGAAGGAGACCTCCATCGCCCCAGCGCTGCTGTTCTCTCCATCGCCGCTGCCTTGCGCCTCTGCGCGCTGTGCGCATACGTGCTCCCGTGCACGCTGTCGCATCCCTGCGCTGTGCGCTACTGTGCGATAGTGGTTGCACGCGGTAGCACCTAGCACGCGGTGCCGCTCCTTCCTGCCGGTGCTGCTTCTCTGCGCGATCGCGCGCCACAACACCTAGCAGCGGCAGTGCGTCTTCCTGTGCCTGGACAGATTCTCGTGCACATCCTTGTGCATCTCCAGTTGCGTGTGAGTATGCCTCTTGCACGCGTATACGTGTGCTAAACCCTAATTCCTAGGGCACACACATCGTGATCTTCATCGGATTAGTTGCTTGAGGTCTACACATGCAACTAATCCCATCCATGTCATTGTAGACAAATCACATATTTTGTCAGACGTTCCAGTCTTCAGTATCCAGTATGTCAGAAGGCAAGGCAGATATCCTATCGATTGGCGCATTCCGTGGTCCAACGCCTATTGTCAAGATGGACGGTACCAACTATGAACTGTGGGCAATGCAGTTCATGAGCATGATGAAGTCTACGGGTAAGAAGCACATTCTTACCGAACCAGAGCCTGCTGAGAAGACTGGAACCTATGCCTCCTGGGAGGCTGATGACGCATACGCCAAAGTCTGGCTATCTGGCACGTTGGCAATTGAGATTGCCAATGATATCCTCCACCAACCCACAACGAAGGATATGTGGGACATTCTGGCGGCCACATATTCCCAGGCGAAGAACGAGACAAAGGAAGTAACATCTGCGCTAACATAATATTTTCTGTGGAGAGGATCATAGCATCTATACCCCTTTCTAGAGTACCCAACAAAAACACACTTGACATCTCTAGTAGAGAACTTGTCAAATCCTGGAGACAACTGGTGAACAAACGCCATGGAACCGAAGACACGTAGAGTAAGAGAGAATAACTCCTCATCAGGAAATGCCATGGATAAAGGAATTTTCTCTTCCAAAATAGACAAAGTTATACGATCCACAAGATAACATGCCGTAAGAACAATATCACCCCATAATGAATGTGGGGCATGACTTTGAATAAGAAGTATACGAGTGACATCAAGTAGATGACGATGCTTTCTCTCAACAATGCCATTCTGTTGAGATGTGTAGGCACAAGTTTTCTGATGAGTTATACCATGAGAAACAAAGAATTATGAGAGTGCACAAATGCAAATTCTAATGCAGGATCATTCCTCACAATTTTGACAAAAGAAAAATATTTAACACTTAATTGATAAATCTTGTAATGATATTTCCAGCCTCAGATTTATTTCAACAAAAATACCCATGTCAGGCGTGAAAAATCAACTGCGACTAAATAAAACATGTGTCCCCGGTGATCAGGGACACAACTAGGACCCCACACGTCTATATGAAACAACTCAAAAGGAGAGCTACGACTCCGACTCTGACTACTGGAAAAGATAGAATGACGATGCTTTCCTAACTGATACACCTCACATTCAAAGGAAGAGCGAGGAGAAATATGAGGAAGGATGTGACGTAACTTTTGAAGGGGAAGATGTCCGAAGCGCAGATGCCACATGAATGAAGAAACATGTCCTGTGGAACGGGACGATATGCCAGCATATGGAGTTCGTACAAGGCAGTAGAGACCTCCCTGCTTGCGGTCACAACCAATCACCTTGCCTGTAAGAATGTCTTTAAAAATAAAAGATGATGGGTCAAAAAATAGCTTTACAATGCAAGTCTTTTGTAATCTGATTAATGGATAATAAACTCATAGAAAAATCTGGTTCATACAAAACATTCTGTAGGCGCATCGATGATGTCAAACTACACTCCCCCTGTCCAATGATCGGGGAGTGAGTCCCATCAACAATGACTACTGTCCTCCTTGGAGAAATCTATCTCTGTAAGCCGATCTCTATCTCCACACAAATGATATGTATCCCTAGAGTCCATAATCCATTCTGTAATATCAGACCCATGACAAGATGTAAAGGCAAAAATGCTACCTGAGGCACTGACACCAGTAGAGGCAACAATGTCTAGAGCAGATGAGGAGACATTGGAACCTCTTGTAGGCATGCTCTCCCATAAATGAGATATTAATTCATCATATCTCTGATATGAAGGAGCAATGGCAGATGAGTCAACTTGCTCTGCCACACTAGCGGATGCAGGAAGGTCATGCCTAGAGTAGCATGTATCCTCTGTGTGGCTTGAGCGATGACAGTATGTGCACGGTTGACGAATGCGACACCTCTTCCACGAGGTCCATGACAACGTAATTGACAAGAACCCCCTCTGGCAGGGGATGCTGTCATCGCAGAAGATGATTGAGAAGTGGTTAGTAATGGGAGTGAAATCCTGTTAAGTTTGCGGAAGGCTTCCTACATGGGAGGGATAGTAGCATCATCTAATATATGTAAGCGAGCATCTTTATACCATGGATCGAGTGTCACTAAAAAATGTCAACCATCTTGGCATTTCGGTATGTATTCTGTTGCTCTGGAGTGGATGTAAGCGTCATAAAGCTATGAGGCTTCTCAAACATCCCACGCAGGGAAGTGTAAAGAGAATGAAGGGGTCGTCTGTTCTGCCTGATAGGGAAGATATCGTGCTGTAGCTGCAGAATATTCGTCTCATTGTTTGCCTGTGAATATGTAGAATCAATGATATCCCTTATAGTCTTAGATGTGGACTGATGTGGTACATCGTTGGCGATCTCTACGGTTAATGTTCCTGTTAATCATACTTGTGCATATGCATCATTTGCCTCCCATGAGGCATGAAACCCAGTTTTCTCAACTGGCTCTTCTTCGCTAAGAATGTGTTTCTTACCGATGGACTTCATCAGGCTCATGAAATGCATTGCCTAGAGCTCGTAGTTTGTCCCGTCCATCGTGACAATTGATGTAAGATCTCTAAAGGCACTAGTGACAGGAATATTGACCTTGCTCTCTGACATTATGCTGGGTGAAGGAAATTAGGGTCTTGTAGATCAATGAGAATTTGTCTACACAGACATAAGGGATTCGATTGCATATGTAGACTTATGCATCAAATCCATCTCCACAACTGAGCCTCTGGGTGAGGAAGGAATAGCGGATTACCTCAGGGATGCCGCCGGATGTGATGGATGGTGGGAGGATGCCTCCGATGAGGCTGGGGCATGAGGGCTACCACTAGAGGAGAGTAACAGTGAAGGGATGTAGCTGCCAAAGAGATAGGCGGTGAGGGAGTTGCCGTCGAAGGACTGGGCAGTGGATGGAGGTGTCGCCGAAGGGGTGGGCGGCAGAGAGGGAGACGGGGGAGGGGGGGGCTCGATGAAGAGGAGAGAGATTAGGGTTCGGGTTTCGAGAGTTCCGATTTAGGACCGCCGCTCTGATACCATGTTAGAAAAGAATGAAGAAGATGTTTATTCCTGGGAACCCTAGACTCTCTTATATAGAGGAAAGACCTTTAGGTAAATTATATGAGAAGGACAAAACAAAAATAACAATAAGGAAACGATACATAATAGAAAAGAATTCTGCAACATCTATGCTCTATCTTGACAGAGAGTGTTGAAAATTATTTTATATATTCTAGTTCTATGTTTTTTCTTTTATCTCTATTATGTAATTTTCCTAACAAGATTTCTCCTCTTTATATAAAAGAACCGTAGGCC
Organism: Ottelia alismoides; assembly: GCA_037367405.1. Taxonomy (NCBI): domain Eukaryota; kingdom Viridiplantae; phylum Streptophyta; class Magnoliopsida; order Alismatales; family Hydrocharitaceae; genus Ottelia; species Ottelia alismoides. The sequence continues at coordinate 244,611 of JAZKJV010005913.1, read as the reverse complement.
TCGTGAATAAGCAAATCATTATTTTGTCTCTACAAAAAATAAATTTAAAAATATTACGAGATTTTTACCCCAAGAACCCTAGAATCTTTGTAAATTACCTTGTAGACCTTGTAAACATCGTTATTTATCCCCTCAACCTTGTAAACTTGGTCCATTTAACACCACGAATCCTACCATTAATTTGACTCTTCTTGAGTCAGCTTGCTTGGATTAAGGGTGAGTTAATCAAATCGCACTAAAATCAAGGGTGGATTTTCTTCCATCTCTCTCCTTCCCACTCTCCTTCCTTCTCCTCTTCCCCGTCCTCCTCCTCTCAGGCACCTCGCCATCTGGGAATGGCAACTTCTTTACCTTGCACACAATGGCACCAGAGCCTGTGGCGTCACGATGCTTACAATGGCGCTCACTGACCTCTTCTGTGATGGGAATCACAATAGCTTTGACATCAATTTCCGTAACGGAAATAATCACCAAAATGGGACCCGAACATGGATACATACTCAGATTTGGACCTGAACTCGAAATCATGTCTAGCCGTATTTCTTCTTTGAGATCTCCTTCCTTCTCGAGGTTCACCTTCTCATTCTCCTGTTTTCATTTACAGTTCAATGTGTTTTCTTTTCTTTTTTGTCCCTATTATGTAATTTGCCCCAAAAGGTTTCTCCTCTTTATATTAGAGAACCCTAGGCCTCATGAATAAGCGAGTCATTATTTTCTTTATATAAAAATCAAATTAAAAGATATTAATATATTACATGAATTGGCATATGAAGGTAGAATTTTATTAATATATGATACATCAGTATCAGTATCAGTAATTATACGATTACTAACAAGATTTTTTTTTCAAATTAATGGTAAATCATGTGAAAGAATAAATAAATGACAACAATTATTATAGACAATGATGTGTTTATACTTTTAAAAAAATATCAATAAGACAGCACAATTTCATAAATATGGTATAATATTGAATTAGACTTAGGTTCAAGACTAAAAAATGACTACTTTCCTTTTCTTTGTGTCTAATTTGATATTAGTTAAAGTGTTTTTATATTTTCTAACCATTAATATATATTTGTTAATTAAATATGAAGTTAGAAGATGGACATAGTGTTTGAGGGGGCCTTGGTGGAGGTCCGCAGAAGCGATGCCCGGTAAAGAAGGGGTGCCCGACACCGAGGCAAAGTAGCACGAAAGAAGCATCAACAATTTTCTCCAATCCGTTCGAAAGAGGATGCTATCGATGTGGCTCCATGTCTCACTGGGCTCAGCACTGCCGCAAACCTGTACGCTGCTTTCGGTGCTATCGTTTCTCACAGGAGTGGTTCATGCCCCCAGTTGCAGAGGAGTTCTAACGACAGATGTGAGGGGGAACCATAAATGTTGGTGGGAGAAGGGGGCGGTACTGTAGCTTTTTTTCGGGGTTCATCTGACATGGGGCTGGTATCAGCGACGCAGTTCCGAGGGGATATCGTGCTGCTGTCCTTTGGGCGAGTATTGGCAAGGGGACTCCGAGAGGCGGAGGTAAAGGAGTTGCTGCGATGGACGAAGGAGGGATGGTTGCAACTGCGATGGCGCAGGTCGAGGGTTTCTCATGGCCTGGTGCAGCCGAAATTGCTGGAACGTGTTATCGTGAAAGGGGTCCCTTTCGTAGCACGAGGTTTTTCAAGCATTTGCGAATTGCTGGGAAGCATGGTAGAGGTTGTCGATGTCGAAACCTCGGGGTATCGCCGGGGTTAGCCACCAAACCCTTTCCTCAAGGTGAGGAACTTTTCCGCGGAGGGTCTGGGCTGGAAGAATGATCTATATTGAGCTATATTGAGCTCCACGAAAGAGGTTCTGTTTTGCTAGAAGGATGATCTATATTGAGCTCGCATTGGCGGAGAAGGCAACTCAAGGTCGGGAAAGGGAACTCCAACAGGAAGCAAATCCGCAGCGGAAGTCTTCTGAGGAGGTAGCAGAGGGTGCGGCCGGCAGGCGGTTCTCTGGGGAGAGAAATTCCTAAGTAGTACATTGGATTTACTTAAATGCTTATGTACTACGAATTTTTTTATCTGGGAGCTACAGAGGTGTCGCATGTTTAACATGCGACACCCTTAATGTTTGTTTTTTACCTGAGAACCACAGGCGTAACGCATCTTTGATAGTCGTTTTCTATAAGGACATGCGCTATATAAGGAACACCCCATTTCTAGGAAGTTTCACGTATAACGCATGTTGAACATGCAATATATAAGCAACTTCCTGTAGTATTCCAGGCACATTTCCAGGAAGTGCCTCGTATAACGCATGTTGAACATGCGCTATATGAGCAACATCCTGTAATATTCCAGGACCAATTTTAGGAATTTTTACTTATAACGCATGTTGAACATGCGCTATATGAGCATATGTAACATTCTAGGAACAATTCCAGGAAGTTTCACATATAATGCATGTTGAACATGTGTTATATGAGCATATTCCTGTAATATTCCAGGAAGTCTCAAGGAACTCGCATGTTTAACATGCGCTATTTAAGGTAAACCATGGATATCCAACATTTCAGGAACTTTCACCTAACCCTATTTTAACCTACATACACAATATTCCCATGGAATTCTGATCTCCGCATTCACATAATGACATACTGATTCACACAAATTCACATTCACAAATTATATAATGATGCACATACACATTCACATAAATTAAATAAATCAAATTGTCTATAATAATATACATTATCATAATTTTCTCACATGAACAACTATATTTTTAGTACAACATAGAAGTTTACAATTCAACGCCATCTTCTCCGTTGATATGTCCTTGTTGTATCGTGTGGATCAAAGGGTAACAAATGACTTGTCTCATCTATCGTACTTGTTTGCGAGGGTCCTGCACCATATTCGTCAAAGGTTGGCATTGGTGGCGGTGTCAGCGTGTAGTAAATGAGTTGCGTTTCTCTAGCATCCATGCCTTGCCTCATCAGTGCCTGCGGTGTTGGCATGTCGTCACGTGGTCACTCGATAGCCGGTGTGACGAACTGGCTCTCCAATTCCGTGGAAGCAAGATCTTCATCTGCCCCCGCGGCTTCCTCATCGTCTACAGGTACGGTTGGCGGTTCACGCACTCTTCCCCGACCTCCTCGTCTCTCTCTAGTCCTTCCTCGTCTAGCCTCCGTCTGAGCTTGGTCAGCATGCTCCTCGTATATCGTGAGTGCATCTGCAAATTGGAATGCCAACCATTGCTCCATTTATGCCTTTGCTTGTACTGCAATCTCCTGAAACTCCTCGTGTCCGGTATCGTATATGTGTCCCCACCTGGTGAGCTGCATCCAAAAGAAAAATACATATCGGTTATTTTTACAGATACATCTTGAAGCAAATTACAATAAAGTTGATCAGTGTACTTACGTTGTTTGTCAAAGTTGCTCCTAACCGACCAATGAATCTTCTCGTAATCACTTACCAATCTACGTAGGCTGGAGTCGCGAAGATCCTATTGGATTGGTCGAGAGCAACGACTCTATTTTCCCGATCATCCCACTCACTTGTCTGCACCCAATGTTTCGACCTCCAATGAACATATACCTTTCCCCTCAAGTCGATGGCGTGGAGGTCCTGGAAGGTAAAGTAAGGGCGTGGAATGTCTTGGCTGCCGCCAAATTGACGAAGAAATCGGTCCGAGAAATAATACTCCACAATGTGAAGTATATCAATGATACCCTTGCCCTCCAAATGCTTTCTTCCTCAAGACAGTTGGCTGGCTCCGCTTATTTTCGACATCGTTGCCGACTCTTTGGCAGTCTTGCTCGCTCAGTCGGTTGAGGCGGGGATTTGTACTGGCTTCTCACTTGATGACATCTCTATCCCCGTTTTACATTACGCTGACGACACTTTACTTCTGCTTGGGGGCCCCTCGTCTCATTCGGCGAATGCGGCTATGTTATTGGGCATTTTCGGTGAGCTTTCTGGGCTCGTTGCTAACCGGGAAAAATCACAGGTGGTCCCGTTCGGTATGGAGCCTGTGGAGTATATGGTGCTTGGCAACATCACTGGTTGCACTTTGGGATCTCTTCCTATTAATTATCCGGGCCTTCCGCTGACGGATGGTAGGCTCACGAGGGCGGCCTGGGATCAGGTGATTCAGAAGATGGAACGTAAGTTGGCTGGTTGGAAGACATCTTGTCTGTCCAGGGGGGCAAATTGATTTTGCTCAAGCACGTCTTATCAGCTATTCCCATTTTTTTCTTTAGCACCCGCACCCTTCCGGCTGGAGTTCGGAAAAAAATGGAGCCGTTAATGAAGTCTTTCTTCTGGTCGGACGGGATACAACAGAGGGCGGGTGTACCCTTGGTCGGTTGGAAGGAGATTACTCTGGGATCTCGAGTATATGAACTTGGCATTACTTGGCAAGTGGGTGGCTCATATTTGGGAGCCCTCGCAGGCTGGGGTTCATCGGCTCCTTCGCAAGATATATGACATCAAAGGTGATCTAGTGGCCAGACGCATTCAGAGGGAATCTCCTCTTTGGTCTGGTATTCGCATGGTGCTGCCAAAGATATCTCAATTCTTGGCTCCGGTCGTGCGGAATGGCCGACTTTTCTGCTTTTGGATGGATGATTGGTCCGGTGAGGGGCGGCTCTGTGAAAAAATTCCGAGGCTCTTCGCCCTATCCTCGGACCGCGATTGCTCCGTTTCTCATGTGGGGGGGACCGACACCTGGGCTCCACTATTCCTCAACCCCCTACCCCCCAGCGGGTGGAGGATTTCTTGCATCTCCTCTCTGAGCTCCCGCCTGTGTCGGACATCATTATCGACAGTGACCCGGTCAACTGTGACCACTTCATGTGGGTTGGTACTAAGTTCTCTACCAAAATCATTTACAACCATCTTCGGAATTCGGACGCAGCGTCGAATACGGAATTGGCCCAGGACTTACGTCTCATTTGGGCCGCTAAGATCCCCCTTAGGGTAAAATTTTTTTTGTGGTGCCTCCGGAGGAACATGATCTGCGACAAGATGAGAAGGGCCCATCTCTTTGGCTCTCAGGATACTACTTGCGATAGATGTCAAGCTCACAATGAGGATGCCGAGCACATCTTCTTAACCCGCCGTTCTTCGATGGAGGTTTGGCAGGCCTTGAACCTACCTTGGGTGAGGCACGAGAGTTCAACTTCCTTCTGGCAGTCCATCAGGCGGCTCGGCTCCGGTTCCTTTGATGACATATCTATAGCTTTTGCGGCGGTTTGGGCGATTTGGCAAGGAAGAAATGATTGTGTTTTTAATAATGCTAGATTTTACTCCGAGAATGTGGTGATTCACTGTAACGCCCTATATACATCCTGGGCCTCGTGCTAGACTTTAATGCTCTTTATTAATATATAGCGGGAACTCCCTCCTTGGGAGTTCACCCATCTTTCTTCTAAAAAAAAGGATGTCATCGTTATACGACGTGCACAACACCTGCACGGGAAATTGATATGTAATTTAGTGGTTGCTTTTTTCAGAAATTGAAGTAATGTGTAGATGCATATTTACCTGCTCCGGTGATTGCATGTCGAAAGCGTCGCGGTATGGTCTCACGACGTGTGTTGGCTGTCGACGATGCGCGAACATCACTTCCCAACGAACTTCTAATGGGCGCCCGTGCCACCGTCTTGTTTCCCTAATTACAGAAGCATTGTGGGAGAAATATTCCCATGCCCACAGCTGAAGCAATACGACCGAACCTGTAATCTCCTCGATCACCATATCCGCCACTCAACAGAGATGCCTATATAGATATGCAAGTACGATGTATCCCCGGCTCAGCATCCCAGAGTATCTAGATCATGTAGATGTGGTAGCGCAATAAGGGAAACCATTGACCCGACTTGTCCATGAATGATACACCACCAAGTAACTGTAATATGTATGCACGAGCATGCCTCTGTAAGACCACCTCTCAGCGTCTTGTGGCAATTGTACGTAGTGTGTGAATAACCAACTCGCTAATACCCTGCTGCCAACGATCTCAGAAGGAAGAGGTCTGACACCCAGAAGCTGCTCGCATGTATCGATTCACGTAGCTCCAGGTGTGGTCTCTCCTGTAACCACGGATCCATCAATTCTTAACCCCAATATGAATGCGACATCCTGCAACATGATAGAAATCTCCCCACTAGCCATGTGAAAAGTATGTGTTTCGGGTTTCCAGCGCTCAACCAAAGCTGTCACTAAATGCCAATCAAGTGTGATAAATTCCAGTTCCGATATACACCCAAAGCCTGCTTGAGCTACATAAGACCGCCGGCGATGATCCAAAGGAATGCGGCGTATACGTGTCTCCTGACGTCGATAACGCAACCACAAAGATGCCAACAAGTTAAATGTTATAATCATAATAAGGAAAGAAAAACGTTTTTAAATGTCTTACATCGCTTGCCCAGACACGACAAGAACGATCACTCCTATTGAGTCAAAACAGATGGGTCAAGTGGTCATGGGTCCATCTGCACATAAAAATTGAACGCTAGAATATATATTGTTATCAAGAAACAAAAAGAATATTAAGTACGTTGTCAATTAAGAGAAAAAAAGCAAACTTACTCAAAGCAAGACATCTACGTTTGTTGTGACCTTCGCCTTTACAAATACCACATTTATTTTTATTCCTTCCCGCTGGTTGTGAATTAGATGTGGATGCTTGAGAATCCCTTGTCCTTTTATTTGGATGAGCATGTTTTGTGTGACCTAGTATAATACAAAAAGAACAATTATTCTTTCGAATCACATCTCTAACATCCATTTCATTATGAATCTTTGTTGACAGTGGATAACCTTTGGCGCGTTTACGCTTTGGGTCAGGTCGTAATTCTGGATAGTCCAATGGGGCCCACGTTTCCTGATCACCGATGGAAAAAATCTTCCTCCGTAAACCTTCAATTGATGTTGCCACGTGTACCACTCTCCAACATAAGAATCTACTTCTGCTCGACGGTTAGAAATGACCGCAATAGCGTGATTGAGGATGATCCTGATTAACTGTAGGGGTTTATACAAGTGTGCGGCCCAACAATCTTATAGATCACCCACAGACCATCAAATTTCCTAAAATAACCACGTAAATACCAAACACATCCTTTCGATCTGTGTGTGTGCAAAAAACCGACCTGATCATGCTAGTGGATTCTTTAACAATGACGTCGTAGTATGCTAGGATGTGATTCTTCTTTACAACATAAATCAAATCTTCTCTACATTTGAAGATTCTGCTCTTGCGTATTTCATCAACGACGCCATCAAGTCCAGACTTCTTTCAAATGTCATCCTCATAGGTTGAAGGAGTATCAGATCCTCTCACCCTAAAATAAGGCAAATAGGGTACAATCTGTTGCGTTCTTTGTTCATCGACTTGGATCTCCTCGTTTACCACATTATCTTCTATATCTTCATCACTATCTTCTTCCAGATCATTATCGGTTCTCCAAGGGATGAAGTCATCCAAAGCATGATTAACCTCTCTCAGCATAGCGTCACTCATGCACCATTCCTGATCTGTACATGGATGCGTTATAGGCACATCAGTGCTAGTGATAATGGAGGGTTGCGTGCTAGGGACAACGGAGGATTGTGTGCTAGGGATAACATAGGGTCCTGTGTTAGTGACAACATTTAGGACTTTGCTTACCGATGCAGTTTCAACAATAATGTCAGTAGGCATCGATTTCCCAATGGTCCGAGCATACACAAAAACTACTTGCACATCATGATCATCGCTGATAGATGAAAACGATGGCTCTTCGCCTACGCCCCGAGGGATGCGATGTAGTAATTGGATTTTCTGATTATTGACATCAAGGTTGAACTTACGATAAACTAAGTTTAACATCTCATTGAATGTCATATTAGGCATTAATCCAAACCCACGTACATTGGTCGTCGAAGAGCCAATAAGCGTACCCCTCAAATGAAACATACAATATACCGATTCCATTCCGACCTAATACGTGACGCAACGTATAAGTCAAAATTATACAATCATGAAATGAAGTTAAATACGCATATTATATATATCTAAGAATCATTTTTTTACCAAAGCTCTCTGGATGCAACGGAGGGTGCGCCCTAGTGAGAGGCGGCGACGTCTAGGGTGGCAATGCAGGAGAAAGGCACGAAAAGGGACCTCTTGGCAGGGCTTAGGGTGCTCAAAAGGAAGCTTTGGCGGAGAGGAGGAGGCCACAGTTGCGAGGGCAGAAACGCGGAATCGGGCAACGACCAAATGCTCGAGGCGTGGGGAGGGTTTTTTGAGAACGCGGGGTTTATCGGGGGCGAAAATCGCATATTCGACGTGCGCTATAAATATCGCATATCAAAGATGCGATAAGCCCGTGGTTCCCAGGTAAAAAATATTAAGGGTGTCGCATGTTAAACATGCGACACCACTGTAGCTCCCGGATAAATTTTTTTGTAGGGATTTAAGTAAATCCAAGGTACTACTTAGGAATTTCCCTCATCCTCCGGGTAAGCACGACGACGATCAGAAGGTCTAACGACGCATTCATCGGGGATAACTCCTCGACTCCTGCAAGGAATCCATTTTGGGGCCTTTAATGGGGATTGGCGCATTTATAACCTATTTTCATGGGCTGTTCACTTTCCATCCTTTCCTGCGATAACCGCAAGAGTGGGTTCGTCAGTGACTGTCGTGGCGCAGAAGGCGATTGTTTTTTTGGGCCCACGGGGCACACACGGTTATGCGGGCCCTCCCCGGCTCGGACTCCTGACCCGGTAGGCTGACCCGATATGGAAAGAAACTTGAAGAGCTGGAGTAGGATCCGTTCGCTATTGGTAGTATCAGGAGGGCTCTATTGAACCACAACCAGGAGCCCGCAACGCAGCTCCAAGGATCCGTTTGGAAAACCATAAATGAAGGGCGGCTTCATGAAACTCCTGAGGGCGGGTCGCCGAAGGGGCCTAATGTGCTTGAGGGGCCTTAGGGTGTTAGTGGGGAGGGGAAACAAGGGGGAAAGAAAGCAAGAGGGGGAGGTGGAACTCTCAGGCATGGGCCAGGAGCCCCCCGAAGTGGGCGAGCCTCAGGTGGAGATCGAAGAGGAGGCTTGCCAGGAAGAAGAGGTGCAGGGTGGGGAGATACAACTCCCGGGATTGGAAGAAGGTGTATGCAGGTTTGGGACTTGTTATGCGACAAAGGCTAGCCGCAAGGGGGTGAGGGTGAGGAAACGATGGAGTGCGACAATGCTTGCGTCGGCGGAACGGGAGGAGGACATACAAGAGGTGTCAACCGTTTAGCAGGTCTTCTCTAATCGCTTTCGAGTCTTGGATAGGGTGATAGCTGAACGCCTGGGACTAATACAACCTAAGAAGTCAACACATGCTCTATGTCAATGAAGATCCTTTCTTGGAACGTCAGTGGATTAGGTCGGGCCGAAAAGCGATTGGGAGTAAGAAAATTTATTGCGGAGGCTAGGTCAGATGTATTCCTCCTTCAAGAGACAAAACTTTCTCATGACATGGATGATGCAATAAGGGTGCTGGATGAAGGCAGTTGCTTTGCAATAGTAGAGCTGGAGGCGCAGGGTGCTTCGGGTGGGCTGATGTCCGGATGGAATAATGATGTTTTTGATCTTGAGGAAGAGTTAAAGTCATTATTTTGCTTATCGATTTTGCTGAGGCGGTGAAAGGATGGTCTCAACTTTCTCTTACGAATGTCTATGGTCCGATTGGCTGTGAAAGGGGTACTCTAGCAGCAGAACTTGAACAGTTGGGCAATGCGAACACGGCGAGGATATAGATCATTAGGGGGGATCTCAACGTTACACTGCTTCCCGGTGATCGGTCGTGGGGGAGTAGTGGAGGGGACCCTGGTTCGGAGGAGTTCTAGAGGGTAGTGCATAGCCTGGGACTGTCAATTGTCAATGCTGCTGGCTGCGCATACACATGGCGCAACGTGACATCGCGTTCCAGTCTGGACATATTCCTTCTTTCACTAGGAGCGGAGATGTTTCCCCTTTCGAGGGAGTGGGCGCTTCCGAGGTTGCATTCGGACCACACGCTGATTCTGTGGTTGGTGAGGAGGGGAGGAGATAAATTTTCTTCTATTTTGAGCGAAGCTGGCTATTAGAAGAAGGCTTCAAAGAGGCAATAGAGGCAGAGTGGAGAGGCTACAAGTCGGAGGGTACGCTAGTCTAGAGATTGACGACAAAGCTCCTGTCCTTGAAGGCGTTCCTTATGGCTTTCGAGAGAGAGATGAAGGCAAGGCAGAGGGCTAGGAGGATGGAGGTTCAAGCGAGGTTACCAGGCTGGATGGTTTAGATGATGAGAGAGGGCTAGATCAGGAGGAGTTTACGGAGAGGCAGGGTATGCTGGAGGAGATACTGCTGGAGGACAGAAAAGATGAGGTGGAGTGACGACAAAGATCTAGACAGAAGTGGTTAAAAGAAGGGGACACCAACATGAGATTTTTCCATTCCATAGCCTCAGGTCATCGGAGAAGGAACTACATACACGAGATAGAGGTCGGAGGGATTCGTGTGGCGGGTGAGGTGACGATTGGGAGTGCATTATGGGGGCCCTTCGTACATGCGACGTGGAGGAAAAGAGGGGTTGGCTGGGGAGAAGATCGGAAACGGCCGCGTAGACAGAGAGTTTACTGGTAGCTTTTTCAGTAGAGGAGGCGAGGAGAGCGGTTTGGGACTTGAATGCGGACGGTGCCCCTGGCCTGGACGGTTTCCCGGGTTTTTTCTACCGCGAGTTCTAAGATCTTTTGAAGGAGGAGATTTGGGAAGTGCTGAATGAATTCAGGAAGGCAACGATGGATTCAAGAAGATCATCATGGCATTGCTATTCCTATTACCAAAGAGAGATACTCCGGTGAGGGTGTAGGATTTTAGGCCTTTCGCGCTCTCCGACACAATCTGTCTCATAGTCGGTAAGATACTGGCGAACATGCTGTTCGTCCTTGTAGCAAATGCTTTGGGTGTTCTTTTCAAGCATGCGATAGAGGTCGAGTGGTGTGAGGGGTTCAATAAGGCGGACAACTCGGTCCCTCTTTTACAGTATACCGATGATACGATTCTTTTCTTGGGGGGAACAAAGGCTCAGAATGCAAAATGCGGTCCAACTGGTCGAGATATTTGGTAGTCTCTCAGGACTTGAGATCAACAAATGCAAGTCGATGGTTATTACTTTCGGGATAAATGAGGCAGAATGTTATGTCGTTGCAGGGCTGACCGACTGCCCACTGGGGGTCCTTCCTATTACATACTTGGGGTTGCTGTTGGTGGCTGAGAAACCAAAGAAGGCGGATTGGGATGGACTGGTTTAAAAGATATAACAGAGATTGGCAGGGTGGAAGGCGGTTACCCTGTCTAGAGGAGGAAAGTTGGTTCTGTTAAAGCACGTGCTCTCGGTTATACCGATCTTCTTCTACTTCACTAGACTGATGCCGGTGGGGGTTAGAAGGAAGATAGAGACTATGATGAGTAGATTCTTCCAGTCAAATGGGAAATAGTAGGGGCCCGGGGACCACCTGGTCAAGTGGAACGAGATTAAGAAGGAGCACGATGGTGTTCTTGGTGTTCGTGATGTGGATTGTATGAACAAGGTGCTCATTGCCAAATGGATGACCCACATATAGGGTCCCTCTACTTCGCTCGCTGATAGGCTTGTAATGACAATATATGGGGTTAAAGGTGAACTTGTGGCTAGAAGATGTCGATTTGAGTCACCGCTTTAGGCTGGGATTCGTCAGGTCTCGCCACTGTCAGTCCATAAGCTTCGGCCTAAGGTGGACGATGGCCACATGTTCAGATTCTGGCACGATGATTGGACTGATGAGGGCACGTTGGAGGGCAGATTCCTGCTCCTATTTTCTTTGGTTGCATCGAAGGAGGGTACACTATCGTAGATGGCCAATGCTGGAACGTGGTCACCGCAATTTCTATCGGACCTATCTGACCAATGCATGGAAGACTACCTCAGGCTGCAAGCTGAACTCCCTACACTGAGGGACTTCTCGTTGGACATCGATCTCTTCTGTTGGGTGGGCTCAAGATTCTTTGTGAAGATAGCTTACAAGGAGCTGATAAGAAGGGCAGAGGAACGTGATACGGATCTATATCAGAACATGAAAATCATTTGGGCATCGAAGATACCATGCAAGGTAAAAATATTCCTTTGGTACATGAGAAGGGGACGCTTATGTGATGAAGCAAGGAGGGGGAGGTTGTTAGGACTGGATGACAAACTGTGCGACATCTGCATTCCTTTTACATTTGTATCTGCTTTTTTTTACTATATTCATTTCTGTCAATATATCTACCTACATTTGTATTCAAATTTAAATATGACAATAAATGTATCTATATTCGTATCTGATTGTTTTTATCCCTATAAATGTGATTGTAGAAAAATTTCAATTTTATCCTTTCAACTTTATTATAGGGATATTTACACACATAATCCTGACTAATTTCATAATTACATTCATAACCTCACGTAATCGTGAATTACACCCAAGACACTCAATAATGCTTAACTCTTACATAGCACACCCCCATGTTAACTTCGGTTAAACTTCCCATTAACTATGATGGAAACCGTCAAATATTTATATTTTTACCCTTTAAGTTCCCATTATTTACATTTTCATCCCCCCACCTCATCCTCTAACACCCATCTCCTCCCCTTCCCCCTGCCTACCATCTCCTCCTCCCCTTCCTCCCTCCCTCAACCACCACATCCTCATCCCCTTCCTCCCCCCACCGACTACGTCCTCCTCCCACCTCCTCCTCTTCCTCCTTCAACACCCACCTCCTCCTCCCCTTCCTCCCCCTACCAACCACCTCCTCCCCATTTTCTTCTTCAACACAGGTATACGACAGAGGGGCTCCGCTTCGAGGGCTTCGATGCGCTGTTGTTCTGGAGCTCACAACTAATGGAGATTCAAGGGAGTCCAAGGTCGACATCAAGCTTGGAGGCTTGCATGGGGGGAGGGGATGGTGGGGGGGGGAGTGGGGATGGAGGAGGAAAAAGGGGAGGGGGAGGTGGTCAACAGGGGTGGGGCGAGATGGAGGGAAAAGGGGAGGGGGAGGTGGTCGGCGGGGGTGGGTCGAGATAGGGGAGGAAGAAGGGGAGGGGACGACTTGGAGAAGGAAGAAGGGGACGGTGAGGCAGTCGGCGGTAATGATGCGAGCTGGAAGAGGAAGAAGGGGATGGGTCGAGATGGGGAGGAAGAAGGGGAGGGGAGCGAGCTGAATGAGGAAGAATGGGAGGTGGTCGGCGGGGATGATGCGAACTGGAGGAGGAAGAACGGGTGGGGGAAAGATGGAGGAGGAAGAAGGGAAGGGGGAGGCGGTCGGCAGGGTTGGCACAAGTTGGAGGAGGAAGAAGGGGAGAGGGAAACAACCAGTAGAGGGAGGGCAACAACCTGGAGGAGGAGGGCGAAGGGTGGAGGCAGAAGGGCGAGAGAGAGGGGGAGGGCGTCGGGTGTTGGAGAAGGAAGGGGGGGAGTTTTTTGTTTTTTTATTTTTTTTGAACATTTTTATAGCCATCGGATAGACCATGGATTAGATTAACCCAAGGATGTAGTTGGGTTAATGGGAAAACTAATGAAGGGTTATGGGTGTGAGATAGGGTGACTATACGGAGTTTCTTGTATAATTCACGATTATGCGGGGTTATGATTGTAATTACAAATTAAATTACTCTGGGTTATATATGTAAATATCCCTTTATTAAAATATCCCTTTATTATATTGATTATAATAAGATATACATATTAATTTATTAATTAAAAGCAATTATGTTATACAAATACAATTTTGTGGCACTTTAGAAATTAAAAATTCAAGAGGGGCATGTGCCCCTCCATGCCCCTTGAATCGGTCGATGCTCTTGGGCATGTATCCATAAGTTTTTAGATTTGTTTTAGCATTATGGATTCAAAAGATCAACCATAAGCCACTTACTCTTCGTATACATGAAAAAATGAGGTATTGTTGTTATTTTAGTACATGTTGATGACATCATCTTTACCAGATATGATTTGCATCATATCTGCAGGGGATTAGTTAGGCGAAAACATTCCTTGGACAATATTTGTCACCAAGGACCTTAGAGAACCACAATACTTTCTTGTCCTTGAATTTACCAGGTATTAAAGAGGACTAGTGATGAGTTAGAGAAAATATATTACTGATCTACTTCTCGAGACTAGGATATCGGACTGTAGACTTGTTACTACTCCTATGGATCCCATCATGGAACTCGATATGATGAGGTAGACAAGAGTAGATACATGGAGCTCGTGGGGAAGCTTTTATATGTGACCATCGCTATATCAGAGAGTTTACTTGTTGGAAACAGAGTCAGTCAGTTTTTGGAACAACCACGATAGGCCTATAAGGATGTTGTTATCTTGATCATAATATACATGAAGTCTTCACAGGGTACAATGTTGTTCTTCAGCTTAGGGACATCTTTTAAGTTCCCTGCCTTTATGGATGCTCATTTTGTTTGATGTCCTGAAGATAGGAAGTCAACCTCATGGTTTGCAATGTTTATTGGAAGCTCTCTCGTCTCATGGAAAAAAACAAGAAGCAAATTGTTGTTGCTATATCAAGTGCCGAATCTGAATATAGGGTTATGACGCAGGGTTAGAGAAGAGATGATGTGGGCCAAGTCTATCCTAACTGACCTAGTAGTCAAAGCTCCTCTCTTTATGCAGCTGCCATGTGGCAATTAGGCAACTTTATTTATTGCCAACTATCCAACCTCTTCTTCCAGCCTCGGAGGGGGGTGCGCCAGGGGATGCCCTCTTGCTCCTATATTGTTTGTCCTCGCTACAATCGTCCTGGCTATCATTGCGCTTCGTGTGGTTATTGCGGGCTTTCAAATGGATACTCGAGGGACGGGTCGATGGTTCCGCTCTTACAGTATGTCGATGATACTCTCTTGTTCATTGGGAGGGGGGGGGGGTTGCGGAGGCAAATGGCATGGCCGTGGCTCTGAAAATCTACAGTGAATTATCCGGGTTGTTCAAGAATACTGATAAGTCGAAGGTCGTCCCTATCGGTCTTTCTGTGGATGAGGCCGTTGCTTGTGCACATGCGTTAGGATCGGGATGCAGCTCTTTGCCGATGGACTATCTGGGGATGCTCTTGGCTATGGGCAGAACGAGGACGAGAGATTGGCTCAGAGTCGTGGAGAAGGTTGAGGCGAGGTTGGAGGAATGGAATTCGGCTATTTTATCGAGGGGGGGGGGCGATTGGTCCTCCTCAAGGCGGTCCTATCCTCCATCCCGATTTATTTCCGTTGAACCACCGTATTCCAAAGGGAATTCGTGACCGGCTGGAGAAGCGGATGCGTGGTTTCTTATGGGGCAATCATAGGGAGAAATCGAGGGGCATTCACCTTGTTGGGTGGGAGGATATTACGCTCAATAAGAATCAGGGAGGGCTGGGGGTGAAGTGTCTGGAGCCAATGAACGAGGCCTTGCTTCTTAAGTGGGCAAGCTGAATTTGGGGGCCTACGGAGGATCTTTGTTGTACTGTGCTGCGCAAGATCTACGGTGTTGGGGGGGCACTGCCGAAGCCGGGTACTCGCATGGACTCTACCACTCCGTTCTGGAGGGGGGTGGTGGAGGTTTTCTCCAAAGAATCTTGCTTTGTTTAGGTCGATCCTTGGCGGGGGCGAATCCTATGCTTTTTGGTCGGATGATTGGACGGGGGGGGGGGGCTTTGTTCGCGTTTTCCGCGATTGTATGCTCTCGCTGAGGACAAGTGTGTGAGGGTGGCAGCTTGCTGGTCGGATGGAAATTGGTACCCGGCCTTCTCGTCGAATTTCTCTGACCAGAGATTGGAGGACTTCTTGGCGTTGCTAGATGCTATCAGGGTGGTGGGGCGCCCAACGGAGGGGAGAGACCACTAGGGTTGGCGTGCGGGTCCTTTCACTGTTAAGAAGGCTTTTGGGGCAATCTGCAGGCCACCGCCATCCCGCTCGGAGATTATGATTCGCGATTGTGCGTTTCTTTGGGCTCTCAAACTGCCGGAGCGAATTGGTTTCTTCTTATGGCTGTTTTGGAGACAAAGGACGAGGGACCGGTGTGCTAGGCTTCTGGGGTCCACCTCGGATAGGTGCCTTCTTTGCGAGGAGGCGTTTGAGTCCGTCGAACATCTATTCTTCAGATGCCCCAAGGTGATTCAGGTATGGCAGGGGATAGGCTGTCCTGGTGTTGCGTTGAAGATCTCGAGGCATTTTGCAACTCGTTGGTGGCGAATAGGAGCAGATCTAGGAGGGAGATGATTTATCCTCTGGCCGTTCTGTGGGCTGTTTGGCTTGGAAGGAATGCTTTACTGTTCTCGGGGCAGTGCTTTTATAAGGAAAACGTAGGGATTCATGCCACGAGATTAGTGGAGGAGTGAGTTTTGTAATTTGTCTCGCCTTTTGTCATCGCTTTTGTTTTTTCCTCTAACTCTTCTGTTTTCCTTTATTAAATAAAAGATGGGGCGAACATCGGAGAGTGTCTCCCCCTATTTCAGGCTTTCAAAAAAAAACTATCCAACATTCCATGAGAGAACCAAACACATTTAGCTCGATTGCCACTATACCAAGGATATGATACAAAAGGACTTCATGTCTATATCTCATGTCAGTTTAGCAGAACAAATTGTAGGTAATCTCAACTAATGCGCTCTCTAAGGGGTTGTTCTAGAAATGTTCATCTAAGATTGAGCTTGATAGACATCTATACTACAACTTGAGGGAAGTGTTATAGGAAATATAAATTAATATATTTCTTTGTATATGTATTTCTCTTTTTTTATGCATTTCCTTTTACATGCATTGCACTTTAGGGTTTCTCCTCTATATAAAGGAACTATAAGGACTCGTAATAAACAAGTTATTCATTTCTTTATGCACTTACGGACTTATTTGGTATCAAGGGATATCCAGAAATTCTCCAAAGACGAAATATCAAGCCCCTCAATAGATGCCTCCAGATCCTCCTAGTCGAATCACGTAAAAAAACATGCACTCACTATCCTCAGGTTTTTTCACACAATGGGCATGCCCACATCAATATCATGGGAAATTTTGATCCTGTGAGGCTTCATCATAAATCGACCATATCACTGTAGAGAAATAAACACGAGCATTTTTATGTCAGGCTCATGAATGGTCTTGAGTTAGATTTCTTTACTATATATACTCATTGGTCAAATTCCTGTCATTTTGCTGATTAGTTTTTATATGTGTTCACATATCCATTTCAGTTGGTCCTTAAGTAGGCATATGCTCTAATTTCGTTAATAGATCTTTCTCGTCAACTGTAGGTCTTTTGTTTTTCCCTTCTAAAAGAAATATATCACCAATTTTTTTGTGTAAGTAGTTTTTTAAGAAACAGAAGAAGGGATGAAACCATAACAACTTACATGCTGCTTGTAGTTATGTCATAGATATAACTGATGATCACTTCTACATTATTGGTATGGTAACTTGATACACATACTTCGACATCTTATCTTGTATTTAATTTATTGTCATACAATTCTCTTTAAGGACTTGGTCCAAAATCATGCTCTTTTAGTGACATCCATAAAGTCTGGCCAATTGAGATGGCAAGTTTATTGTGCCTTATTGATAGAAAGATAGGCACATTTTATACAGTATAAATGGATGCATAATGGTATCAAAATGGTGATTTTACATTTTCCGGGGAGTGTCATCCATATTAAACAGCTGAAAATATTTTTGTAGGTGGTGCCCGGATACTATCTTCGCAGGAATGCTGATGGATATGTTGAGCATAGCACATGCTTGAATAACACAGCCAGTGAACATTTCATGTTAGAACGCTTAATTCTTGATGACTTGCGATGCTGGGCCATTTATTATAAGGTTAGTTCAATCCATATATTTTTAGTAATAACAAGGACGTGGTACAGAAATTGCAGGATTTCTAATTATGGATTTCATGGACGTAATTTTCTCTCTAAATTCTGTCTACGTTTATGTTCACTCCATATTTTTAAATGCTCACTGGATGATTGACATAGCAAGTTGTTTAGAAAACAGGAGTTTGTGCATCACGAAGAAATCCCGTGTCTTTATATAGCGAGATATAATATGATACCACCGAGTTTATATAATCTATAAATTTGTATGGGCCGATAAAAAAGAAATGAACTCACATTGAGGCAGTGATGAACCTTTGTCACCTTTCAACCCTTGTATAGATAGACCCTAAGGCTAATTAGGGATGTGCATGCTTATTGAAGGGATGTATGTGTGTGTTGTGGAATGGCTTTGTGAAGAGAAAATTGGGAGAGTGCGTGTAAGAGACTGAGAGTGAATGATGTGTTGTTGTGGTACATAATGTGTTGTAATGTTGGTTACCCCATACATGAGTTTACGTGAGTATACTTGATGAGATTTTCCATAAACGGAAATAGATCCAGGTTCCTGGAGTAGGTCCTTTTAGTCAAGTGTTGTTTTGTCCTTTCTCCATAATAGGATTCGCTATGTTTGTCTGAAGTTAATTGTTACGGGGAGGTTCTGTTTGCATCTCGAGTTATTTTTGAGGTTCCTGGGAGGTTCTTCTCGCATATTGTAATTTTTTTATTTTCATGGGGAAGTTTTGCCCGTGCACATTGTGGGATTGCGAAGTTAATTGGTCATAGGTCAATCTTTTAGTTGGTGACATTAGGGAGGATCTCTGAATCAAGATGGTGGATGTCATTGGCAAAAACAAGTCCATCACAATCCATATGGTCCCAACCATAGTTATTAGAAGACATTCATTGAGTCCTATTTTGAAGGACGAGACCTTTAAGAGGTTGCCAATGACAATGGCGTGAAGTTTCCACTAATGAGTGTGCAAATGAATTGAAAAAAATGGCAAGTAAAAATTGTGAAAGAAATGCTCGTGCTCATGACGACAATCGAAGATGAGTCGATTAAGCACATTTGATAAGCCACCACTCCGAAAGAATCGTGGGACATACTCGCCATGTTATTGTTAAGATAGGAAGCGGAAGCGAAAACATGGAAAAAGATAAAGAACGCGGGATTTAACATGGAACCCTACTCCGTAAGGAGCGGGATGAAACCATGGGAGAAGCCCTCAAAGGGGCATATGCTTCATTGCTTTTTCTCAAGAGATACAGGAGGTCTGGGGCTCCTTATATAGCCTCTCCAGAGCCTCCAAGTCCCCACCATTGGACGATGTGGGACTAAACACTGGATGGGTAAATGGATCTTCTCCAGGATCCATTTACGATGCTACAACACATGACGCATACAACCAAGTACTCCAACACTCCCCCTCAAGCTGGAGCATGCAATGCTCAGCTTGGACAAATAGAAAGAAACTCAACTCAACGCTACATGACACTATGGACAATATCAAGCCAACGTGCACATTGCTGCAGTCGAGGACGTTGCTTCTCATGCCGTGTAGGTGAGGAGGACGAACGTGATGGAGTGTGAGTCTGCTGAATCTCCTCGTCGGAGAGCATGCACTCTGAACTGCGCCTGTCAAAATCGCTGCAACTGAAAATGAGTCTCCTCGTCGGAGTACTCTGGCCCGCCACAATAATGTGGACAACTGCTCCATCTCTGAAAAGGGCCTAAATGAAAAAGGCCGTGGCTGTGCAATCCTTGTCGAAGTCCACGGTCGCTGGAGAATTGATGCAAATTAGAATTTCGCACGGCGATGAAGAAATAAATTGATGGTGGAAGTTATTTGGTAGAAGAAATTGGAGGGGTGAGAGGAGAAGCTCGTCGGAAAAACGAGGGCATTGGATGAGAGAAACGTGAAGACCACATGGGAGAGAGAAAGAGATAGACGGAGATAGAGAATAAATCTCAATTTTAATTATCAACTGAACTGACCAAAACAATGGACCCTCATCCCTTTATATAGGAGGGATGAGATTACAAAAATAGAAACTAATTCAAATTGACAACTAATTATCCTAATTAACCGACTAACTATCTAATTTGAAATTCAAAATAGAGCTAATTGAGATCACATGTGATCTCGTTTATTCAATTAAAAATACGACGACGTAAATAAACGTAAATAAAATTAACATATAACATTAATTAAATAGGCAGCCCTATACTCTCGTTCCACGCTGCATCAACTCTCCTATGCTTTTTAAAATTCGTCTTCCGACGAATTGATGGATCTGCAGGCTTGGAGGTTGATAATTCTGAATCCGCGTTCTCAGTCATCCCCTGAAAGAATTGGTGTGGAGCGAATGGCGGAATCCATATGCGGGCGTTGGTGACGTGGCTTTCGTGGTGGAAGAGCATGTGCGGTGCATAGGAGGGCGTCCATCTGATTTCCTTCCCGTTGACGTGGTGCTCGAAGAATTGATGAGGTATGAACATCATGGCCTGTGAGAGTCCATCGCAAAATAGTAGCACAAGGAGAGTAGAAAAGGAGAGGTGTCCACTGAATGAAGCCATGAGACCTTTAAATAGTTGAAACCCATGGTCCTAGTCCTAATAGGATAAGGAGATCTGCCAGATTTCCACTTTTCAGCACCCCTTTTAATATAATTCTTTTCCAGGGGGTCGAAGTGCAATTTTCGTACCCCTTCATTCTTTCTTAACTTCTTGTCAACTTTGATGGTTGTATAAATAGGGAATTCAGGGGTTGTTTTTCTGCAATTTCTCCACATCAATCCCTTATCCCTTAATTTTAGGGATTTACTTGCCGAGAAACCCATTGCTAGGGTTCGGTGTGTCCACGATAAGAGGTGGCGGCACATATTCGAGGCGGAGGGCCATGGGAGGCGGGTCCGGACCGGCAGTGGCGCGTGCGCCTGGAACGGTGGAGCGACGGCGTCGGGATGCAGGGTGCTGGGCGTGGCGTGGGGAGGGCGAGCCCACGCGCGGAGGTGGGAACGGAGAGTGGGAAGGCGGCGTGATGGGGGCGCGCAGGGGCTGGCGGTCTGAAGGGAGGAATTGGATTGTTTATGGAATTACTTGATTATCAAGTCTAATGGATAGTCATTTCCTATCAACACAACTTTTGATTGCAACTCTCCAGATCTCAACTTCAACTGTCTCAGATACAACTTTAGACGACTTAGATGTAGATATGGATGATTTAGATGTAGAAACGACAAGGTCTGCTGGCGAAAGTAAAGACTCAAGCGGTGAGGTAGCCTAAAAAAGGGTTCTTCATCTCGCCCTCTATTTGGAAGTGCGTTCCACTAGAGGGATAGGTCTACTCCAAAACTACGCCACTGAGACGGGTGAGAGAGACTCTCCAGAAAAGTCGCTCAAGAAAAACGGCCCGACTAGTATGGGCGAACGAGCTCGTACGAAAAACTAAAAACCGATGATCCCCTGCATGGGTATCCTAAAATAAAGGGTCAGCAGAACTGGTCTAAAGTTGGGATCCTAATAGGCGTAAAAACACTGCGAGCTTGCGTAAAAACCGTGCAAAGGACTGGGATCCTAGACCCGCGCACTTGGCGTCCGCTGCCTTAATTGGGCTTCCTATCTTCCGCCCAGTTGAGGGTCACCGCACCCTCGCACGGTTAGGTGTTAAGGTCACCATGACCGGCACCATTAATTGTCATTGATTCTTATTAACCATTTAGGTCCATTGATTATATATTCATACCTCCACAACTTATGTGATTGACTTCACATATCTAATTGAACGATCTACTCCATCATTGTGATAATCATATTCATATAGTAGGTTACACTAAATATCATTGGCGAAGATTATTATTATTGTAAAAACACTTAGCTTTTACCCAAACATTCATCCTAACATTATGAAATCTATAATCAAGGACTGATCTCAATATGGGACAAAACCCGCAAATTTTGACTTTGTTAATACATGAATTTAGGAGCTAATGATCAGATCTTAAATTGGGGTTTAATTCCCACTAAAATTCTCGAATTTTGAGTTGTTAAATCAGAGATTTAAGCGCTAATGATTAGATCTGAAGCTAGGATTTAATTCCCACTAAAACTCTCGAATTTTGAGTTGTTAAATCAGAGATTTAAGAACTAATGATCATATTTGAAGCTAGGATTTAATTCCCACTAAAACTCTTGAATTTTGAGTTGTTTAAATCATGTTAACTTTCTAGTAAATTGATTGTTGAGGGACCTTGGGGATTATAGTTGGAAATCTTAGTTTGAAGGTGTGGCTGTTGTTTAGTGTTGGATTTATAATAGGTCCTGTAGCAGGAAAAATTAATAATTCTCATCTCTTTCCAACTAAAAATTTTTTGAACATATCATTTGTCTATTGAAAAATAATTATATGTGGGTGATCTATTTTATAAGAATATGGCATGCACATTGGATATGCAACAAAGTTAATAACCTGGAATGTCAGTACAATTCGACATTTATTGTAAATATACATTGTTTCTTTTTATCAATCACCAAATCAATGTATTGAAAGTAAACTTCAGTAACAGATTATTAGAGTGTGGGTCACCAATTAAGAAGCACCCACCTATTTAAAAGACCAAAGATCCTCCAAATAGGAAGGGAAAAAGTAGCTGTAAAGGTTTCCAACCAGAACCATAAACATTTTTCCATATCCAGAGTTTTTAAACTAGTAAAACAACATTTAATAGAGATGTCCATTGTGAATTAAGTTAACATGTAAACAATAACCAAAATGATCAATAGACAAGAAGCTGATCAAATAAAAAGGGTGTGATTTGATCCAACAATAAACCTCAAGGCATGTAAAAGACTTCTCATCAGTTCCATACATACAATCAACCAAAGATCGAATATTTCCCGCCAAAATCAAACCTTTCCCACCCACATCATATCATACAATAAAAAGGCATCGAATATGGGATCAAGTGTATAGAATTGACATGGATAACAGTAAAGGAGGGTTTGACTTTTACATGCATGGCAACAAGAGTTGGGATTAGAGATTGTACCTAATTGAATCAAATTTTGGAGAAGATGCAGTTGCTTGATTTTGATTAAGTGCTGGAATTCTGGAGCATAAAGCTACAACCCAGTAGCTTGGATTGCTACACCCATAACTGCAAGAGATCTGAAATCTGGGGACCCCTTTGATTGAAAGTTAGGTGGAAATTAGGGAGAGAAGAGGAATAGAGATTGAAAAGAAATGGGAGAGAGAGATCCGTCGGTTGGAAATAGAGAGGGAAGGGGGTTTTATAGGAAAGAGGAGGGGAGGGAAACTTCCCCATTTCCATTTTTTTCAACACCCTTTGACATCATTAGTGACATGAGCATGCTGATGTCAGCATGCTGATGTCATTATTGTATTTGTATTTATATATTTTATACTTTTATCTATATACAACATTATTTTTTTACTGAAATTGACAGATTCTGTTTTACAGAATCAGATTTTTAATTAATTTTTTATTTTTATTTTTATAACAAAAAACTCTATTTATTTATCATACTTTAGAGTCACTTGTATTTGCCCCTCGAGTGTTGGATTTTGACGTGCAATATCTCGATTTGATCGCCTCTTTACCGCGATCAAAATGAGTATAATAATGATATATTTCCGATCAGGTTTTTAACCCCCGAATTTTCGAGATACGGTTTTGGTTTGGGTTTAAATTTTGTGATTTAAAAATATCAAACAATATCCGATTGATGAACGGTCGATTCCGTTGGTCTTGTTTCATCGAATTGGATTTTTAGGTGATCTCGGTTCGCTTTGCGGTTTCCGAATTTGCGTTGCGGCTTTTTCGGACACGCATTACAATGCGACCGATTTTTGGTCGATTTCGTTCGAACAACTTTTGATTCATGACCGATTGATCATTTTAGGTTGTTTGGCATTGACCAACGGCTTTATTGGGCTAATCGGACGCTAATTGGGCCAGGTTCGGGTTTGTGCGGATTCTTATGTTACATTTATTCATCTCATCCACTCTCAACACCCCTAATCCCCCCTTCCTCTTCGACTTTGTGACCTCCCAAGAGATCAAATGGAAGGCTCTCTTGTCTTGCTTCCCATCAAACAGAAAAATCTCCTCATCAAGGACTCCATCCTCTTACGAAAGCCGACTAGAAGCAAACACACAGAGCAGAAAAAGGTGGGAATAGCTGATAGGACATGTTTGAGAAGCACCATCTTGCCTCTCGAAAGTGTCACCGCTTTCCATTCAACCAACTTCCCCTCTAATCTAATCGGCTTCCACTCGACAACCTTCCGTTTACTGGCCAATAAAGGCTGCTCCAAGTAAGTAATCGATAGGGTGCCAAGCGGGCATCTCTGCACCCGTGCAACCTACTTCTCCTCTTGCGGAGCAAAATCGAAAGGTACCACGACCGACCTCTCCATGTTAATCTGCATCCCCGAAATGTCTCCAAAGATGTCCATGATCTTGGAGGCACGCCTGAACTGCTCCATGGTTCCCTTAAGAAGATCATCGTATCATCCACATATAGCAGAATGGGAATCCCTATATCGTCATTATTATAACCAGACCACCAATTACCTGTGGATGCCAATCTCATCATAATTGCAAACACATCAACAACAATCACAAACATACATGGAGCGAGTGGACATCCCTGTCTAATCCGCGTTGTGGTTGAAAAAAGCCACCTGTCAATCTTTTATTGACTGGCATTGCATAGGATGCATTTGTTATGCATCTCTTCATCCAAGCTATCCAAACTTTTGGGAAGCGCCTCTTTTCTAACAACGACCAAAGAAAATGTCAATCCACACAGTCATATGCCTTAGAGAAGTCCATCTTTCAGAGCGGGCTCGTGGTCTTCGATCTCTTCCAATCCAACATCATCTTAGTGAGTTCCTTAACATCAATGCCACACCATCCCCAGCTAGCATGATTGCATCTTCTACTGAATGCAAGGAAATGAGAGTGTAGAGCCACACCAACCATATTATCCCCCTGAAACACCTCACCCCAAAGGAGATGGAGTGAATGAAGTCATTGCGTTTCTGTTTACTTTCCATGGAGTGAAAGAAACGCATATTGGCAGTGCCATTCTTAAGCCATTTCTATTAGGATCGTTGTCTACACTCAACATTCTTCCTATCCTCTGCGTGCATCTCATCTAGGTGCCTTGTTCTCTCCAAAATATCCTCCACTGCCAGCTCGTGCTCGCCCTCTAACTTGTCCAATCTACACACCCCTTCATGCGCACGAATTCGTCTATCTTGGCGATACAAACAAATACTCTTATATAAGCCCTCAAATGCTTCCGCAACTCAATCAAATTGATAACCATCCTTATCGAGGTCGAGCCACTCGGATGATCGTCCCTCCAGAAGTACAAAACCAAATCCTAAAAACCAACCTCCAAGAGCCAAGCACGTTCAAAGAAGAAAAAGGATCTAGGTTGAACATCTTCGTTGGAGCTTCAGGTAAGCTGTATGTGGTCGAAATGGGCTCTAGGCAACACCCACGCCCTTGCCAACAGGAAAAGATGCAACACCTCAGAAGACACCAGGAACCGATCCATGTGCGTTCTAGACATGGAGTCTCTCCATGTATATCTGCATCCAACCAAGCCTACAATCTCAAGCCCAAGTTCACCAATCAAACCAGATAACTCCAAGGAAAGGGGATTCCTAAGTAGTGCATTGGGATTACATAAATCCCTAGGTACTACAACATGTTTTTTTATTTGGTTACTACAGTGGTATCACATGTTGAATATGCGACACCGTTTAATTTTTTTTACCCAGGTACTACAGAAGAAACACATCTTGAATGTGCGACTCCAATAACGCACATCCGAAATGCGATATTAAAGGCAGCTTCAGTAAACAACTCAATCCTGGATATGCAATTCGAGGTACTTTCTCTTATCTTGCAGCTTGAAAATGCGATATAGAGAGAACTTCCTGGAAATGATGCAATTCCAGGGAGTTTCTCATGCGATATTAGAGAAACTCCCTGGAATTGCATAATTTCCAGGATGTTTGAGAATAAATGCATTCTTTCATAATATATCTTCATTTCCACATTGGAATTGGAATAAACTAAATGCACAAGTTCGTAATATATCAAATTATCCACATTGATATTGGTATAAACAAAATGTACACAATCATTCACATAACTGACTCCGAAACATTCAAAAACATAAAAAATTCATTAGCTTAGTATTTTAAAAAATATGTTTACATGAAGTACATCATATGATACTTACACCACCTATAGTAAAAAATTTCAATTTCTAATTCTATCGCCTTCTTCTTCGTTGATACGTCCTCGTTGTGTCTTACGGATCAAAGGGTAATAAGCGATTGCCCTCATCTATCATCGTTATTTGGGAGGGTATTGCACCGTCATCCTCAACTGTTGGCATTGGTGGCGATGTAAGCGTGCAATAAATGGGTTGAGTTTCACTAACGTCCATGCGCAGCCTCATCGGTGCATGCGGTGTTGGCACGTCTTCACGCGGTCACTCGACAACTGGTGTGACGAATTGGGTCTCCAATTTTGGAGATGGAACATCTACGTCTACCCCCACGTCTTCCTCCTCGTTTACTGGTACGGTGGGTAATTCATGTGCTCTGCCCCTGCCTATTCCTCTCCCATCTAGCCCTTCCTTGTCTAGCCTCTGCCTGAGCCTGGTCAGCATGCTCCTCATGTATCGTGAGCGTATATGCTAATTAGAATGCCAATCATCGCTCCATTTCAGCCTTTTCCTGGACTGCAATATCCCGACACTCCTGGTGTCTGGTATTGTATATGCGGTCCCACCTGGACATCTGCATCAAAAAAGAAGAATACACATAGTCGTTAATCTTATGGAAATGTCCTTGTAAAACTAACAAAATATTTAGTCAGTATTCTTACATTGCTTGCGAAAGTAACCCCTAAACGACCTAAAAATCTCCTCATAATGATTTTGTGTCAATCATATAGCCTGGAGTCGAAATGATCCCATTGGATTGGTCGAGGGGAACAACTCTATCCACTCGATCATCCCACTCATGTATGTGCACCCAATGTTTGGACCTCCAATCAATATGTACTTTTTCCCTCAAGTCGATGGCGTGGATGTTCGCGAACGCAAAACACGACACATGAATGTCTTGATGACCACCAAATTGACGAAGAATGTGGTTCGGAAAATAATATTCCACAACGTGGAAGTATATCAACGCTACCCTTACCCTCCAAATTGAGGATGATCCTGATTAACTATAGGGTTTATACAAGTGCGTGGGCCAACGATCTTAGAGATCACCCACAAACCATCGAATTTTCTGTAATGACCATGTACATACCGAACACATCCTTTTGATCAATAGGTGCAAAAAACAAACCAGATCAAACTAGTGGATTCTTTAACCATGAAGTCATAGTGTGCTAGGATGTGATGTTTCTTTACAACATACATCAAATCATCTTTACATTTGAATGTTCTGCCCTTGCGTATTTCATCAACAACGCCGTCAAGTCTAGGCTTCTTTCAAATGTCATCCTCATAGGTTGAACGGGTTTCAGATCCTCTCATTTAAAAAAATGGTAAACAAGGAATAATTGGTTGGGAAATTTGTTTCTTGGCTCGCATCTCCTCATTTACGATATTATCTTCAACATCTTAATCACTGTCCTCTTCCAGCTCATTATTGGTTCCCCAAGGATGAAGTCATCCAAGGCATGATTAACCGCTCTCAGCATGGCGTCATTCATGCACCATTCGTGATCTGTAGATGGCTGCGATATGGGCCCATCGGTGCTATAGACAACAGAGGGTCCGGAACAAGGCTATTGTCCACATCAACAACATTTGGGACTTCACCTACCGATAGAGTTTCAATAATAATGTCAATAGGCATCGATTGCATCGATTTCCCATTGGAGCCTACATAAAAACTCCTTGTACATCATCAACATCGACGATAGACGAAAATGTTGGCTCTTTGCCCGCGTCGCGAGGGATGTGATGTAATAGTTTGATTTTTTTATTGTTCATATCCAGGTTGAACTTACGATAGACTAGGTTCATCGAATGTCGTAGTTGGCATTAACCCAAAACCATGCACATTGGACGTCAAAGAATCAATAATCACACCCTTCAAATGAAACATATAATATATCGACTCCATTCCGACCTAATATGTGAGGCAAAATATTACTCAATGTAATACGACCATGCAATTAATAGAAATACATGTATTATAAATCGTAAACCTAGCAACAAAAAAAGTCAAGGATTTACCAAAACGTTGGAGATATAACAAAGGACACGGGAGGAGAGACGTTGATGTAGGAGGAGGCGGAGGAGGTGAACCGTGGAGGAGGCGACGACGCGAGAGGAGGAGGTAGTGGAGCCGGAGAAAGAGGTGACAGAGCTGGAGGAAGAGGTGGCGGAGCAGGAGGCCGAAGGGGGCGATGGACTTAGGGACTCCACACGCGCAAAGAAGAAGAGAAAGTGCGGGACGATGCTGGTGTTTATCGGAGGCTTTAGAAGATATCACATTTTGGATGTGCGCTATTGGAGTCGCACATTCAAGATGCGTTTCTTCTGTACTACCTGAGAAAAAAAAGTAAACGGTGTCGCATATTCAAGATGCAACACCACTGTAGTAACTGGATAAAAAACATGTTGTAGTACCTAGGGATTCATGTAATCTCGAGGTACTACTTAGGAATTTCCTTCCTCCAAGGAGCCAACATCAACCGTACCTCGTAACCTTGGCCTATCCTCCAGGAGGAGTATAATATTGAAGCTACCAACTATAACCCTGGGGACGAACGGAAACATTGTCCGCATCTGGAGTAGATCTTCACAAAGTTCAGAAGCATTTGTTCCATTCAGGGGCCCATACATATTAGTGACGAACATGCTGACCTCACCAGCTCTCTTCAACAAGACTGAAAAACAGTGGTCCCTCGACCACTCCTCCACCTCCAACATTAGCTTATCCTCATTCTAACCTATCAGAACTCTCTCAGATGCACCTTTATATGGAATAGATTGATAACCCCGCAAGTGTGAACCTCTTATATCCCTCTACGCTAGTTCAACATCTCTGGAAACATGTGTTTCTTGCAACGAAATCACATCCACCCTAGTGTCCCTCGTGAGTTTTTCGAACTGCAACCCTTTTCTCTGGCGTACCCATGCCTCACACATTCCACATGACAATATTCATTGGGGTATCACATCAAGCCCTACCGAAGGTACCATGCCCACACAGTCCAATACCTCATTTTCCAGCCCGACACTGAGAATATCACGTGGTTCAAATAGATACTCCTCCTGCAACTCCTCTGATGCCAAGTCTTTATCTTTTTCCTATCAACCAATTTCCGCTGCCATACCTCCTCCTAGGCAACACAGAAGGGATCCAGAACTCCTTGCCCGATATCCACACCCGTGGTTATATGTTCCACACGAGACTCCTTCTCTATATTCCCCATCTCCCACAGCGCAACCCCAACCAACCACATGTAGATCTCGAATCTTCTCCCACTCATTTTCTCCTTCAGGTTCTTCGTCACATAACTCTTCCCAAACCTCCCTACGACAACCGGTGCAACTAGTGCCACCTTATCCCCCACATAGGAATTTGGCGCATTAGGTTTACCGCCACCAACTCAGGGAACTCCGCCACATAACCAACATGAAAGGTCCATCCTTCCTCCATCGCTACCCATTGGACTTATGGAGCTTCAAATGTCATTGCTCCCAAGTCGATCGAGGTCTTCTAAGTAATCAACGCCTCAGGTCCTCGGGGCTTAAGAGTCTTATGTCCCAGATCGCTCGAGAATCTGATCGAGTTTGCCTGTTCTGAGACCACTGCCCATAGTGACTCACCCGATTCAATAATTGGGTCTGACTTTTTGACCTAAACAATGTGCCAAAACTGTGCCATTCAACTAGGTATCCGGGTCTTCCCTTTTGCTCTGTCTGCCCAGGGTGCTGGATCCGGACTTTGAGCCCCACACGACTACGCCCGATTGCAAAATCGGATCTCCTTTAGCCTCCGATGCGGGCTTACCCACTTCATCCACAACACAGATCTAACCATCCAACCCGACCGGCGACCTGATATGCCGTCGAGGGCTACTCAGCAAAGGGGGTGTGTATGAGCACCTCAGCATTCGAAAGATCCTTCTTGAATCATATGCCATCCCCGACACCTTGGGTCTCGTTCGTTCTTCTGAAAACATCCCCATCAGGAAGCGCCATCGTCAGCATCAATTGAACTTCGATGCGAATTGATGAAATCCCCACCTGTCCTCTCCTAACCTCCGATCACCGACGAGCCAACCCGCACCACATTGTTCATCTACATTGTGTGCCCTTACGAATGTCAGCATAGTCTACCATGATCGGCTTCGCACCCTGCGCCCCCGCCACCTCCAGGATGACACGAAGATCTCAAAAAACGAGCTTCAACGTAACACGAAAGCGAGAGCAAGACATTTATCACCGAGGCCAGTAAGTCAAGTGGCTGACCCTGGCTTAATCCATCAAAGATGATTTCATGAATTCGACCAACCCCCTCCAACACCTTTCAGACAACCTCAAGCCTTCTGAAAACCAATGGAACCCCTTTGATGCGAACGACCCTTATCTTCGAAGCTTCAGAGGCACCAATGGATCCTACTGTTAGCGCTATGGCTAAATTTTAGCAGCTTCTCCACCCTTTGCTCGATAAATTCTCTCGCATACACCGCATCTCCCTCCATTTTCATTACGTCGCTAGAGAAAGACCTCCTGATAGCCTTATCGATGTCTCCCATGGCCTCAGCAAGGCATCCTTCCTCACTTCTACAAATGTCTACGAGCACCAAGGACTTTGAACCCCCCATAGCTTTTACACCCATCTTAGGCTTTTAGACACGACCCTCCGAGCACGCGAAGCATTGGTGACCATTTTTGCCACAGAAAAAGCATTTAACGGCGTCTTGGAACCCATATGCAAGGTGACCACGAGAGCCACGTTGCAAGAAGATCCCTACGAACCTCTTTCTCACCTTAGCCGAACCTCCTCCTCTGTTGCTTCGGTTTTGGCTGTACGCGTGACTAGTGTCCTCCAACCACCGTCTAATCCACCTCGTCTTGGTGCATGGTTCGGAGACCCTCCGGTGCCTTTAATCACCTCTAAATTACCTATACTGTTGCCTTTTGTCAACCTAGAAACATACCATCATCTATAGTGCTAGCCATGGACACGATAAAAGCTGTGGACAAGCTAAAAGTTGATGATAAAGTGAAGAAGAAGAAAGAAGACTTTTGTAATAGGCATATGTAAAAAGTCTCAAATACATATGCATGTGTATCATGTAGGCATATTAAGTTCTAGCCATTATGATCGATTAACTTTCTTGATCTGATCGATCAATTGCTTCTGAATGATCAACCTAATTGTCTTGATCGACTATTACTGATCGATCAACCTACTTGACTTCTTCGATCACCCATGATCTACCAATTGCCTTTTATGATTGATCACAATTTGAATTCTGGCTCTTAACGGCTATGAGATGATCAATCATCTTGATCTGTATGATCGATCAACTTGAAATGATCGATCGCCTTCCTTGTATAATCGATTATATCATCAAATCTTGATGATTTCTTTCCAGATTTGTTTCTAATGACTATATTTTTTAGATCTCATCCCTACCACTATAAATAGGATCCTAGACCCATTGTTGAAAATACACATTCCAAGACAAAGCCCCTCTCTCTCACAACTCTATTCAAGGTTGTATCTGGCTCTCTACTTTAAGATCACATCCTGAGAGCCGTTCGTCTATATATTCGGTTTGCAATTCAATCATTTACTTCAACTTGCATTTTCTTAGCCTCATTATTTGTATTATATATTTATATTTGAGGCTTTATAGATTGTTGTAATCTTTCTGTCACTGTTGTACTATAAGACTTGATGTTGGATCCAAGGTGTACAAAAGACTTGGTGTTTGTTAGAGTATTTGGTAGTGCGCCATGTTGAGTTGTAGCAGGGTAAATGGATCCTGGAGAAGATCCATTTACCCCATCTAGTGTTTAGTCCCATACCGCCTGTGGGTGGGACTTGGAGGCTCTGGAGAGGCTATATAAAGAGCCCCAGACCTCCTGTACTCATTGAGAAAATCAATAGAGAAACACGCCCCTTAGAGGGCTTCTCCCGTGGTTTCATCCCGCTCCTCACGGAGTAGGGTTCCACGTAAAATCATGGTGTTCCCATGTTGATGTTTCTTGTTCTTTTGCTCTGTTTATCATTCGCTTCCGCATTCTTCATATTTTATAACATGGTATCAGAGCGGGTCGATTCTCGAGGAGTTTTTGTGTTCTTTATTTTTGTTCGAGATTCGATTTTAGTATTATTACTCTTGAAGATTTGGGATTCCCGATTCCAGTTCAAGTTCATGTTGTAGGGTTTCCTTTGAAACCCTAATCCCAAACGGCAACTGCAGATTATTCATCTTCGCGCAATATCCAGCAGCAAATCCTGGCCGCATCTGGCAGATGAATTCCAGGCGCGAAACCCCACATATGGATTCCTATTCTCAAAGATAGGCATTGCCCCATCGCCATCTCTCTCATATCCACGGATCTACAGGCCCCGTATGGCGCATACGGTCATCTCTTGCACACGGATCTACAAGCCCCTCCGCCAGGTGATGCTTCTCCAGCAAGCGGCGCAGCCCCTCGTGCCTTTCCCTCGCCATCTCTTGATCACCTGCGCAGGCAGAGCTCCCGCTCATGTCTCGCACAACGCACCGCCAGGCGCGCTGCCCCATAGCCGGCGATACTCAGCCCCGAGCCCAGCAGGAGGAGGCGATCGACCTCCTTCACGCGTCTCCATGGCTCCTCCTCCTTGCAGTCCAACAGCGTGCGAAGCGTCCCCAGGCGCTCCTCCCCGCTTTCGCGCCACCGCGATGGTGGCCTCCAGGTCGTGGCGCAGGCAGCGCCCGAACACCTCAAGCGGGCTCCTCCAGATCTTCGCGGGGCTCCGAGACCCCTTCCTGCAGGGCGGCGGCGGGTCGAAGGGTTTTCCCCCGTGGGAACCCTAAGGCGGGGCCTGTCCCCCTCTATAAAAAAAAATCGAGGTTTGTTTGAGAGATCCCACGTTTAAAAAAAAATTTGTCTCAATAGTGGGCTGGAAAATAAGGGCCCAGGGGAGCTTCGACTTCAGCAAGTGCCCAAGTGGGCCAGTCTTATTAAAAAAAACAAGAAGAGAGAGGTAGATTGTTAAAAAAAAAGATGGGGGGGGACTCCTGTGAGTTTGGGCCATATGTGGGCCGAAGATTTTTTTTTAAAAAAAGGAGGGGGCAATGATTTTAAAAAAAAGGAAGAGGGGAGATGTATGTATTGGGCCTAATTGGGCCACATTTAGTTTGTTAAAAAAACGTAAAAAAAAGTGAGTTGGGCCCAAGTGGGCCAGAAAAAAAAGGAGAGAATGATTTTTTTTAAAAAGGCGCGTACATTTGAAAGAAAAAGCCGTACGCAAATTGCAAAAAATATCAAAAGCCGAAAAAAAAGAGAGAGTCAACGGCTTAAAAAAATGTTTCAAAAAAAATGATGAGACGGCTTAAAAAAATTGATGGAAAAGCCGCAAGAAAGTTTTGGAATATTCATGTTCTCGTTGTTTACCCCCTATCTTGTCTTCTCCCAACTTTGTCGATGTTCATGTTCTGACAAGTATGGGAGAAAGGGGGAGTATATGTAGAGTCACATGTCTTGTATTCCAGATCCAGATTTCAGATGCCAGTCTCCATACCAGCCAGATGATCAGACTCTACAGTTCGGTTTCAGACTCGATGATTGTCTTCCGAGTCCAGTTTCAGACACGCACAAGTGTGCGGTCATTGTCGGATGAGCATATGTTGCCATCATTTGTTCGAGGTCCCCATCATTCTTGTTGTCAGGCCAGAGTTTTCATGTGAGCCATAGGGACTTCAGAGTAGAGGACCATTCCCTATGCCATATGTTGGCAAGGGTTTTCATGTGGTATCATAGGTACACCAGAGCAGTGCACCATTCTCTGAGCCAGATGGGCGAGACCCAGTTCTCCGACGAGGAGACTTCAGGCGCAGTTTCAGACTCGATGGTCAGATTTCGAGTCTTCAGTTGACTCACACTCCAGCCTGTTCGTCCTCCTCACCTGCACGGCATGAGAAGCAACGTCCTCGACTGCAGCAATGTTCGCGTTGGGTTGATATTGTCCGTAGTGTCCTGTAGCGTGAGTTGAGTTTCTTTCTGTTTGTCCAAGCTGAGCATTGCATGCTCCAGCTTGAGGGGGAGTGTTAGAGTATTTGGTAGTGCGCCATGTTGAGTTGTAGCAGGGTAAATGGATCCTGGAGAAGATCCATTTACCCCATCTAGTGTTTAGTCCCATACCGCCTGTGGGTGGGACTTGGAGGCTCTGGAGAGGCTATATAAAGAGCCCCAGACCTCCTGTACTCATTGAGAAAATCAATAGAGAAACACGCCCCTTAGAGGGCTTCTCCCGTGGTTTCATCCCGCTCCTCACGGAGTAGGGTTCCACGTAAAATCATGGTGTTCCCATGTTGATGTTTCTTGTTCTTTTGCTCTGTTTATCATTTGCTTCCGCATTCTTCATATTTTATAACAGTGTTTGATCCAAGTTGTGGGAAAGACTTTGGTATGTTATCCAAAGCATATGTAAATGGTTGGGATATTCATGGGGAAATAACTCAAGATAGTGGAATAGTTGATTGACCCGATCAATAGAGAAATCTTGAGTAAGGTGACTCAAGTCGTAGTTTTTACCCAGTAGGATTTTCACTTTCCTTTTGAAGTAGTAGAGCATCTAAGTGTCGTTAGATCAGAAGCGAACAGAGGCACTCAAACCCAATGTTTTTGAAACCGGACCGGATGTTGAACCAAAAACCGATCCGGAAAGGTCGAACCACGTCCAACCATCGAGTCAATCCAATTAAACCGGATGACGATGTCGTCAAACTTTTAAACCGGATTAAACCGACTCGGAATGAATAAATCGGTCGGACCGTTATTTTGAACCGGCTTTAACCAGATCATGTATAAGTCCAATAATATATATGTATATATGTATGTATGTATCATAAGTATATGTGACTATAACATACCTCCCAAAGCATGTAGAACATAGATGATCGCATATTGTAGACAAAAATCATCTTAACATATTATCTCCACAAATGATAGAGAAGAATGAGATCTAAAAGTATGCTAACATCGTAAATATGGAAAAACATGCACGTTCTTTCATAAGCATATAATTTCTTATAACCTGCAAGTTGAAAATCAATTCACAATTCACAATTCACATGCACTTATATTCCATAGTTGCATCAATTATCATAACCACCAAGTTTTTATAATGGCCAGTGTTCAGGAAATCGGCAGAGTATACCGCATACTCGGCCGTATACTCGTATTCGGTAGCCTTGGCGCACCGAATATGGTCAAATCGGCATCTAGGCGGGTCAGGCCGCATACTCGGCCGAGTATACCGTATATGCGGCCGTTTATGCGGCCTATTTTTGAATAAACATTTTTTAAAACCTTATACTCCCCGCATAAAACCGCATACTCTCCCGCATAAAACCGCACACTCCTCGCATACTCTCCCGACTGAGGATATTACCATAATATTAAATATTTATCTATATTTTTAATAATAAAAAATACCAAACCGCATAAAACCGCATACTCCACGCGTACTCTCCCGCATACCGCATACTCTCTATGCAGTGACCCCTCCGACTGAATACCGCATACCGCCTTCCTGAACATTGATAATGGCAATGCTATGCATTACTGCAAACATCCATATATATAAGTATTTTTATATTGTCCCTAAACATTGCCCAAAGTTTGAGGAATCAGCAAGCATTGTTACTTCCTAAGCACGAAGTTAGTGAGTGTGACGGATAAAGAGAGCTCCCTACAAGAAGCTATGCCCATCGATGCACAAAATCCACAAAAAATATCCTTATCAAAATAGCACACCCATCATTGCGCCGCATCCACAAAAGAATCATTGGTCAATATCATTGATGGCATCAATTACCTGTTCAAAAGAAATTTTATGATTACTATCTTATATCAATATGTGCTATTTAAAAGGATAGAAAATACGAGTAATCGCATACTTTCATCATTAATATCAAATTCACTCCAATCATTCAACCATGCTTCCAAATCTTCTTCAAAGGCATCCTTACTAATAGAAGGTTGTTCCACCCATGTATCAAAGAGGTGCAGTGCATCAAGAGATATCGGATCTGAATTCCTCGTCTTTCCATATTTTTTCCTGCATTATATTAAAATGAGAAGAGGTGATATTATGATCAATTTTTATAGCTAGAAGAAAAAAGTTACAAGTACCTTAAGCGTAAATTAGCTTGCACAAATACAAGATCATTAAGCCTTTGATGCTCCAATCTATTTCGTCGTGAAGTATGCACACGTTCGAATATGCTCCAATTACGCTCACAACCTGACGCACTGCATGTTTGACCAAGAATTCTTATAGCCATTGATTGCAAAGTTGGAGTTAGTCCACCAAATTGTATCCACCATCCACCTACAAAATATTAATAAATATCTATTTACATGAAAAGTTAATAAACCCATCTATTGTAGCTGAAGAATAAAAAAGATCATTACTTGGTTGTGTTTTATCACGACCTCGTATTGCTGAAAGACGACCAAAATCTCCAAGAGCATTTCTATATTGAGAAAAGTTATAAACCTTATCAACATTAGTCGGTTCATTGTAATACATTCTTTCCACAACATCCATAAAACCGCTCCAAACTCTTCCCCTCGTAGAAAGATTGACATCTCGATAAAAGAATTCTGGATTCAAGATATATCCAGCAGCATGAAGGGGGTGATTTAGCTGGAGTTCCCATTTTTCATCAATAATTTTCAAGTATGGTTCACATTGAGCAATATTCCCTTCGAAAACTTTCTTGATTAATTCTTTCGCTCTCAACATGGCCTCATAAATATATCCCATTGCAGGTTTATCCTCACTATCAACCAACCTCAACACCCGAACAAGTGGCTCGACAACAACCACTATCATAGAAGATATGTTCCAGAAAGAAGATGATATGATAATCTCCTTAACCTCTTTTCCAAGTGCAGTTCTTGAAATCTTGTGCTCATTCCATTTTTTACTAGCCACCATTGAAATAAGCTCATCTTTGTATGAAAGAAGACTTTGTTAGGCTAGAGAATTAGTTGCAAATCTTGCACTTCCTGGACGAAGCAAGTCACCTTTGCAAAATTTTCTCACTAAATGGAGTACGAATCCATGATTATAAATGAACTTGGTTATTTTTCTAGCTTCAGAAATAACAAAGCAGACATCAGGGAGTTGGTCGAACTTTTCAAGCATCAAATCCAAACAATGTGCTGCACATGGTGACCAAAATATATGGCCATAATGAATAGTCAATAATCTCCCAGCAGCTGAATAATTGGCGGCATTATCAATAATGAACTGAACAACATTTTGTGGACCAACATACTCAATCACTTCTTTAAAAAAGTCAAATAATGCATCGGCGGTTTTAGAAATATCAGAAGCATCTACAGATTTAATGAAAGTTGTACCCATAGGACAATAGACTAAAAAGTTGACAAGTGTTCTTTGTCTACTATCTGTCCAACCATCAGCCATCAAACTACATCCATATCTTTCCCAATATTTTCTATGTAACTCAACAGATTCGGATGTTTCCTGCACATTTCTTTTAAGTAATGGACCTCTAATGGCATAATAAGATGGAGCTTTATATCCATGTGCTACAGAGGCGATTGCATCCACCATATCTTGAAAATATGCTTGTTAACTGCATTAAATGGTATACATGAGAAATATAACCATTTAGATATGGCAATATCTACAGCTTCCACATCTTTTTTGGTAGCCATGACACTTTTGATTCCTGGTTGACTTCCCGATTTTGTTCCTGGTGGAAAAAAATTCACTACACTTGCACAACTTGCCCTTGAAGATGGGATTTGTGGATGATCTATTACAAGATTTATTTGCGTTGGAGCATTGGATTCAAAGCCGCTAACAACATTTCCATCAACTATTCTTCTATTAGCTTTAATACTAGCCAGCGCTTGAATCATTTGATACTGTATGTGCTTTGGAACTTTAGAACAACCTCTCGAATCACCCCTCTTATTTGCCAAATGTTTTTTCATTCTATGGATTCCACCTCCGTTGAGAACTTGATTACACCATTTACATTGCATGCTTCTTTTTCTTAATAGAATGCAATGTTCCCAAGCAATATCAGTTTTCTTTCTGACATTGCGAAATCTTGGATCAATTGGTATATCAGTTTGAGCATCAATTGGATCACAATCGGATGTAGGAATTGGATTGTTCATCTATAAAATTTAGGGAAAGAATATAGATTATCAACTACTAAAAACAACTGTTACATTGCGCTGTAGCCGAAGCTCAAATATCATACTAAATCAATATAATCTCCGTTGCATTTTTACTGTAAGTTGTAATTTATATATTTACATGATGATTGCACATCATATCCATATTTGAAATAGAAAGCAAACACTGTGTTGGATGTAAATCTATCGTATCCAATAAAAAATAATGCAGCAAATTAGCTCTTTTAGATTTACATGATGAGAGTTGCAAGATGTTTTGAAAAGATAGGTAATCATGAAATCGTAGGATATTGCAAATTGAAAGTTAGAGTAATATTTAAGAATGGATACGACATATGGGAAAGTTTTGTAGAATAAAGTCGAGATCTCATATCAAAATAAAGAGATTATGTCTATCACTCTATCTGTCATTTTAGAGGACAACAATAAGAAGTTACAAAACAGTTACAAAACATTAGAAGATGAATAATATGAATATCTAACAAACAACCTCCATATTTATCTGAACATTTCATTTAAAGACGTTAGAGCCGATACACTCTGGAGACAAAGATCTAACCCTTTCTCAAAGAACAACACTAACCCATTTTAAGTTTTCAACTGAAAGAAAAAAATATACAACAATGTGAATGCAAATGTTAGTCGTTTTGGAGCTTTTGGTTATGTTAAAGAAGAGAAACATACCAGATTTGGAGAGAGCATCGGAGGAGGATCATCCATATTCACATAGGATAAGATAAATAAAAGAGATGGAGAAGCTTATGCTTTCTTGTTTGCAGAATTCGGAATCCAGCAGAGAGAGCAAACACCACTTTCCAACTGAAGAAGGATGGTAGTGCTTCTTCGTATAGTGTTGGAAATTGAAATGGGCAATGTCTCGTCTCTGAAGCCTGACATCTTTTGCATGGAAAATTAAACAAAGTCATGTCAATCTCAAAAGAGGCGGCTAATTGCTATGGAAGTATGGATCGATGGTACTATGCAACTTAACCTGGTTTAATTCCAGTTCGAATGTAGTAGAACCGGTTTAACCTGTAGCTTTTCGTATTTGTTCAACCGATGGTTAGACCTGATATGATAATAGTTGGACCAAACCGTTCTAAACCGGGAGAATGAACCGGCCAACACCCGTTTCGCTGGTCGGACCGGTCCAACCTGCCGGTCCGGTCCGGTTTCAAAAACACTGCTCAAACCCTCCAAGTTGACAATGTAAGGAGAGAAGATGTACTCGATAATCATCTCGTATTTGATGGATGAGATTATCGTGGAGGTTGCTGATGAGGATTTCGTAGTTGGTATGCGATAGAGACTCGAAAGTATGTACATGAAGAAGTCTTTGAT
Organism: Ottelia alismoides; assembly: GCA_037367405.1. Classification (NCBI taxonomy): domain Eukaryota; kingdom Viridiplantae; phylum Streptophyta; class Magnoliopsida; order Alismatales; family Hydrocharitaceae; genus Ottelia; species Ottelia alismoides. The sequence continues at coordinate 204,886 of JAZKJV010005913.1, read as the reverse complement.
CAACAAGTTTCTATTGAAGCAACGCCTGTTCTCTCTCCACATGCTGGATGGTACATCTCTTAAAGAACATTTAGAGTGCTCAAATGCATTATTGATGGATTTAAGAAACATAGATGTTAAGATTGAAGATGAGGATGCTGCCTTGATTTTGTTGGTTTGTCATCCATTATCGTATGAAAATTTTATTCAATTATGTATTATGGTAAGAGAATCGATTACTATAGAGGAGGTTCATGTGAGTCTGCATAAACATGAACTTCGACATATGTCTATTGAGAAGCATGATTCTAACACTGCATGTTTGGTAATGATTCATGAAAAGAGTCATGTCGGTTTTGGTTATGCAAAGAAGGGAAATCAGAAGTCCAAGTTGAAGAATCACAATTCTAAGGGCATCTGCAATTACTGTAAAGAATCTGGACATTGGAAGGTATATCTGAAGAAGAAAGGGAAAGCCATGGGTTGTTGTTGTGGCTCATAGAGGTGCATACTCCGAAATAATCTAGTTCCCACCGTTACAGATCACAAGACGACTGATAATACATGGATTCTTGATTCATATTGTTCTTACCATATATTTCCCATAAAAATTGAATTTGCACCTTTGAGAAGATAGATGATGGAAACATCATCGTGGAGAATGATGCAACATGCAAGATTGTAGGGATTGACTTTGTGAAGATCAAGATACATGATGGAATTGTGAGGTCTGTGATAGAAGTATGCAATGTCCCTGATCTGAGGAAGATCCCGATATCCCTTGGAGTCTTGGACTCTAAAGGATATAGATATAACACTGAAGGTTAAGTTATACAGGTTACCAAAGGTGGGGTAGTTGTCATCAAGGGCAACAAGAAGAAGACCCTGTATGTCATATACATGTCTACAGTTACGGGTTTTATTGCATTGCCATCATAATCTGTGAAATCGGATTCATAGTTGTGGCATATACTATCGAGGCACATGAGTTAGATGGGGATGAATATCCCTAATCAGAAGGATCTCATCAATGATCTCAAGGGATTCAAGCTGGAGTTCTGTGAGCATTGCATGTTCGGGGAACAACACATGAAACAATTCAACAAAGCTACTTACAGTACGAAGGAGACACTCGACTACATCCATGTCGATTGTTGTGACCTCTTCACGGGTCCCACCACTAGGAGGTGCCAAATATTTTTTGTCTATTATTGACGATTGCTCCATGATGATTTAGATATACACAAAGCACAAGAGCGAGGCATTTCAGATTTTCAGGTATTGGAAGATCTTGGTGAAGAATAAGACTTCTAAGAAGGTGAAGCATTTTCACACTAATAAAGGGTCGGAGTTCTGTTCGTCAGAGTTCAATGAGTTCTGCAAGGTGGAGGGTGTTGCGAGACACCTCACTATCAAAGATACATCACGGAAGAACAAAGTTGCAGAATGAATGAATAGGACGCTTCATGCTCTCTAATGTTGGACATGGTAGAGCATTTTGGAATGAAGTTGTGAATACAACTTATCACTTGGTGAATTGAAGTCCCATGCTCGTCATTGATTGAGGGTATGGTCTGGAAATAATGTTGATTATTCTGTTTTGCTAGTTTTTGGTTGTGTTGTCTATTATCGCATTAGTGAAGGAAAACTAGAGCCAAGGGTGATCAAAGGGGTATTTACAGGATATAGTGCATGTGTAAAGAGGTACAAAATATGGTCCCCTTCTGAGTATAGAATTATTGTTAGCAGGAATGTTACATTTAATGAGAATTCCATGCTTCGCTCGAGTAATGAATCTGTTGATGTAGAGACAGGCGATGGTGTATACGAACATGTGGAGTTCGAACTGACACCAAGTAGTGATCACGTAGTTGATCTCACCATTCCTGATCAGGTTGTTGATGAACATCATGAAGCTGAGCTACCACAGGAGAGGCAACCAAGTATTACTATCGATCGACCCCATAGATAGATACATACGTGAGAAAAATTCGTCCAGGTCATATTCTAGCAATCTTATTCGCCGCATATGGCGAACTTTTTGGTTAAGATCCGTGAGGAAGTCGCCTTTTCAAAAGGTAAATTTGGTTTTAGACAAAACTGCCTTTTCAAGAGGAGGCTTCAGTGAATCCGTATTTTGAAGAGGTGGATTCCTGGTCAGACAGCCAGAAAACTGGGGACTGCTAGGCAGTAACGTCTTCTGTGTATACAACTTTTGGATCATACAAAAATTAATGCCTATATATTAAATGATCAAGGAAAAAATGGCACATAAAAACTTATCATTTGTTGGAGTATTTGGTTGTGCACCTATTATGTTGTAGATAGGTAAATCAGTGTTCAGGAAATCGGCCGAGTATACCGCATACTCGGCCGCATACTCATAGTCGGAAGCCTTGGCGCTCCGAGTATGACCAGATCGGCATCTAGGCGGGTCTGACCGCATACTCGGTCGAGTATGCGGTATATGCGGCCGAGTATGCGGCCGATTTTCAAATAAACATTTTATGAAAGTATAAACTAAACTTAGACACCCGACCTAACGCTCTTTCAATTGATGTTTTTGCTCATTTGACTCTATATTACTTTTTATCCCAATAGTTTTTTCCTTGTACCTTCAATTCTTTATTATTATATTCAAGAGATATAATATTTAGATGATATTAACTTGATATTAAAAATATATTTATTTTTTAATAATTAAAAATACCAAACTGCATAAAACCGCATATTCTCCGCATACTCTCCCACATACCGCATACTCTCTATGCAATGACCCCTCCGACTGAATACCGCATACCGCCTTCCTGAACATTGGTTGTATGCACCCCCTCCTACCATAACATGCCCCGACAAGATGGGGGCCTCGTTGCTTGATCAACGAGCTTGGGGTGGAGGGGGTCTGGGGGGAGTAGGTGCCCCGCTCCCCCTCCCGTCCCGCAGGGGGCCCCCGTGAAATTTTTTATTAATGGATCTATTTGTATTCAGGTATATAGATCCGTTAGTTTTAGGGAATCGTCTGTTCGGGAGTAGTATATAAACTCCCTATGTTAAGACTCTCTGTATACTCTGTACTCTCTTCTTTCTCCACATAGTGAGACTGATCGTTGCCGCACAAGGATGTTGCCTAATTACGGGGTGAACCTTGTAAATCTGTGTGTTTGCGTCTTATTTGATTGATCTTGTTTGTACGTATTTGCTTCTGCGATTCACAACAGTCATGATCAATAAAATAAACATTCCTTTCGTATATACCTATACTTATTTAGGTGTACTGATACATCTCAGGTACTGGTGAAGTTTAGAGCATTATAATAGGTTGAATATGCTCCCGATATAATGATTAAAGGGATTTTTACACCCATAACCCTGAGTAATTCCACAATTACATTCATAACCCTGTATAATAGTGGATTACACGGGAAACCTCGGATAGTCACTCCGTCTCACACTCATGACCCTCCGTTTGTTTTCTCCTTAACTCAATCATATCATTGGGTTAATCCAACCTTTAGTCTATCCAATGACTGCTAAATTTTCAAAAAAAAATAAAAGCCTTCTTCGTCCTGACCCCCTCCCCTTCTTTCTCCTTCGTCCCTCCGCCTGCAATCACCCACTCCGCCTGCAACCACCCACTCCGCCCCTCCGCTCGCAGCCACAACCTCCTCCCCTATCCTTTGCCCGCGGGCACCCCCACCCTCTTCCCTCTTCCTTCCCTTCTTCCCCCCGCCACCCCCCGACAACAGGAGCCAACCTACCCTAGGAGTCCTCACGCCTCGTGCGCATGCTAGCCCCCTCCTCCCAAGATTCGACCCCCCTGCCTTAGGAGCTCCCCGTGCATGCCCGAAGGCCCCCTCTTCTCCAAGTCCCGACCCCAGGAGCACCCCCTCCCCGCTCACCCCGCCTCACGCGTGCCTGAAGGAGCCCCGACCCCTGGAGCACCCCACTCCTCGTCCGCCCTGCCCCGCGCACTCCTGAAATCCCTCTCCTCCCCAAGCTCGACCCCCCGACACCAAGAGCCCCCCGCCCGCCCCGCACGTGCCTGAAGGCCCCCTATTCCCCAATCCCCAATCCGAGGAGCGCCCCCTCCCTGCCTGCCCTGTGCACGCCTGATGGCCCAGTCTTAAATTGATAGAGGGATTCTCAAAGCTGGGAACGCAATTGGCACTCCCTCCCCCCTCAAGATCCACTGCCTCGCCCCTCCCCTGACCGATTCCTCTGGGCTGTCGCCGTTGCCCATACACGGGCCGTACATCATCGGATACGCATTGGCACGCTCACACTCGATGCAGACATGCTCGTCCCTTACGCCGACATGCTCAACCATTCCTCCCGCCACAATTTCTTCCTGCACTAGAAGTTCAACGATCGGATGCTCGAGGTCCTCATCAACGCCAACCAGTAGGTCCACGAGGGCGACGAGATGACACTTAAATACTCGAGCGGTGGTGCGAGGAATGATGCACTCATGGAGAGGTACGGATTGTCCTCCGCGACGAACCCGTGGGACACACAACAACAACCACGACAGAAGGGGCGGCTGGGGGAGGCTTCCAGGTGACTGGAGAAGGGGGACATCATTTTATAAATATAAAATGTTTTAAAAGGCAAAATTGTCCACATATAACTTTTTCCATCCGAGTTAACAGAGCTTCGAAACAGAACTTGACACAGGGTTATGTCATGTAAAGGTTAAGCATTACTCGGGGTTTCTCTTGTAATTCACGATTATGCAGGGTTCTGAATGTAATTGCGAAATTACTCGGGGTTATAGGTGTAAAAATCCCATAATAAAAATACTAGTGCGCATGTATAAATTGTAGGTTACCAATGTATTTCTAGTACTGTCTAAAATATAAGTATGATGCAAGGATTCAAGCTCCCAGTGGCTCACATGTACTGGTATACACAAAGGTGTTCCAGCACTTTCTGAGCTCATACTCCAAACTTGGCTGTGTGTGGTGCTATCTAGAAATGCTAGTATGCGGCCACACATTAGGATGGATATCCATGTATTGCACCTTCAGTTTAATATATGGTACCAGTGTATGCCGATACCAAATTGTGGCTGGACCTTGTTCTTTGTCCTTTTGGGGCTATTCAGCAGCAATAGTAAACCTTAAGTTGTTCTTGTAAAACACGGCTTCAGCTCATTTTATTAGACATTTGTAGAAAACGAAGCTATAAACCACAAACTTTGTACGGCGATTTGATTGTTTAAAACACCTCTGGATGCTATAAAACTTTGCAGATTTGTAACATAACACGTAAACATCAATATGAAACCGTTAGATACGTGGATTTGATTTCTTAACTTTATACAGGGGTTCATTTTTTCCTGTGATTCCAGTTTTTTAAAGATTGCCATGAGTCCTATAGGAAAGACGAGCCTTGAGGGTGTCATATCAAGGGGGATAAAGTACTTTATCTTAGGAAATGAGGCATGATTTTAATTTTAAGTCTTCTAGCTTTTTCTCCAAGCTACCCACTTCCCAGATCTGTGGAAAATGAAACGTGTACACATATCGGCATCTATGTAATATTTTAATGATATCTACCTATGGAATAAATATTAGAGAGGTGTCATTACATCTATTTGTCTTGGAAGAGTTCCAAAGAAGGTGGAGGCTCTCTCTAAGAGGGGTCGCATGCTTAAGAAAGAAGGATTGTTTGGCTTGTATTTACATGGGTCCTATCTATAACCAAGATAATTTGAGAAAACCATCAAATAGGTTCTAACTTTATCCCACCCAAAGGGCAGTTTCTAAGTGATCCCTCACCTTTAATCAAATCTTTGTATAGGTTCTAACTTTATGCCACCCAAAGGGCAGTTTCTAGGTGATCCCTCACCTTTAATCAAATCTTTGTACTCCTTTTAGCTCACTAAATCCACCTCCGTCTAATTCATTTAATTAAGTCCAAATAATCCCGCCTAGGTTCAATTGGGTTCCCTAACACTCAATTATTATCAAAAAGTTCAAATCTTTGTACTCCTTTTAGCTATTTAAATCCACTCATGTCTAGTTCATTTAATTAAGTCGAAATAATACCACTTGGGTCCAAATAATTTTGTTGCTTCTACACCCTTACTCCCTTTTAATTTGAGGTAACTTCTTATTAGTGATTAGTGAGAGTTAGTTCAAGTTGGCTAGTCATGTAAAGTTATACCGGGTTCAAGTAATCAAGTCTCTTTCGATTCAATTAGATCTGGTATGTTATATTAGCACTATCGTGTCCTTTTCTGCTTTCATTTTATTTAGGGTTTTTATCAGTTATGCTCCTATGAGATATTGCAATTTCAGTTATGCCCCTCCCTTTTTGAAAATATCAGTTTTGTCCCTAACTTTTTTCTCTGTTATCACATGTGCCCTTCCGTCTGATTGACTGTTAAAGAATTAAAATAACCATGATTTATTCAAACCATGGTGTGGTTAAGAGGGCATTTTAGTCAGCGAGAACTCTTGATTTGAATCGAGGGAGGTAGGCAGGATATGTGCACAACAATATCGTGCACCTTCATCGTCTTCGTCATCGCTTGGAGGAGCAAGAGTGCCTCCAGCAGGCCGGGGAGGAGGGGGCGGAAGGAGGGGCTCTAGGGGGCAAGACGGGGCAGAGGTAGTGGAGGAGGAGGTGCTGGGCGGGCTGCGGAGGAGCTGGGCGGAGGGTTGGGGAGGAGCTGGGGCAAAGGGGGCGGCGTAGGGGTAGAGGAAGGGTGGAAGGGGAGGTGCGAAGTGGAGGAAGCATGATGGATGGGGAGGAGCTTGGGGCAGGATAGGGAGGAGCTGGGGCGGAGGAGGCTGTGGAGGAGCTCGAGGTGGGCTGGGGCGGAGGGGGCCGTGGAGGAGCGGGGGCGGAGGAGGAGCTGGAGGGGGCCGTGGAGGAGCGGGGGCAGATGTGCGAGGGTCGGAGAGGAGCTCATCCTGGATTGGGGAGGAGCTGGGCAGAGGGGGCCATGGAGGAGCGGAGGCGGAGGAGGAGCTCGGGGCGGAGGTGGCTGGGAGAAGAAAGAGAAGGGGGAGGAAGAGGATTGGGGGGGGGGAGGAAGAAAAAGAAGGATTGGATATTTTAATCCATTTTATAAAACTAATTCCCGTTGTATCCTCAAAGTTAATGTCTGTTTGCCTTAGAGATGGACGACAACTAACTTGAAGGGCACAAGTGATAGATCAGCAAGAAGTCGGGGGCACAACTGATATTTCTAAAAAGGAGGGACATAACTGAAATTGCAATATCTCAGAGGAGCACAACTGATAACAACCATTTTATTTATGTGTTTAGATTTGGAACCAAATTGATTGATTTAATTCGCACAACTAAGCCTGGAAATGCCTCCAAATGGTTCCATTTTTTCTTCAAAAATTTCATACTTGATAATGTCAATGAGCATACTGATAGAAATTGTTGCATTTACACTCTCTTTTTAATGAGTTTCATTTTGTAGCTATTTTGTTGAGATGTTTTTTTCTTGTGTTTGTATTTGCGACTCATCACACTTGAATAGTTGCTAACGTATTTTTATCATTATTCTGCAAGGTTGATGGATTTCGTTTTGATCTTATGGGACATATAATGAAAAGCACCATGGTAATTTTCCATAGAAGTGTCAACTGCTTTTTTTAAAAAATAGATCATCTTTTTTTAATCTCATGAATTTTACATTACCATAAGGTGCAAGGTTCTTGGTTGGGATTTCGTGCTAAAGTTGTATAATTTCTTTAGTAGTTATTGATATATTGCCAGAAAACTAGTTTCTGATTGTGTTAATTTTTGTGGCCGATTTGCCCTTTAATTTGTGGAAAGTTTATTCTCAGTCTGCTAGAAAAGAGAATAGACCGCTAGAAAAAGGAAAAAATGCTTCTGTTCTTGATTTTTTTCTAAATACTTAAAAGTTGTAGTTAATTAAAAACTTCAGGTTCTTCCTGGTTTCGGGGTTGCTACCCACCATTGGAGAGCTGGTGAGTTGATTCTTTATTTTTCTCTCTTTCTGCAGCAATTTCACATTCCCTGGATCCATCTATTGATCCTAGAGGTCCTAAGTCATTTAGGGGACTTCTCTCTGAAGGATGGATCATCCTTTCCTGTCGACTCCTATATTTAAAGGAGAGGAGTGTGCATCCTCTTAAAGGACCCCCACTCTTGGCTAATGATTGTTGTCAAGTGCGTATTAAGATTAGTGTTTGCATTAAATAAAATCATACAAGTGTTCATGCTTTTTATGGAAGATGTCTGGTTCGCTTGGTCATGTGTCTGTTTTGCACGGGGTTTACTATTTGTTACTCTTCTTGTGAACCTCTAAGGATTCGGATACCCGTTTAAGACACTTTCGCGACATTTCATTCGCATGAGATCACACAAGCTACAAAAAAAGGAGAAATTTTTTTCGCGCTGCTATATTTGCATATGACATTCACATTCTTTGCATAAACCACAGAGATAAGAAACAAGTGCCACCACCACTTCATTTCATAAATTTTTATATAATTACATCATGTACAAGAAGTCTGCCAGTACATACAGTATTCTCAAAATCTGGTATAGAAGAGAAAGCATTTACATCATAAAGTGAACCAAAGACTGCAATAAAAGCAACATACCGTCTGGTATACACACGGTCTTCTGAAGTCATGTATGGCTACTGAGCAACATGCTGTTTGCCTGCCAAAATATGTTAGGAAAGAGGAGGCGTCAGCGGGCGCTGGTACCTCCCAAAAACTTATAAAATAATCAGGCATTTAATTATGTTCAAAAGAAAGCAAGTAGAAAGATATATATGATGAAAAATCTACTACTACCTGCGTAGAGAATGGTTTTCAACTGTTTGGTATGCAGTTCACCTGTTCACCCCTTTTTCCCATTCTTCCCATATATATATAAGGTTAGATGACGGTTCCTAAACATATATTGATTTCCTGCGTTTTAAAGATCATGGTTTTGGGTCTTGGAGATCATGTACGGTTCTTATATATATATAGTTGATGGCTCATGTAGATGCTATTTACTTGTCATTGAGATTATGTCATGGTTTTTGATAATGGACTGATATGATGATGTTTGATTTGATTCTTAATTCTATTTACTCTTTTGAGTTAGTGGATAGTCTGTGGTCTTGGTCTGTGTGTAAACTCACACTATGACTCTAAGGCATGGCCTCAAATTTCAGCGAAATTCTGTCGAATATCGATATCCAGTCGAAATCGAAATTCGATCGAAATGACCGAAATATGAGGGTCATAGTACAAAAAATGACCGAAATTCCACAGAAATTCTGTTTTGGTCGATACCGAAATGGTGACCGAAACCGACATTTAGGGCCTTGCTCTAAGGTATTAAAAGTACCTTAGGGTTGGGTACCTCCGTAGGCATGCGGTGTTGTGTAATGCATCCTAACTAAGTTCCCAACACGTCCACTAACTTATAGGGATTTCGAATCAGATTATAGTCACTTCTAATCAACTCAATTTTAATTGTGTTTTCCTCTAAATCTTAATTGTAACTCTCTCAGATGCAACTCTCGATGATTTAGATGTAGATATGGATGATCTGGATGTAGAATGGCCAAGTCTGTTGGCGAAAGTAAAACTCAAGCGGTGAGGTAGCCTACAAATGACTCTTCTGTCTCGCCCTCTAATTGGAAGTGTGCTCCAATAGAGGGATAGGTATACTCCAAAACTATGCCATTGAGACGGGTGAGAGAGACTCTCCAGAAAAGTTACTCTAGAAAAATGTCTTGACCGGTAACGGGCTACCGAGCTCGCACGAAAAACTAAAATCGAGGATCCCCCGCCTGGGTGTCCTAAAATAAAGGGTCAACGGAACTGGTCATAAGTCGGGATCCCAACGAGGCGTAAAAATATTGCGAGCTCGCGTAAAAAACCGTAAAGGGGACTGGGATCGTAGACCCGCGCACTTGGAGGCCGCTGCCCAAACTGGGCTTCCTTTCCTCCGCCCGGTTGAGGGTCACCGCGCCCTCGCACGGTCCGGAGAAAGGGTCACCGTGACCGGAACTCAAATTTATAAGTCATTATTGATTCATAATCACTATCACTTGCTTATCAACTGATCTTCAATTCCTTCCATGGTTAATCTTACCGATCTTGATCAACAATTTTATTGATAGTGATCTATAAACTAGAATGTATACCTAAAGGATTAATTTATAAAAGTTATTAGTCTTTATGATTCTAGATTATCACCTCTAAAATTACGGGATTAGGTGTTATCTAGTTATATATCTTCTTACTTTCCTTCTCTGGTGGACTTAATCATCATAATCTCAAGGCCAAGCATTATGTATGGGCGACTCAATTTGGAATATCTTTGAAGTAGTATTAACCTAAATCTGGAGAGTACAACAGTCTAAGGATCACATTAAATTTCTGAATATTATATAATTCTGAAAGTTACAGGAGAATGTCTTAATCATATTTGAAACTATCAGGAATAAAGTGAATAAACTCAAAATCATTAATATTATTTATCCATCATTAATATTATTTATCCTTGTTAAATTGATTGTAGGGAATGACCATATCATAATATAAGTTTTAACAAGACTAAGTGAAGATATAAATTTTTGACCTATCGCATGTGAAGTAACTCGGATCCGTAAGATATTTGATAACATGATTTAAACAATTGTACTCATGATGCTAAGGATTCCCATATAAATATTTTGTTTTTACAACTTCTACCCTTGAAGCCTTAATCCGTACATTTTTGAACTGTAGCTTCTTTCCACCGCAACAATAGTGATTCATAGGAAATTTACAACATCAAATTGCCACATGATAATGCATCTCAGATTCTTCATTCAGGAGAATGGTTCCTCCATCACAACTATACGGCAACAAGAAATGGACCAACTACAATGTTCCTGGATTCTGATGAGCTTGTACTGTTACAATCAACCAACAACATCACATGAATCATCTTTAATCAGTACTGAGATACACTCCTTCCTAAATCTGAGCTCTTCTTTGATCGGAGCACAAACTATAACTACACACTCATCTCATGGAAATCCAATTCGAACCCCTTTCCTGCGAGCTAAAAATGGGGTATCCTCTAGTGCATTCAATCACAGCTTTCTATTGATTAATGGATCTAAGCCATATTGGCGTGTGAGCACCTGGATTGGTCAAACAGATGTAAATTTTTTTTTAAAAATAATTCCGACATTGTCGTAGGTTATTGGAACGGATTCAATGTCAACATGGATGGGAACAATAAGATCACCCTCGTAAGAACACAAATAGAATCTGTAGATATCCCAAAAAAATAACAATAACCACCTGTAATTTAATCCATGGGAAAAGGAACAACCATCCATACTTCCAAACCTGCTCGACCAAAACCCAACCTTCATACATGTCTTTCTTGCATTACACCCAATATTTCATATAACTAAACTTTTTCGTTGATCATTAATTTAGTAAGCAGTTGGTCCTACTACTGACATATATAACTGTTGGGAAAAATGAATAACTTGTTTATTCCATGAACCCTAGGCTCTCTTATATAGGAGAGTAGCCTATGGGTAAATTACATAAAGCATACTATGAATAAAAACAACATAAGGAACAATACAGTTACTACTATTATTGTATACGTTAACACTCCCCCTCAAGATGGAGCATAGATATCAATCATGCTCAGCTTGGAAGCACACTTCTGAAATGGACCTCGTAGCAATGCCTTGGTGAATATGTCTGCAGTCTGATTCTCTGAAGTAACATGAGATGTAGCAATGAATCCTTTCTGAATCATATCACGTATGAAGTGACAGTCCACCTCAATATGCTTGGTCCGCTCATGGAATGCAGGATTGTTTGCAATAAACAAAACAACCTGATTATCACATTCCAAGTTCATAGGAAGTGGTACATCTAAACATAGATCTGTCAGCACAGCTTTCACCCACATCATCTCTGTAGTAGCCTGGGCCATAGCCCTATATTCGGATTCAACACTAGATCTAGCTACCACAGTTTGTTTCTTGCTCCTCCATGAGACTAGTGCATCTCCAACATAGACAGCATACCCTGAGGTGGACTTCCTATCCTTGGGACATCCTGCATAGTCTGCATCTGCACATGCTGAGATAGAAATCCCCTTTCCTTTCTTGAATAGCAGACCTGCACCTGGAGAAGATTTGAGATATCTAAGTATCATATGTATTGCATCCATATGCACCTGGCGTGGTTGCTCCATGAACTGGCTCACACGGCTCACTGCAAATAATATATCTGGCCTAGTGATCGTGACATACAACAGTTTGCCTACCAGTTCTCTATATCTTCTCCTGTCCACCTCCTCTGTGTTATCTTCATAAAGCTTCATGCTGGGGTCCATTGGTGTCGTAGCAGGTCGACATTCGAGCATACCTGTTTCACTCAACAGATCTGTAACATATTTCCTTTGAGACATGACTAGCCCATAGGAATTTCTGGCAAATTCAAGCCCCAGAAAGTATCTAAGGACCCCAAGATCCTTAGTGACAAATTCACTACCCAGCATTTCTTTCGCCTGCCTTATGCCCTGCTCATCATCTCCTGTAACCAAGATGTCATCAACATAAACCATAATGACAATGATACCTCTCATTGTTTTCTGTACAAACAAGGAATGATCAGCATTGGAGCGTTTGTATCCTTGTTTGTTGAAAAGATCCGAGAGCTTCTGAAACCATGCTCTGGGACTCTGCTTAAGGCCATAGATAGCCTTATGCAACCTGCATACCTTGGAGCACTCCCCCTCAACAGCAAAACCAGGTGGCTGTTGCTTATACACCTCTTCCTGCAAATCTCCATATAGAAATGCATTCTTCACGTCCAACTGATGGAGCGGCCAGTCTCGAGCAACTGCAACTGACAACAAGATCCTGAGGGTGGAATGACGTGCCACTGGCGAGAATGTGTCAAGATAATCCACCCTATATGTTTGTGTGAAGCCACGTGCCACCAGACGTGCCTTGTACCTGTCAATGGAGCCATCTGCATTTTGCTTCACTGTGAACACCCACTTGCAGCTTACTGGGTTCACATCTGGAGGTATAGGAACCAAAGTCCAAGTTCCTCTGGACTGAAGTGCGACCATTTCTTCTTCCATTGCAAGTCGCCATCTACTATCCTGCAGAGCCTCATGATGATTCCGTGGAATATCTATGGCTGAAAGTGCCATAGCAAACGACCTGAAATCTCCAGATAGCCGCTCAAAAGATACAAAGGCGGATAATGGATATTTGGCACAACTCCTCGTCGACTTCCGTAAAGCAATGAGAACATCCAAATCAGTTGGAGGCTCATCTGGCTCCTGCAACACATCCTGCTCAGAAATGTCGTCAGATCCATCAACATTAATATTCTCATTACATACCATAGGCGAGCTAGCAGACGAGTCATGACCATGAGCTGGTGGAGGAGGCCTGCGGGTATAATGGAACGGGAATGGTGAGATAGGCTGTTGTGGTAGTGGTGGTGGTGGTGGTGTAGTTGTTGATGATGGCATCTGAGGTGGTAGTGGTGTCATGTATATGGCATCAGGTGGTGTAGGTGGAAGCTGATTGTCTCCAGATGCTGAAAAATACATACTAGATTCAAAAAATGTAACATCTGCACTAATCATATACCGCCGACGCAAAGGATCAAAGCACTTGTACCCCTTTTGAGTTCTGGAGTACCCGACAAAGACACACTTGACAGCCCTAGGAGAGAGCTTGTCAGTACCCGGTGACAACTGATGGACAAACGCAACCGACCCAAACACACGAGGAGTGAGAGTGAACAGATCCTTGTCAGGATAAATAAGTGAGAACGGAATCTGTTCATTCAAGACAGACGAAGGCATCCGATTAATTAGGTAACATGCAGTAAGAACTGCATCACCCCAGTAGGAATATGGAACATGACTCTATATAAGTAGAGATCTAGTGACATCAAGGAGGTGACGGTGTTTTCTTTCAGCAATCCCATTCTGTTGAGATGTATGGGCACAAGATGTTTGGTGAATAATTCCTTTTGATGAGTAGTAATTAGCAAGAAAATTAGTGCACAACTCTAAAGCATTGTCACTTCTAACACTTTTCACAGACGTAGAAAAAACATTTTGGATTTCATTCAGGAAGTGAATAATTATATTTCCGGCTTCAGATTTATTTTTCATCAGAAACACCCATGACACTCTAGAAAAATCATCCACAAATACAATATAATATCTGTGTCCCTGATGATCAGGTACACAACTCGGACCCCAGACATCAACATGAAATAACTCAAACTTGGAGGTACTACTCCGACCAGGACGACTGGGAAAGGACGACCTGTGATGCTTTCCCAACTGACATGCCTCACACTGAACAGATGCGTGAGGAAGACTATACGGCAATACTCGACGCAACTTCTGAAGCGGTAAATGACCTAAACGCAGATGCCACAGTAGAGGGGATACTTGGCCAGAAGAAGAGGATGTGGTTCCAGCAAATGGGGTCTGATTCAGGCGGTAAAGGCCTCCTTGCTCATAGCCACGACCAATCACGTTGCCCGTATGGATGTCCTGAAAAATCAAAGAAGATGAATCAAAAACTGCCCGACAATGGAGATCCTTCGTAATCTGACTAATTGACAATAGATTCATTGAAAAATCAGGTGCATGTAGCACATTCTTGAGCTGCATAGACGGTGTCAATCTAATCTCCCCCTGACCAGTGATCAGGGAATGTGTGCCATTTGCAATGACAACTGTCCGTCCTGGAGGGATCTGGGTATAACCTGTAAGTAGACTCTGGTTGCCACATAGGTGATGTGTAGCGCCTGAGTCCATAATCCATGGCAATGTATCAGGACTACTATTGTGAAGTGCAAGTATACTACCTGAAGCACTGGTAGACGTGGAGGCAGAAGCAGCCGCATCAGAATGACTCTCTGTAGTCGGTGCTGGACCCGATGGTGGGATAATTCCCCTCAGACGGGCAACTAGATCATCAAATCGCTGATCCAAGGTAGCAGCAGATGGGGGCTCTATCTGCTCAGCAGCTCGTGCGGATGCAGGAAATCCATGCTTTGAATAGCATGTATCTTCATTATGTCCAACTCGGTGGCAGTAGGTGCATGTTGGCCTAGTGCGGCCACTCCTCCCACGGGGTCCACGTCCACGGCCCTGGTAATGAGAGCCACGACCTCTGGTTGCTGCCATGGCTGAAGGATTCTGACTTGCAGCAGTTGAGGGAACTGTAATTCGACTCAGTCTATGGAAGGCTTCCTCCATTGGAGGAATTGTAGAGTCGGCCAAAATCTGTGATCGTGTTGCCTCGTACTCAGGATCAAGTGCAGCTAGGAACACTCCTACCATAGTAGCGTTCCTATATGTCTTTTGCTGTTCTGGCGTGGCTGTCAAGGGCATGAAGCTATATAGCTTCTCGAACATCCCTCTCAGTGACGTATAGAGAGAATGTAGAGGGCGACCATTCTGCTTGATGGTGAAGATATCATGCTGGAGTTGCAGAATCTTTGTCTCATTCTTTGCTTGGGAATATGTAGCCGTCAGAATGTCCCACATGTCCTTTGTGGGTTGATGGAGGATGTCATTGGCAATCTCAATTGCCAACGTGCCAGATAGCCAAACTTTGGCGTATGCGTCATCAGCCTCCCAAGAGGCATAGGTTCCAGTCTTCTCAGCAGGCTCTGGTTCGGTAAGAATGTGCTTCTTACCCGTAGACTTCATCATACTCAAGAACTGCACGCCCACAGTTCATAGTTGGTACCGTCCATCTTGACAATCGGCGCTGGACCACGGAATGCACCACTAGATGGAATATCTGCCTTGCTTTCGGACATACTTGATATTGAAGACTGGAACGATTGATAGAGAATATGATTTGTCTACAAAGACATAGATGGGTTTAGTTGCTCGTGTAGACCTCAAGCAACTAAACCCATGTAGACTAAGGTGTGCGCTCTAGGACTGATGCGTGCCCCCGTACGACCTACTGGTGTGCTGGATGAATATGCGCAATACGCGCACTGTTTGGCGTGTTGGGATGCACGCTAGGGTGCCACGGAAGCCCCTGGGATATGCGCTAGTGCGCTATGTGCGCACGAGAGAAGAGGCAGGAGCGCAAGAGCGCAGTGTGCGCTGGTGCACTGGTGCGCACGATGCGCTGAGCAGTACCACTGCTGCTGGAGCGCTACCGCTGCAAGGAGCGCTTGCAGTACGTGCACTGGCGATGGCGATGCACCGCACGCATGCGAGAAGATGGCGCAATGCGCGCAACCCAAGAAGGAGAGAGAGAGGTGGCGTCGATCGGAGAGGAGAGGCGGCGCCGATCGACGAGGAAGAGGCTGGCGGGTGGGGGTGGGATTAGGGTTTCAAGAACTCCGGTCTAGGACCGTCGCTCTGATACCATGTTGGGAAAAATGAATAACTTGTTTATTCCATGAACCCTAGGTTCTCTTATATAGGAGAGTAGCCTATGGGTAAATTACATAAAGCATACTATGAATAAAAACAACATAAGGAACAGTACAGTTACTACTATTATTGTATACGTTAACAATAACTAATAAAAAGAATCCATTTCCAATAGTGGCATCCATGCAACAGATCTAGAGTGATAATCCGTTAATACCCCCCTCCCCCCCCCCCAAATTTCAGGAAACCCAAACAATGGATAGTTTCGATTTTTTGAGGATTTCATGCAATATGTAGATTCGTGTGAAAAATACATGAGTGCAACAAAAGGAGAGGCCTTAGATTGAGCATTTGATGCTTTGACTATAGGTAAGACAATATGCATGGCAGCAAAGAGATTAGAGATAGGACTGTACCTTAAAAATCTTCAAAACTTGAAGATTTCCTTGCATGCAAGGCTTGAGCAGCAGAGGAGTTGCTGGAGTTTAGCAAGGGAGCTGCAGATGGCTCATGGAGCAGCTCCATCGCAGTCGTTGTTTCTGTTTTTTTTGAAAGGGGAGCTGCAAATTTCAGCAATAGAGGGAAAGAAAAGAGGCTCTTGATGGAAGCTTTTGGAGAAGAAATATCGGGAATGTTTGTGGGAAAAAGGGAAAGGTGAAATGAAACGAGAGAGAAGCCTTTGGGTGTTTGGAATTTGTTAAATAGAAAGGGGAGAGAAGATGAAATTGGGAGAGGAAGCTTCCAATGCACCTTCCTATTTTCCGTTATAATTTTTTTACACTTATGACATCATCTCTAGTGATGCCATTGATGACATCATCACCAATGATGTCATCCATGACATCATTCTTTAATAATTATTTATATACCTATATATATATATTTAATTATAAATTTGTCCTTTTGTGAAAAACTTAAAAGTCGATCATATTCGTGCATCAACCATCGGATTTCGATGCGCAATATGTCGATACGATCGTTTCTGAACAACGATCAAAATGAGTATAATATTGATATACTTCCGATCGGGTTTGGAATACCTGAATTTTCGAGATACAGTTTTGATTTGGAATTAAATTTTACGAAATTAAAATATCAAACGATATCCGATAGACGAACGGTCAATTCTGTTGGTCTTATTTGTCGAATCGGATTTTTAGGTGGCATTTCGTGGCTTCCGATTTTTTGTCGCAGCTTTTTCGCGCTCGCATTACGATGCGATCGATTTTGATCGATTTCATCCGAACGACTTTTGATTCAATGTTGGAGTTTTTGGTAGTGCACCTATTGAGTTGTAGCAGGGTAATGGATCCTGGAGAAGATCCATTTACCCCATCCTGTGTTTAGTCCCATACCGCCCAATGGTGGGACTTGGAGGCTCTGGGAAAGCTATATAAGGAGCCCCAGACCTCCTGTACTCATTGAGAAAAAGGAATGAAGTATCCGCCCCTTTGAGGGCTTCTCCCGTGGTTTCATCCCGCTCCTCACGGAGTACATGTTCGCTTCCGCATTCTTCATATTTTATAACAAAGATCAATTGATCGTTTTGAGTCATCTAATGCCGACTGATAACTTTATTGAGTTAAACAGAGCCTAACCGGGTCGGGTTCGAGTTTGATTGGAAACCGAATGTTACACTTCTTGTAACACTTTTTGGGAAAAATTATCTTAAATTGAAAATAATCATGAACTTGATTGTAAATGGTAAATAAATGTGGGGGAAGTTTCTCTGAACTTCTTCCTGTGAGCGTGTTCGTGTATGCAGCAGCACCTTACCTGTGCTGGGTGGGTTGACCTCCATGTCGAATCCCGTGATGGTTTCCAACTGTCCATTATGCACTCAAATCAAGTTTATGACAGTGGTTGCAAGTTTCTATGTCCAAGGGTTCTCATCCAATTGCAACAAAAGACTTCGATTGGGGAGATGATGTAAATTTCAAACTGAAATGTGAAAGAAAGAAAATGGAGAGATGTGTGCTTGTTTTTTTAGAAAAAGGTGATCCATAGTGGTGCACACTAGTCACTAAGCTATATTATCACAAAGTCATATAAAAAATTGCAAAAACCGAAACTCAAAAAGAGCTTTTGCACTCTTAAGACGTTTTCCAATAGAATCTCTCCTAATGGAACACTACACCATCGTGGGCCAATCACAGAATCTCATGTTTGGAGCTATTCTTACATTATCAATGGATGGGGATAATTATTGAGTAGGTTCCCTTCTATATGGTGATTTATCCCAATTTGGATGTTTAAAATAACCAAATCTGAAGAATCCCGTGGTTTTTTGGTTATCTCTTGATTGGTTAATAAGACATCCTTATTACCATATAAGAGATTTTTTTTATAGATGCACAAGGGTTCCCCACGAACTATAATATGGAGGAAGGGGTTCTTTCTTTCCAATATTTTCCCCTACAATTTAGAAGCATATTTACCAGCTTGGTGATATTTTACCTTTCTATCTTTCCATTGTTTTTTAGCCGACCCTACTTAATGTGGGAAAAGGCTTTGTTGTTTTGTATCTTTCCATTGTTTAGTGATTTATGGTAATGTATAGACGGTATGCAAGTTCCTTACGAGAGACTAATTTGATTATAGTGCTTAATTTTGTGTTGCGATCAACCACACAATTTTTTGGCCGACCCTACTTAATGTGAGGAAAGGCTTTGTTGTTGTTGTATTTTGGGGGATTTCCACATCAAAATTCTTCCATGCATATGGGGTTATTTTTTCGTAGTCGGAATCCATGGACCCATGATTTTAGGCTGTTTTGGATTTGGCATAGCTTGTATGATTTGCTTTCAAATTTTGCTTTTCGTAATTTGATCCATGTTATGGAAATAATATTTATATATTTTTTATTTCATGATTATGTAATTACTTTAGTGGTTATTTACCCTCTAGTTTTTCTCCATATAAAGGAGCTCTATGTCCATAGAATAAATAACTCATTTATCTTTCCACATGTCTATAGTACTAAACCAGAACCTTAATACCTCCAGAACCCTAACCCCACATGTAGCCCTCTACCTTCGCATGCCGCCACATGAAACCCTGCGCACAAGGTTCAGAAATGCGGTATGCGGTATTCGTTCGGTCATGCGGTCTAAAACGAGTAAGCGGATATGCGGAGGAGTATACGGAAGTATATGCGGTTTATGCGGTTTATAATATTTTAATTTAAATATTATAAAATAAACAATAAAATGTGCTTACTTAAAAAAGTTGATTATCTAACAAGATCCAAAATAAAAAAATCAAATAAAATAATATAATCAAGAAGATATATAAGCTTGATATTATAAATTGATTAATTTTTAGTATGTATTTTGAATAATACATATTTATACATATACAAATTTAGATTCAACAGGGAACACGTGAATTCTAAGAAAACCTTTAATGTATGTATAGATCCTATAGAAAGCTAAAGAATAATCGTAGGTATACAAATCATCACCCAAAATTATACGCATATATGCATCTCCAAGGGATGGAATATGTTGACACAGAATATAGGGGAAAATTGTATTTGCGTATAAAACTTATTAGAAGCATATAAATGTAAAGTGTCAGAGTATTAGTTAATTATTTCATGTTTTATTTGAAGAATTTGAATAAATTTCATTAGATAGAAAATTCAAACAAGTAGTAAACAATTCATTATAAGTGTTGGGAACAATGCGAAAAAATGAATATGAGATAAAATAGACTAGATTATATGCCCAAATGCAACATATACAAGAATAATGAAAAGATGAATCAATGTAAATGATAGTATAAGAGTTGCTCGGGAAAAAAACGAGTTAATGTGTCATTAACATGTCATATAACATGAATCCTATCAGATATGCGGCCGCATATGCGTTTTGACCGCATATTGCCGCATATGGCATATTCGCTTCTGTCAAGTGACTGAATACGCATATGCGGTCGCATGGACCGCATTTCCGAACACTGCATGCGCACATCCACCTTCATGCATCGCCATTGATCATGCCACCTAATATGCCTCTGTTGAAATAAATAATGTGGAAACATAAATCAAACTCAAGAATGCATAAATTATGAATGCTTAGATTTATGTGGAACCCTAGTTTGTGAATAGGAGGATGAAAGCCTGGTAGAAGGCTTCAAAGGGCCGGCTTCATTGTGATTCTCTTAATAAATACATGGGACGTGGGGCTTCTTATATAGCCCCACAGAATGTCCGGAGTCCCACTTATAGATGCTCTGGGACTAAAGATGGGAACGATGTAATTAGATCCTGAAGAGATCTAATTACCCATCTTTTACATACTCTAATACTCTACCTCAAGATGGAGCCGAGAAAGATGTAGCATGCAATAAAAGAAAAAATATACACAACAAATCTTCACTCGATACATCAGATAGAGACGAGAGGAAACCTGCTCGGAGTAGTCATTTTTGGGAAAAGACCTCGCATGATGATGATGAGTTTTTGACGATCGTGTCATGCCTATAGTAAAGTCGTTGCAACTACTAGGTCATGCCTGGAGCAGAGTCATTGTAGAAGAAGTCCACCGCGGAGAGGAGTAGATGCTTGGGAATATGGCTGGTATGCAATATTAGTATGGAGTGTAGATATTCATGTTGTGGATGATAAGTAGAAGTCTGAGACAATCCCAGACAGAGAAGTCCATTTGAAGTAGTTCATGCCGAACATCAAAAGTGGTGTGGTCATCTCTATACATATTTTGAGAATTGGACCTCTCCTATATATGAACCTTGAGAATGACCTCTCCCATTTTTCTTATGGGGATCTGGAGCCGGTTCGTTGATATAGAGATTTTGGAGAAGAAATTGACTTTGTTGAGAGGCACGAGTAGATGATGACATGTGTAATATAAATCCTGTATATACATCTCAACTAGAAGAATTTTGCCCTGTTCTCACCCCTCATTTCTCATATACTTGTCAGAATATAGAAATAGATGGCCAAGTTGGGAGAAACAATGAAGAACATTCTTTTTTTAAATTTTTCGCTCGTTTTTTCTCTCTTTCTTTTTTTCTTGGCTTTTCCTTTATATATACCATCTTCTCTCTCTTTTTTTTAAAAACATATTTTTTACTTCTCTTTTTCCCTCTTCCTCTCTTTTTAGTTGGTACTTTCTTTCCCTTTTTTGTATAATAGTGGCCCAAAAGGCCTAAGATCCCTTTCGCCTTTTCTTTCTTTTTTTGACGTTTGCGGCCCGAATCGGGGCCCAATATTTTCAGCTCGTATATTTTCAACTCTTTTTTGCATACAAAGCATTCCAATAGGGCATATAATCCCTTTTGCTTTCCCCCATCTTTTTTATTTAAATAGCCCGCTGGGCCCAATCCTCACAAACTAGTCCTGTTAGAAAATATAATATGGAAGCGTATCAGAGAAGTAAAGATAAAAACATTAAACATCGGGATTTAACGTGAAACCCTATTCCCTAAGGAACGAGATGAAACCACAGGAGAATGCCTCAAAGGGCTAATGCATGCATTGCACTTTCTCACTGAATACAGGAGGTATGAGGCTTCTTATATAGCCTCCACAGATTCTCTTAGTCCCACCACTGGTAGATGTGGTACTAAACTCTGAATGTGGTAAATAGATCCTGAAGGGATCCATTTATCCATCAGTACATATGACATATATACTCTAACACTCCCCCTCAATCTGGAGCATGCGATGCTTAGCTTGGACAAACAGAAAGAAATCTCAACTCACAATACAAGTCACCACAGATAATATCAACTCAACGCGAACAATTGTCGGCTATTGTCGAGGACATTACTTCTAATGTCGTGCAGGTGAGGAGGGGCGAACGTGCTAGAGTGTGAGTCAAACTGAATCTTCTCGTCGGAGAGCATGTACTATGTACTGCACCGATCAAAGTCACTGCAACTGAATGAGTCTCCACCTGGAGAACTCTGGGCATGTCCGCGGTGAAGACATCCTCGAGACCATGGAGTAAGGGAAGGAAGTTCAGCACGTGTTCGATCGAAGCCGCGCTTTTTTTGGCTGGATTAACGATAACACACCCAAAGGTCAGACCTCACAAGAAATAAATGTAGAGTTATGATTTTTGCCAGAGTTAGGAAATCTGAATGAAGTATTTAAGAATATGAGCAATGAACTTGCAAGTATGGAAATCAAGAACATATTCTTTCATGTGAAGATCATGTCAATATGTGCACTTATATTCCTTACTACTAAACTCATGTTGGATGTCCTGAGAAGAGATGAATGTATTACCTCAATGTCAGTGGAATGTCTTCTCTCATTCATACATTGTATTGCTGGTCGAACGCAATCGTAAGTACCTGAAATATGGCCCACACTGCAACCAAAATAGAAGTCCCAATTTCTACACATTCGTTCACAGAGAGCCATCCACTCAACATGTCCATTTACCCATACCACAAGTAAGTTTATGATACTATTTATATTACATATGGAACCCAAAAATCCCCCATATTACACAACAAGCAAGGAATTGGCTAATAAAAAAGAAACAACCCATATCAAAATGGAATTTCTCATCCACTATAGGTTTTGCCCGAAACATGGACCACTTCATCATATTTCTGCCAAAAAGGGATCAGTCCTAACCAATCGCCCTCTACCTAGAAATAAAGACAATCCAAAGATAACTTGTGATATGTATACTCGTATACCTAGAATGGCTTACATCCTATTTGGAATGGATAATCAGACCTTCTAAAAGTGCATGATGGAAATCCTTGGCTTTGTGGGGAACCACCTTGCTTCAAACACATGTAATTGCTGTTCACCCTTGTAAAAATATCCAGCAAAGACAATCCAAAATATTTTATATACCTTATTTGTCAATGTTGGGGCCATCTTCAGAACAAGGCCTTAAATGTTGGATTTCGATTTCGTTTCGGTGAGTCTGGAAAGAGAAATTCAGTGGAATTTCGATGGAATTTCGGTGAAATGGTCGGAAATTGGGGAGGATACTTGAAACTCATTTTTTATAAAAAGAATTATAATATTCATTTAACACAATAAATGAGATAGAAATATGGTTTTTTGCTAATAGTGAAATATTAACATGATATGTTACATTAAATTTCCATCCAATAGTACCAACAGTTAAAAAAGTAGTATGTTGCTTAGAATCAGAACTAGATTTGAAACCGTGATTAGAAGCCATTGGTTTCTCCTCTTGAAAATGAAGAGAATGATGACATGTACAATAATAACAAAGAAGAACATAGGCCAAGAAAGATCACCTCTTCAATAAGAATGACGCGACACATATGATAACTACAAATAAACCATATATATCAAAATAAAGGAAAATAAAAAAATAAAAATCTTCCGTTAAAACTTGAATTTAACTCTCAAATCTTGTTTTTAACTGATTTGATTGGATTTAGATCTAAAATTTAGAACTAACTAAAGAAACTTTTTTAAATAATGTAAAGCAATCTAAGAACTCAACACATTAGTGAATAAACAAGTAAAAATTCATAAATATATGCAAATTTTGATGAAAGTGAAGGGTAGATTCCCTTATTTTTATTGTTTCACCGAAGTAACATGTAATTTCGATGAAATTTCGTTAACGTTTTACTGATATTTCTTTGAATTCATAGAAAAAGAAATAAGGTAGCGTTTCGATTTCAGTAACCTCAAGAAATGGAAATTTTAGAGAATTTTGATGGAATTTCGTTGAAATTTGAGGCCATGCTTCAGAAATTCATGGTGCTTTCTTCGGGCGACACCTCCTAATACTTGAACCAGCCTCCCCGCCAATGGTGGTGGTCCTTTTAAATGCTCTTGCTCTCGTAGCTACTCCATTGTAATAAGAAAGGAATCACCAAATTAGAAGACTCAATTTTGAAAAAGTAGTCTACCGCAAGATGCTAAATTAACATACCTTCGCTCTCCCAATGTAGAAGCATGTTGAGTATGCACTCTGACATTGTGATCTTCCATGGACGACCTCACTTGGGTTCTATCTTGTGATGCATTCTGAGTGCCTTTGGTTTGAGGGTTTATCAGATTTTGTAAGTGTTTTTGTGATGATCAAAATAATCACACCTCGTGCACTTATGTTTGGACTTCTCCTCGTCCCTAGTTAGTATATGATTCTTCTTGGGCCTTCTTGAAGGCCTCATGAAGTGGGGAATAATACCTCATACAACAAATTAATCGGTGTCCAGCATGACTTGTCAGGTAAGGGGATGATTCACTCCGTGTAGGCCCTTATAAACCAGCTTATGTTATAGTAATTGGACAAGTAGCCATCCCAAGTCACATTTCGCAAACTTGAAATGGCTGCACAAGCATGTGTACAAGGCAATCCAGAGACCTGCCATCGCCTACAGGTGCATTGCTTTGCAAGAAGATCACAGATGTCGTGGTCTGTAGGACATTCCACCTCTATGCTGCTCTCGTTGGACCTCCTTGCGATGAACCCCTACAAATTCCTAGTTGAAGTCCTAACGTAGTCAAGTGTTGTAGACACCATCAGACATCGCATTTTTACTCCTTTCAATTTTCGCTCTTCTATTATTGTCATTTTTTGTCGAATCCAATCTATCATATCACATATCGTAAGGTGGCATGCCTCTTTGACCCACGAATTGAACGACTCACTTAAAATATTGGTGATGTAGTGGCAGTGAGCTATTGTGCTAAATTGAGACCTCAACCATTATGTTTAATTCTCATCATGTACTCAAAAGCCCTCGTATTGGATTTTCAAGCTCTTTCATCCAGTGGAGGAATTGCTTTGACTCGAATTCTCTTGCTTCGGACCACAATATATGCTCCAAATCATTGCTTAGAAATTGCATCCTCAAGTTCTTGTATAAATGGTACATTTGTAAAGAGGAATTTGTCCTTTACTGCATTTCTAGCCCTTTTTATCCACCCGAGATGATTGTGAGTCCACCTCCTTCACCTATGGTTTGCAAAGAGGAATTAGTCCTTTACTGCACACTCTAGCCCTTTCTGACCATCCGAGATGATTGTGAGTCCACCTCCTTCACCACATTGGATAGCCTCGTCCAAATGGGTAAGGAACCAAGACCATGTATCATTGGACTCGTTCTTCACGACCATAAAGGAAACTGGAAAGAGACTATTTGATGTGTCGAGGGCAATAACAGACTGAAGCATTCCTAGGTACTTGCCCTTCAAGTGGCATCCGTCAAAACCCAAGAAGGCTCTACAACCAAACATGAACCCATCTCTGTAAGCTTTAAATGAGATGAAACATCTGAGGATGGAGTCATCCTCCTCCAAGAAGTAGTGGATGACACTAGTAGGATTTGAAGGATATGGTTAGATCCACAAGCGCATCACGGAAGCGTGAGCATCGTATCGAATACGACGAAGAACGACTAGTCGTACTAGTTGTTCTATACAACGGAAATTAAAAAATTTTCATGTGACGAAACCACATGATCCAAGAAAACTTCTCGTATCGTTTTGTCTAAACCACAAACAAGTAATAGGATTACCTCTAAAGCGTGGTTGCGATCGAGTCTCTAAATGAAGAGACCTCCTGTCTCAAGTCCGATCCGACGGAGGAGACGCTTGTGAGCACATGGATGAATCGCGTGCTTCTCGCAATCCATGTTGATGATCCAAGCGGATCTCCTGATCTCGACACACGATATCCGACGTCTTCTTCACAAGCGAGGCACATCGAAGGAGACGGAGATCCACGAGCAAATGGTCGGGTAGCATAACGACGACGCTGCGGCGATGGAGAACCTCTCCAAGACATCCATGGTGGACGACCACATGAGAGGGAGAGAGAGAGAGTAGATGTGTAGGGAGAGAAAGAGAGAGAGACTAATGTTCTCTTGCGTGTGTAAAGAAGAGCAAAGGGGTGCTCTTCTATTTATAATATTTTGGGATCCATGGATCTCAATCCATGGGCAACACAAATCCAATGGCTCTCATTGATTTGTGTTTCTTTTAATGGCTAGGATTTGTGTTGGTAAAACCAACAACAATTAATTTAATTTAGATCAAATCTATATTGATAAATCAATATAAATCAATCTCAAATTAAATCAATCAAGCATGGAGATTTTGGAATGAAGATTGCCTCCTTCCATAATATTGGATTTGCTAGCAATCTCATGCAATCTCATGAGATCTCATGAGATTCCATTATTCCACGGAAATCTCCAAGATGTACAACAACAATTGTTGTAAATTATTCTACAAAAATAATTCATAATTATTTTGTGAATATTGCAATCTTGTCATTAGAAAATTGTGAATCACATTCACAACCCAAAATAAAATGTGAATTACATTTTCAATTAATTGTCCAATGTGAATCCAATTCGCATCAACGTTTCATTAACAAATGTAAATTACAATTAGCTCTCTCTTATATATTATAAATCACATTTATAGTATATATGACTAATATGGATATTATTATGCACATTATTCATATCCATGATAATTAAATCACATTTAATCATCTTGGATCTCTATTCTCGTGTGCTCAAATAATATGAATCGCATTCACATTATTCACATCTTTGATAATTAAATCACATTTAAGTATCTTAGATAACTCTCCTTATAATATGAATCAAATTCGTATTATTCATGATAATTAACTCACATTTAATTATCAATTTTCTCAATGCTCGGATACACATATCAACAATGAAATTATCCTGAACTCTTTCAAGGATAATGCGCTTTCTCCGCGGATACTTGGAGATAAGGACAGGGTGATTGTATTGTTCCACGTATAGTGACTTGGATATTGAGATCATATATCAAATCCAGATCGCGGGCTTCCCATAGATGCTTGATTAAATCAAGACCGCAAATCTAATCGTCTCATTGCATCTGAATCACATTCAGATTAATGTCCAACATTTGGACCAAGATCAGATTACTTCTCTACTGAGAGAAGTCACTAAAATCCACACCCGTTTCATCACTTCCTAGGAATGGAAGTGTCATGGTTATACAATCGTTTATGATCACGTCCCCTCAGGTATTCCCAATACCTGTACATCCTGCGTACTGGAAGACTCGGAATAAAACCGAAGTATTAGATCAACTTTACACTGTCTACTTCAGGGTTCTATCAGTATGTTTCTCTTTTGATCATTGGGAGTCGGTATCGATCATATACTTTCTAAAAGCATATATAATACCTAGGTCTTGATCATATACTTTCCAAAAGTATATATCAAACTTACAAATTCAGTCAAGCTTCTAAAGTGAGACGACCGTGCACGGAATTTGATTCTTCCCAATATCTCATGAGTGAGCTCATGCCTTCCGGTTATGTAAATGAACCTGTATGATCCCTTTGAGAGATCGTATTACTCATATGCCCTTATATGCACACCAGCACGCCCGTGTATAGACCTTGGTTAGGTCATCAACCTATTGGTCTATCGAATGTACATACTTAGACATATAGTAACACATCTGTCTCCGGTCAGAGGATGTGTGCCTGTATTGTGACAACATACAATATAGGACTTTGGTTATCTCGATCTCGTTAAGTCAACTCTTTGACCTAACTTATCTAACACCTCCGAATCTCTATTCCTATGCATACGACATGCACCAAGAGGTTGGTTAGATATCAGCCTAAATGAGAGAGGATTTCCATCTCCTACTTAGGGTGGAGATCATCTCTTAACAATCATTTGACGGTGCTTGATGAGTCCTTAATCTAACTCTTTAGATATTCATCCAAGCACCAGCGTCTATGATTCAATAGTTGAATCAGCAGTTGTATGATCATCAAGATAGCTATGGTACATAACCCTAATTGTACTAAGGGACCTATTATGCAAATTATTTATTCTTCCTTTCAGATCAGGGAATGAAATTTGCAATAACATTTATTGCATAATGGCTCGTCGTGGGCTCGCATGTCCAACAATCTCCCACTAGCCCAAATAGCCATTAATGGGCTAATCATTTAAACCCACACTCATGTGACAATCATAGGCTATATAGAAAATAGCTAGGTAAGCTGATCAATCACTCTGTTCCTGCAAGACTATGCCAAGTCCTTTTACGACACTTGCATATCCCTAGTAACAGTGCTCGTATTTAATGTGAATGTTGCATCTTATGCAACCAATACTCAATCTTGTTAGTTACAGTGTCCTTGACAATACAGCTTAATAATTATCATAACCAGTATTTTTATAATCCTTATCGGAATACCCTTATTCCTGGAGATCTCTATCTCCATAGGTATTCAAAGTTAAGACCTTTTAGATCACTATCTATATAGTCCTAATTTCTTGAAGATAAGGCTTAGATATCACTATCTCGAAAGTCTTGTCATCTTTGAAGATTTTGTTAGTACTGCAATCAAGTGTTTTCTCTCCATAGTAGGATTAGCAACACTTTTACTACTACTGCATGACAGATATCTGGCTTTTGTACACATCCAGCATACACTCAGCTTCTCGTAACTGATGCACAAATGCAAGCAGTTCTAGCATTCACTTCCTCAACTCTTTGAGGTGCTATCCCTTTAGATAGGGCAGTACCATATTTTAAGGGATGGAAGCCTTTCTTGGAATTTTCCAGAAAATGGAATATGTTCAAGGTGTACTACTATTGTGACAGTCCCAATACCCTCTTTTCTTTGCTTCTGAACACCTTCAGAACTAAGATCCGAAAGGTATCCTTGAGATCATATCTCAAGTTATGGAACAACCAGATAATAAAACACTTATTATTATCCTTATATCATGATTAGGATATCATCTACATTTAGCACGATGAACACAAAGGCACTCCCACTAAGCTTCACATGGCTCATCAAAATTCTATCTGAAATCATACCATTTATAATTTCATCAAATCTTATGATCCAAGTTCAAGAAGCTTATTTGAGTGCATAGATGGATTCCTCAGCTTGTACACCTTACTTTCCTCAACCATGAAGCCCTGGGGCTACTTCATGTGAAATTCCTCAGAGAGGTATTCATAGAGGAATGCAATCTTGACTTACATCTTGAAGATACAATAGTCAAGTTGTGTAGCTAAGGTTAGCAATATTCTGATGATTTTAAGCATGGTTACTTAAAAGCAAGTCTCATCGCAAGCGATGTATTCTTTCTTCATGTGTAGCTCATGGTGAAGGTCTCTACCTTATCACCATGTTCCCTTTCTCTTGAAGATCCATTTACACCTTTACAGGTCTTACCCATATAGGTGGATCCTCGAGGGTTCATATACAACACTTGTATATGAAGTCTACATTAGACTTTTATTGCTAACATCCATCTATCCATGCTATGATCTTCAGAAGCTTCATCACATGAAGTTCGATCATTGTCAGATTTCTCTGACTCATGGAATCCATCCTCAAACTCATTTGAAGAGGTATTAGTGTTTCATCTTTAATTGTCCTTTTAGTTTCCAATTTCAGGAGCCTCATTATCTTCTCAAGATTAAATGAGTTCCTACACTTCATTTTCATCTTGATTCTCAAGAGAGTCTTCCTATAAAAATCATATTCTCAAAGATGAGATCTTTTAAGAATCTCAAGGTCATAAAGTATGTATCCAATACCATCCTTTATTTTCCTAATGAAGTAGCACTCTCAAGTGCCAGATTCCAGCTTGCAAGCATGGAACCATATTAAGGATATATATATTGTAGTCTCTACTACATATATACCAGGAACCTAAGAGGTAATTATGCTAAAATTCATCATTGATAAGATCATGTCACACATGATCCAATTGTATCTCCCTATAACTCTATTGAGTTAAGGTGTGTTAGGAGGATTGAGATAGAAATGATATTCATATCTCCATAAGGTATCCTTTGAATTCATCTAATAGGTACGTGATACCTAGATTAGATCAAATTCATTTTATCTTCCTTCAAACTTTGATTGTAAGCCAAAATTATGAAATCTTTGAACCTTTCAAAGGTTTCTTAGATGAAGAGAAGAAATCTCATATCATACATAATCATCAATAGATATCACATATCCACAATGTTCATTATGATATAGATGATCCACATACATCAATATATATGGGATCCTGAATACCTTGACATCTTACACCATTCCCAAAGAAAGGTGTATTGAACATTTTACTTTGAATACAATATTCATAAGTATGTAAGTTTTGAAATTTTAGACATTCTAAAGTTTCATCTCTTACCAGTCTATTGATCAAATCAACAGATAAATGTCCAAGGTTTGATGCCAAATCATTGTTAAATGATCTTCATCCTCATATTGATCTTTTAAAGGTTTAATTTCATTATTAGAAATGTTAATGAACCATTCATTAATTTTCTTATTCAGTAGAGTCCTCTGGATGTTAGATTATTTTCTGAAATATATCCATCATAACTCTTTATGATAGGACCATTCGAGAATTCATGTTTATTTACAACATTTAGAAATAAACAGTGAGTGTATTCTAATGTCTAGGTCATAGAGACATTCTCTAAGACCAAGGGCTCTCCCACTGAAATTATGAAGTCTATTGATCTAGTGGAAATTGTTGCAACAATTGCATCAATTCCAACATGGATGATCATTAAACCTTAAGATCAAATTTCTAATATTCTAGTACATATGCAACCAATTGCAAGTGTCATTAGAAGATTGATATACAACTATTAGACTTTATCTTATCAAATAAGAAAGTAAACATCAATGATTTATGTAGATTAATTTGATGCTCTATCTGAGTCATTCTTTAAGGATTCTAGACTGACTTGATAGTCATACTATCTGTAGAGATAGTTGTTTGTCGTTGGTGTTATTTATTATTTCAGTTTCTTTATGTACCTCTCATGTAATTTACCCAAGGGTTCTCTCCCTATATAAGAGACCCGAGGGCTCTATGGAATAAACATCTCAGTACTCTTTTGCCCTAACATGGTATCAGAGCCCTAACCCTAATCTAGGGTTTCTCTCCACCGCCGCCCCCCAGGGCACCGACTGCCCCCAGGTTTCCGCCCAGCCCAGGGCGCCGCCAGCCCCCAGGGACCCTCTCCTTGTTCCGCCCAGCCCCCAGGGCGTCGCCGGAGCCCCACCACCTTCCGTCCGGCTTCCTACAGCCGCCCCCGGCTCTCTACAGCCGCCGCAAGGGGCTGTCTACTCGCTCCAGCCCTCCGCCCAGCCCTAACCAGTCCCCGCCAGGCCGCCATCTTCCTTGGTAGAGGCTTCCGGGGCCTCTACTTGTCGCCGGGTGTCGCCTCTTCACTCGGTCTCGGATAGACGATGATGGATTCAAGTGCATAACGTCTACATGTGCACTTGAATCCTAAAAGTTGTGGTAGACAACCTCTTCTTGGTCTATCAATAGTCGTCCTTCTCCGGCATTATGTCCGAACAAAAGCTCGATATGCCCGCCATAGGTGCGTTCAAAGGTTCAACACCGATCGTCAAGATGGACGGGACAAACTACGAACTGTGGGCGATGCAGTTCCTTAGCCTCATGAAGTCGTGTGGTAAGAAGCACATTCTTACCGAGGATGAACCGCCGGAGAAGACAGGAGTCTATGCCTCATGGGAGGCCGATGATGCGTACGCCAAGGTTTGGCTCTCAGGTACGCTCACAACGGAGATTGCGAATGATGTCCTTCACCAACCCACCGCCAAGGCGATGTGGGATATTTTGGCCATGACATACTCTCAGGTCCGCAATGAGACGAAGATGCTCCAGTTGCAGCATGATATATTTACCACGAAGCAGAATGGGAGGCCGCTTCATTCGCTATACACGTCGCTTCGTGGTATGTTCGAGAAGCTCTATAGCACCATTCCCCTCACAGCTACGCCGGAACAGCAGAAGACGTTCCGCAATGCCACAATGGTTGGCGTTTTACTCGCTGCCCTAGACCCGGAGTATGAGGCCGCACGGTCTCAAATACTAGCAGATGCCACTATCCCGCCGATGGAAGAGGTATACAGGAGGCTCAGTCGTGTACCTGTTCCATCTACTACAGCAACGGCACCTCCGTCTGCAATGGCAGTTTCCAGGGGACGTGGTAGTTCGTCCTCGTTTCGTGGCAGAGGAAGTGGTGGACGTGGACGCGGAGGTCGCATACGTTCCACGTGTTCTTTCTGTCGCCGTACTGGTCATTCGGAGGATACGTGCTATTCCAAGCACGGTTTCCCCCCTTCCGCACGTGTCGCGGATCACGTTTAGGGTCCTTCAGCTCCCGCCACAGATCACAGGTTCGAAGAGTTGGTGGCACGACTTCGGGACATTATGCCACAATCTTCGTCAGAGGGTGCAGACGTCTCTGATGTTGCGGCTTCAGCATCAGCAAGTACATCGGCCTCAGCCAGTGCCTCAGGTAGTCCTGCATCCCCATTTCATAGTCATGATCTCACAGGATGGATTGTTGACTCTGGAGCTACCCATCACCTATGTCGTGAGAAAGATATTCTGCAGTCATACAGGGCTGTTCAGCCAGGTCGCTCTGTTCTAATTGCGGATGGCACCCAGTCTCCTATCATCGGTCAGGGGGAGACAGCTTTGCTACCCTCTATGCACCTACAGAATGTGCTACATGCTCCAGAATTCTCGATGAACCTTTTATCTATTAGTCAGATTACACGTGATTTGCACTGTCGTGCTATTTTTGATCCATCGTCTGTTATTTTTCAGGACATACTGACGGGCAGGGTGATTGGCTGTGGTTCTGAGCACAATGGCCTTTATCGTCTCGTTCGTAACTCCTACGCTGGTGTCTCCTTGCATACCCAGGCCTCTGTTTCTCCGTACACCTGGCATCTTCGGTTCGGTCATCTACCGCTACAGAAGATGCGTCATCTCCTGCCTCAGATATCTCCGAGTTCTTCTTTTCGATGTGAAGCATGTCAGTTGGGGAAGCATCATCGGTCTAGCTTCCCCGGTCGTCAGAGTCGGAGCAGTAGCTCCCCGTTTGAATTATTTCATATAGATATTTGGGGTCCAAGTCGTGTCCCGGATCACCAGGGGCACAGGTTCTATCTAGTTGTGGTTGATGATTTTTCCAGAGTGTCGTGGACTTTTCTTCTCAAGAATAAATCTGAAGCAGGAAATGTTATTCAAAATCTAATTAATGAAGTTCTGAATGTTTTTTCATCTACTGTTAAGTATGTGCGTACTGACAATGCATTGGAGTTCTGCACTCGCTCTCTTGCCACATTTCTTTCATCTAAAGGCATTGTCCACCAAACCACATGTCCCTACACCTCTCAACAAAATGGAGTTGCCGAACGAAAACTTCGACATTTCCTTGACATTGCTCGCACTTTACTTATTCAGAGTTGTGCTCCATTAACCTTTTGGGGTGATGCTATACTTACTGCGTGTTATTTGGTCAATCGAATGCCTACAACGATTCTTGGGGAAAAGTCTCCAATCTCTGTTCTCTTTCCGGACAGAGACTTGTTTACATTGACACCTCGGGTTTTTGGCACTGTCGCTTTTGTTCACCGCTTATCTCCGGGGCTTGATAAGCTATCCCCTAGGGCTATCAAGTGTGTTTTCGTGGGCTACTCCAGGACACAGAAGGGGTACCGCTGCTATGATCCTGTCAATAACAAATACTATGTGAGTGCGGATGTTACATTCTTCGAACCTGTCATGTACTTCTCCCCTGCAGGTGACAGATTGGTCTCCTCCACATCATTAGACTCCCAAGTCTATGTTCCACCACCTCCAAGCCTGGGTCCGTCCTCAACTCCAGCGTCTCCAATAATACCACCACCACCAACCACTCCACCACCACCACCACCACCCCCTGTTGTTCCGTTCCCTAAGTTCTACACGAGACGCACGGGCCCAGCTCAAGCTACATCTCAACCATCCAGCACGCCTCAGGTATGTTCTGACATTAATGATGGGTTAAATAATGCACATGTGCAGGAGCTTGTACCACAGGAGGAGGACCAACCGGTCAGCACTGTTTTGGATGACTCGGACCAGCCTATTGCTCATAGGAAACAGCGAAGACAGTGTGTCTCATATCCCCTGGCCTCTCAGGTTTCCTTTCATCGTCTCTCTGGGGATTTCCAGAAGTTTGCCGCTGCTGTATCGTCAGTTGAGATACCACGGACATATCAGGATGCCATGACGACTGAATGCTGGCGTTTAGCAATGGAAGAGGAGATGCGTGCCTTACAATCCAGAGGGACTTGGTCTCTAGTCCCTCTTCCTCCAGGTGCGTCTGTGGTGAGCTGCAAGTGGGTTTTTACAGTTAAATATCATGCAGATGGTCGTCTTGACAGATACAAGGCCAGGCTTGTAGCACGAGGGTTTACACAGACATATGGGGTAGATTACCTGGACACGTTTTCACCAGTAGCGAGACATTCTACCCTTCGCATTCTTCTATCGGTTGCTGTGGTACGTGGCTGGCCCATATTCCAGCTTGATGTTAAAAATGCTTTCTTGTATGGTGATCTTCAGGAGGAAGTCTACATGCAGCAGCCACCTGGGTTTGCTGCTGAGGGGGAGACTCAGAAGGTATGCAGACTTCATAAGGCTATTTATGGCCTTAAGCAGAGTCCTCGTGCATGGTTCCAGAAGCTCTCCCAGCTTATTGAACAACAAGGTTTCAGAAGATCAAATGCGGATCACTCACTGTTCGTCCGGAAGACTCCTAGAGGTACCATCGTTGTTATGGTATATGTTGATGACATATTGGTTACTGGAGATGATGCAAAAGGGGTTGAGATAACCAAGTCTATGCTGGGCAGCCAATTCATTACAAAGGATCTAGGCACTATACGGTATTTTCTGGGGATAGAGTTTGCAAGGAATGCACAAGGAATGGTGATGACTCAAAGAAAATATGTCACAGATTTGCTGGCTGAAACAGGAATGACTGAATGCAGACCTTCAAGTACACCGATGGATCCGAGTATGAAGCTGTACGATGATGACACTGAGGAGGTGGACAAGAGAAGGTACAGAGAAATGGTGGGCAAGCTCTTATACATCACTATAACTCGACCGGATATTGCACTTGCAGTAAACCGGGTGAGTCAATTTGTGGAGCAGCCAAGGCAAGTACATATGGATGCATTGTACATGATATTGAGATATCTGAAGTCTTCACCAGGCACAGGGTTGCTGTTCAAGAAAGACACGGATTTGTCTATTTCAGCCTGCGCAGATGCGGATTATGCAGGGTGTCCACGGGATCGTAAGTCTACTTCTGGGTTTGCTATCTTCATAGGAAGCTCCTTAGTCTCCTGGAAAAGCAAGAAGCAGACTGTTGTGGCGAGATCCAGTGCCGAATCCGAGTACAGGGCCATGGCACAGGCAAGCACTGAAATGATGTGGGTTAAAGCAGTCCTAGAAGACCTGAATGTTGAAGTTCCGTTGCCTATGAACCTGCAATGTGACAATCAGGCAGCGTTATTCATTGCCAACAATCCAGCCTTCCATGAGAGAACAAAACACATAGAGGTGGATTGCCATTACACTAGGGACATGATTCAGAAGGGCTTCATCTCCACGTCTCACGTCAGCTCAGAGGACCAGACAGCAGATATATTCACAAAGCCATTGCTCCGAGGACCTTTTCAGAGATGTTCTTCCAAGCTGAGCATGATAGATATCTATGCTCCATCTTGAGGGGGAGTGTAGAGATAGTTGTTTGTCGTTGGTGTTATTTATTATTTCAGTTTCTTTATGTACCTCTCATGTAATTTACCCAAGGGTTCTCTCCCTATATAAGAGACCCGAGGGCTCTATGGAATAAACATCTCAGTACTCTTTTACCCTAACACTATCAACACATCAACTTATTACAGTATTGGCATTCATCCAACTCTTAGGATGTC
This sequence comes from Ottelia alismoides, assembly GCA_037367405.1. Classification (NCBI taxonomy): domain Eukaryota; kingdom Viridiplantae; phylum Streptophyta; class Magnoliopsida; order Alismatales; family Hydrocharitaceae; genus Ottelia; species Ottelia alismoides. Next base: position 168,689 of record JAZKJV010005913.1, on the reverse strand, counting down.
ATATGGAAGTCATAGAAGTACGGTAAACTCTTTGACTATCCTTCTCATCTTGGGTCTGACCCATGCTTCCACTGCGCTCCCTATATCTACAAACAACCATTGCTTAAGACTAAGGATCTCTTACGTTAAATTCAAAAGAATTCAATGTAAGAGTATTTCAACATTTATACATGCTTCATTAAATTCATACAATATGAATATTATGAAGCTTCATGAATGACTAGAGTATAGACAATAGAATGATGACACTCATCATGTCTACATCCATCTGGACTATTAAAACATTGGTTCAGGTAGGTATTCAAACATCTTGAATACATCATCTCTTATGGAGCCATCATTCTGCATGATGCAGAGAACCATGTCATTCATGATTAAATGTCGAGAGCACATATGTATGCCAGGACATCTTCTTAAGTCTTTATAAGGATTATTTGACAATTGCGATCATCATCGAGATGTCACTTCCAAAGTACATTCGATGAGATATCAAGACTATAAAGACATACAAACCCAGGGTTGTAATCCTATTATCTATTTAATTGTCATTCCTCATTATTATGAGGAAACTTGCACATTGCAACAACATACATTATGTGTCCAACTGCAAGTTCAATATCTGGATCATGGGTCCAATCCATGATATTTTACTGGTTATTATTGAGTATATTATTGAGTGGGTTTAAAGAAGGATTATCTGAAATAAGAAATTTGCATAAATATATAAATATATATTTTACTTTGATTTAGGAATTTTCATTTCAAAGTTTTCTTGCCTTGTCAACACTAAAAGTTCATTCCCTTAATCACTTTCAATGTAAGAGATATACTTACCATCATATCTCAGCAAGATCTGGGATCTCCTTCCTTATCTTTGTTACATCCCAATAATATGAGAATTTGCAACTCGGATAAAAAGAAGTGGGAACATATTCCGCCTTGCAAGTCCAACTTGCATTTCCCAATTCAGTCTTTAATACCCAGGCCCACCACCCCTAAGGCGATGTTGACCCGTCATTAATTGAACCAACTGTCAACGTGAATAGTACTCGCTATACGCAATCCAATATCGCCCTAATAATATGAGGATCCGATAATGGGGTCACTACGTATACGACCTTACTCTTTCGAGAAGCAAAGAGCCCGATCCAGATGCGCTTGCATACAAGAGCTATCACTTCGGACAGGTGTCTCCTACATACAATCCCTGGTGACGGAACACTCTGCCTTGACGGGAGACCATGGATGTCACTTATGTGATCATCCATATCATATTCAAATTCTAATTAATCATTATGAATCATATTCATTACGATTAATTCTTCCAAGGGAAATAACAACTCTATTCATAATAGAGTGTCTTAATTTTAATTGAAATCCAATTAATCTAATCATATTAAATTAATGATCCAATTAATATCCAACAAACAATCTTTATTGTTACTTGAGTTATGGTATTATCTCAAATACATATTATTTCGAATTTTAATAATTAGAAATGCATCATGATTTCTTAAGAATTATACTAACTCTACCCGCTGTCATGGCCAGTACCGACGAGAGTGGGACAGACCGCACACGGTGCAACCTGCTACCCCAACGCTCCCCGACTAGACACCATATTCACCTCGGGAAAGTATAATGCAAAATAGATCACTTTGTACTTGAGATGATCATCGGTTTTCAACCGAAATTATACCATATAATAATAATCAAAACAATCTTGATTAAAATTATAATGAGATTTGTTAAACAAATTCCAAATCCTATTCAAAGAACATGTTTGTTGGAAACTAGATCATGTAGATCATGTAACCAATTAGTGATATAGATCACATCTAATCAATTATTGGTTAAGGCATGTCATTTAAGGAAATAATTATCATCAAATATTTCACAAATATTTATGCACAATTATTCCAGGAAATTAAACAATTTAATTTCACTAATTGATTAAATGACAATTACTAGGTTCTTGATTAGGAAAGTATTTCCAGCAGTGACCCACACTTACTAAAAATATCATATCTCAATCAATTTAAATCCAAATTATGCAAAATAAGTTCCTAAAGTTTGCTAATTTGATTTACAATAGAATCTAAGTGATTTGCATGCATTTCAAGGCGCCTCAAATCCGTAATTAACTCTTTAATTACGTTAAGATTCGCAGTCCCCGAAACCGTGGATACATGTCCACTAAAATGATCATAACTTGAGCATACAGAATCCAAATTACGTAACCTCATATCCTACGGTTTCTTTATTTAATGGAGAACAAAATACAATTATTATTTTCGTGTTTAAACAATTTAAACGGTACCGAAAATAATCTCAAAATAGAGATGCGAAAATGAAATGCAAGAAAACTTTCGCAAACCCTAATGAACCCAAGTCGTCCTCGGTTAATGGATCGTATCCAACACCACCGACATATGGCTCTGATACCACTTGAAGGATATGGTTAGATCCTCAAGCGCATCACAGAAGCATGAGCATCGTATCAAATACGACGAAGAATGACTAGTCGTACTAGTTGTTTTATGCAGCGGAACTTAAAAAATTTTCATGTGACGAAATCACATGATCAAAGAACACTTTTCGGATCGTTTCGTCTAAACCACAAACAAGTAATAGGATTACCTCTTGAAGCGTGGTTGCGATCGAGTCTCTAAACGAAGAGACCTCCTGTCTCAAGTCCGATCCGACGGAGGAGACGCTTGTGAGCGCAGGGATGAATCGCGTGCTTCTCGCAATCCATATTAATGATCCAAGCGGATCTCCTGATCTCGACACACGAGATCCGACGTATTCTTCACAAGAGAGGCGCACCGAAGGAGACGGAGACCCATGAGCAAATGGTCGGGCAGCATAACGACGACGCTGCGGCGATGGAGAACCTCTCCAGGGCATCCATGATGGACGACTACATGATAGGGAGAGAGAATAGACGTGTAGAGAGAGAATCAGAGAGAGAAAGAGACTAGAGTTCTCTTGTGTGTGTAAAGAAGAGCAAAGGGCCGCCCTTCTATTTATAATATTTTGGGATCCATGGATCTCAATCCATGGGCAACACAAATCCAATGGCTCTCATTGATTTGTGTTTCTTTTAATGGCTAAGATTTGTGTTGGTAAAATCAACAACAATTAATTTAATTTAGATCAAATCTATATTAATAAATTAATATAAATTAATCTAAAATTAAATCAATCAAGCATGGAGATTTTGGAATGAAGATTGCCTCCTTCCATAATATTGGATTTGCTAGCAATCTCATGCAATCTCATGAGATCTCATGATATTCCATTATTCCATGGAAATCTCCAAGATTTACAACAACAATTGTTGTAATTATTGTACAAAAATAATTCATAATTATTTTGTGAATATAGCAATCTTGCCATTGGAAAATTGTGAATTACACTCACAACCCAAAATAAAATGTGAATTACATTTTCAATTAATTGTCCAATGTGAATCCAATTCATATCAACATTTAATTAACAAATGTAAATTACAATTAGCTCTCTCTTATATATTATAAATCACATTTATAGTATATATGACTAATATGGATATTGTTATGCACATTATTCGTATCCATGATAATTAAATCACATTTAATCATCTTGGACCTCTATTCTCGTGTGCCCAAATAATATGAATCGTATTCACATTATTCACATCTTTGATAATTAAATCACATTTAACTAACTTATATAACTCTCCTTATAATATGAATCAAATTCATATTATTCATGATAATTAACTCACATTTAATTATCAATTTTCTCAATGCTCGGATACACATATCAACAATGAAATTATCCTGAAATCTTTCAAGGATAATGCGCTTTCTCCGCAGATACTTGGAGATAAGAACAGGGCGACTGTATTGTTACATGTATAGTGACTTGGATATTGATATCATATCTCAAATCCAGATCGCGGGATGCTTGATTAAATCAAGACCGCAAATCTAATCTTCTCATTGCATCTGAATCACATTTAGATCAATGTCCAGCATTTGGACCAAGATCAGATTACTTCTCTACTGACAGGAGTCACTAAAATCCAGACCCGTTTCATCACTCCCTAGGAATGGAAGTGTCATGGTCATACCTTCGTTTATGATCACATCACCCTCAGGTATTCCCAATACCTGTACATCCTGCACTCAGAATAAACCCGAAGTATTAGATCAACTCTACACTGTCTACTTCAGGGTTCTATCAGTAAGTTTCTCATTCGATCACTGGGAGTCGGTATCGATCATATACTTTCCAAAAGCATATATCATACCTAGGTCTTGATCATATACTTTCCAAAAATATATATCAAACCTACAAATTCAGTCAACCTTCCAAAGCGAGACGACCGTGCACGGAATTTGATTCTTCCCAATATCTCATGAGTGAGCTCATGCCTTCCGGTTCAGTAAATGAACCTGTATGATCCCTTTGAGAGATCGTATTACTCATATACCCTTATATGCACACCAACGCGCCGGTGTATAGACCTTGGTTAGGTCATCAACCTATTAGTCTGTCAAATGTACATACTCAGACATATAGTAACACATCTGTCTCCGGTCAGAGGATGTGTGCCTGTATCGTAACAACATACAATATAGGACTTTGGTTATCATGATCTCGTTAAGTCAACTCTTTGACCTAACTTATCTAACACCTCCGAATCTCTATTCCTATGCATAGGACATGCATCAAGAGGTTGGTTAGATATCATCCTAAATGAGAAAGGACTGCTATCTCCTACTCAGGCTGGAGATCATCTCTTAACAATCATTTGACGGTGCTTGATGAGTCCTCAATCTAACTCTTTAGATATTCATCCAAGCACCAGCCTCTATGATTCAATAGTTGAATCATCAGCTGTATGATCATCAAGATAACCATGGTACATTACCCTAGTTGTACTAAGGGACCTATTATGCAAATTATTTATTCTTCATTTCAGATCAGGGAATGAATTTTGTAATAACATTTATTGCATAATGACTCGCCGTGGGCTCGCATGTCCAACAGGATGGCTATGCTTCAATTCTGCAATAGGGGAGGGGATTTTCGCATATGACTCCTCAATACGCCGAAAATAACGCATATGATGCCCTCCTCTTTTCCTTATAAACCATCATATAAGGCAAACAAAGCTTGAATGCCTCATTGATCCTACCAGATAACCGCTTCATCGTGAATGTTGTGTACTCCTTTACCCAAACTAAGTTCTGGAGCGATGCCCACTCTTGGCCATCCATGGTGTTTCTAGCACGATTATTTGAAACGCAAGTGTGGTTGGCCGCAAGAGTCTTCACTTCGAACCTGCTTCTCCTGAACTCCCCTGTCAAGCAATCAAATAAGACCTGGGATGCAAGAGGATATTTTGCGCAGCTACGCTTATACTTTTGAAGTACAATAGGCATGTCCAGATCATCAACCTGCGTGTTCGTTCCCTGTAGAAAACCCTGCTCATGCAAAGTGTCAAACCCGTTGTTAGGAACAATGTATTCAGAACATACCTGATCCGTTCTAGATGATGAGCGGTGACCATGAGCATAAGCAGACCGACGTGTATAGTAATGTGGTACCGGTAGGATCGAGACCATAGATGTTGAGGGTATAGGAGGAGGTGAAGGTGGTGATTGTGGTGATATTGGTAATGGTGGTGAAGATGGCGATGGTCGTGGTGGCACATAGATTTAATCATCAAAATCTGAGGAAGTTAACTGATCATCTGCAGGAGAAAAGTACATCACTGGCTCGAAAAATTTGACATCAATACTAACATAATACTTCATGTGCAGTCGATCATAGCATCTATACACCTTCTGTGTTCTGGAATACCCAACAAAGACACGCTTGATTGTTTTAGGAGAGAGTTTGTAAAGACATTGAGACAATTAGTGAACTAAGGCAACCGAATCAAAGATATGATGAGTGAGTGAGAACAATTCTTTATCAGGAAATGCAAGGGAAAATGAATTTTCTCACCCAAGATAGACGAGGGCATGGGGTTCACAAGATAGCATGTTGTAAGGACAACATCATTCCAAAAAGAATGTGGAGCACGACTCTGAATGAGGGCAGTTCTGATAACAACAAGAAAATGGTGATGTTTTCTCTCTGCAACCCCGTTTTGTTGGGAGGTATATGCACATGATGTTTAATAAATAATGCTACGAGGTAAAAAAAATTCAGAGAGCATAATTAAAGAATTCCAAAGCATTATTAGTTTTCACACATTTCACAGATGAAGAAAACACGTTCTGCACTTTATTGATATAATATTTGATAACTGCTTCATCAACAAAATACCCATGATAGATGAGTGAAATCATCCACAACCACAAGATAAAACCCGTGTCCCTAATGGTCAGGAACATGACTAGGACTCCAAACATAAATATGGAACAACTCAAAATTGGAGTTACTGCTCTGACTCTGACGATTGGGGAAAACAGGCCGATGATTTTCCCTAACTGACATGCCTCGTACTGGAAGGACAGTGAGGAGAAATCTTAGGTAGAACACGACACATTTTATGGAGCGAAAGATGACCAAATCGCATGTGTCACGCAAAGGGTGAGACAAATCCAACAAAATGGGTGGAAAGGCATTCATAAGAGGTTCGAACCAAGCGATAGAAGCCGCCCTGCTAACGGCCAAAACCAATCACCTTTCCCGTAAGGATGTCCTGAAATACAAGAGAAGATGGGTGAAAATAGCTCGACAATGTAGGTCCTTCGTAATTTGACTAACAGATAACATATTCATAGAAAAATAAAGCGCATGTAACACATTCTGTAGGCACATAGAGGGAGTCAAGCTAATCTCCCCATGTCTTGTGATCGGGGAATGTATCCCATTTGCTATCACCATAGTTCTCCCTGGAGGCACCTGTCTGTAAGTTGTAAGTTGACCTCTATCTCCACATAAGTGATATGTAGCACCAGAATCCTTAATCCATTCTATAACCTTAGATCAACTACTGCTAGTAAGTGCATAAGTATTACTTGAGGTACTAGAAGATGCTGAAGCAGCCACATCTGAGTGACTTCCTGAGGTAGATGAGGAGGTAATAGGACTGGCTGGAGGCATGATATCCCTTAATCGTGTTACAAGTTCATCAAATCTCTGATATGAAGAGGAAGCAGCCATGGACTCAACTTTCTCAGCAACCCTAGCAGATGCAGGAAAGCCATGCTTGGAATAGCATGTATCCTCTGAATGTCCTGATCGATGACAGTAAGTGCAGGTCTAACGTAGACGACCTCCTCTACCACAAGTTCCACGTCCACAAAACTGGTAAGAACCTCCTCGACCTCGGGAGGCAGTCATTGTTGAAGAAGTCTGACTCGTAGCAGTAGATAGAACAATAATCCTGCTCAGCCTGCGGAAAGCTTCCTCCATGGGAGGAACAATAACATCCACGAGAATCTGGGTGCGAGCAACATCCAAGCTTGCGAAAGTCGGCCGCCTAGTAGTTGAGTCGGGGGAGGGGGGGGGGAGTAGCCGACTCGACTAGGCCTAGTCGACCCTTAGTCGGTCCACCCGACTCGACTAATCGGCGGACTTTTACAACACCTTTTTTTTATTTTTTTTGTTTTTCTCTTTTTTTAAAGAAAACATATTCTAATATGCTTAATGTTATATTTAAAGTCAATTACTTCTTTTGTTTTATCATGATGTCATATAAAATGTACAAATATATGTATATACATACGAATATATGCATAAAAACTGATTTATATATTTAAAATAATTAAAAATTTAAAACCGACTAATGACCAACTAATTCCGACTAGTCGCTCGATTGCCAACTAATCCTTAGTAGGTGACCCCGCCGACCAAGTACCGACTACCACTTTCTACAACCTTGGCAGCATCATATTCAAGATCATGGGCTTCTAGGAATACACCAACCATGGTATGTCTTCTGCTGCTCAGGAGTAGCTGTGAGAGCATTGAAGCTGTGGAGCTTCTCAAACTTCCTATGCAAGGATGTGTACAATGAATGGAGTGGTCGCCTTTTCTGCTTGACAGTAAATATATCATGCTAGAGTTGCAGAATCTTGGTCTCATTTCTCTCTTGAGTTCTGTGAGGATATCCCACATCTCCTTAGTAGTGGGCTGATAAAATACATTATTAGTTAGATGCTACCTAATATCCTTCAAAGCCTACTGATAGTTCCATGGAATTTCCACGACAAACAATGCAACAACAAACTTTCTGAACTTCCCGGTCAAGCGATCAAAGAAGACCTAGGATGCAAGAGGATATGATGCGCAACTACGCTTATGCTTTCAAAGTGCTATAGGCATGTCTAGGTCATCAACCTGTATAGTTGTTTCCTATAGAGAACCCTTCTCATACAAAGCTTCAGACCGATAGTTAGGAACAATGTATTAAGAACATACCTGATCCATGCTAGATGATGAGCGTTGACCATGAGCAGATGCAAGCCGACATGTATAGTAATGTCATAACGATGGGATCGAGACAATAGGTGCTGCGGGTATAAGAGGAGGTGAAGGCGGTGATGGTGGTGGTAGTGGTAATGGTGGTGAAGATGGCAATGGTGGTGGTGGTGGCACATAGATTTCATCATCAAAATCTGAGGATGTTAACCGATCACCTGTAGGAGAAAAGTACATCACTGACTTGAAAAAGGTGACATCAACACTAACATAATACTTCCTGCGTACTAGATCATAGCATTTATACCCCTTTTGTGTCCTGGAGTACCCAACAAAGACTCATTTGATATCTCTAAGAGAGAGCTTGTTAAGACTTAGAGACAATTGGTGAATAAAGGCAACCGAATCAAAGACATGAGGAGTAACTGAGAACAATTCTTTATCAGGAAATGCAAGGGAAAAAGGAATTTTCTCACCTAAGACAGACGAGGGCATGCGGTTCACAAGATAGCATGTCGTAAGGACAACATCAACATAAAAAGAATGTGGAGCGTGACTCTGAATGAGGACAATTCTGATGACATCAAGCAAATGGTGATGTTTTCTCTCTGCAACCCCATTTTGTTGGGAGGTATATATACATGATGTTTGATGAATAATGCCACGAGTTAAAAAGAATTTTCAGGGAGCATGAGTACACAATTCCAAAGCATTATTAGTTTTCACAAATTTCACAGATGAAGAAAACACATTTTGCACTCCATTGATAAAGTTTTTGATAACATCTCCTACTTCAGAATTATTCTTTAACAAAAATACACATGACGGACGAGTGAAATCATCCATAGCCACAAGATAAAACCTGTGTCCTTGATGGTCAGGAACACGACTAGGACCCCAAATATCAATATGAAACAATTCAAAATTGGAGCTACTGCTCCGACTCCGACGACTAGGGAAAACAGACCGATGATGTTTCCCCAACTGGCATGCCTCACATTGGAAGGACGAGTGAGGAGAAATCTTAGGTAGAAAATGACACATTTTCTGGAGCAAAAGATGACCAAATCGCAGGTGTCACGTGAAGGGTGAGACATATCCAACAGAATGGGGAAAGGCCTACATTAGGGGTTTGAACCAAGCGATAGAGGTCACCCTGCTCACGGTCATAACCAATCACATTTCATGTAAGGATTTCCTGAAATACAAGAGAAAATGGGTCAAAAATAGCTCGGCAATTCATAGAAAAATCAGGTGCATGTAACACATTCTGTGGGTGCATAGAGGGAGTCAAGCTAGTCTCCCTGTATCCTGTGATCGGGGAATGCGTCCCATTTGCTATCACCACAATTCTCCCTAGAGGCACATGATTCTATGATGTAAGTTGACCTCTATCTCCACATAAATGATATGTAGCATCGGAATACGTAACCCATTCTATAACTTTAGATCCACTACTGCTAGTAAGTGTGTAGGCATTACTTGAGATACTAGAAGATGCTGAAGCGGCCACATCTGAGTGACTTCCTGAGGCAGATGAGGAGGCAATGAGACTGGTAGGAGGCATGATATACCTCAATCGTGCTGCAAGTTCATCAAATCTCTGATATGAAGAGGTCACAGACTCAACTTGCTCAACAACCCTAGCAGATGCAGGAAAGCCATGCTTGGAATAGCATGTATCCTCTGAATATCTTGATAAATGACAGTAAGGACTGGGATGACGCAGACAACCTCCTCTACCACGAGTTCCACGTCCACGGAACTGGTAAGAACACCCTTAACCTCGGGAGGCAGCCATCGTTGAAGAAGTCTAATTCGTAGTGGACAAAATAGTAATCCTGCTAAACTTTTGGAAAGCTTCCTCCATGGGAGGAAAAATAGCATCCACGAGAATTCGGGAGCAAGCAACATCATATTCAGGATCAAGGGCTGCTAGGAATACACCAACCATGGTAGCATTCCTATATGTCTTCTGCTTCTTAGGAGTAGCCGTGAGAGGCATGGAGCTGTGGAGCTTCTCAAACATCCCACGCAATGATGTGTACAACGAATGAAGTGGTCGTTCGTTCTGCTTGACAATAAATCTATCATGACGGAGTTGTAGAATCTTGATCTCATTCCTCTCCTGAGAGTAAGTTGCTGCGAGGATATCCCACATCGTCTTAGCAGTGGGCTAATGTAACACATCATTGGCGATCTCTATCATCAATGTACCTGAAAGTCAAACTTTGGCATATGCATCATTTGCCTCCCACGAGACGTTAACCCCAGTTTTCTCCATCGGCTCATCCTTGGTAAGAATATGCTTCTTACCATTAGACTTCATAAGGCTCATGAACTAAATAGCCCAGAGCTCATTGTTCATCCCGTCTATCTTGACAATTGGTGATGGACCTTTGAAGGCGTTTGTGGTAGGTATGTTGACTTTGTTTTCTGATATATTGTTGGATGAAGATCACTAGAGTTTTGTAGACCAAAAGATGAGAGTCTACGTAGATATATGTTGATTTGAATGCATATGTAAACTTATGCACTCAAATACATCAATCCTCATTGGATCCTGATGCAAAAAACAATGGTCTAGGGGAGCGATGATAGTTAGACAACGACGGCTAGCTGCGGTGACGATGCGCTGGCAACGAGAGGCCGGGTGCAATGGCTAGAAAGAAGGGAGACAATGACGAAAAGTAGCCGTGATTGCCACTCAACGACGGCAAATAGCCCCGACGACGGATCAATTGATCAATGGCTGATCAACCGAGCTACATCGGCTTTCGAGGGAGATAGGAAGGCTGCCAAGCAGCAGCGGTATGAGCCGGTGGATGGGCCGGTGACGACGGTGTTCGACAGAGAAGAGGGCGACGGTGTGGTTAGGGTTAGGGTTCAAGAGCTCCATCCTAGGATCGCCGATTTAATACCATCTCGGGAAAAAGAACGAAAGTTATCTTATTCCCTTAATCCTAGGTTCTCTTATATAGAAGAAAGACCTATGGGTAAATTACATAAGCTGGACGAAAAGAACAGGAAAATACAAAACCAGTTCATAATCATATATATATATATATCTACACTATTCAATGAATATCTAATCCTAATTTGTGTTTTAAAACATTGGACATAAATAATATATTCTATAAATCTATTCAATGAATATCTAATCCTAATTCGTATCTGGTTATATTAGGATATGCTTCCTTAAATCCATATTATATCTGATTATATTAGGATATGCTTCCCTAAATTCATATCTGTATATGTATTTGTATTTGGTATATATGATGCAACTATAGATGTGGAAATGAAATATCCGATCAGTTTTCATCCCTACAATCAACCGACTAAGAAATGATTTCTTGTATTAACTCAAATATTCTTCAAGAATTTTGTCTCTGTTTGATCTATCTGGGGACTCAATGTAGATGAAATGGATGCTATAATAGGCCATAGGTTAGACCAGAATGCTAGTGTGATTTAGAATTGGGACAGTGGAATCAGGTGCCTTTTTTCTGTTCGGAATTTTTGCAGCAACAATTGGGGGATTTCTTGAGCCTTATGCACAGCCTTACACGGCTTGAGGGGCCTACAAATGGCAGAGATGGGTGGACATGGGCTGATGATAGATTTTCAGTGCGTAAAGCATACCACGCTCTTTATTTGGACGGTATTTCAGATCCGGGTGATGATGTAAACATTTTCAGACGCATCTGGAAATCTCATATCCCTGTACGTGTGGAGATTCTTTTATGGAAGGCAAAGATTCGTAGAGTCACTACTCATGCACTCAGAGCACGTTGTTTGCAAGTAGGTGATCCCCACTGTCCGAGATGCGAAGGCGGAGGATTTGGAACATCTTTTCTTTTCTTGCTCGTTATCTTTAGAGTTTTGGGATCATTTGGTCCTCTCCTGGCTGCTGTGTGATTCTATGGAGGTTTTTTGGACTTCACTTGTCTCAGCAAATATCGAGATTAGGCCTGGTTGTCTACGTCCTTTGTTGTTTTATGGCTTATTTGGCTCTTTGTTTTATGGGTTATTTGGCTCTATCGTAATGGGGTGGTCTTTCGCCAAGATCGTTGCTATGTCGAGAACTTGATCTTTCATATCAGGTCTCTTTGTGAATCTTGGTCCATGTTACCCCCATTTTTCATTTTTAATGAAAATTTCTGGGGTGTGACACACACCTCGAGATGACACCCATCTTATTTTAAAAAAACTAGGTTATAGATTATCTGTCTTATGTTAGTTGTTAGATGCCTATTGTTTTCCCTCTTCTCTGGTTTCATACCGTGAAAAAAAACATTAGCCAAAGTAAAATAACTTTGGACATCATTCTTGCGGTTTATTTTATATGCTGCATCGATGCAATGTTTTTCTAAAATTGGCTGCCTTTTATTGCTTACAGGAAACACCCTGCATACGAAGTTATCACATTCTCTTGTTTTTTTCCCCACAGGTAAAAGCAAGGCATGTTCTAGATGGCCTTTCAAAAGATCCTGATGGTGTAGAGGGCTCAAAAATTTATGTGTATGGAAGCTTTTTCACATATTGTTTATTTTCCCTTATTCCACCCTTTGATAAGCTCTTCAGTTTGTGGGACCTTGTCATGTGGTTAACAGCGACTATGGAGTTCTGTTCTACAGTTCATTTTGATGGGTTTTCCTAGGTTATGACAAACTCCTCTATAATTTCAGGTATGGTGAAGGATGGGACTTCGGAGAAGTAGCAAATAACAAACGTGGCCTAAATGCAACTCAGTTTAATATTTCTGGAACTGGCATTGGAAGGTCAGTGCCCCGTTTTCCTACCCTATATTTTGAAACTGTACATGTAGTGGTTGCTAATCAGTTCAGCTCTTATTTCAGCCTACTTTCGGCAAAAGGAGGTTTATATTGAGACTTGTGTCCCTTGACAATAAATTTGGGAGTGATTAAACTTCGAAGACTAGACCGCTAGCTCGAGGGCTCTTTTGGTGCAATTTCTGATATTGATTAAGGTGTTAGCCAAGTGTATAGCATCTCAGATGTGGGCTTATCCAAGGATTGGGCCAATCTCTCCATCGTAACTATACATTTCACATCAACCATATCATAGTTATTTCTTCCAACTACCATTTTATTCCTACTTACTAGCCGTTTCATCAGGACAACCCCGGGGAAATTGGTAAGCACACTACGAGCCTATCCCTTGAATGATTTATGATCCAAATTTATTCGAATTCCACATTCACCGTTGGGGTGAGGTGTGGAGGTGTCAAGCGGAAGGAAGGGCACCAACGAACGAGGATTAGATCAGTGAGGGGGAGAGGAGATGGATGGAGAAATGGAATGATGTGATTATGGCGTAGGTAGTGGAGGAAGAGGAGGTGACATCGGGGTCTCGCCTTGATGATGGGGGCTATTAACAATCGAGTAAAGTAAACTCCAAAATATTGTTAGAGAGAACAAACTTAACAATAGCAAAAAATAGATTCTTTATTTCAATGATAAAAGTTCTCATCATAAAACTGGTTTGATAATTAATTTTCAATAGAAAAATCCGAGAAAGTCTGAAAAAATGACAAGATAGAACATGTACTCCTAGTGATCACGAACATGATCAGACCTCAAACACAATAACTCAAATAAATAATTTCTGATATGACTCTGAAGACTAGGAAAACTAGTACAATGATGCTTCCCAAGTTGGCAAGCCTCATACTGAAAAGTGGACTGAGAAGTGATCTATGGGAAGACACTACACAACTCCTTCAGTGGAAAAAATCCGAACCAAGGTGCCACATGTTTGGAGAGACGATATAGTAGGAACAATAAGGAGATTAGACAAATTTGACCCCTTTGCTCACAACCACATCTACTTGAGACAAATTCCTTAGTAATATTTTGGAAAACATTATTCCATGGATAGGTCTCAAATGAGTAATGTAGTGATGTCACATATACAAAATGCGTTATATATGTCGCATTCTGAACATGCAACACATGTATAATTAAAAACTGAAGTTTACAGGTCTTTGTGATAGCACATTCATAAAATGCGATATCAATTTTGATGTCGCATTCTATTCATGCGATTCAGGTTATTTCCTTTCTTACAACAACAATAAATACTTTTTCCACATTAAGTAAGGTCGACTGCATGAATTCTTTGCCTTCATTTAGATCTATCCTGGGCAATTCTCGAGTTTAGATCCAAAAAACTAAGATCCCTTTGTATAGTCTCATTCCAACATTTTTAGGGCCTTCCTCGCCCTCTCTTAACTGTAACATCCGGATTCTAACAAACTCGAAGCCGACCCGAATAGGATCCGATTAACCCAATAAAGTTACCTGGCAACATTAGACGACCTAAAACGACCAATTGATTATGAATCAAAAGTCGTTCGAGCGAAATCAACCAAAAATCGGTCGCATCGTAATGCGTGTTTGAAAAAGCCGCGACGCAAATTCAGAAACCGTGAAACAAATCGAGACCGCCATGAGATTCGATTCGACAAAACAAGACCAACGGAATCGACCGTTCGTCAATCGGATGTCGTTTAATATTTTTAAATCACAAAATTTAAACCCAAAACAAAATCGTATCTCGAAATTTCGGATGTTTAAAACCCGATCGAAAGTATATCAATATTATACTCATTTCGATCGTCATTGAAAGACGATCAAAACGAGATATTACTAGTCAAAATCCAAGATCCGAGGTGCGATTACGGTCAACTTTTGTATAATTTTTTTAAGAAATAAATAAAAATAATATATATTAAAAATTATCTTCATTTCTAGCTGTTATGCACAACAGACAAGCCGCGTGCGTTTTTTTAACCCTTTCTTACTCCATTTGGCATCCGATATTCCCCCACTTGGCAATTCATCTTCCTAATTATTCCAACCGTTTTCACCCCTTCTACTCCTTATTTCCATCTTCCTCCAACGACGAAGCCTTTCTATTATTTCCAAAATCCCCAATCGTTCTCCCTAACTTAACCACCGAGAAGAAATCCCTTCCATACCTGGAATTATTCATGGTTATGGTTGTTGCATGCAAGTTTAGCTCTGAAATCAGTCAACATTGATGCTGTTCAAGCATCTATCTACAACCACAGCCACCATTCCATCTGCATTTACTGGAGTTGTTGCATCCTTGAAAACCAGTTCCACAATAAAGTGATTTGCAGTAGCTTTTGTTACTGCTGGAACCTCTCCAAAAGACATAGCACCTGCAATTTTCTTCTCCGTTTGAAGAAAACTCAATTAGGTACAATCTCTAGCCGTCTTTTTTCTGCCATGCATGTGCTTTTTCCATTTCTTCTTTTCCCTCCTTTTCATTCTTTTATGTGATCTAAGATCCAAAAAGTACAACCCAGAAACTTCACTTTTGATGTCATTCATGAATTATGTAGTTGGCACATCTTTTGATAAGAAATATTGAAGATCTTGGTTCTAAATCTCTAAGTTATTTTCACAGAATGCATACCTGCATTTTATGAAGTCTTAATGTTGCATCTTACAGTCAATACACCCATTCAAATTTTGTAGTTACACTGGATTATAAAAGGTTTAATGACCTCTCACATTATATATAAATAAATATATATATGTTTGCTAACATAAGGAAGTCTAGGAGATTATCAATTCTGTTATATTTTTTTTCTTGCATCAAATCCCTTCAGGAAATAGAGCATACGTTTATACAATCTGCCTGTCATATTTAGTTCAAAATAAAATGGTAAATGTGTATTATCAATTGTTAGGAATATTTTCTTTACATTCAACAATAGTTTAGAAAAAAAAGAAATCTCTATCTCCAAAGAATATGTTATTCTAAATATTTCCAAATTATTATAAAATGATAATATTAAAGACTAAGCATGAAGGAATACTATAGGTACTCCGTACTATGAAGTTTTTTTTGTACCTATAGTGGTACACCATTAAGTCCTGATGGTCAACATAATAATTTCCCCATCAAACTCTGGAATGCGTTAAATAAAAGGAAAGTTTGGGTCTGGTAATAAGATACATCAATCTACGGATGTCTATCTCGATCATAAGGCTGTGAATCCATGCTAAGGTAAATTACATGAAAACATGTTTGCTTTAGTTGCAATAATTTCAGTCTTCTATTACCCATTTTCTATAATGAAGGAACGAGACTTACACATATAGGGTTGTACAGTATTAGTTTTGATAGAAGAAGTAATAACGACATCAAGACATTAGAGTAGTTATGATAAAATGACTCATACCTCAATCACTTTTGGATTTAAGAAAAATTATTAAAGACTTGGTATTAGAGGAAGAGCTTATGTGTACGGTGCTCCTAAAAAAAGGAGAAATAAGGCTTTAAGCAATAAAGAACTAAATCATTATACATATTGAAAGGATCATAACGATAAATAAAGAATTTAGAAATGATTAAAACAATCCATAATGAGTTGTTATCATTCTGACAAGCAATAATCTTTTAAATATAATTTTTTTTGATAATAAATATATGGTTGACTAAGTACCTAGATCTGTGAAGATATCTATATAAAGGGTTGAAAAAGGAAGAGGAAATTAGGTACATCCAAGAGATAGTGAATATGGGATAAAGATGAAATTGAGTGCCGGTCACGATGCTCCTTTATACTTGACCGTGCGAGGGCGCGGTGACCCTCACGGGAGATAGGAAGCCCAGTTAGGGCAGCGGCGGCCAAGTATGCGGCTCTATGGTCCCAGACTTTTTTCATGGTTTTACGCGAGCTCGCAGTGTTTTTATGCCTCGTTGGGATCCCGACTTTAGACCAGTTCCGCTGACCCTCTATTTTAGGATACCCATGCGGGGGATCCTCGATTTTTAGTTTTTCGTACGAGCTCGTTTGGTCGTACTAATCGGTCGTTTTCTAAAGTGACTTTTCCGGAGAGTCCCTATCACCTGTCTCAGTGGCGTAGTTTTAGAGTAGACCTATCCCTCATTTGGACCGCACTTCCAATTAGAGGGCGAGACGGAAGAGCCATTTGTAGGCTACCTCACCACTTGAGTTTTTCTTTCGCCAACAGACCTTGGCGTTTCTACATCTAAATAATCAATATCTACATCTAAGTCATCTAAAGTTGCATCTGAGACAATTGAAGTTGAGTTTTGAAGAAACTAAAATCAAAAGTTGTGTTGGTAGGAAATGACTATCCATTAGACTTGAGAATCAAGTAAATCCATAAACATTTCCAATCCCATCTTTCACATCGTCAAAATCCACAGATATGATATCTAATCAATATGATAATATATATATACATACACTCTTATTACAATTATGAACATTTGATTGCAAAATAAACATGTTATATATGAAAAATGTTGAAATAATGGGTGCTTATGAGAGATGCTTACAAGAGACTTGAAAACCTTTTTACTTACGCAAGTAGATGTAAACTTTACTTGTTCCTGCCTTTCTACTTGCTTGCTTTTGGACGTATTAAATGCCGATTTGTTTTTATAAGTTTATGGGAAGTACCAGCGCCCGCTGACGCCTTTTTTCCTTGCACACATGGCAGGCAAGGAGCCTTTAGCGTAGTAGCGGGTTGATGACTTCAGAAGACCGTGTGTATACCAGACGGTATGTTGCTTTTGTTTCAGTTTTTCTTTTCTCTTCTGTATATATATATATATATATATATATATATATTCTGGGACACATGTATGAATGAATTGTCAACTTCTGATGTACATGTATTGATATTATGAAAATAAATGAAATAAAATTTTGGTGGCATGTTCTGTTGAATCTGATGAATGTGGAATGTGAATGTCATACGCAAAAGCCAAGCAACACGAAAAATTTTCCCTTAAATTTATACATTTAATGTGACGTCAATGAATGTAATATTACGAATGTGGCGTAAACGGGCACCCGAATTCTTGGGGTTTCACATTAACCGTCTTAACATCCCAAAACTCGCATCTCCTCAATGATGCATCTGCTGACCTCCTTTGTAAATGGTCAAACCACCTTAATCTATTTTCTCACATCTTATCCTCGATTGGAGCTATACTAACTTTCCTTCCAATTGCATCATTCTGAATCCGATGTTTACGTGTGTCCATAACATCCACCATAGCATTTTCATTTCTGCTCTACATATGTCTATGCATGGTCCAACATTCAGATTCATAGAGCATAGCAGGTCTCACAGCTGCTTTGTAAAACTTTACTTTGATTTTCAAAGGATTTTTCTTATCACAAAGAATAGTAGAGGTTCCTCTCCACTTTAGCTAACCTGCATTTATTCTGTTAGTAACATCTCCATCCATTTCCCCATCATGTTACAAAATAGATGTGTATGGCCCATGTGATGGAGGAAGCATCTCCCCCTTGGTGGAGGAGTTGTTTTTGGTCAGGGCAAGATTCCCAGATGTTGTATGGATCATGGGTGGAGATTTCAATGTAACATTGCACACAGAGGATCAACCTGGTGATCGTGGGGGGAGAGATAGTGGTACTGCGGAGGTAATAGAGATGGTGGAGGAACATGGGTTACAGATGTGTGACATTGTGGGATGCCGATACACGTGGCGGAATTCCTAATCGAGATCTTGTATTGACATATTTATGATGTCTACCGAGACGCTCTCTTTGTTTCCTCTGGCTGGAGCTACGACACTATCGATGGAATATTTGGATCACATGCTATTGTTGTGGTACTCAGGGGAAGGGGATCGTCCTTGTGCGTCTTTCAGGTTCGAGAAGGGTTGGTTATAAGAGGATGGGTTTCGTGAGGCGATGACTGAGTTCTGGGTTGGTTGGACCGCTAGGGGTTCGGGACTTCTAGGCTCGCATACAAACTGGCGGCCCTCAGGAAGTTTTTGATAGAATTTAACCGAGCAAACCATTTGAGGCAGTACGATAGACGTATCAAGGTGCATGATGAGGCTAGTAAGTGAGACAGGTTGGACGATAAGCATGCTTTCTTGGAGGAGGAGATAGCGGAGAGAAGCATGCACTTGGACGTGATTTTTCATGAAGACAAAAAGAGGAGGTCGTATGAAGGCAGCGGTTCAGGCAGAGGTGGGAGAAGGAGGGGGACGCTAATACAAGGTCCTTCGTGCAGTATCCAGCGGGAGGAGACACAGGAACTTCATACACTCAATCCGTGTTGTTGGGGAGATGGTTGTTAGGGATCGGGAGATGGGGGCAGCGGTCTGGGCTCACTTCCAGGCATTTAGCAGATGACATAAGAGAATCGGTTTGGGTTGGCAGGGGAAAGGTGTCACACAGATATCTCGTGAGGAGGCAGACTCTTTGGTGGCGGAGTTCACTGAGGCAGAGGTGAAGAGGGCTCTTTGGCAGTTGAATGCGGACGGAGCACGAGGACCAGATGGATTCTCACTGTGTTTCTACAGGAAGTTTTGGGACATGGTGAAGACAGATGTCTTGGAGGTGTTGGGGGAATTTCGGAAGGGGGATCGTGGTTTTGAGAGAATGAACATGGCGCTCATTTTTCTGTTGCTGAAGAGAGATACGCCAACAAGGGTGGATGATTAACATGGCGCTCATTTTTCTGTTGCTGAAGAGAGATACGCCAACAAGGGTGGATGATTTCAGATCCATTGCATTGGCCAATATGATATACCTCATTATTTTGAAAATCCTTACGAACCGCTTAAGGGAGGCGTTGGACCGAATCATTTCGTCGGAGTAGACTGCTTTTATGCCTGGGAGAGCTGTGGCAGATAGGTTGGTGATGGCTTTAGAGGTGGTGACTGAGTGGAAGAGGTGCAAGGCCAAGGGCGTGCTTTGGAAGATAGAATTTTCCAAAGCTTATTGTTGGGATATTCATATTTTGTTATATTTATTTCTTATTTCTATTTCTTTCATTACCTCTCGTGTAATTTACCTAGGGTTTTTCTCATATATAAGAGAGCCGTAGGGTCTCAATAATGACCTCTCAATTCCATTTTTCTTCTAACATGGTATTGGAGCAACGATCCTTGATCAGAATCCCATATCTTTTGTCACTAAACCCTAACCTAACCCATCCCTCAAATCCCCCTCTCTACCCCGCCGCTATCGGCCAACTGGCTCTTTGGATGCCCTTGCTGCCATAGGCAGCCTCTCCGGTTGTCCATGCCACTCCAGCGGTACCTCCGGCCTCCCCAAGTGGGTTTTCCAGCCGACCATGTAGCCTTAGCTGGCCGCCCCAACCATCGTCGGCCGCCCCAGCCACCACATGCCCCATCTTCTGCAGTTCAGGCATTCTTGCAGGGCTATACTGTTTGATCTTAACCGGGATACGTGATTTCATATATATATATATCATGTTTTCTGAACCTAGACTACAACAAGGATTGGAGAGTATGGTTGTATAAGTCTACACGTACAACCATTCCTTCATATGACTGTATAGAATTGCTCAAATAATTCTGCTTCCCAGTTTAGGTCTGGATTTTGTGTGATTAATCCATCATGTTAAAGAACAAGGGTGCCATTTTTTCATCTTCCGATGCCTTCAAGGGCCCGGCTCCTACTGAAGATGGGCGGTACCAACTACGAGCGGTAGTCTATGCAGTTTCGCACCATTATGCAGTGCCATAACAAGGAGCACATTTTGACTGATTTAGAGCCGACGAAGAAAATTGGGGCTAATGCTTCATAGAAGCAAGATGATGCCTATGCGCAGATTTGGCTCTCTGGGATACTCAACACGAAGATTGCCAATGACATTGTCAATCAACCCACAACCACGGCTATGTGAGATATACTTTCTAACACATATGGGCAAGCGAAGAATGAGAGAAAAATACTCCAGTTGCAGTATAACGATTTCTCGACTAAGCAGAACGGTCGGCCTCTTCATGCCCACTTCTCGCATCTCTGAGGAATGTTTGAGCATCTTCCTAGTTTTATGCCCATTGCTACTAGCACTGAGTAACAACAGGCATATTGGAATGCTACTATGACAGGAGTCTTTCTACCATCCCTTAACTCAGAGTACGATGCAACACGTACTCAACTACTTACAGGAGAGACGATACCTCTGATGGAGGAGGTCTACAAGAGGCTGAACAGGACCACTACTCCGTCTACTACCATGGCTTAAACTCCCTCTATGATGGATGCTTCTCGTGGCACATGGGGTACTTCACAGTTTTGAGGTTGAGCCTGCGGTCGAAGAGGACGTCAGCTTGGCACGTGCTCACATTGCCACCGTAGGGCATTTGGAGGAGACATGCTATCTGAAGCATGGGTATCCAATGTCTGCTTGTGTAGTTGAGCAGACATAAACTATTTTAGCTCCTTCTCATGATGTGAGGCTTGATGATATTGTCTCTAGATTGAAAGAGATGATGGCTACACCGCCTGCCCCAGCAGCAGGATCTTCAGATGTTGTAGTAGTTGCCAGAGCCTCTACGAGTTTGTCAGGTATTGGTTATGCTCTTACCAGTTGTAGCTGTTCAGATTTGACTGATTGGATCATGGACTCCAGAGCTTCTCGTCATGTGTGTGGAGATTGGGCTCAGTTTATATCAATAGTGATTGCTAATGGGGCTCATCTAACCATTGTTGCTCAGGGGGATATAGTTCTAGCCTATCAATGTACCTGCAGGATGTCTTACATGATCCAGCATTTCGGATGAATCTTTTTTCTATTAGTCAGATTGCAAAAGATTTACATTGTCATGCCATTTTTTATCCCTCTTCTCTTGTATTCCATGACATACTCACAGGCATGGTGATTGGATGTGGCCGTGAATAGAGAGGGTTGTACAGACTAGTCCAACCTTCGTGTGTTGGTGCAACTACTATTCCATCTCGATATGTTTCTCCTTTCATGTGGCATCTTCGCTTTGGACACCTTCTTCTGCAGAAGTTGTGTCATGTTTTCCCTCAAATCTCTACTCGTACTACCTTGTAGTGTGAGGCATGTCAGCTTAGGAAGCACCATCGTTCTTTTTCGAGTTGTCACAGTAGTCAGTTGTTTGAGTTGGTTCATTTTGTTATTTGGAGTCTTAGTCGTGTTCCCGATCATCAGTGACATATGTTTTATATGGTTGTTGTGTATGGTTTCTCTAGATTATCTTGGGTTTTCTTGCTATAGAATAAGTCTGAAGTCGATCTTTTTATTAAATCATTTCTTATTGAGATTAAAAACATTTTTCTGCTAGTGTGAAGTTTATTCGCACTTACAATGCCTTGGAGTTTTCCACTTTACAGTTGTCTAACTTTCTCAAATCTTTTGGTATTATTCACCAGACTTCTTATGCTTACATTTCGCAGCAGAATGGTGTTGTTGAATGCAAACACCATCAATTTTTGGATGTCACGAGGATTCTTTTAATTCAAAGTCAAGCTCCTCTTTCGTTCTATGGTACTGGTGTTCTTACTGCATGTTACTTAGTGAACCGAATGCCTTCTACTATCGTTGGATAAAAGGTTCCTTTCTTGTTTGTGTTTCTCGAGAAGGACCTATTCTCCCTTACTCTCAAGGTCTTTGGATCTATGGCATTTGTCCACAATTCTACTTCTGGTCGCGACAAACTCTCTCCTAGGGTTGTTAAATGTGTGTTTGTTGGTTATTCTCGTACCCAAAAAGGGTATAGATGTTTTGATCATGTAGGGAGAAAATATTATATGAGTGCTGATGTCGCATTTTTTGAGTAGATTATGTATTTTTCTCCTGCAAGTGACATGTTGTCTAAATGTTGACTCTGATGATGATGTCTTTGTTCCACTACCTTCGTTATCTCCACCAATAACTCCCTATGTTGAGTCTCAGTCACCTCCTCCTCCACCACTATCTACCCTGATACAGTTCCTACGACAGTTTTTGTTGAAAACGCGAATGAGTTATTCTATTCCACAGCCCTAGGCTCTCTTATATAGGAGAGTAGCCTATGGGTAAATTACATAATGAGACTAACAGGAAAATAAAATAACAAAAGAGATACAAAATATCCTATGCGTCAACACTCCCCCTCAAGATGGAGCATAGATATCAATCATGCTCAGCTTGGACGCACACTTCTGGAATGGGCCTTTAGATAATGCCTTGGTGAAAATATCCGCAGTCTGATTCTCTGATGAGACGTGAGATGTAGCAATGAACCCCTTCTGAATCATGTCACGTATGTAGTGACAGTCGACCTCAATATGCTTGGTCCTCTCATGAAAAGCTGGGTTATTTGCTATGAACAAAGCAGCCTGATTGTCACATTCCAACCTCATAGGAGCAGGTATATCAATGAATAGGTCTGCCAGTAAGGATTTTATCCACATCATTTCTGTGCTCGCCTGGGCCATAGCCCTATATTCTGATTCAGCACTGGATCTAGCTACTACTGTCTGCTTCTTGCTCTTCCACGAAACTAGAGCATCTCCAACGTAGACTACAAACCCTGATGTTGACTTCCTGTCCTTGGGGCATCCTGCATAGTCTGCATCCGCACATCCTGTAACAAAAATCTCCTTTCCTTTCTTGAATAGCAAGCCTGCACCTGGGGAAGATTTTAGATATCTCAGAATCATGTGTATAGCATCCATATGGACCTGGCGTGGTTGCTCCATAAACTGGCTCGCACGACTCACTGCAAACTGTATGTCAGGTCTAGTGATGGTAACGTACAGCAATTTGCCCACCAGTTCTCTGTACCTTCTCTGATCCACCTCTTCTGTGTCATCATCATACAGCTTCATGCTAGGGTCCATTGGTGTCGTAGCAGGTCGACACCCTAGCATACCTGTCTCACTCAGCAGATCTGTGACATACTTCCTCTGTGTCATGACTAATCCGTATGGATTTCTCGCAAATTCCAGCCCCAGGAAGTATCTAAGGACTCCCAAGTCCTTGGTGACAAACTCAGTCCCCAGCCTTTCCTTTGCTTGCTTAATGCCTCAGTCATCATCACCTGTAATCAAGATATCATCAACATAAACCATGATTACAATGGTACCTCTCGCAGTCTTCTGCACAAACAAGGAATGATCAGCATTGGAACGTTTATATCCTTGTTTCTCAAAGAGATCTGAAAGCTTCTGAAACCATGCTCTGGGACTCTGCTTAAGACCATAGATGGCCTTATGCAATCTGCAAACCTTGGAACACTCCCCCTCAACAGCAAAACCAGGTGGCTGTTGCATATATACTTCCTCCTGCAGATCTCCATACAAAAAAGCATTCTTTACGTCCAGTTGATATAGTGGCCAGTCTTTAGCAACCGCAACAGACAGCAGAATCCGTAAAGTGGAATGACGCGCCACAGGGGAGAAGGTGTCTAGATAATCTACCCCATATGTCTGCGTGAAGCCCCGAGCAACAAGGCGTGCCTTGTACCTGTCAATGGAACCATCTGCATTATGCTTGACTGTAAACACCCATTTACAACTTACCGGGCTGACATCTTGAGGTATAGGAACCAAACTCCAGGTTCCTCTAGACTGAAGTGCCTCCATCTCTTCTTCCATTGCATGTCGCCATCTAGCATCCTGCATAGCATCATGATGGTTCCGTGGAATGGCTGTAGCTGAAAGTGCCAATGCAAACGTCCTGAATGGTCCAGATAGCCTCTCAAACGACACCACTGCTGATACTGGATACTGGACACAGCTTCTCTTCGGCTTGCGCAAAGCAATTGGTACATTTAGATCCTCTGTGGCACCACTATGCTCCTGTAATGTATCCTGTGGAGAAATGTCGTCAGATCCATCAACATTAATATTCTCATTACATACCATAGGCGAGCTAGTTGACTGGTCAGGACCATGAGCTTGATTCGGCCTTCGGGTGTAATGGAATGGTAATGGAGGTACTATTGATGGTGGCGGTGGTGGTGGTGGTGATGGTTGAGATGTTTGTGGCGGTTGTGATGTTGGTGGTGTCATAAACACAGTATCAGGGGATATAGATGGTGGCTGCATATTACCAGAATCTGAGAAATACATGATGGATTCAAAAAATGTAACATCTGCACTGATCATATACCGCCGACGCAGAGGATCAAAACACTTGTACCCCTTTTGAGTTCTGGAGTACCCCACAAAGACACATTTGACAGCCCTAGGAGAGAGCTTGTCAGAACCGGGCGACAACTGATGAACAAAGGCGACTGACCCAAACACACGAGGAGTAAGCGTGAACAAATCCTTGTCTGGATAAATAAGAGAGAAGGGAACATGTTCATTCAAGACGGACGAGGGCATACGATTTATAAGATAACATGCAGTAAGAACAGCGTCACCCCAGTAGGAATACGGAACATGACTCTGAATGAGAAGGGACCTTGTGACATCAAGGAGGTGACGGTGTTTTCTTTCTGCAACCCCATTTTGTTGAGACGTATGGGCACAGGATGTTTGGTGAACAATTCCTTTGGAGGAGTAGTAGTTGGCTAGATTATTGGTACACAATTCTAAGGCATTGTCACTTCTCAAAATTTTTATGGTTGTGGAAAAAACATTCTGAATCTCATTTAGAAATTGAATAATAATATTTCCAGCTTCAGATTTATTTTTCATTAAAAAAACCCATGATGCTCTAGAGAAATCATCCACAAAAACAATATAATACCTGTGTCCCTGATGATCAGGAACACGACTTGGACCCCAGACATCAACATGAAACAACTCGAATTTGGAGTTACTACTCCGACCTTGACTATTGGGAAACGATGACCTGTGATGTTTTCCCAACTGACACGCCTCACACTGGATAGGTGTGTGAGAAAAACTATAAGGTAAGACAAGACGCAACTTCTGAAGCGGTAGATGACCGAGACGCATATGCCACAGTAGGGAAGATACTTGTCCAGTAGGAGGAGATGTGATTCCGGCAAATGGGGTCTGGTTCAGACGATAGAGGCCTCCTTGCTCATAGCCATGACCAATCACGTTGCCCGTACGGATGTCCTGAAAAATCAAAGAAGATGGATCAAAGATAGCACGACATTGAAGATCCTTCGTAATCTGACTAATTGACAACAGATTCATAGAAAAGTGCGGTGCATGTAAAACATTCTTGAGCTGCATAGAGGATGTCAATCTAATCTCCCCCTGACCCGTGATGGGGGAATGTGTGCCGTTGGCAATCACTACTGTCCGTCCTGGAGGGATCTGAGTGTATCCTGAAAGTAGACTCCGGTCGCCACATAGATGATGTGTAGCGCCCGAGTCCATGATCCATGGCAATGTATCTGATCTACTACTATGGAGTGCAAGTGTACTACCTGAAGTACTCGTAGAGGCAGACGCAGAAGCAGAAGCAGCCATATCAGTATGACTCTCTGTCGATGGTGCTGGGCCGGATGGTGGGATAATGCCCCTGAGACGAGCAACCAGGTCATCAAATCGTTGATCCAGTGTAGATGCAGACGGGGGCTCTATCTGCTCAGCGGCTCGTGCAGATGCAGGAAATCCATGCTTTGAGTAGCATGTGTCTTCAGTATGGCCGACTCTGTGACAGTATGAGCATGTTGGCCTAGTGCGGCCACCCCTTCCACGGGGAATACGTCCACGGCCCTGGTAATGAGCGCCACGGCCCCTGTTGGCTGCCATGGCTGAGGGATTCTGACTGGTGGCTGCAGAAGGTACAGTGATCCTACTCAACCTATGAAAAGCCTCCTCCATGGGAGGAATAGTTGAGTCCGCCAGGATCTGTGAACGTGCAGCCTCATACTCTGGGTCGAGTGCAGCAAGGAACACACCCACCATTGTTGCGTTCCTGTATGTCTTTTGCTGCTCTGGCGTGGCGGTAAGAGGCATGAAGCTATGAAGCTTCTCAAACATTCCTCTCAAAGATGTGTAGAGAGAATGTAACGGGCGACCATTCTGCTTTATCGTGAATATATCATGTTGTAGTTGCAGAATTTTTGTCTCATTCTTCGCCTGAGAATATGTTGATGCCAGGATATCCCACATGTCTTTTGCTGTGGGTTGATGTAGAATGTCATTGGCGATTTCAATAGCCAATGTGCCAGACAGCCACACCTTGGCATATGCGTCATCTGCCTCCCATGAGGCATGAACTCCAGTCTTCTCTGCAGGCTCGGGCTCTGTGAGAATATGCTTCTTGCCCGTGGACTTCATCATACTCATGAACTGCATTGCCCACAGTTCATAGTTTGTACCATCCATCTTGACAATGGGCGCTGGACCACGAAATGCGCCCATAGATGGGGTATCAGCCTTGCTTTCTGACATACTGGAGATGGAAGACTGGAGTGACCGAGAGACAATAATCTTTGTCTACAGTGACATAAACGGGATCAGTTGCATGTGTAGACGTCAAGCAACTAACCCCATATGTATCAAGGTTTGTGCCCTAGAGTTTTGGAACTTAGGGCACGTACGCACGTGTGAGAAGCACGCACGTGCCTGGAGGATTGTCGCGCACTGGAGTGCTCAACTGGAGTGGAACTTAGGGGGAGTGTTCAACTGGAGCGCACGATCAGACTGTGCGCGCAACAGTGCGTACGCAGTCTGGAGATTATGCGTGCGATCAATGCACAGGCGCACGACGATGTGCGGATACGTGCGCTGATGCACGCAGAGGCTGGGCGATGCGCTGATGCACTGACGAGAGGCGCGAGAGGCGCTCGCACAGACGCCTAGGCGAGGGGCGATGCGCCCAGTTGATCGCCGGCGCCCAGGCGAGAGGCTAGGTAGCTTCTCCGATGCTAGGCGGCGCCGATCCGAGGAGGAGGAGGAGAGAAGATGGGCCGGCGGGTGGGGTTAGGGTTAGGGTTCGGTGTCGAGAACTCCGGTCTAGGACCGTCGCTCTGATACCATGTTGAAAACGCGAATGAGTTATTCTATTCCACAGCCCTAGGCTCTCTTATATAGGAGAGTAGCCTATGGGTAAATTACATAATGAGACTAACAGGAAAATAAAATAACAAAAGAGATACAAAATATCCTATGCGTCAACAGTTTTACATTCACAGGTCCTCCACTCTCCCCTCTACTCGTGCACCTTCCTCGTCATCCAGCACACCTCAGGTTTGTAATGAACACATTTATCCCTAAAGAATAGAAAGACTTATCTTATTCAAGAGGTCTAGGGGTCCTTATATAGGACAAAAACCTAGAGTTCTCAAAGGAGAATATTCTATAGAAAATTCTCTATAGGTTATTCTCTTAACAAATATCCAAAGAATATTCTCTTAACAAATAGCCACATAGAATATTCTCTATAGAATATTCTCTTAACAAATATACTCTCAACACTCCCCCTCAAGTTGGAGCATATCCATCGATCATGCCTAACTTGGAAGCAATCCAGGAAAGGCGCTTCTTTGACAAGGCCTTTGTAAATATGTCTGCAAGCTGAAGATCTGTCGAGATGTGTGGTGTATCAATCTTGCCTCCTCGTACATCATCATGAATGAAATGGCAGTCAATTCCGATGTCCTTGGTTCTCTCATGGAATACAGGATTAGTGGCAATGTAAGTAGCAGGTTTGTTATCACAGTATAGAGGAATTGGAGTGGTGATATCAATGCTGAGTTCTTGAAGAAAAGTCAGTAGCCAAGTAATTTCACATGTAACCTGAGCCATTGCCATGTATTCTGCCTCTGCACTAGATCGGGAGACTACAATCCACTTCTTGCTCCTCCAACTAACATTTCCTCCTACCATCATAGCATAGCCTGTAGTGGAGCGATGATCCTCAGGCGAGCTTGCATAATCAGCATCAACAGCATAGGCAATAACATCAGTGTATCCATTTGCCCCATAGAATAGGCCATTTTCAGGTGATTCCTTCAGATATTGAAGGATCAGAAGAACGTCCTCCCAATGGCTGTAACAGGGTTTCTTCATGTATTGGCTAGCTCAACTCACAACATATGATATGTATGGTCTAGTAACAGTAAGATACAATGATTTTCCAATAAGGCTTCTGTATCGTGTAGTGTCTTCAAATGGAGGATCATCAGAGATAGAACATTTTCTTGGTTCTACAGGAATACCGGAGGGTTTGCATCCAAGTAATCCAACCTCAGTTAGTATATCCAGGTAGTACTTCCTTTGTGACATATGAAGCCCCTTCTTGGTACGTAAGACTTCTATGCCTAGAAAATATCAAAGTTGGCCCAGATCTATATGCCTCTACCTCCGATCTCCACTTCACCATCATCGTCACCACCACCTCCTCCTCCACCACCGCCTCCTCCTCACTACCTCCACCACCACCTACCACACCTATTTTCTTTCCCCAAGTTTACCAACATCGACCGCGTGCTCATGTTCCTCCTCTATCATCCAGCACGCCCAAGGTATGTTCTGAGCATTTGAGTTCTAATTGCATTGGTGATTTGCATGTACAGCTTGAGGTGCAGGATGTCCCAGATGATACACCTTCTGCAAGTACTGAGGATCTGGATATACCTATTTCTCTACGGAAGCAGAGGTGTGCATGCACTATGCATCCTCTTGCTTCACATGGCTCCTTGGATTGTCTCTCCGAGGATTTTCAGAGGTTTGTTGCAGTCCTGTCAGCCGTGGAGATACCACGGTCCTATCAGGAGGCGTTGTAGAGCAGTCAGTGGCGTCTGGCGATGGAGGAGGAGATGGCAGCTTTACAATCTCAGGGTACGTGGAGTATTGTACAGGCTCTGTTAGCAATGTGAGCCCCGGGCGAACCATTTCTACAATAAATGTTATTGTAATGAATAAATTATCAATGAAAATTATTGATTATTTTTCACTCCCCTTTCTGAGATTAATGAATGAATGCACTATAGGGTCCCTCTGTACAATAAGGGTTATGTACCATGGCCAACTTGATGATCATACAGCTGTTGATTCATTGGATGGATCATAGAGGCTGATGCTTGGATGAATATCTAAGGAGTTAGATAGAGGACTCATCAAGCATCATCAAATGATCATTAAGTGATGATCTCCAGTCTGAGTAGGAGATGGCAATCCTATCTCATATGACTGATATCTGACTGACCTCTTGATGCAGGTCCTCTGCATGGGAATAGTGATTCAGAGGTGTCAGGTTAGTCAAGTCAATGGGTTGACTTGACGAGATCGAGATAACCAAAGACCTACGTTGAATACTGTCACAACATAGGCATGCATCCTCTGACTAGAGACAGATGTATTGCTATATGTCTGAGTATGTACATTTGGCAGACCAATAGGTTGATGACCTAATCAAGGTCTATATACCGGCGAGCTGGTGTGCATGTAAGGACATATGAGTAATACGATCTCTCAAAGGGATCATACAGGTTCACTTGTGAACCGGGAGACATGAGCTCACTCATGAGGTATTGGGACTGAACAAATTCCATGCATGGTCGTCGTGCTTTGGAAGCATGACATGAATTTGAAGGTAAGATATATGCTTTATGAAAGCATATGATCTATACCAAATCCCAGATAACCAAGATTGAGAAACTTAATGATCTAACCCTGAAGATGACAGTGTAAAAGTGATCTTTATCTTCAGGATGATCATGAGTCTTCCAGTATGTAGGATGTGCAGGTATTAGGAATACCTGAAGGGTGATTTGATCATATACGATTGTATAACCATGACGCTTCCATTCCGAGGGAGTGATGAAACAGGTTTGGATTTTAGTGACTCCTCTCATTAGAGAAGTGACCTAATCTTAGTCCATGAACTGGACATTGATCTGAATGAGATTCAGGTGCAATGAGAAGATTAAGTCTACGGTCTTGATTTGATCAAGCATCAGTGGGAGGTCCATAGGATCTGGATTTGAGATATGATCTCAACATCCAAGTCACTATACGTGGAACAATACAATCGCCCTGTCCTTATCTCCAAGTATCTGAGGAGAAATAGCATTGTTCTTAAATGGTTTAAGAACAATTCCATGAGATCTAAGCAAAGAGAATTTGATAATTAAAAGTGTTTTAATTATCATGATGTATGAGAAATTATCCAATATGATTAAATGTGATTTAATTAGTTTGGATAAGAATAATGTGGATAGAGATATCCAATTATTCATAATATATTATAAATGTGATTTATAATGTATTAGAGAGAGTTAATTATAATTTATACGTGTTGATTAATTATGATGTGTATTGGATACACATTGTGTAATTAATTAACAATATGAATTACATGTTGTTTTGGGTTGTGAATATGATTCACAATTTTTCCATGGCAAGATTGCAATATTCTCAAAGATAATTGTGAATTATTTTTGAAGAATAAAACCCAAATAAATTTGGTGCAAATAAATAAGAGAGATTTCATGGAGATATGCAATCTCATGGATTTCCATGAGATTGCAATCTCCATGCAATCTCATGGACGACACCCCACTCCTATATGGAATGGGTGTGCGCCCACTTGGAAGGCACATGGAGATGAAATCTCCATGTGTCTTCTCTCCTTATTTGTTGGGTTGATTTAGGAATGAATTATATTTGATTTTGTCAAATATATTTTAGCCTAAATTTGTTGTCTTTGACAACAACAATCTTAGCCATTGGATGAATATAAATCAATCTCATCCATTGATTTTATGTGTCCCATGGATTGAGATCCATGGATCCTAAAACCCTATAAATAGAGAGGCATACTTGGCTCTCTCTTTACACATGCTATTGTAGCACAAACTCTCTCTCTCTCTCTTTCTCATATACACGACAGCCCTCTCTCTCCCTCTCTTCTTGGTGGCCGTCCACCTTGGTGGAGAGAAACGTCGACGCCCGCGCCATCGTGCTGCCGCTTCGACTCTCTGCGGTTCTTTGTCTTCTTGGAGTGCTTCACTCACAAAAGAGACGTTTGATCTCGTGCGACGAGATCAGGAGCAACCGCGCTTGGATCAACTTGGATTGCGAGGACACCGCGACTCATCTCCGCGCTCGCAAGCCGTTACTCCGACGATCGGACTTGAGACAGGAGGTCTCTTTTCGTAGAGACTTGATCAACCACGCTTCAAGAGGTATTGCATTATACTTGCTGTGGTTATAGATGAAACGATCTGAGAATGGTTCTCGGATCATGTGGTTTCATCGGTTTAAATTTTTTTTAAATTCCGCTGCACCGAACAACTAGTACGACTAGTCGTTCTTCGTCGTATTCGATACGACGATCACGCTTCCGTGATGCACTTGAGGATTTCTCCATATCCTTCAAGTGGTATCAGAGCCAGGTTGACGGTTTCGAATATGATTCGAAAAACCGAGGACGACTTGGGTTCGTTTAGGTCGCGAAAGTTTTCATCGCATTTGATTTCGCAGATCTGTTTAGTAAATAAATTCGGCACTGTTTAAATTGTTTAAACACAAATTTAATACTTGGATTTTGTTCCCCATTAAATAAGGAAACCATAGGAACTGAGTTTGCGTAAATCGGATTTCGTATGCTCTAGTTATGGTTGTTTTAATGGACATGTATGCACTGTTGCGGGAACAGTAGATTTTAACATGATTAAAGAGTTAATTACTGTTATCATCTGCCTCGAAATGCGTGCAAATCCACTTAGGTTCTGTTGTAAATCAAGTTAGCAATCTATAAAAATTGAGTTTGCTTAATTTGGATTTAAATTGATTGAGATATGCCAATTTTAGTGAATAGGGGTCTTTACTGAAATTGCATTCCTAATCTAGAACCAAGTGATTGTCAATTAGTGAAATTAATTGTTAATTTCGTGAAATAATCTTGAAAAATATTTGTGAAATATTGAAACATGATTATTTGCCTAATTGACTTGGACCCAACCAATTAAGTGATTAAGATGTGATCTAAATCATAATTGGAAACCACAATCTCTCAAACTTGATGCTTGAATAGGATTTGGGAATTTGTCTAGCAAATTTCCTTATAATCAAAAATGTTTTGATTATTACTATATGGTACAATTTCGGTTGAAAAACCGATGATCATCTCAAGTACAAATTAATCAATTTGGCATTATCCTTTCCCGAGGCGGATGTGGTGCCTAGTCGGAGAGCATTGGGGTTGCGGGTTGCAATGTATGTGGTCCGTCCCACTCTCGTCGGTACTGGCCATGACATCGGGTAGGGCCGGGATAATGTCCGAGGGATTAAGATGTATTTTTTCTAATTATTAAAATTCGAATTAATACGTATTTTGAGATATTACCATATATGTATTCAAGTAAAATAATCAAGTTTGATTGATTGAATTGGATTGATAATTAATTTAATATGATTAAATTGATTATGTCCAATTGAAATACTCTAATATGATTAGAGTTAATAATTCCCTTGGAAGAATTAATTATGTGAATGTGATTCACGATAATTAATTAAAATTTGAATATGAGGTGGAGGCTCACATAAGTGACATCCATGGTCTCCCGTCAAGGCGAAGAGTTTCGTCGCCAGGGATTGCATGTGGGAGACGCCTGTCCGAAGTGACAACTCCTGTATGCAAGCACATCTGGATCGAACTCTTTGCTTCTCGAAAGAGTAAGGCCGTATGCGTAGTGACCCCAATATCGGATCCTCATACTATTGGGGCGATATTGGATTGCGCATAGCGAGTACTATTCCTGTTGACGGTTGGTTCAATTAACAACGGGTCAACATCGCCTTAGGGGTGGTGGGCTCGGGTGTTAAAGACCGAATTGAGAAATTGTAAGTTGGACTTGCAAATTGGAATGAGTTCCTGCTTTTCTTTATTGGAGTCACAGATTCTCATATTATTGGGATGTGACAATGATAAAGAGGAGATCCCAATTCTTGCTAGAGATATAGCGGTAAGTATATCTCTTACTTTGAAAGTGATTAAGGGAATGAACTTTCAAAGTCGACAATGCAAGAATAATTTGATTTAAAATACCTTAATCAAATATCATAAATTTGAATATATATTTCTATATTATAATATAGTGCATTCTTAATTTCAGAAAAATGAAGTCTTTGAACCCACTTAGTAGGCTTCTTGAGGTCAACCAATTGACCGGCCCAAATTACTCGGATTGGATCCGAAATTTGGAGCTTGTTCTCTCTGCTGAGCGCATAAGTTATGTGCTATCCGAGGACAAGCATGAGAACCCTAAGTCCAAGGAAGAAAAAGCATTTAATGACAAGTATGATGAAGATCATGTCTTGGCTAGGTGCTATATCCTAGGTTCTCTCTCCAATGTTCTGCAGAAGCAACATGTGGAGATGAATACCTGTCAGGAAATAATGCAGAATCTTAAGGATATGTTTGATGACATTAACAACACTCAGCGGTACAATGTTATGAAAGACCTCATTCGCTGTAGAATGCAGGAAGGGACTTCGGTCCGTGAACATGTACTCAAAATGTTTGGGTACTTGTCGGAGCTGGAGACTCTTGGGGCAACGATAGATGCAGACATGCAAGCTGACTTCATTCTGCTGTCTTTGCCCAAGTCTTTCAATAACTTTGTGGTGTCATTCCACATGAACAAGTTGGAATTGACAAGTGCTGCTCTCCTTGCTGCATTAAAGTCCGCAGAGGACGTGATGAAGAATGATGGTCCCAGTGGCAGTGCAATGGTTGCACAGGTCAAAGGGAAGCGCGGTCGGAAGCATGGTTCTCGGAAGGGCCCGACCCAGAAGAGAAAGAAGAAGGGACAAAGTGTTGCCTCTTCTTCCAATGCATCCACTCTCATGGCGTCGAAGAAAACCGACGTCTGTCATCACTGCAAGAAGCCGGGGCACTGGAAGCGTAACTGCCCAGATTACCTAAAGTCCTCAGACAAAGGTAAAGCCCCAGCAGGTATGAAATCTACTTTCATCATTGAAACTAGCTTTCTCGTCGGACGAGAAGGAAGTTGGGTTGTAGATTCTGGTGCTTCTGTTCATGTATGCAATTTGTTGCATCTGTTTCAGGAAACTAGGAATCTTGAGGAAGGGGAGATAGTCATCCAGATGGGATCTGATGCAAGTGTTGCAGCAGTAGCCGTCGGGACTTGTAGACTATCATTATCTAGTGGAAGAGTCCTTATACTTAAAGAATGTCTTTATGTACCCGAAGTCAGAAGGAACTTGATATCTGTATCTAAGCTTGTTAGAAGCGGATATACTTTCCTTTTCTGTAATAAATTAGTCATAAGTCGTTATGATAAATATATTGCGGATGGTGTTTTGACTTCTGGTGGACTCTATGAATTGTGCATTGATACATGTATTATGAATGTGACAACCACTAATAAAAACCCTAAAAGATCCAGAGAGGATAAAAATATCTCAAATGAGATATGGCATCAAAGGCTTGGTCATTTGTCTGTTGATAGGATCAATAGATTGATAAAGGATGGACCTCTAGATTTTCTACAGGTTCAACCTCTGCCCACTTGCAAACATTGCATACAGGGTAAAATGACTAGGACGCCTTTCCGTAACAAGGTTACAAGATGCGAAGGTATTATTGACCTAATACATACCGATGTATGTGGTCCCTTCAGTACCGCGACTCGAAATGGATACCGATATTATTTGACGTTTATCGATGACCATTCGCGATACGGGTTTATCTTCCTACTACGTCATAAGTCTGAAACCTTTGAAAAGTTCAAAGAATTCAAGGCTTTGGTTGAGAACCAAACCGATAGGAAGATTAAACGGATTCGATCTGATCGAGGTGGCGAGTACCTATCAGATGAATTCAAGGAATACCTTAAGGAGAATGGAATTGTTTCCAATCTCACTCCTCCTGGAACTCCCCAACTAAATGGTGTTGCTGAAAGACGCAACAGGACCATCATGGACATGGTCCGATCAATGATGAATAAAGCAAATTTACCTCTTAGTTTCTGGGGATATGCAGTAGAGACTGCAATATATATCCTGAATAAGATTCCTAGCAAATCCGTGCCTAAGACTCCTCATGAGCTATGGTATGGAACCAAACCTAGTGTTAATCACTTGAGGGTTTGGGGTTGCTTGGTCTATGCGAAGAACGTGGACGCAAGTAAGCTAGAATCTCGCTCTCGTGAGTGCTACTTCATTGGGTATGTTAAAGATGGTATTGGATACCAACTTTATGACCCTGAGACCCAAAAGGTTTTTGTTTCTAGAGATGTGAAGTTTCTGGAGAATGATTTCCTTAAAGGTCAAGACAATAGTGAAGTAGAGGAATTCTTTGAATCCCCTGAGGATTCTGAACTTCCTCGACCAGAAACGGAAGAGATAAATACAGATGTAACACCCATACCTCTTCGAAGGAGTTCGAGGGTGGTTGCACCACCTGAAAGGTATGGATTCCATGTGTCAGGTGAAACTGACATTGATCCTACTTCATTTGATGAAGCACTCGCGGATCAAGACATGGATAGATGGATGCTAGCAATGAAGTCAGAAATTGACTCCATGCATAAGAATGGTGTATGGACCCTAGAGGATCCACCTAAAGGGGTAAAACCCATTGGGTGTAAATGGATCTTCAAGAGAAAGAGGGGACCTGATGGGAAAGTAGAGACTTTCAAGGCACGGCTCGTAGCCAAGGGCTACACACAGAGAGAAGGCATCGATTATGATGAGACATTCTCTCCTGTGGCTATGCTTAAATCCATCCGGACATTGCTAGCTATAGCTGCATATCTTGACTACGACATCTGGCAGATGGACGTCAAGACGGCTTTCCTCAATGGATACCTCGAGGAGGATATCTACATGGAGCAGCCCCAGGGCTTCATGACTGAGGATGGTAAAGTATGCAAGCTGAAGAAATCCATCTATGGGCTCAAGCAAGCTTCTCGTAGTTGGAACATCAGATTTGACGAAACCATAAAGAGTTATGATTTTGTGCAGAATCCTGATGAACCTTGTGTATACAAGAAGCTTAGTGGGAGCGCCGTTGTGTTCATCGTGCTTTATGTAGATGACATCCTTATCATTGGGAATGATACAGGGATGATGACCAGTGTAAAGATTTGGCTGTCCCATACCTTTGAGATGAAAGATCTTGGAGAAGCCTCTTATATCTTAGGCCTGAAGCTGTTCAGAAACCGAGAAAAGAGGATTTTGGGATTATCACAACATGGATACATTAAGAAGATTCTTGAACGATTCCGTATGGATAGTTCTAAGAAAGGATTCCTACCCTTAAGACATGGTATCCACCTGTCCAAAGGAATGGCTCCTCAAACTGTTGAGGAAAAGAAGGCCATGGCTGGATGTCCTTATGCATCAGCCGTAGGAAGCTTAATGTATGCCATGATGTGTACTAGGCCAGATATCTGCCATGCAGTGGGAGTGGTAAGTCGTTACCAATCCTGCTATGGAGAACAACACTGGAATGCAGTGAAGAACATATTCAAATATCTAAGACGGACGCAAGATTACATCTTGGTCTATGGGGATGGTGATCTCCAAGTCTTGGGATATACAGATTCTGACTTCCAATCGGATGTAGATGATCGAAAGTCGACATCGGGGTTCGTGTTCTTGTTGAATGGTGGTGATGTGAGCTGGAGAAGCAAGAAGCAGGACACTACTGCAGATTCAACAACGGAAGCCGAATACATTGCCGCATCAGATGCTGCAAAGGAGGCGGTGTGGTTGCGCAAGTTCGTGCTGGAGCTTGGCGTAGTTTCCTCTGATACTCCCATCCCGTTACTCTGTGATAACACGGGAGCCATTGCCCAGGCAAAGGAACCCAGATGGCATCAAAAGAGCAAGCACGTGGAAAGGAAATACCACATCATTCGGGAGATACAAAAGCGTGGTGACATCATCATCACCAAGGTGGCCTCTGCCGACAACGTTGCTGATCCTCTTACCAAACCTCTGACACAGAAGGTTTTCGACCAGCATGTAATGAGTATGGGTTTAAAGATTGTACCTGAATGGTTCTGAGGGCTAG
Organism: Ottelia alismoides; assembly: GCA_037367405.1. NCBI lineage: Eukaryota > Viridiplantae > Streptophyta > Magnoliopsida > Alismatales > Hydrocharitaceae > Ottelia > Ottelia alismoides. Next base: position 130,488 of record JAZKJV010005913.1, on the reverse strand, counting down.
TGGGAGATTGTTAGCAATGTGAGCCCCGGGCGAACCATTTCTACAATAAATGTTATTGTAATGAATAAATTATCAATGAAAATTATTGATTATTTTTCACTCCCCTTTCTGAGATTAATGAATGAATGCACTATAGGGTCCCTCTGTACAATAAGGGTTATGTACCATGGCCAACTTGATGATCATACAGCTGTTGATTCATTGGATGGATCATAGAGGCTGATGCTTGGATGAATATCTAAGGAGTTAGATAGAGGACTCATCAAGCATCATCAAATGATCATTAAGTGATGATCTCCAGTCTGAGTAGGAGATGGCAATCCTATCTCATATGACTGATATCTGACTGACCTCTTGATGCAGGTCCTCTGCATGGGAATAGTGATTCAGAGGTGTCAGGTTAGTCAAGTCAATGGGTTGACTTGACGAGATCGAGATAACCAAAGACCTACGTTGAATACTGTCACAACATAGGCATGCATCCTCTGACTAGAGACAGATGTATTGCTATATGTCTGAGTATGTACATTTGGCAGACCAATAGGTTGATGACCTAATCAAGGTCTATATACCGGCGAGCTGGTGTGCATGTAAGGACATATGAGTAATACGATCTCTCAAAGGGATCATACAGGTTCACTTGTGAACCGGGAGACATGAGCTCACTCATGAGGTATTGGGACTGAACAAATTCCATGCATGGTCGTCGTGCTTTGGAAGCATGACATGAATTTGAAGGTAAGATATATGCTTTATGAAAGCATATGATCTATACCAAATCCCAGATAACCAAGATTGAGAAACTTAATGATCTAACCCTGAAGATGACAGTGTAAAAGTGATCTTTATCTTCAGGATGATCATGAGTCTTCCAGTATGTAGGATGTGCAGGTATTAGGAATACCTGAAGGGTGATTTGATCATATACGATTGTATAACCATGACGCTTCCATTCCGAGGGAGTGATGAAACAGGTTTGGATTTTAGTGACTCCTCTCATTAGAGAAGTGACCTAATCTTAGTCCATGAACTGGACATTGATCTGAATGAGATTCAGGTGCAATGAGAAGATTAAGTCTACGGTCTTGATTTGATCAAGCATCAGTGGGAGGTCCATAGGATCTGGATTTGAGATATGATCTCAACATCCAAGTCACTATACGTGGAACAATACAATCGCCCTGTCCTTATCTCCAAGTATCTGAGGAGAAATAGCATTGCTCTTAAATGGTTTAAGAACAATTCCATGATATCTAAGCAAAGAGAATTTGATAATTAAAAGTGTTTTAATTATCATGATGTATGAGAAATTATCCAATATGATTAAATGTGATTTAATTAGTTTGGATAAGAATAATGTGGATAGAGATATCCAATTATTCATAATATATTATAAATGTGATTTATAATGTATTAGAGAGAGTTAATTATAATTTATACGTGTTGATTAATTATGATGTGTATTGGATACACATTGTGTAATTAATTAACAATATGAATTACATGTTGTTTTGGGTTGTGAATATGATTCACAATTTTTCCATGGCAAGATTGCAATATTCTCAAAGATAATTGTGAATTATTTTTGAAGAATAAAACCCAAATAAATTTGGTGCAAATAAATAAGAGAGATTTCATGGAGATATGCAATCTCATGGATTTCCATGAGATTGCAATCTCCATGCAATCTCATGGACGGCACCCCACTCCTATATGGAATGGGTGTGCGCCCACTTGGAAGGCACATGGAGATGAAATCTCCATGTGTCTTCTCTCCTTATTTGTTGGGTTGATTTAGGAATGAATTATATTTGATTTTGTCAAATATATTTTAGCCTAAATTTGTTGTCTTTGACAACAACAATCTTAGCCATTGGATGAACATAAATCAATCTCATCCATTGATTTTATGTGTCCCATGGATTGAGATCCATGGATCCCAAAACCCTATAAATAGAGAGGCATACTTGGCTCTCTCTTTACACATGCTATTGTAGCACAAACTCTCTCTCTCTCTCTCTCTTTCTCATATACACAACAGCCCTCTCTCTCCCTCTCTTCTTGGTGGCCGTCCACCTTGGTGGAGAGAAACGTCGACGCCCGCGCCATCGTGCTGCCGCTTCGACTCTCTGCGGTTCTTTGTCTTCTTGGAGTGCTTCACTCACAAAGGAGACGTTTGATCTCGTGCGACGAGATCAGGAGCAACCGCGCTTGGATCAACTTGGATTGCGAGGACACCGCGACTCATCTCCGCGCTCGCAAGCCGTTACTCCGACGATCGGACTTGAGACAGGAGGTCTCTTTTCGTAGAGACTTGATCAACCACGCTTCAAGAGGTATTGCATTATACTTGCTGTGGTTATAGATGAAACGATCTGAGAATGGTTCTCGGATCATGTGGTTTCATCGGTTTAAATTTTTTTTTAAATTCCGCTGCACCGAACAACTAGTACGACTAGTCGTTCTTCGTCGTATTCGATACGACGATCACGCTTCCGTGATGCGCTTGAGGATTTCTCCATATCCTTCAGGCTCCTCCAGGTACGTCTGTTGTTGGCAGCAAGTGGGTGTTTACTGTGAAACGCTGAGCTGATGGTACTCTGGACAAATATAAGGCCAGATTGGTTGCTCGTGTGTTCACCCAAACTTATAGGGCAGATTATCATGATACTTTTTCTCCTATTGTGCCGTCACTCTATGCTACTAATTCTAATCGTTGTTGTTGTAGTACGTGACTGGCCACTTTTCAAATTAGATGTCAAGAATGCATTTTTGTATGGAGATCCTTTTTTTTTTAAGCCAAAAATAAGGGGGAAACACTCAGTGGTGTTCACCCCAATATATTAATTTTTGTATGGAGATCTGCAGGAGGAAGTTTACATACAGCAACATCTAGGGTTTGCTGCTGAGGGGGAGTTCAGGATGGTATGTTGTCTCCACAAGGCCATATAAGACCTTAAGCAGAGTCTGAGGAATTGATTTTAGAAGCTCTCGGAGTTGATCGAACAGAACGAGTTTGTCAGATCTACTGTAGATCATCCTGTCTTTGTTAAGAGAACTCAGCAAGGTGCAATTATTGTTCTAGTTTATGTTGATGACATCATTGTTATTGGCAGTGATGAAAAGGGCATTCAGGAAGCTAAGTATTTCCTTGGATGACAGTTTGTGACCAAGGACCTTGACAAGCTACGTTACTTTCTTGGTTTGGAGTTTGCACAAAACCAGCAGGGTATAGTTATGGCGCAAGGGAAGTATGTTATTGATATTCTATCTGAGACATGCATGACAGGATGTAGACCTGCCACTACACCAATGGATCCCAATGCTAGTCCCTATGATGATAACTCTGAGGAGGTGGATAAGAGACGGTGCAGAGAGCTAGTGGGGAAGCTATTATGTATTACTATTAGCAGGCCTGATATATCATTTGTGGTGAGCAGAGTCAGTCAGCTTATGGAGCAACCCATACAGACCCATATGGATGCAGTTTGCATGATCTTAAGATATCTGAAGTCTTCTCCAGGTGCATGCCTTCTTTTCAGAAGAGATACGCCTCATATAGTACTGGGTGTGCAGATGCATATTATGTTGGGTGTCCTTGTTGGACATGCGAGCCTACGGCGAGCCATTATGCAATAAATGTTATTGCGAATATCATTCCCTGATCTGAAATGAAGAATAAATAATTTGCATAATAGGTCCCTTAGTACAGTTAGGGTTATGTATCATGGCCATCTTAATAATCATACAGTTGTTGATTCAACTATTGAATCATATAGGCTGGTGCTTGGATGAATATCTAAAGGATTAGATTGAGGACTCATCAAGCACTGTCAAATGATTGTTAAGTGGTGATCTCCATCCTAAGTAGGAGATGTCAATCCTTTCTCAGTTAGGTTGATATCTAACCGACCTCTTGATGCAAGTCCTCTGCATAGGAATAGAGATTCGGAGATGTCCGATTAGTTAGGTCAAAGAGTTGACTTAACGAAATCGAGATAACCAAAGTCCTATGTTGTATGATGTCATGATATAGGCACACATTCTCTGACCGGAGATAGATGTGTTATAATATATCTGAGTATGTACATTTGGCAGACCAATAGGTTGATGAACTAATCAAAGTCTATACACCGGCGCGTTGGTGTGCATGTAAGGGCATATGAGTAATACGATCTCTCAAAGGAATCATACAGGTTCAGTTACTGAATCGGAAGACATGAGCTCACTATGAGATATTGGGAAGAATCAAATTCCGTGCGCGGTTGTCTCGCTTTGGAAGCTTGACTGAATTTGTAGGTTTGATATACTTTTGGAAAGTATATGATCAAGACCTAGGTATGATATATGCTTTTGGAAAGTATATGATTGATACCGGCTCACAATGATCGAATGAGAAACTTACTCATAAAACCATGAAGTAGACAGTATAAAATTGATCTAATACTTCGGGTTTATTCTGAGTCTTCCAATATGCAGGATGTACAGGTATCGGGAATACATGAGGGTGATGTGATTATAAATGATTGTATAGCCATGACGCTTACATTCCTAGGGAGTGATGAAACGGGTCTGGATTTTAGTGACTCTCGGTAGAGAAGTAATCTGATCTTAGTCCAAATGTTGGGCATTGATCTGAATGTGATTCAAATGCAATGAGAAGATTAGATTTGCGGTCTTGATTTAATCAAGCATCTATGGGAGGCTCGAGATCTGGATTTGAGATATGATCTCAATATCCAAGTCACTATACGTGGAATAATATAATCACCATCTCCTTATCTCCAAGTATCTGCGGAGAAAGCGCATTATCCATGAAAGGGTTCATGATAAGTTCATTGTTGATATTATGTATCCGGACATTGAGAAAATTGATAATTAAATGTGATTTAATTAAAATGAATAATATGAATTTGATTCATATTATAAAACGAGTTATCTTAGATAATTAAATGTGATTTAGTTATCAAAGATGTGAATAATGTGAATGTGATTCATATTATTAGGACACATGAGAATAAGAGATCCAAGATGATTAAATGTGATTTAATTATCATGGATATAAATAATGTGGATAGAAATATCCATATTAATCATATATATATTATAAATGTGATTTATAATATATAAGAGAGAGCTATTTGTAACTTACATTTGTTAATTAAATGTTGACGTGAATTGGATTCACATTGGACAATTAATTGAAAATGTAATTTACATTTTATTTTGGGTTGTGAATGTGATTCACAATTTTCCAATGGCAAGATTGCAATATTCACAAAATAATTATGAATTATTGTTGTTGAATTATTTACACAAGTGTTGTTGGAAATCTTGGAGATTTCCATGGAATAATTTAATCTCATGAGATCTCATGAGATTACATGAGATTGCCACCAAATCTCATATTATGGAAGGAGGCAATTTTCTTTCCAAAATCTCCATGCTTGATTGATTTAATTTGGGATTAAATCATATTGATTTATCAATATATATTTTATCTATATTAAATTAGTTGTTGTTGGTTTTCTACCAACAAAATCTTAGCCATTAAAAGAAACACAAACCAATGAGAGCCATTGGATTTGTGTTGTCCCATGGATTGAGATCCTTGGATCCCAAAATATTATAAAAGGAGAGGCACCCCTTGATCTTCTAGGTTACAACAAGTGAGACAACAACAACTCTCTCTCTCTTTCTCTCTACACGCCTACTCTCTTTATCTCTCTCATGTGGCCGTCCACCATGGATGCCCTAAGAGAGATTCTCCATCGCCGCGACATCGTCGTTATGTCGCCCGATAGTTTTCTCATGGATCTCCGTCTACTTCGGCGTGCCTTGCTCGTGAAGAAGACTTCGTATCTCGTTTATCGAGATGAGGAGATTCGTGGCTTTGATCATCAACATGGATTGCGAGAAGGACGCATCTCATCCACGCGCTCGCAAGTGTCTCCTCCGTCGGATTGGACTTGAGACAGGAGGTCTCTTCATTTAGAGACTCGATCACAACCACGCTTCAAGAGGTAATCCTATTACTTGTTTGTGGTTTAGATGAAACGATCCGAGAAGTGTTCTTGGATCATGTGGTTTCGTCACATGAAAAATTTTAAATTTCCGCTGCATCGAGCAACTAGTGCGACTAGTTGCTCCCGATCGCACACGATGCGATCCTCACACTTCCGTGATGCGCTTAAGGATCTCACCATATCCTTCAGTCCTAATGACAGGAAGTCCACTTTAGGCTTTACTGTGTTTGTTGATAGCTTGTTGGTTTCATGGAAGAGTAAGAAATAGACAGTTGTTGCTTGATCCAACGCTGAATCGGAATATAGGGTCATGATCTAAGGGAGCACGGAAATGATGTGGGTCAAGTCAGTCTTGACTGACCTAACTATTGAGGTGCCTTTTCCTATGCATCACAAATGTGATAATCAAGCAGTTCTATTCATTGCTAATAATCCAACCTTGCATGATAGAATGAAGCACATTGAAATAGATTGTCATTACACCCGGAATTTGATCCAAAAGGGGCTTATTTCCACTTTTCATGTTGCATCAGGCGATCAGATTGCAGACATGTTTACCAAGGCCTTGCGAGGGGTCCTTTTCACTGTTGATGCTCAAAGCTGAGCATGATAGACATATATGCTCCAGCTTGAGGGGTAGTGTTGAGATACTTATATCTCTACATCTTTATTTTTATTTTTTTATTTCTCCACTCTATTTTTTGTAATTTTCCCTTAGAGATTTTCTCTTATATAAGAGAGTTCTAAGGCTACGAGGAATACATCTTTTTCATTACAATAATTTCACATGGAACATTGAGTTGCAGGGGAAGTGCAATGCCATGATGGATATTGGAAGTAATGGGTCTTGTGGTTGTGTTCAAGATGAGAAGTGTGGATGGCATGTATTCACATCCATCTTGCTGTGGTGGAGAAGACAAAATGCATGAGATAAGCGATGACTATTGTGGGAAAGAAAGAAAAGAGTTGTATTCCATCTAAAACCCTAGAGCTCTCTTATATAGGAGAAAAACTCAAATGGTAAATTACATAAACAGGACAATAGAAATAAGCAATATGGAAAAATGACAAAATAACATAAATATCTTAATACTCCCCTCAAGCTGGAGCATATATATCTATCATGCTCAGCTTGAAACAACAGTGATGAAAAAGATCTCTTGCAAGAGCTTTAGTAAACATGTTTGCAATCTGATCTCATGACGCTACATAAGACGTTGAGATAAGACCTTTTTGGATCGAATCACGAGTATAATGGCAGCACACCTCAATGTGCTTTGTCCTTTAATGAAATGCTGGATTATTAGCTATAAACAAGGTTGCCTGGTTGTCGCATTTGAGTTGCTTAGGAAGAGGCACTTCAATCTTTAAATCAGTTAGGACAAACTTGACCCACATCATCTCCGTACTACATTGGGCCATTGCCCTATATTCCGATTCCGTACTAGATCGAGCAATGGCAATTTGTTTCTTACTCTTCCATGCCAATGAGCTGCCAACAAACACAATGAAGCCTGAAGTAGACTTCCTGTCCTTAGGACACCTAACGTAATCTACATCTGCACACCATGTAACTGAGAGATTCTCTTTTAAACAGAAGATATGCATCTGGAGATGACTTCAGATATCTCAAGATCATGAATATTGCATCCATGTGCGCCTGCATGGGTTGCTCCATGAATTGACTTACTTTACTCACAACGAAAGATATATCGGGCCTGGTAATAGTTACTTATAATAATTTCCCTACCAGCTCTCTGTACCGTCTCTTGTCCACCTCCTCAGATTCATCATCATGGAGCTTCACATTAGGATCCGTCGGGGTAGTAGCTGGTCTACATCCTGTCATACATGTCTCATATAGAAGATCAGTAACATATTTCTCTGTGTCATAACCATACCCTGTTGATTTCGTGCAAACTCCAGGTCAATGAAGTAACGAAGTGTGCCATGGTCCTTGGTAACAAACTGTTGTCCAAGGAAATCCTTAGCTGCATGAATGCCCTATTCATCGCTACCAGTAATAACAATGTCATCAACGTAAACCAAAATGACTACAATACCTCTCTGGTTTCTCTTTACAAAGAGAGTATGATCTGCAGTAGATCTGACAAACCCCTTCTATTCAATCAATTCTGAGAGCTTCTGAAACCAAGCTCTCAGACTCTGCTTAAGGCTATATATAGCCTTATAAAGTTGGCACACCATATTGGACTCTTCCTCAGCAGCAAACCCAGGTAGTTGTTGCATGTAAACCTCTTCATGCATATCACCATACAAGAAAGCATTCTTGACATCTAATTGGAAAAGTGGCCAATCACGTACCACCGCAACAGTAATAAGAATCCGCATGGTAGAATGACGCGTTACAGGAGAAAAAGTGTTCTGATAATCCACTCCATAGGTTTGAGTAAACCCACGAGCAACCAGCCTGACCTTGTATCTGTCTAGGTACCATTAGTCTGATGCTTCACAGTAAATACCCACTTGCTCCCAACAACAGACGTACCTGGTGGAGCATGGACCACACTCCACGTACCACGTCATTGTAAAGCTGTCATCTCCTCCTCCATAGCCAGACGCCACTGACTGCTTTGCAGTGCCTCCTGATATGACCTTGGTATCTTTACAACTGACAACCCCACAACAAAGTGCTGAAAATCCTTGAAAAGATGCTTCAAGGAAACATGAGAACCAATAAGGTGCATTGTACATGCATGTTTCTACCGCCGAAGTGCGATAGACATATCCAGATCCTCAACAGGAGTAGTAGAGATAGTATATGCACCCTGTACCTCAGTCTGTACAGGCAAATCACATGTGTCGTCAGAAGAACTCAAATGATCAGTACATACCTTGGGCGTGTTGGATGATTGAGGAGGCGCATGAGCATGGGACCTTCGCTGGTATACCTGTGGAAAGAAAATAGGAGATGGTGGTGGAGGCGGCGGCGGCGATGGTGGTGATGGAGCAGAGCGTGGTAATGATGGAGGAGGAGGCATATAGATCTCTTCTCCGTCTTCTGAAGGAGTAAGCTTGTCACCTATGGGAGAGAAATACATAATTGACTCAAAGAAGGTGACATCAGCACTGACATAGTACATGTTTCGAACGGGGTCAAAACAACGATATCCCTTTTCGTTTTAAAATATCTAACAAATACACATTTGACAGCTATGGGAGAGAGCTTATCAAGACCAGGAGAGAGTTGATGAACAAATGCTACGGAACGAAAAACATGAGGAGTAAGCAAGAAAAGATCCATCTCGAGAAACGCAATCAAGAACGAGATCTTCTCCCCCAACACCGAAGAAGGCATACGATTTACCAGGTAACAAGCAGTTAAAACATCTCCCCGGTAAGAATGAGGAGCACGACTCTAAATTAAAAGGGTTCCAACAACATCCAAAAGATGGCGGTGTTTCCTTTCGGCCACCCCATTCTGTTGGGAAGTATATGCACATGATGTCAGATGCACAATACCATGAGACTTAAGAAATTGAGAAAGCTGAGTACTGCAAAACTCTAAAGGTGTGTTTGGTTGGTGGGTTAAGGCGGGTTAAACTGGTAGAGGGTAACCCGTTTTTGGATTTTGGTGTTTGGATAGAGGGTTAAACTGGGGTGGGTTAGAAGTGCGTTTGAGGTGATATGATTGTATTGAAGTTTGAAAAAGTGAGTAGTTATTGTGATGTGATTGTATTGAAATTTGGAAAAGTGAGTAGAAGTGGAGTAGTTTATAATTTTTATATGATATGATGGTATAATATATTATTTTTTGATAGGATTGATGATGTAAAATTGATTTATTTAATTTTTAAAAAAGGAATAAAGTGGGGCCTACATGAGAGAGATGGAGGGTGGGTTAAGGGGGGTAGACTCCCCCGGGTAGCCGAACGCTACCTAATGCATTATCATAACGTATGAACTTGACTTTTGCAGAAAAAATGTTCTTTATTTCATTAATAAAAGACTGAATAACATGATTAGCATCAGACTTGTTCTTAAGAAGAAAACCCAAGACAATCGAGAAGACTCATCAACCGCAACAAGATAAAATCTGTCCCTGATGTCATGGGAAATGACTAGGACCCAAATATCAAAATGGAGCAACTCAGATAGACTATGACTACTTGTACCCTAACGACTCTGGAAAGTGGACCGATGATGCTTCCCAAGCTGGCAGTCCTCCCACTGAAAATAAGTGCGAGGAGAGATCTGTGGAAGAACATGCATTAGCTTTTGCAGAGGAAAATGACCAAATCGTAGATGTCACATATATGGAGAAATAGATCCAGTGCGGAGAGAAGAAAATAAGGCTCTAGCATACGGAGACTGCACAAGTCTGTAAAGGCCCCCTTGTTCATGGCTAGTTCCAATCACTCTGCCTGTAAGTATGTCCTGAAACACAAGAGCGGAAGGATCAAATATGGCACGACAATGTAAATCTCTGGTGATTTGACTAATTGATAATAGATTCATAGAAAATTCAGGAGCATATAAAACATTCGGAAGCCTCAAGGTAGACGTCAACTGCACCTCCTCCTGATCAGTGATGGGGGAATGTGTTCCATTTGCTATCACAACTGATCGTCCAGGATGAGTAGGACGAAAAACACTAAATTGACCTCTATTACCACAGAGGTAATGGGATGCTCCGGAATCCATGATCCATTCAGATAATTCTTCCCTGTAGCAACTAGTAAAAGCATATTCTATACCTGATGTAGATGCAGATGTTGAGGTAGAAACATCTGATGATCTTGAAGGAGAGCTAGTGGATCCAGATGTACCTGGCATAATCTCTCTTGATCATGCTACAAGCTCGTCAAACCTCTAATCAGATGCAGGTAATGGACTCCCAGTCTGTTGTGTCTGCTCTACAACTCTGGCCGATGCAGGAAACCCATGCTTGGAATAGCAAGTTTCCTCAGAGTGGCATGCCATGTGGTAGTAGGTGCATGGTTGACGGGGTCGAATACCCCCTCCTCTGTCGCAATTGGGGCTTCCCCTGCCACGAAATACTGTAAGGCTGCCTCTACCATGTGACGCCACTATAGTTGAAGATGTCTGGTGCTGTAAAGTACCACCAAAGGATACAGATAGTCTACTCAATCTTCAATATGCCTCCTCCATAGGAGGTATGATAGCATAAGTGAGGATCTGGGAATGAGCTTCATCATACTCCGGATCTAGGGTTGTTAGAAATACCCCAGTCATCACAGAGTCTCTGTATGCCTTGAGTTGCTTTGGTGTAGTAGTCAAGGGTATGTAGCCATGTAGCTTCTCGAATATACCCCTCAAAGAAGTGTAGAGGGTGTTAAGAGGGCGACCATTCTGCTTCGATGTGAAGATATCATGCTGAAGATGGAGTATCTTCGACTCATTCTTTGCCGAAGAGTATGTCGCGGCAAGAATGCCCCACATAGCCTTTACAGTAGGTTGACTCAGTATATCATTAACTATCTACGTGGATACAGTTCTAAATAGCCATACACGAGTTTAAGCATCATCCGTCTCCCATAAGCCATTTATCCCAGTCTTGTCACGTAGCTCCTTTGTCGTGAGAATATGCTTCTTGCCATTACATTGCATCAAACTCATGAACTGCATGGCCCACAGTTCATAGTTAGTTCCATTCATTTTAACAATGGGTGACGAACCTTTGAAGGCAACCAGGGATAGGACTTCCACTTTGTTGTCAGATATCATGACAACTATCTTCAACACTGGGCTAGCAACAAGAGAAACCAAGTATCTACACTGACATACAGGAAGATGGTTGTGAGTGTAGACTCATACCACAACCTCTTCCATCCTTCTGGAGAGTCCTTTGGGTAACTAGGGTGTTTCTAGGTGTTAACATCACACCCTAGATACCCAACAGTCCACGAGATGAGGCGTCAATACGCCAAAGCCCGCACACGAGACCCCCAAATAGGCACAGATGACGGTGCACAGGGGTGATAGGGCGTACGGGGGCGGCGACGCAAGTCACAGGCGGCGACGCAGGGCGCTGGCGGTGGTGTGGCAGGTCACGGGTGGCCGCGCGGGGCGCTGGCAGAGGCACGGTCACCGACGGCGGCATAGGCCGATGCGAGTGAGACCCTTGGCGGCTAGGGTTTTTAGTGGGGGATCGGATCTTAGGGCACATGATCTGGGCTAGGACTGTCGCTCTGATATCATGTGGGAAAGAATGAAAAGAATTATATTCCATCTAACCCTAGAGATCTTTATATAAGAGAAAAACTCAAAGGATAAATTATATAAACAGGACAATAGAAATAAATAATATGGAAAAAAGACAAAATAACATAAATATCTTAACAACTATATAAGGATTATATCTTATAAACATGCAATAAGTGGTATGATGAAATGGGATTTCCAATGTACCATATTTTGAATGACTAATATCATGAAATAGTCAGGTCGGGCCGGATTAAACCGGGTCTACACGGGTTTGGGTTTGGCTTGTCCCAAAATTAATAATAGAAGAAAATGGGATCCTGGGTGCGGCCCATGTTTACATCAGTTTCAGGCTAGACCTGGTCTATGGAAGGTTGGTTGGGGTCGGGTCCGAGCTGGCCCTGTTAAATGCTCGTCCCTATTGGTGGAGGTTGTAATGTTAGATGAGGTCGGAGGAGCACTAATAGAATCGATAGAAAGAGCCATAATCTCCCTTAGATCATCATACTTTTGGTCAACAATAGTTGTAGTGGGCTCAAACTTCTCAGCAAAGCGAGAAGATGCAGGGTGGCCCTGCTTTTGATAACATCTACACTCAGAGTGCCCAATACGATTACATTATGTGCATTATTAGAGAGGGCATCCACCACCTCTACCACGGACACCACATCGTACGAATTGTAGCGAACCTCCTCTACCACAAGATGCATCCATAGAGAGGAGGTATGATTAGTAGATGCATGAGAGTCGGTGATCTTGCTTAGTATGCTATAAGATTTCTGCATGGGAGGTATAGAAGCATCATGAGGTGGCTACATGTTGTATCATACGAGGATCAAGAGCTGCAAGAAACACACCACCATTGATGGTGTTCTTGTACGCCATCTCCGGCTCTGTACTCATATTCAGAGCATAAATATGTGGAGCTTCGCAAACATACCTCTCATCTAAGAGTATAATTCATGGAGACGTTTAGCATCTCGCTTTGCCATGAAGATGTCACTGAAGTTGGAGCATCTTTGTGTCATTCCTCGCCTAAGAATATGTAGTGGCGAGTAAGAGTATTGGATAGCCGGACACGTGCCCACATGTTGTCTTGCTTCCACGTAGCATTCGTCCCAATCTTGTCAGTTGGCTCAGGTTGCATTAGGATATCTTATTTGTTGTTGCTCTCTATAATACTCGTGAACTGCATAACCATAGTTCATAGTTAGTCTCATCCCTCTTGACGAGGGGCGTTGAATATTTGAAGGCCCCGTAGGAGGATATGTCGATCTTGTTCCCTGTTATGACGAACGAAGGAGATCAGGAAGCACGTGACTAGAGATAGGTCCTACTTTTTCTTACACAATCATGTAGGAAACATGTTTGTGGAGTCTCAGAGCACAATCTTTCCCATCAATTCTGAAAGCATTCTAGGGTAGGTGGGTTTGATTTAAATGTCGAAGATTGCCCAGATTTGTAACATAATCAGACCGTAGGGACCACACAATGGACTAGGATGGTATTCTGTACCGCGTGGACCATAAAGTGGTGCTAGGCGGTAGAGGGAATCGTTGTTTAGCGACGAGATGTCATTGTGTGTCGAAGACCCCCTAAGGATCTACACATGGGCTAGGGTCCTTGCATGTGGGCTTTTGGGCCAAGGAGCTGTGTGCAGGGATGAAGGCACAGAAGCATAGTTAGCAGCATGAGGGTGGACCTATGCTTAAACCCCGAGGGAGAAGAACAAGGTTTGGCAGTGGAGTCTAGGTATTAAGGATATCAGATTTCTTGTCAATGGTTGTCGCTCTGATACTATGCATAAAGAAATGAGTGAACTTGTGTCCATAGAACTCTTTTATATATAGGTGAAACATTAGATTACTAATAACCAATGGAGAAATTACGTAGAAGGGAAATAAGAAATATATAATTGTTAGAAAATAGCGAATGTGGAAGCGTATCAGAATAAAGATAAAGAATTTGAAGAACAACGGGATTTTACGTGGAACCCTACTCCCTAAGGAGCGGGATGAAACCACGGGAGAAGCCCTCAAAGGGGTGGATATTGCATTCCTTTTTCTCAATGGATACAGGAGGTCTGGGGCTCCTTATATATAGCCTTCACAGAGCCTCCAAGTCCCACCATCAGTAGATGTGGGACTAAACTCATGGATGGGATAAACGGATCCTAGAGAGATCCCTTTACCCTCCTATAACTTATATGGTACACAACTAAATACTCCAACACTCCCCCTCAAGTTGGAGCATGCAATGCTCAGATTGGACAAACGGAAAGAAACTCAACTCACGCTACAAGACACTATGGACAATATCAAATCAACGTGCACAACTGTCGGTTGTTGTCAAGGACGTTGCTTCTCATGCCGTGCAGGTGAGCAGGAAGAACGGGCTAGAGTGTGAGTCAACTGAATCTCCTCGTTGGAGATCATCTGTTCTATACTACGCCTGTCAGAGTCACTGCAACTGAAATGAGTCTCCTCATCGGAGTACTCTGACCCGCCACAACAATGTGGACAATTGCTCCATCTCTGAAAAAGGTCGAACTGAAAAAGGTCGTGGAAGTGCAATCCTCGTCGGAGTCCATGGTTGTTGGAGAATGGAATATGAAAAGTCTCATCGGAGGATTGTGTTTCTCCCATTTGGCACGGAGAATGTTACTCTACTCTGGAGTTCCTATGATAGCATATGAAAATCCTTGCCACCATGGCAAAGGAAATGGTTCTCTACTATGGAGTCCCTTTGGCTCACATGAAAACTCTGGCCGAAGCACAAGAATGATGGGGAACATGACAAAAGATGGCAACATATGCACTTCTGAAAAGACCGCATACATATATGTGTCTGAAACTGAATACTCGGAAACTACGATCGTCAAGTCTGAACATCTGAGAAACCGTAGAGTCTGGAATCTGAATGGTCTGAAAATCTGACATCTGAATCTGGAATCTGGATCTGAACTGTGACTCTACACAAAACTCCCTCTTTCTCCCATACTTGTCAGAAAACATGGACGTTGACCAAGTTGGGAGAAGACAAAGAAATTGGGGAAATAAAACATGAATCCTATAGGCCGATGATATTATTTTTTCTCAGCTTTTCTTCCCAATTTTTCCTGGCTATTTTCATTTTTTTATAGCCGTCAATTTTTTAATCATTTTTTAAGTTGTTTCTATATTTTTTGGCTTTTCACAGTTTTTGAAACATTTTTATTGCCCGATTGGACTCTTCTCCCTTTTTTGGAAAGTAGACCCGATCCGTCCCCTTTTTTCAATACATACAACCCCTCTTGGGCCCTCACAAGCACCCCCCCTTTCTTAGTCGTCAGGCGCTCGCCCAAAATTGGGCTCTTTATTTCATTTTTTGTAAAGCATGACTAGGGTTCCCAAACTGGGAACCCATCTTTCGAGCATCGCCGCCCCCTTGGGGTTTTGAAGTTGCAGCCCCTGGATCGTTCGCCATCGTGGGGAGAGGAGCACCATACGCGGATGGGGACGCCTGCGCGAGGCTCCCGTCACTGGGGTCTGTAGTGGTGGTGTTGCCTACTCCGCCGTAGGAGGCGTTTGCCTCCTCGAAGGTGCGTCGCCATGTTGGAGGTGTTGGACTTTCGGCCCCGGCGAGCCTGCACGAGGCGAGGAGCGCCCTCACCGCTCAAGGAAGAGGTGTGGACTGGGACCAGCATCTCCATTTGTGGCAAGGGAGGTCAGAGAACAGGGCTTCGAAGCCCTTTTGGTCGCCAACGCCGACTGCTGTTGAAGAGGAGCAACTGTTGGGATGTCGCGCCGCCTGGAGCAAGGCAGATTTGTTGGAAGATGGAGCAAGACACGTGGATCGTGCCATGGAGAAGACATGTGACTGCGGGGCTCGCTAGGAGCCGCTTGGGAGCAGTGTCGCCTTGGTGCGGAAGCTCCGTTTGGGAGTTAGCCTGGAGGGCTGGTTGCGAGGTCGAAGGAGATTGGTTGGTACTCTCTTGGATACATCCATGATCGGTGTTTCTCCTGGAGTAGGCGTCGTCGCATAGAACTGCATTTAGGGTTTCATGAGTAATCCCTAGATATTGTTGCCGCCCAGAGTTGGGGTTTGGAAGCCCTCCAATCTGCAACTTGATGACCGAATGACTTGATGACGATCTTCAAATACTTTGAACATGAGAATAATAATCTTCAAACTCAGATCTTCAAGAACTTATACAATGGAATCTCGAACCATATATGAACAAAAAATTATCTTTAAGAGTAACTAAAAATCGATTCTCAACCTGATTACAAAATATAATCGAAGAATAAGATGAAATCCTTGAGAATCGACCCATTTTTATACCATGTTAGAATGTGCAAGTGCATCAGAATAAAGATAAAGAAATTGAAGAACAACGGGATTTTACATGGAACCTTACTCCCTAAGGAGCAGGATGAACCACGAGATAAGCCCTCAAAGGAGCAGAAACTGTATTCCTTTTTCTCAATGGATACAGAAGGTCTGGAGTTCTTTATATAGCCTCCACAGAGCCTCCAGGTCCCTCCACTGGTAGATGTGGGACTAAACTCATGGATGAGGTAAATGGATCCTGGAGAGATCCATTTACCCTCCTACAACTCATATGACGCACAACCAAATACTCCAACAATAATATAATTTCCTACAACAGTACGTAATTATGATTAGATGACACGCCACAGAAAAGCAAATATTTTCTGGCGTGAGCTCCATGGAAGTGGGATGGTATTTTTAACATCTTAGTCACTTGTAGAAAGTAAGTTTAGTATCATAATATTATTATTTGTAGCGAAAAACAACCTCCGTATGTTGTTGGAGTTTTGAGTTTAATGAAGGAGACTTTGCTTTCAAAAAGCATGTTGTATACTAAGAACCTGGTTGCACAGCAA
Source organism: Ottelia alismoides (assembly GCA_037367405.1). Classification (NCBI taxonomy): domain Eukaryota; kingdom Viridiplantae; phylum Streptophyta; class Magnoliopsida; order Alismatales; family Hydrocharitaceae; genus Ottelia; species Ottelia alismoides. The sequence goes on along the minus strand of JAZKJV010005913.1, from coordinate 113,387 downwards.
TACTTACCCAGCCGAAAGTAATATTCAATTATAAGTGCTAAATTTACCCTCTAGTCCACCCTTAAAAAAACAATTGTAACATTCATGTTTGTTGTGTAGTTTAATGTGATATGGTACCAAGAAATCTGATTTTGGTTTTTTTTGTTATCTAAGCTTTAATGATCGAATACGAGATGCAGTTTTAGGGGGTTCCCCCTTTGGTCATCCCCTTCAGCAAGGTTTTGTCACTGGCCTGTCTTTGCAGGTAATTTTTTTCTTGCTGGCGGCATTTTTATTTACGAAATTTGTTAGGGAGAAATACTTGGTTGATTATTGAATTACAGCTTTTATGTGGCACTTGAGATAGTGAGTTAAAATATACTGGAGGTACGCTATATGAGTTTCAATTTCTCATATCATTATGAAAAGATGACGTTGCCGAATAATTCCATAATTAGAAATTTATATAGGATTATTTTTTTGTTATTTTTTCACTAAAACAAAGAAACTAGAGCATGCAAAATGAGAGAGAACTTTGGGGTTTGTACCAGAAGAGGTGTCTCGGTGCATGTCATTATATGACATCAATATTGGCGATGAGACAATAGACAAAGTTAATTGGAAGCTTGAATTTAGAGGGAGGTTCTAGAGTGAGGATTTCCGACTAAGTAGATCAAAGATTGAGTATATAAAATGCAATGTCAGTGACATGTGAATAGAGCCAAGATAAGAAATTCTTGGATATATTGCATTAATAAGAGATATGCATTTAATACTTAGGATCTGTCTTTCAATTGTAATGGATGAAGCAATAGATACATCATCATATAATTGCAAGGTAGTGGAAATGATGAGGTGCTTCATGTATTCGTTGTATTAAATATATATTATTAAAGGGAATATACTGTAGAAATGTAGTGGAACATGCATTGTTGTTTTGCTTGCAAGTGTTGGGACATTAACTATACACATACGTAGATAATATTTTATAGTTGAGATGACGATGTTCAGGTGGATGTGTGGTCACATGGGATCTAATCCACAATAGAATACCAGACCAAAAGTTGTCATTGCACTAAAAAAAGATGAATGGGTGAAAAACCGTTTAAGGTAGGTCATGCTTGCGTAAAAAGACCATATAATGCAAACTAACATTTGAGAAGTTGGTATAAGAGCCCATGACAACACAAAAGTTAGTTGGGTAATATATATATATATATAAAAACTCTTGTGATTTTTTATATACTTAGTTTTTTTTATAAAATGCACATTTGAGTTTTTATAAAATGCACATTTGAGGACCTTGCAGAACTTCAAATCTTCATGCACTAACTACTTTATATGCATTCCCATCTTCCGATTATGATGTGATTTCTGCAGTGTGGTCTTCAAATGTGAAATTAATAAAAATATAGAATGTGGAATCAAATGAGAAGAATGAAACAAGGATTTACGTCGAATCCAACTCCCTAAGGAGCAGGATGAAAATACGTGAGAAAGTAAGAGTTGTATCTGAGGCAAATTCCTATGTAATATAATATGAAAACTTAATTCCTCAAATAAGTCAATGATTTTTTTCTCTATATATTGAAGAGATATCGCAATGATGCAATCAGAAAGAAAGTTGGTGTAGCTCCTATCGAGGATAAGATGCGAGAAAGCCGCTTAAGATGGTTTGGTCATTTGCAAAGAAGATCAGTCGATGCACCGGTTAGGGGATGCGAGTGTTGGGATGTTGAGCCGGCTAAGAAAGGGCGAGGACGGCCCAAGAAGTATTGGAAAGAGACTATACGAAGGGATCTTAGTTTTTTGGAGATAATCCCGAAATTGACCCAAGATAGATCTGAACGGAGGCAAAGAATCCATGTAGCCGACCCTACTTAATTGTGGGAAAAAGCTTTGTTGTTGTTGATTGCAGAGATGTCACATAGAATTTGTGTTGTAGGATAACACATACATTCTAGGCGCTTCCCTATAGCGTACAAATTCTTTGTGTTTTTCCTATATAACACACATAGAGAAATCACAAAGAATTCCTGCGCACTATAGGGAAGCGCCTGGAATTTTTGTATTACTCTATAGCGCATAGATTCTATGTGATATCTTTGTAGTATTGACAGAGAAATTTTATTGGCTTCTTTGAGGAATTAAGTTTTCCAATTACATTATATAGGAATTTGCATGTTGTATCTTTTAGTGAATTCCTCAATGAGTGCATAAAGTATGAGGCTCTATTTATAGCCCCGTCAACTCAATCAAGTTCCAAAACGTAGCAATGTGAGACTAAACAACTTCACATATATAGAGGCCGAATCACAAATATCTCTACACTCCCCCTCAAGTTGGAGATTGGAATGCTCTGCTTGGACAATATAAAACTTGACACACATAAGTTGAGAGCATAAATCAAATACAATTCTCGAACTCTTAGATGGATCGTCTCGCTCTTTTGATCTAGGGAAGTTTGCAACTACTGCTGAGTGCTTTAGATATTAAAGACTGAAACGTGGTCTCCCTAATGGAGACCTTTGCGAGTATTGCTTGTTGATCGCAAGTATGATGATATTGGCTCTCGTCTAAGGGATATCATGGACCCTTTAGTCAGTTATACTATTACTCCTCTGGACTCATCTGATATTGTTGCCTCTGTCCGTAAGGTAGATACAAATTATGCTTCTTCACCTATCACAGTGCTGATATTTTAGAATTGATCATAAACTCTGGAGCATCTCATCATCTCTGCAGTGACATAACAGTTTCCTATACTATCATTCTTCCTAGACGATCTGTAGTCTTTGTTAATGGGACACATTATATTATTAGAAGACAAAGAGACATTCAGTTGATGTCTTCTATGCATTTGTATATTGTGCTACGTTCACCTAATTTTCTATGAATTTATTATCTACTAGTTAGAACCAAGGATCTGAATTGTCAAGCCTTTTAAACCCATGTTCTCTTGTATTTCAGGATATACTCATAGACAGGGTAATTGGAGGTGGTCGTGAGCAAGGAGATCTTTACAAATTGGTCTAGTCTCCTTATGATGTTAACTCTTACGTTCCTACTAGACTAGTCTCTCTACACTTATGGCACCTTCAATTCGGTCATCTTCCTCGATAGAAGTTTATGTAATTTCCTCCCCCATATCTCATCTCAGTCCAGTTTCTAGAGTAAGACTTACCAGCTTGGGAAGGATTATTATAGTAGTTTTCCATGTCATTAGAATCATAACAATAATTGGTTATTGGAGTTGTTCCATTTTGATATTTGGGGTCCTAGTCGTTCTCCTAGTCACGAGGGCGCATGTTCTATCTTGTCAATGTTGTGACTTTTCAGACTTTCTTTGGTCATTCTATTGAAAAATAAGTCTGAGGTTGGTTTTATTACCGTTGAGATATTTTTATCTCTTTGAGGTTTATTTATATTTCTTATTTATCTTGGATCCATCATGTAATTTTCCCATAGAGATTTTCTCTTATATGAGAGAGCTCTAGGGCTTCGTAGAATAAACAATTCTATTTTTCCTTTCCACATGGTATCAAAGCGGCGGTTTTAGGCGGAGCCTGTGCCCAAGATACTCCTAAACACCAAAAATCCTAACGTGGGCACCGCCAAGAGGAATGACGGTGTCGATAACCACCGCTGTCGCCGCCACGTCTCGTGGAGCAGCAGTAGCAATGGCCGATGCCACCACTGCCGCACGCAGCAGCAGCCAGGGCTGCCGTCAATGACCCCTAGAATGACAGCCTAGGGCTGCTAGCCGTCCCTGCCCTTCTATCTCGCAGACTCCGTCATACTAGGGGTCCCTGTTTGACAGTTTCGAGGTCTGATTCTTGGGTTTCTAGGATTGATTTAGTCATCTAAAATCATTCTAGTTACCTACAGAGACCTCAAACGGATGGAAGAGGATGTAGTATGAGTCTACACCCACAACCATCTTCCTATGGGATCATATAGACTGGTCCAATCTCCATATGTTGGTACTTTGTCTCTGCACAATGGATCAATCTCTCTATACATGTGGCACCTCCATTTTGGTCATCTTGCTTTGCAAAAGCTGTCGCGTTCTTCCTCAGACATCAACTCGTGCTACTTTTCAGTGCAAGGCCTGCCAGCTTGGGAAGCATCATTGGTTTACTTTCCAAAGTTGTCAGGGTCGTAGTAGTAACATTATTTTTGAGTTAATCCATTTTGATATTTGGGGTCCGAGTCGTGTCCCAGACCATCATGGGCATATATTTTATCCTGTTGTTGTGGATGATTTTTCCAGGTTGTCTTGTGTCTTTCTGCTTAAAATCAAGTCTGATGCTAGTCATGTTATTTAGTCATTTATTAATGAAATAAAGAATCTCATTTCTGCGAATGTCAAGTATATTCGTTCTGACAATGCTTTAGAATTTTGTAATCATCAACTCTCGCAGTTTCTCGGAACCCTTGTCATTGTTTATCAGACTCCGTGTGCTTATACTTCCCCACATAATGTGGTCGTTGAGTGCAAACACCGTCATCTTTTGGGTGTTATCAAGACCCTTTTGATCCAGAGACGTGCTCCTCATTCATATTGGGGAGATGTGGTTCTAACCATTGTTTTAAAAAACGCGCCTCGAGGTGTTGAGGCATACAACTCGACGCATTTTTCAAGGAAAAATACCTCAGGGCTATAGCCTATGCAGCCTCAGTGAGGCGTGCGCCTCGAGGCTTATGAGACGTGTCTCGAGGCATACGTCTCGAGGTGTTGCCTCATATATGTGCTGATTTTTTTATTTTTTTCTGCAATAATTTTTCTTTTCATTTTGATTGTGAGCTTTTTATCTTCCTTAGACAAGTATTTTCAGGTCCTTAAGTCACGATTCACTGAAATGCATTTTTTTAGTTTACTAACATATTACGCCTATTTTTACTTTGTTATGAATGTTCTTTATAAATCAACATGAACAAAAAATTTGAGTCTTGAGTCCTTAAATCTAATGTCTCTACTCTTTAGTATGAATCATGCATAAATACTTTCTTTATTAAAATGTTTGGATGCAAGTCCCCTACTTTGACCTAAATTTAGAAATTCTGAATATCATCTCAGTTTATGCACCACAAATTAGTTTAGATGAAAGGACTAAACAAGCTTTTTGGGAGGATTTGGATAAGAGTCTACAAAGAATCCCACAAAGAGAGATGATTTGCATCGGTGGAGATCTTAATGGACATGTGGGAAAAGATGCTTTAGGATATGCCAGTGTGCATGGAGGACATGGTTTTGGGGATAGAAATGAAGAAGGAAAAGCCATCTTGGATTTTGCAACGGCATATGATCTTTTCATAGCAAACACTCTCTTCAAGAAGAGGGAGGAACATTTAATTACTTATAAGAGTGGGCCAACTAGAACACAGATCGATTACTTTGCGTTGAAGAGAAGAGATAGGTCGTGTTGTAAAGACTGCAAAGTAATCCCAGGATAGAGTTTGACAACCCAACATCGTTTGTTAGTCTTGTATGTACAAATGAAAGGGTTGGTAAAGAAAATGAGGGTTTCTAAGATAACTAGAACTAAATGGTGGAATCTTCCACTAAAGCAAGCGAGCTTCAGGGAGAAGGTTTTAGAAGACTTATCTTAGGATTGTAGCAGTAGTGCAAACGAGACGTGGGAGGCGGTAGCATCTTGTATCCGAAAGGTAGCCAAAGAGATGCTAAGCGAGTCAAAGGGAGGAGCTCCATATCAAAAGGAGGCTTGGTGGTGGAGTGAAGGGGTGCAAGAAAAGCTAAAAATAAAAAGAGCTTGCTTTAAAGATATGTCTAAGGATAGAACAGAGGAAATTGTCACAAACTACAAAATAGCGAAGAAGGAAGCAAAGAAGATCGTAAGCGAAGCTAAATCAAAAGCTTATGAAGTTTTGTATAAAAATCTCGACTCTAAGGAGGGACAGAAGGATATATTCAGGTTGGCCAAAGCAAGAGAAAGAAAAACCAAAGACCTTTCTCAAGTGAGATGCATTAAGGACGAGGAAGGTCATGTGCTTGTTACTCAGAAGGATATAAAGACTAGATGGGAGCAGTACTTCCATAAACTTTTCATTGGGGAAGGAAATAGAGATATCACTTTGGGTGATCTAGCTTTTAGTGAAAGTTACTTGAATCGTGCATGCTATAGACGGATACAAAGAAAGGAAGTAGAGGAGGCTTTGAAGGTTATGAGATCTGGAAAAGGTGTAGGACCAGATGACATCCCAGTAGAAGTATGGAGAGTTTTAGGTGAGCGTGGTTTGACTTGGCCTACGAATCTATTCAATGTTATTTGACGAAGCAAGAAAATGCCTGAAGATTGGAGGAGGAGTATCGTGGTGCCTCTTTATAAGAATAAAGGAGACATTTAAAATTGTTCAAATTATAGAGGTATCAATTTGATGTGTCACACTATGAAAATTTGGGAACGTGTGATCGAAAGAAGGTTGAGGAAAATTTCCAATGTAAAAGAAACCAATTCGAATTCATGTCAGGTCTCTCAACGATTGAAGCCATCCATTTGCTGAGGAGAACAATGGAGATTTATAGAGCTAAAAGGAAGAACCTCCATATGATCTTTATTGATTTGGAGAAGGCTTATGATTCTGTCCACGGGAGATATTGTGGAGAGTATTGGTGAAGAGACAAATACCTGTCCTATACATTAATCTCATAAAGGACATGTATGATAGGGCTTTATCTTGTGAAAGGACCCCGTCTGGGAAGACTGGATATTTTGACATCAACATTGGTTTATATCAAGGTTCTGCTTTAAGTCCATTTCTTTTTACTTTGATTATGGACGAGTTGACCAGTCACATTCAGGATGAGTTACCTTGGTGTATGTTATTTGCTGATGATATTGTGTTAATTGACGAGACTAGAGATGGAGTAAATGAGAAGCTTGAGGTCGAGAGACTTGAGTTGGAGACTAAAAGATTTCGTATAAGTAGGGCGAAGACGGAATATATGGAATGCATCTTTGATGGAAGCAATGGTGAAGGAATCGAGGTGAAGATTGGTACCGATAACATTCAGAAGAGAGATTCCTTTAGATATCTGGGATCTATTCTGCAACATGATGGGGAAATTGATGGAGATGTTACTAATAGAATAAATGCAGTCTGGCTAAAGTGGAGAGGAGCCTCTGCTGTTCTCTGTGATAAGAAAATTCCTTTAAAGATTAAAGGAAAGTTTTACAAAGTTGCTGTGAGACATGCTATGCTTCATGGATCTGAATGTTGGCCTATGAACCATAGACATGTGCAGAGAATGAATGTAGCAGAAATGAAAATGCTAAGGTGGATGTGTGGACACACACACGTAAAGATCGGATTCGGGATGATGCAATCAGAAATAAAGTTGGTGTAGCTCCGATCGAGGATAAGATGCGAGAAAACCGCTTAAGATGGTTTGGACATTTGCAAAGAAGATCAGTTGATGCACCAGTTAGGAGATGCGAGTGTTGGGATGTTGAGCCGGCTAAGAGAGGGCGAGGACGACCCAAGAAGTGTTGGAAAGAGACCATACTAAGGGATCTTAGTTTTGTGGATATAAGCACAGGATTGGCCCAAGATAGATCTGAATGGAGGCGAAGAATCCATGTAGCTGACCCTACTTAATTGTGGGAAAAGGCTTTGTTGTTGTTGTGTCTCAACTTTTCTTCCATTCAATCAGGACTAAATTAATAGACATCAAAGCATGCATGAATAATGATGGTCATAACATGCAATATTCAAGTGCTTTATCCCCCAATCCTTATGTAAAAAGTGATCATTGATTTATTGCTTACTCCCTTATCCTTCTCAATTGAATGACACACATATCTCACATAATTTTGAAAATCGTGTGCTACATCTAGTCTCTTTAATTAAATTTTATTCAAAACTTTAAATTTTGTGAAGAGTTACCATTATTGTGCTTGCATATCCATTTTTACTTGACTCCTTACAGATTTAGAGTTCAAAAAGAGAGAGTTATATAACAACTTGGATGTTTAAGTCATGATGTTAGCCTTGAAATGTCATGGAGTTATGTATTTAATCATAATTATTTAATTTCTAGAACTTGAAGATTGTAATTACGATTAATTATTATATTTTATGAAAAAAATTCTTTCACGAGTGAAGCTTACGCCTCGATACACCTCGAGGCAATACTGGAAAAAGCCTTGATACACCTCACGTTTTTTAAAACCTTGGTTCTAACTGCTTGTTCTCTGGTGAATCATATGCCCTCGTCTGTGTTGGGAGAAAAGATCTCGTTCTCGATTGTGTTTCTCGAGAAGGATCTTTTCTCCCCCATTCCTTGGAGTCAAATTCCTAAGTAGTACCTGGGTATTACTTAAGTTTTTTTTACCCAGGAACTACGTATGTGTCGCATGTTGGATATGCGCTATAGATAACGCATATTCAATATGCGACATATCTCCTAGGAATTCCCCTCGAAACTGACTGGTCTCGAAATGTTCTGTACAGGTAACGCATGTTGCATATGCGACATCTTTCCAGGAATTCTCCGTCGAAAAGAACTGGCCTCGACCAATGTTCTGGTCTCGAAATGTACTGTACAGATAACGCATTTTCAACATGCGAGATCTTTACAGGGAAAATTTCAACAAATAACGCATTTTGAATATGCGACATCTTTACAGGGAATTTCCCTCGAAAATGACTGGCCAGGTATGGGCTATGGAATTTCATGTTTCTAAAAACCCTTGAAAAAACATGCCAATTGTAGACATCTTTTTGCAAACATTCCAGACATTGCAAACATTCCAGACATTCCAAACATCTAATGTTTCTAATGAAAGATGTATGATCCAAAGAAGACATTCCAAACATTTAATATAAGTAGACTTGTTCACGAATATACATTAAATTTTTCCATCATATTAAAAATTACAATGATTACAAGTCAACGTTTTTTCCTCCGCTGGTATGTAATCGTAGAATCAGGAGGATGGAACGGTAATAGACGGTTCGCTTCGTCTATCATGTGGATTTGAGAGGGCCCTGCGACATCTTCCTCGAAGGTTGGCATCGACGGCGGCGTTAGTGTGCAGTAAGTTGGTCGTGTCTGGCTGGCGTCCAATCCATGCCTCAACGGTGCCTGAGGCGTTGGCAAGTCCTCTCGTGGTCGCTCGGTGGCAGGTGTGAAGTAGTCTCCTTGCGCAATGTTATCATCTTCCGCAGCGGCTTCTTCATAGTCCATGGGTTCCGCCACTTGTTCACGCGCCCTACCTCGACCTCTTCCTCTTCCCTGTCCTCTTGCCCTTCCTCGCCTCGCCTCCTCCCTAGCCGCATCAGCACGCTCGTCATGTAACCTGACCGCATCTGCAAATTGTAATGATAGCCACTCCGTCATTTCCGCCTTCACTTGTGCCGCAATCTCGCGGCATTCCTCGTTTCCAATGTCGTACACACGGCTCCACAAAGCGAGCTACATCCAAGGAAAAAACGTAGATGTAAATTTGAAGGAGTTTTCTTAATTAATTCACCAAAAAAATTATAGTTCGAGTACTTACGTTGCTTGCCAGAGTTGCACCTAAACGTCCGACAAATCTTCGAGTTATGGTCCGATACCATTGCTCGTATGCGGGCGTCGCGAATATCCCTCTAGACTGATCGATGCGAATAGTTCTAACATGCGACACATACGTAGTTCCTGGGCAAAAAAAACTTAAGGGGTGTCGCATGTTCAACATGCGACACCTCTGTAGTTTTTGAGTAAAAAAAACAATTCGTAAAACCTGAGTATTTAAGTAATACCCAGGTACTACTTAGGAATTTGACTCCATTCCTTGTGTTTTTGGGTCGGTTGCTTTCGTACATCATATGTCCCCTGGTCATTACAAGCTCTCTCCTACAGCTATCAAGTGTGTCTTTGTGGGATATTCCATGATTCAAAAGGGATACCATTGTGTCCGTAGGAATTATTATGTTAGTGCTGATATCACCTTCTTTGAGTTCATTATGTTCTTCTCTCCTACAGGTGATAAGCTGATTTATTCGAAGTCTGGAGAAGAGGTATACATGCCTTTACCTCCAAAATTGTCTACATTGAACTCTACTTCCCACCATCTTTGTCGTCACCACCTTCGTCACCATCTCCACCTCCACCGCTTCAACCAACTTCATCTACTGCACCCCCATACTTTCCACATGTTTATCAGCCCGACCTCATACTCATGTAACTCCTCCAACATCCATCACGCCCCAGATATATATTGAACACTTGGTTTCTATTGATGGCACTGGTGTTACAACAGGATGAGCTAAGGGTTATAGATGTCATTATCACTGAGGAGGATGAGGACATTGATATGCCCATTGCACTATGGAAGCAGAGGCGTACATACACTATGTATCCCCTTGCTTCTCATGTCTCTCTTACACTCCTTTCAAAGGAGTTTTAGCAATTTGTTGTGGGTCTGTCTGCAGTGGAGATAGCAAGGTCCTTCCAGGAAGCATTGCAGGCATGGAAGGCCATATTGATATCGATATCATTTCGATATCGTGTCGATGCGATATTTTGACGATATATCGCTAAAATATCGCCCATATCGACGCACTTTTGTGAAGGAAATGCTTGAAAAGGAGGATATATCGTCATATCGATATCGATATCGTGTCATCTCGATATCGATATATCGGTGATATATCACGATATTTCCTTCCATGACTGCAGGTTAGTCAGTGGTGTCTTGATATGGAGGAAGAGATGGCAACATTGCAATCTTGAGGTACATGGACTGTTGTTGATGCTCCCCCTAGTGCATTTATTGTGGGGAGCAAGTGGGTATTTATAGTGAAGCACTGTGTTGATGGTACAATGGACAGATACAAGGCCAGACTGGTTGCTCGTGGATTCACCCAGACGTATGGTGTGTATTACCAAGATACGTTTTCCCCTATTGCCTGTCACTCTACTCTGTGGATTCTGATTTATGTCATTGTGGTACGTGATTGGCCGCATATGGTATGTAGACTTCACAAGTCGATTTATGGTCTTAAACACAGTCCGAGAGCTTGGTTTCAAAAGCTCTCAAAATTGATTGAACACCAGGGTTTATTAGATCTACTGCAGATTACTCTCTTTTTGTAAAGAGATCCTAGAGAGGTACTGTTGCTATATTGGTTTATGTGGATGATATCTTCAGGATGATGAGCAGGGAATTCAATCAGCTAAGGATTTCCTTGGACAACAATTTGTGACCAAGGACCTTGGCAATCTTCGTTATTTTCTTGGTTTTGAATTTGCAAGGAATCAGTAAGGTATAGTAATAACGTAATGAAATATGTTACTGGTCTCCTAACTGAAACAGGCATGATAGGATGCGGGCCTGCTACCACTCCTATGAATCCTAATACGAAGCTCTGTGATGATGGTTCTGAAGAAGTCGACAAGAGAAGATATAGAGAGCTAGTAGGGAAGTTGTTATATGTCACAATCATCAAGCCCGATATATCATTTGTAGTTAGTAGAGTCAGCCAATTTATGGAGTAGCCTAGGCAGGTCCATATGGATGCAGTAACTATTATCTTGAGATATCTGAAATCCTCTCTAGGTGCAAGACTCTTGTTCAGAAGAGATACATCTCTTACAGTGATAGGGTGTTGATGCAGACTATGCAAGGTACCCTAAGGATAGGAAGTCCACATCATGTTTCACTGTGTTTGTAAGGAGCTTACTAGTTTCATCAAAGAGTAAGAAATAGACAGTGGTGGCGTGATCTAGTCCTGAATCAGAATATAGAGCTATGGCACAAGGGAGCACAGATATTATATGGGTCGGATCCGTCCTAACTGACCTAACTATTGAAGTGCCTTTTCCCATGTATCTCCAATGTGATAACCAAGATGCTCTATTTATAGTCAATTATCCAGCATTCCATGAAAGAACCAAGCACATCGAGGTAGATTGTCATTACACTCGAGATCTAATTCAGAAGGGACTCATTTCCACGTCTCATATTGTGTCAGATGACCATATTGCAGATATGTTCATCAAAGCCCTTGCTAGAGGTCTTTTTCATCGCTTATATTTCAAGTTGATATAATAGACATATACGCTCCAGCTTGAGGGGGAGTGTTGAGATATTTATATCTCTCTGAGGTTTATTTATATTTCTTATTTATCTTTTCTTCATTATGTAATTTTCCTATAGAGCTTTTGTCCTATATAAGAGAGCTCTAGGGCTTCGTGGAATAAACAATTCTATTTTTCCTTTCCACAATTACTTAAGCTTTTATCATTGAAATAAAGGATCTCTTTTATGCTATTGTAAGTATGTGTGCCTTGACATTGCTTTGGAATTTTGTACTGGTCGCTTATCTTAGTTCTTCAGGACTTTCGGGATTCTCCATCTGACTTTGTGTGCCTACCACTTCCAGAGAAGGGTGTTGTCGGGAGCAAACATCATCATTTCTTAGATGTTTTTAAGAATCTCTTGATACAGAGTCATGCTCATCATTCATACTGAGGGTGTCTTCTTTCTAACACCTCACGTCTTTGGTTGTGTGGTCGTTCTCCGTGTCTTGACTCCTAGCCATGACAAGCTCTCTCACAGATCTGTCAAATTGTTGGTTATTCTCAAACCCAAAGAGGGTACTAGTGTTTTGATCTTGTCTGACAGAAATACTATGATCGTGTTGACTTCCACTTTTCTTGCATTTGATATGTATTTTTCTCCCACATGTGACATGATAACACCTTCAGAGTCTGTTGAGGAGGTTTACATTCTGCATCCACCTTTGCCTCCTGCTCCTACCACACATCGTGTGGCTTAGACTTTGCCTCATGTGTATATTCGCAAACCTACTTATAGACCCCCTGCTTTTGTGACTTGCTCATCTTCTAACACGCCCCTGGTAAATTATGAACATTTGGTTTCTACTTTGATGATACTATCTATATTTATGATCAAAGGGAGATTTTACAGGATGAGAGTGTAGCTACTCACAATGTTAGAGTATTTGGTTGTGCGCCCTTTATGTTGTAGCAGGGTAAATGGATCCTGGAGAAGATCCATTTACCCCCATCCAGTGTTTAGTCCCACACCGCCTGTGGGTGGGACTTGGAGGCTCTGGGAAGGCTATATAAGGAGCCCCAGACCTCCTGTACTCATTGAGAAAAAGCAATGAAGCATATGCCCCTTTGAGGGCTTCTCCCGTGGTTTCATCCCGCTCCTCACGGAGTAGGGTTCCACGTTAAAATCCCGCGTTCTTATTTTGTTCTTTATCTTTTCCATGTTCGCTTCCGCATTCTTCATATTTTATAACATGGTATCAGAGCGGGTTCGATTCTCGAGGATTTGTTCTTGAGATTTTTTTTGAGATTCGATTCAGGTTTTTGATTAGTTGATTAAAGTTTAGAGGAGCATTGTTCGGTTCTTTCAAGTTCCAAATTGTCATGTTCTAGGGTTTCAACTGAAACCCTAATTGCTTGTTTTGCTCGGCAATGCGTCATGCGAATGAACCAGCCGCATCAAGCCCCCAGATCTCCTCTCACGCAGCCACGCGCACCTCCTCCAGGCGGTATGTCCTTCATGCGAAGGAACCAGCCGCATCAAGCCCTTTCACCTTTCATCCCTCGCAGGAGGCAGCGCGTGTTTAGTGCCTCCGCAACATCCTCGCCAGTTCATGGCCTCCAAGGCAAACGGCGGCATCCCCTTGCGACAACCCCCAGCAGCGATCCTCTGCGCAGGCACCAGGCGACGCTCCTCTTCGAGCATCAGGTCTGCACCAGATCTGGCGGCGCCATGAGCATCGGGCGGTGATGGCCGCTACAGGAGGCGCATCCAATCGTGCAAGGTCATCTGCGCGTGATTCCAGGCACTCGGGAAGAGCCCTCCTTCCATACTTCGCGCGAGCCCTAACCATCCAGGCGTGCATCTTCCAGACTCATGCAACCCCGCGCATCTCGGCATAGGCGATCGACTCGAATCCCCATCCTCGAAGGAACCCATAAGGCGGCACTTCCAGCAGAAGCCGCTCAAGCGACGAGACCACCATCGCCGGCAGAAGCCTCCCATGTAGAAATAGTTAGTAGTGTTATTATTTATTTATGGAGTTTGTTATTATTTCTTTCTTTTCTATAGACCTCTCTGTAATTTACCCTGAGGTCTCTCCCTGTATAAGAGAGCCTAGGGTTTTCTGAATAAACAACGAAGTCTTTTTCCCAACATGGTATCAGAGCCGCCTTAGGGCTCTCCTTCCTTCCTCCACCCGCCGCCCCTCCCTTCTCCTTTCTTCTAGCCGCTGCCGGCGGCTTCCATCGGCCCCCAGCGCCCAGTCCAGCGGCTCCCAGCCGCCCAGCACCCTTCCCAGCGGCTCCCAGCGCCCTCCCCAGCGGCAGCCAGCCGCCAGCGGCGCCCAGCCGTCCTCCCCAGTGGTCCCGCAGCCTCTTCCAGCGGCACCTAGCCGCTCTAGCGGCGACCACCAGCCCCAGCGGCAACCCCATCTGCCGCCGTAGGCCTCCCAGTGGCCTCCAGCGGTCCATAGACATCGTTCTCGAGGCGATTCAAGGGCTGTAAGCCTCTTGTTAGGCGTGCCCTAGTTTCTTCCACATCTATTCTATGGATTTGAGTGCGTACCGTCTACATACGCACTCAAATCCGATGCAGTTTGTGTAGACATCCAGCATTACGTCTACATATCCTAGTTCTTCTCCAAGCGGCAGTATGTCAGAATCAAAAGTTGATATGCCCTCCACCGGCGCATTCAAAGGTCCTGCGCCAATAGTCAAAATGGACGGGTCTAATTACGAGCTCTGGGCTATGCAGTTCATGAGCCTTATGAAGTCGAATGGTAAGAAACATATTCTTACCGAGGATGAGCCCGCGGAGAAGACTGGGATCTATGCCTCATGGGAGGCTGATGATTCCTATGCAAAGGTCTGGTTGTCCGGCACCTTAACGATGGAGATTGCCAACGACGTCCTCCATCAGCCCACTGCTAAGGCAATGTGGGAAATTCTTGCCGCTACATATTCGCAAGTGCGAAATGAAACGAAGATGTTGCAGCTTCAGCACGGCATATTCACAATGAAGCAGAGCGGCAGACCTCTTCATTCTCTTTATACATCCCTAAGAGGGATGTTCGAGAAGTTATATAGTATCATCCCTCTGACTGCAACTCCTGAGCAGCAGAAGGCGTTTCGAAACGCCACCATGGTTGGAGTTCTTCTTGCGGCCCTTGACCCAGAGTACGATGCAGCTCGATCTCAGATTCTCGCAGATGCAGTTATTCCTCCAGTTGAGGATGTTTACAGACGGCTTAGCCGCATTCCAGTCTCCTCCAGTTCTTCTACTCCACCCCCTTCAGCGATGGCAGTCTCGCGTGGGAGAGGTGGACCACCATCTGGTCGTGGTCGTGGACGTGGCCGTGGACCCCAGGGGAGGGGTGGTCGTTTTAGTCAGACATGCTCCTATTGTCGTCGCACAGGACACTCGGAGGAGACATGCTATTTGAAGCATGGATTTCCAGCATCAGCCCGCATTGCAGAGCACTCTCAGTCTCCACTGACCTCTACTGCAGATAGTCGATTTGACGAACTTGTCGCCCGTCTCCGAGAGATTATGCCACATGCTTCTGGTGATTCGCCTGGTGGTTCCTCAGACATTGCTGCCACTGCCTCTGCCAGTTCTTCCGCAGCCGCAAGCTCCTCAGATAGATCTACTACATCTCATGATATATCCGACTGGATTATTGATTCTGGAGCCACACATCATCTCTGCCGAGATAGAGGTAGATTACAGGCGTACAGGGACATTCCTCCCGGACGTTCAGTACAGATAGCAGATGGTACCCATTCGCCCCTTATTGGACAGGGGGAGGTTTTCCTGTCCTCCACTTTGCATTTACAGAATGTTCTGCATGCTCCTGAGTTCTCAATGAATTTGCTATCTATTAGTCAGATTACGAAGGATTTGAACTGTCGTGCCATATTTGACCCGTCTTCTCTCATTTTTCAGGACATACTCACGGGCAAGGTGATTGGCTGTGGCTCTGAGCAGAATGGTTTATATAGGTTGGTCCGGGATTCATATGCTGGTGTCTCCTCTCATTCGGCTGGACCAGTCTCTCCGTACATTTGGCACCTCCGATTTGGTCACCTTCCGCTTCAGAAAATGCGCCATCTTTTGCCTCAGATCTCTCCTAGTTCTTCGTTTCAATGTGAAGCGTGTCAGTTGGGAAAGCATCACAGGTCGAGCTTCCCACGTCGTCTGAGTCGGAGCAGTAGCTCCCCTTTTGAGTTGTTACATATAGATATATGGGGTCCGAGTCGTGTTCCCGATCATCAGGGACACAGGTTTTATCTTGTGGTAGTGGATGATTTCTCTCGTGTGTCGTGGGTCTTTCTCTTGAAAAATAAATCCGAAGCAGGAAATGTGATCAAAAACTTGATTAATGAAGTGTTCAATGTCTTTTCTGCAAATGTCAAATATGTTCGGACTGATAATGCTCTTGAATTTTGTACACGCTTACTGTCACAATTCCTGTCATCAAAGGGCATTATTCACCAAACCACCTGTGCATATACCTCACAACAAAATGGTGTCGCGGAAAGGAAGCATCGCCATCTCTTAGATATTACTCGTACATTGTTGATTCAGAGTTGTGCCCCTATTTCTTTCTGGGGTGATGCTGTCCTTACTGCTTGTTATCTAGTCAACCGTATGCCATCCTCTGTCCTTGGTGAAAAGATACCTATGTCCATTATTTTTCCAGACAGGGAGTTATTCTCCCTAACTCCACGTGTCTTTGGCACTGTTGCTTTTGTGCATCGTCTATCTCCCGGACTTGACAAACTCTCTCCTAGAGCAGTCAAGTGCGTCTTTGTTGGTTACTCCAGAACTCAGAAGGGCTACCGGTGTTATGATCCCACAACTCAGAGATACTTTGTGAGTGCCGATGTCACTTTCTTTGAGTCTGTCATGTATTTCTCTCCTGCAGGTGACCGAATGGTTCCATCCACTACCACTGATGAGATCTATGTTCCTCCACCACCTACATTGAGTACATATGAGTCTTCCCCTCTGTCTGTCTCCACGCCAGCACCACCTCCACCACCTCCACCACCTCCTCCACCTCCACCCAATCCACGGCCTATCATATCACCGTTACCGAAATTCTATACGCGCCGGTCAGGTCCTGCTCAGACCACACAGCAGCCGATCATCCCGCCTCAGGTATGTTCAGATGGCACTACTACTGACGGGTCAGGTTTGGTACATGTGCAGGATCCTTCAGTTCAGGCTGACACTAGCCCATCTCGTACAGCAGATGACAGTCTTGATGTTCCGATTGCTCTTCGGAAACAAAAGCGGCAATGTGCCACTTATCCGTTTGCTTCACAGGTTTCTTTTCACCGTCTCACAGGTGATTTTCAGAGATTTGCCACAACTTTGTCTTCCGTGGAGATACCACGAACATACCAGGAAGCCTTGCAGAATGAATGCTGGCGATTAGCCATGGAAGAAGAAATGAGGGCCCTGCAGTCTCGTGGCACATGGTCTTTGGTCACTGCACCTTCTGATGCATCCGTTGTGAGCTGCAAATGGGTCTTTACAGTCAAATACCATGCAGATGGAACCCTGGATAGGTATAAAGCACGTTTGGTTGCTCGTGGGTTTACGCAAACCTACGGTGTGGATTACATGGATACTTTTTCTCCAGTGGCGAGACATTCTACCCTTCGCATTCTCTTATCTGTTGCTGTAGTCCGTGATTGGAGTATATCTCAACTAGATGTCAAGAATGCATTTCTGTATGGAGACTTGCAGGAGGAAGTCTACATGCAGCAGCCACCTGGGTTTACTGCTGAGGGGGAGAAGCAGATGGTCTGTAGACTTCACAAAGCGATATATGGTCTCAAACAGAGCCCCAGAGCATGGTTCCAGAAGTTGTCCAACCTGATTGAGCAACAAGGATTCAAGAGGTCAAATGCCGATCACTCATTGTTTGTTCAGAAGTCATCGGCAGGTACGGTGGTTATTATGGTCTATGTGGATAATATTCTTGTTACAGGAGATGATGCACAGGGTATAGAAAAGGCGAAGGCATTCCTTGGCCGTCAATTTGTCACAAAAGATCTTGGCACCCTGAGATACTTCCTGGGGTTAGAATTTGCGAGGAATGCACAGGGTTTGGTAATGACCCAACGGAAGTATATTACAGACTTCCTGACTGAGACGGGCATGGATGGTTGCAAACCATCAAGTATTCCTATGGATCCCAGCGTGAGGCTGTATGATGGTGATACTGATGAAGTAGATAAGAGGAGATATAGAGAGATGGTGGGCAAACTCCTCTACATCACCATAACTCGCCCAGACATCCAATTTGCAGTTAGCAGGGTGAGTCAATTTATGGAGCAGCCAAGACAGGTTCACATGGACGCTATACACATGATACTGAGGTATCTGAAGTCTTCTCCAGGTTCAGGGCTGCTATTCAGAAAGGGCACGGACTTATCTGTCTCAGCATGTGCAGATGCAGATTATGCAGGATGTCCTAAGGACCGAAAATCAACCTCAGGGTTTGCAGTGTTTGTTGGAGGCTCTTTGGTTTCTTGGAAAAGCAAGAAACAAACTGTTGTGGCAAGGTCCAGTGCCGAATCCGAGTATAGGGCCATGGCTCAAGCCAGTACGGAAATGATGTGGGTTCGCTCAGTACTAGAAGATCTACATGTAGCGGTACCTCTACCTATGAAGCTTCAGTGTGACAATCAGGCAGCTTTGTTCATTGCCAACAATCCAGCTTTTCATGAAAGGACCAAACATATTGAAGTTGACTGCCATTATACTAGGGACTTGATCCAGAGAGGATTGATATCTACTGCACATGTGAGCTCAGGAGATCAGACTGCAGATATATTTACCAAGCCACTGCTCAGAGGACCATTTCAGAGATGTTCGTCCAAGTTGAGCATGATAGATATCTATGCTCCACCTTGAGGGGGAGTGTAGAAATAGTTAGTAGTGTTATTATTTATTTATGGAGTTTGTTGTTATTTCTTTCTTTTCTATAGACCTCTCTGTAATTTACCCTGAGGTCTCTCCCTATATAAGAGAGCCTAGGGTTTTCTGAATAAACAACGAAGTCTTTTTCCCAACATCCCACGCAGCGGGCTCGATCTCCAACAGGCGGCATCGGCAAGCCCCATCCTCTGCTCCAAAGACCTGCGGCGGCGGCTATTCTTGAAAAGAAGAGAGGGTTCCCCGGTTGGGAACCCTAACGGGTACTTTATAAAAAAAATTAAGCCCAGGCTGGAGGCTGGAAAAAAAAGGAGGAAACCCTAAATAGGGTTCTGTGTATTTAAAAAAATGGTCGAAAAAAGGAGGGAGGCAATCCAGAAAAAAAAGTTGAGGGGGAGCTCGAGGGCTGCGACGTTAAAAAAAGGGGGTCATTTCCTTGACAGCCCAATTTGAGGTGATTTAAAAAAAAAGTGTGCTTTGTTTTGTAACGGCCCAAGTAGGCCGAGAGTTGTACCCGAAGAAAAAAAAACCCGTACGCAAGTTACGGAAAAAAAAAGTGAGGTCGTCAAAAAAAAAGAGAGAAAAGGCGCGTACAATAAAAAAAAGCCGTACGCATATTGGTAAAAAAATAGAGTTCTCTTTGAAAAAGTCGCATACAAAGAAAAGCCGTATGCAGTTTTCAAAAAAAAGCAGTAAAAAAAATTGGTTGAGACGGCTTAAAAAAAGAGAAAAAAAAGCCGTAAGTTTCATGTTTTCCCCATTATTGTTGTCTTCTCCCAACTTTGTCGATGTCAATTTCCGACAAGTATGGGAGAAAGGGGGAGTATATGTAGAGTCACAGGTCTTCTTCCAGCCAGATTCAGATGTTCCAGATTCACATGCAGAGACCATTCAGATTCCAGACTCTACAGTTCGGTATCAGACTCAACGATCAGTGTTCCGAGTCCAAGTTTGAGGCACTCCATGATGAGAGGCCTAGTTTCGAGATCTCTAGAGAGAGACTCCAGTTTCAGACACGCACGAGTGTGCGGTCATTGTCAGATGAGCATATGCTGCCATCATTTGTTCGAGGTCCCCATCATTCTTGTTGTTGTTCGGCCAGAGTTTTCATGTGAGCCATAGGGACTCCAGAGAAGAGGACCATTCCCTTGAGGGCAAGGGTTTTCATGTGGTATCATAGGTACACCAGAGCAGTGCACCATTCTCTGAGCCAGATGGGAGAGACCCAGTTCTCCGACGAAGAGACTTCAGGCGCAAGTTCAGACTCGATGGTCATGTTCCGAGTCTTCAGTTGACTCACACTCCAGCCCGTTCGTCCTCCTCACCTGCACGGCATGAGAAGCAACGTCCTCGACTGCAGCATGTGCGCGTTGGGTTGATATTGTCTGTAGTGTCCTGTATAGTTGAGTTGAGTTTCTTTCTGTTTGTCCAAGCTGAGCATTGCATGCTCCCGCTTGAGGGGGAGTGTTAGAGTATTTGGTTGTGCGCCCTTTATGTTGTAGCAGGGTAAATGGATCCTGGAGAAGATCCATTTACCCCCATCCAGTGTTTAGTCCCACACCGCCTGTGGGTGGGACTTGGAGGCTCTGGGAAGGCTATATAAGGAGCCCCAGACCTCCTGTACTCATTGAGAAAAAGCAATGAAGCATATGCCCCTTTGAGGGCTTCTCCCGTGGTTTCATCCCGCTCCTCACGGAGTAGGGTTCCACGTTAAAATCCCGCGTTCTTATTTTGTTCTTTATCTTTTCCATGTTCGCTTCCGCATTCTTCATATTTTATAACACACAAGATTGTCGTATAGGAGGTAGATCATTCAGAGGATCTTGACTACCTTATTACACTTTGGAAGAGGAGGCGTACATGGGCTATGTACCTTCTCTTAGGACATGTTTCACTGCGGTCCTATCATATGGCATCAAGAAGTTTGTGGTGGGACTATCAATCATTACAATCCCATGCACATATCATGAGGCTATGCAAGATAATCAATGGTGTCTTGTTATAGAAGAAGAAATGTATGAACTTTAGTCACGAGCTACATGGAGCCTGGTTATTGCTTAAGTAGGGACTTCTGTGGTTGGCTACAAGGGGATCCTTCCAAACTTCCCGTGAAGTATAGACTTGTGGCACATACATTCACTCAGATATATGGGGGTGTACTATTAGGACATCTTCTATCCTATGACACGTCACTTCACTCTACAAATCCTCCTTTTTGTTGATGGAGTGAGAGATTGGACACTCTCCTAGCTTTATGTCAAGAAACCTTTTTGTATAGATACCTGTAGGAGGAAGTCTATATGCAACAGCTACTAGTTTTTGCTGCTAGGAAGGGGGTGTCAAAAGATATGCAGACTTAATAAGGCTATTTATGGCCTTGCTCTCAGAATTGATAGAGAAGCATACTTCAAGAGATGAAATGTATATCACTCGCTCTTTATACACAAGACATACCGAGATATTGTCATTATTTTGATTTATGTTGACAACATTATTATTACAGGGGATGATTTTTAAAGAATCAATGAGGCTAAGGCACTCCTTGGACATCAATTTATCACCAAGGGCCTTAGAGAACTACATTACTTTTTTAGGCGTGAGTTTGGCTGAAATCAGAGAAGGCTTGTGATAACTTAGAAGAAATATGTTAGTGATCTCCTTCTAGAGATTGTGATTACAGATTGAATACCTTCTACTACTCTTGTGGATCCTGGCATGAAGCCCTATGATGATGATATAGATGAGGTCGACAAGAGGATATACATGGATCTCATCGGGAAGCTCTTATATGTGTCTATCACTAGACCAGAGTTCTCCTTTGTAGTGAGAAAAATGAACCAGTTTCTGGAGCTGCAACGTCAAACTCATATGGATGCATCAGACTCCATTATCCTAAGGAACTTGAATTCTTTGCCAGTTGTAGGGTTACTCTTCAGCAAAGGGACTTCTCTTGAGATCATAGCATATGCAAATGTTGACTATGCAAGAAGTCCAAAAGATTAGAAGTTAACCTCTAGATTTGCATTGGTGTCTTAAACTCGTCATTACATATTCGTTGATATATTGTCAACATGTCATGATATTTCAATCCACATTCATCATCTGGTTCTGATTTTAAGATGGATTTTTATTGCTTTGACATCTTTATGACTCTGCCTCTAGTTAAATTTGCATTGATTTTCTCATACATGTGACTAATCATGAATATATGCAATATCTGATGGACTACAAAACCACTTACGGCCATGACATAGGAGAATTAATGTGAATATAGAGCCGATAAGATTAAATTTATGATGGAGGTGCATAAACGAGCATTAGACATGGATCCCCCAAGGAACTCCTGATTTTTGAATGTTGAATCTTCCATTTCCCTACTTTATGAAACTAAGGCATTTATAGTTTTAAGTTATTTGCCATTTTGCATTTTTATGGCTAAATTTATAGTGCGTATTTTACATAGTATTACATTTATTTGTATTAGCATGTGCGGTGATTTTAATGACAATAATACAGAAAAAGGTATTGTGAATATTGAACTTATTTATTAAATATTGGATACATTAATTTTGATTTAAAATTTACTTTTTCTAGCCATTTCCATGATTTGTGGTAATGTTAGCAAAATTTGTCTGTCTTGGCTTTGGAAAATGAAACTGAAATATGACATTTAAGGTCATGTTCCACACATGTGTGGTGCTGCAACTTAGAAGTTACTCTGCCTCCTAGGTGGTTGACTCGGGATTTGTGCTCCATATTACAAGTCGATTTGGAGGTGGAATATGTTGGGAAAATAGAAAGAATTATTTATTCCATGAACCCTAGGTTCTCTTACATAGGAGAGTAGCCTATGGGTAAATTATAGAAGAAGTTCACAAGTACAGGAAATTAGAAAAAGGTACTGAAAAACAATGGTAAAGAAACATATCTCTACATTCCCCCTAAAGATGGAGCATAGATGTCGATCATGCTCAGCTTGTACGGACACTTCTGAAAAGGTCCTCTAAGTAAGGCCTTAGTGAAGATATATGCAGTCTGATTCCCTGAGCTGACCTGAGATGTGGAAATAAAGCCCTTCTGAATCATATCTCGTATATAGTGACAATCAACCTCGATGTGCTTGGTGCGCTCATGAAATGTTGGATTATTTGCAATAAATATAGCCGCCTGATTGACACATTCTAGTGCCATAGGAATAGGAACTTCTATACATAGGTCTGTGATTACAGCTCGAACCCACATCATTTCTGTACTAGCTTGGGCCATAGCCCTATATTCAGAATCAACACTAGATCTGGCTACAACTGTTTGCTTCTTACTCCTCCATGAGACAAGTGAGTCTCCATCATATACATCAAACCCAGTAGTGGATTTCCTATCTTTAGGACACCCTGCATAATCTGTATCTACACATGATGAAATGGTAATATCCTTGCTTTTTCTAAATAGTAGGCTGACACCTGGAGATGACTTAAGATATATGAGTATCATATGTATGTATCGCATCCATATGAACCTGATGAGGTTGCTCCATAAATTGACCTACCCGACTAACAACAAAGGAAATATCAGGTTTAGTGATGGTAACATGAAGAAGCTTTCCTACTAACTCTTTGTATCTCCTCCTATCCACCTCAGCAGTCTCATCATCATATAGCTTCATGCTTGGATCCATGGGTGTGGTGGCAGGTCGACGTCCAAGCATTCCCATGTCACTTAGCAAATCAGTGAGGTATTTCCTTTGGGTCATCACAAGCCCTTGTTGATTTCTGGCGAACTCCAATCCCAGAATGTATCTAAGAACTCCAAGGTCCTTTGTGACAAATTCACGACTCAGAAGTTCTTTCTCCCTTTTTATTCCTTGTTCATCATCTCCTGTAATAAGAATGTCATCAACATATACCGTAATTGCGACGATACCTCTGGATGTCTTCTGTATAAAAGGCAATGATCTGCATTCGAGCGTTTGTACCCTTGTTTCTCAAACAAGTCTGAAAGCTACTGGAACCAAGCTCTAGGGCTCTGCTTAAGGCCATGGAAGGACATATCGATATCAATATCATTTCGATATCGATATATCGCCGATATATCGCTATATCTAGGAGTCTTTCTGAAGAAAATACCTGAAATCGGATATATCGATATATCGATTTCGATATCGGTCCCATATCGATATCGATATATCGGCGATATATCGCCGATATATCGAGATACGACCTTCCATGCTTAAGGCCATATATCGCCTTATGAAGTCTACACACCTTGGAATACTTCCCCCTCAACAGCAAATCCTGGTGGTTGTTGCATGTAGACTTCTTCCTGAAAATCACCATACAAAAACTCATTCTTGACATCCAACTGAAACAACGACCAATCCTGGATAACAGCAATAGAGAAAAGAATCCGTAGAGTGGAATCACGAGCCACTGATGAGAATGTGTCGAGATAATCCACGTCGTACGTCTGGGTAAACCCCCGTGCAACCAGGCGCGCCTTGTATCTATTGATGGTACCATCTGCATTCTGCTTAAATGTAAACACCCATTTACAGCTAACGGTAGAGACTCCAGTGGGAGCTTAGACAAGACTCCAAGTGCCTCTCGACTGAATAGCAGCCATCTCTTCTTCCATAGCCAAACGCCACCTACTGTTATTTAAAGCATCTTTATAATTCTGTGGAATATCCACTGTTGATAAGATAACCGCAAAATTCCTGAAATCGCCTGTTAGGCGGTCAAAAGATGCCATGGATGCAATAGGATATGATGCACAACCACGCTTCGACTTCTGAAGTGCAATAGGCAGATCTAAATATGCAGGTTCTACATCTGCCTCCTGCAAAGAATCCTGCGTCGGTAGACCATTAGACCCATCACTAGAAGTAATATTATGAAAACATACCTCATGTGTGCTAGATGAAGAGCGGTGACCATGAGCAGAAGCATGCCGGTAGGTATGATAGTGAGGCAAAGGTGGAACAGGGACCGTCATAGTAGGTTGAGGTAGCATAGGAAGTGGTGATGATGGTGGTGAAGGGGGTGGTGGTGGTGGAGACGTAGGAGGTAAAGGTGGTGGTGGTGGCATGTATATATTATCACTAGTATCAGAAGACACCAACCGATCACCTGTAGGAGAAAAGTACATCAGTAACTCAAAAAATGTGACGTAGGCACTAACATAATACTTCATGCGCATTGGATCATAACGCTTGTATCCTTTCTGCGTTATGGAGTGCCCAACAAAGACACACTTGATAGCTCTAGGAGAGAGCTTGCCAATACCCGGGGACACTTGATGTACGAATGCGACTGAATCAAATACTCGAGGAGTAAGGGAGAACAATTCCTTCTTAGGAAACACAAGAGAGAAGGAAATTTTCTCACCCAAGACAGACGAGGGCATGCGATTAATAAGATAATATGTCGTTAAAACAGCATCACCCCAAAAGGAGTGAGGAGCATGACTCTGAATGAGAAGTGTCCTTGTAACATTAAGCAAATGGTGATGTTTCCTTTCTGCAATACCATTTTGTTGTGAAGTATAGGCACAAGACGTATGATGAATAATTCCCTTGGTTTTAAAATAATTGGAGAGATAGTGAGCACAAAATTCCAATGCATTATCAGTTTTAACAATTTTTACTGAGGCAGAAAAGATATTTTGTACTTCTATAAAGAAATTTTTTATGAGATCTGCGGGTTCAGATTTATTCTTTAACGAGAAAACCCAAGACAAACGAGAGAAATCATCAACAGTGACTAGATAGAACATGTCCTTGGTGATCAGGAACACGACTGGGACCCCAAATATCTATATGAAACATCTCAAAAATGGAGCTACTACTCCAACTCTGACGACTGGGAAAGATAGAGCGGTGATGCTTTCCCAACTGACATGCGTCACATTGAAAGGACGTGTGAGACGAGATCTGAGGCAGAACATGACATAGTTTCTGGAGCGGGAGATGACCAAAGCATAGGTGCCACGTAAATGGGGAGACAGGTCTAGCAGATAGAAAGGAAATTCCAGCATAGGGAGTTCGAACTAGTAGATACAGACTGCCCTGCTTACGGCTACACCCAATCACCTTGCCTGTAAGGATGTCCTGAGAAATGAAAGAAGATGGGTCAAAAATAGCTCGACAATGTAAATCCTTTGTGATCTGACTGATGGACAACAAATTCATAGAAAAATCAGGTGCATGTAGCACATTCTGCAGATGCATATATGGTATCAAACTAATCTCCCCATGTCCAGTAATTGGGGAATGAGTCCCATCTGCATTGATCACAGTTCATTATGGAGGAACCTGTCCGTAAGCTGTGAGTTGACCCTTGTCGCCACACAAATGATGTGTGGCACCGGAGTCCATAATCCATACTATAGAATCAGGTCTACTACTGCTCGTGAGTGCATAAGTGCTACCTGCGGTACTAGAGGAGGCTGAAGCAGCTACATCTGACTGACTCCCAGGGGCTGATGGAGATGTCATAGGACCAGAAGAAGGTATGATGCCCCTCAGTCGTGCTACAAGATCCTCAAAACGTTGATCCAGAGAGGAGGCGGCAGGAGGCTCAATCTGCTCAGCTACTCGAGCAGTGGCAGGGAAACCATGCTTGGAATAGCATGTATCCTCCGTATGTCCAGGACGATGGCAAAAGGTACAGGGCTGACGAACTCGACCTCCTCTGTCGTGAGGTCCTCGTCCACGAAACTGAGAAGGGCCTCCTCGACCTCAGGGGGTTGCCATTGCGGAAGATGTCTGAGATGCAGTAGATGACGGAACAGTGATCCAACTAAGTCTGTGAAAAGCTTCCTTCATAGGAGGAATAATGGAGTCAGCTAAGATCTGAGAATGAGTCGCCTCATATTCAGGATCTTTACCTGGAACACACCAACCATGGTGGCATTCCTGTAGGTCTTCTGTTTCTCAGGGGTCGATGTGAGAGGCATGAAGCTATAGAGCTTCTCGAACATTCCACGCATAGATGTATATAACGAGTGGAGAGGGTGTCCATTCTGCTTGATTGTGAAGATATCATGCTGAATAGAATCTTCGTCTCGTTCTTTGCATGTGAATAGATAGCTGTAAGAATATCCCACATTGCTTTGGCAGTGGGCTAATGGAGAATATCATTAGCAAACTCAATTGCTAATGTTCCTGATAGCCAGACTTTGGCGTATGCATCATCCGCCTCCCATGAGGCGTTAATCCCAGTCTTCTTAGCAGGCTCTTCCTCGGTAAGAATGTGTTTCTTACCGATAGACTTCATTATACTCATGAACTGCATAGCCCACAGTTCATAGTTCGACCCATCCATCTTCAAGATAGGCGCAGGACCTCGGAAGGTGCCTGTGGAGGGAATATCGGCCTTGCTTTCTAACATGATGATAATGGAAGACTAAGGTTGTAGACGGGATAGACAGTTATCTACATTGACATTCACGGGTTTTGTTGCATGTGTAGACTTAAGCAACCAAACCCATCAACAGGAGGAGTCGACGAGAGAGCCTACGCAACGGTGAGGCCTAGATGACTAGGTTAAAGAAGCGTAGTCAACGCGTATCGACGGCCTAGGCGCGATGCCCGAGGTCTAGATCCAGGGCACGGTGCACGGCAGCGGTGGCCTATGCACAAAACACGGCGGCGAAGCCCTGGGCCTGAGACGCAGGGGAGACGGAGGGCAGGCTAGCAAGGCGCAGAGGTGGCGGAGCGTGACGCTGGACGGGGCACGACACAGGGAGGGGCTTGCGGTGGGGGTTAGGGTTAGGGTTTTGGCACATGAGCTCCAGTCTAGGACCGTTAATCTGAGGTCTAGGACCGTTGTGATACCATGTTGGGAAAATAGAAAGAGTTATGTTTCATGAACCCTAGGCTCTCTTATATAGGAGTGTAGCATGTGGGTAAATTTCTGTCAATGGTATTGAAATAAATAACAATGGTAAAGAAACATATCTCTACAGAATGTATTTGTACATGTCAAACTTTTTCACTAGTTTATGAGTGTAGAGATATTTATATGCTTCTATGTACCTTGTCGCCTATTTTATTTCTTTATGTCTCTTTCATGTAATTTACCCATAGGTCTCTCTATAAAAGAGAGCCTAGGGTTTCTTGAATACACAAGTTCTCTATTTTTCCCAACATGGTATTAGAGGGGCATCCTAGACAGGAGATCTCGTGCGCTAGATCGGTCCTACCCCCACCTCCCAGCCCTGCATTGTGCCCCGCCTCCACCCCACTCCGCACGCCGCCTCCTCGCGCCTCCACCCGCACCGTCGGTATTGCCGCGCCTCCACCCCCGGCATCGCGTGCCCTCGTGCGTCGACCCCTAGCCCAGCGAGGCGCCTTCCAGCCCAGCCTCGTGCATTGCCTGCTTCCACGCAACGCACTTGTGTACGGGAGCACCGTGTGTTGCGTGCGCCTACGCGCTCTTGTATGTGGTTCCGCGCAACGTGCCTCTGTGCGGCAGCGCGCCTCCGTGCATGCACCGACATGTGATCTAGAAGGGGTACTCCAGAGCTCTTCCGGTTGTTGATGGGATTGGTTGCGCCTTAAGTATACACACACAACCAAATCCTCACATGTCTGTGTAGACGATTATTCTCAGACGTCTATTATTCCTAGTCTTCCTCCATCGGCATCATGTCAGAAAGTAAGGTAGATGTTCCCTCTACTGGCGCATTCAAACGTCCATCGCCTATTGTTAAGATGGACGGGCCGAACTATGAGCTATGGGCAATGCAGTTCATGAGTCTCATGCATTTGAGCGGTATGAAACATATTCTTAACAAAGAGGAACTGGTGGAGAAGACTGGGGTAAACACCTCTTGGGAGGCAGATGATGCATATGCCAAAGTCTGGCTTTCAGGGACATTAACAACAGAGATCGTGAATGACGTGTTACATCAGCCTACTACTAAGGCTATGTGGGGCATCCTCACGGCTACATACTTTCGGAAAAGGAATGAAACTAAGATACTTCAGCTTCAACATGACGTCTTTACCATTAAACAGAATGGACGCCCTCTCCATTCCCTAGTTTATGTTTGAGAAGCTTTATAGCTTCATGCCACTTACAGCCACTCCGGAGCAGCAGAAGACATATCGGAATTCTACTATGGTCGGTGTATTCCTAGCAGTCATGGATTTTGAATATGATGTTGATTGCTCCCAGATCCTTGCAGATGCCACTATTCCTCCCATAGAGGAAGCTTTCCGCAGGCTCAGCATAATCATTGTTTCATCTACTATCACCAGTCATAGATCTTCATCTATGGCAGCCTCCCGTGGTAGAGGAGGTTCTTCTTTCTCTCGTGGGCGTGTACCTCTTGTTAGAGGAGGACGTATTCGTTAGTCCTGCACGTTTTGCCATCGCATAGGTCATACTGAGGAGACATGCTACTCTAAGCATAGTTTCCTAGCATCAGCCCGTGTAGCAGAGCAGGTCGAGTTACCTGTTGCATCTACTTCAGATGCGAGGTTTGATGATCTAGTGGCCATACCGCGTGACATCATACCTTCTTTTTCATCATCTGTTGGAGGCCATTCTGATGTTGCAGTTTCTGCCTCCGCCAGTACTTCTGCTACGACAAGCACCTGAGGTAGCACCTTTGCCTTTACATCATGTTATGGATATCATATTCCATAGTGGATTATGGACTATGGGGCGACACACCATTTATGTGGAGATAAAGGGCAGCTTACAGCCTACAGACAGGTTTCTCTAGGAAGAACTGTAGTGATGGCCGATGGGACTCATTCCCTAATTGCAGGTCAAGGGGAGATTACCCTTAACACCCTCAATGTGTTTACAGAACGTGTTACATGCCCTTATTTTTCTATGAATTTTTTTATTTATCAGTCAGATTACGAAGTATTTGCATTATCGAGCTATATTTGACTCATCATCTCTTGTTTTTCAGGATATTATTATGCGCAGGGTGATTGGTTGTGGTCGTGAGCAGGGTGGTCTCTATCGACTGGTCTAAACTCCATATGCAGGCGCGTTCTCTATCTCATCAGGACCAGTCTCTCTTTTCACTTGGCATCTACGTTTTGGTCATCTCCCTCTCCGGAAGATGAGTAATATTTTGTTGCAGCTTTCTCCAAGATCTACATTCCAGTGCGAGGCATGTCAGTTGGGGAAGCATCATCATTCATCTTTCCATAGTCGTCAGAGTCAGAGCCATTGCTCCCCATTTGAGTTGTTTCATGTTGACATTTGGGGTCCTAGTCGTGTTCCTGATCATCGGGGCACCGATTTTATCTTGTTGCAGTTGATGATTTCTCTCATTTGTCATGTGTTTTCCTATTGAAAATTCTGAAGTCGGGGATTTGATCAAAAATTTTATCAATGAAGTCCATAATGTTTTCTCTTCATCTTTTAAATTTGTAAGAACTGATAACGCCTTGGAATTCTGCACTCATCATCTATCCCATTTCTTATCATCCCGTGGCATTATTAATCAAACAAATGTCTCTACACATCTCAGCAAAATGGTGTCGCAGAGAGAAAGCATCATCATTTACTTGATATCACTTGAACACTTCTTATTCAAAGTCGTGCCCCATATTCGTTTTGGGGTGATGATGTTCTTACGGCGTGCTATCTAGTTAATCGCATGCCCTCGTCCGTCTTGGGAGAGAAGACTCCTTTTTCCATTGTCTTTCTTGATAAGTAGTTATTCTTCGTCACTCCTCATGTCTTTGGTTTGGTTACTTTTGTACACCAAACGGCTCCAAGTCTTGATAAGCTTTCTCCTAGAGCTATCAAATGCGTCTTTGTTGGGTATTACAGAACACAGAAGGGATATCATCGTTCTGATCCATTACGCATAAAATATTATATCAGTGTTGATGTCATATTTTTTGAGTCTGTGATGTTTTTCTCTCCTACAGGCGATAGATTGGCTTCGTCCAATTCCGATGATGAGGTTTACGTGCCTCCTCCCACAGCTCCATCTTCTTCTATACCTGTGCCTGTTGCCTCACCTATACCACTACCTCCTCTACCTCCACCACTATCGTCCTCTACCCAGTCACGCATTGTTCCAGCTTGGCCAAAATTCTATACTCGTCGACTTGTTTCTGCTCATGGTCTTGGTTCGTCATCTGAAGTGCCCCAGGTTTGTTTTGATAAGATAATTTCTAATGACGGGTCTAGAGTATCTATGCAGGAAAGTAGCCAACAGATGGAGGAGGTTCCTACTGACTTGGATCTTCCTATTGCAGTTCGCAAGCAGAAGCGGTCTTGTGCCTTTTATCCCTTTGCTTCTCAGGTTTCCTTTCATCGTCTAACAGGGGACTTTCAGAGATTTGTTGTTGCTTTATCGGTCATAGATATTCCACGGAATTATCAAGAAGCATTGAAGGATAGTCGCCGGCGCTTGGTAATGGAGGAAGAGATGGCCGTGTTGCAATCCCGTAGTACTTGGAGCTTGGTGTCTGCTCCTGCTAAGGCATCTCTCGTCAGTTGCAAATGGGTATTTACTGTTAAACATCATGCATATGGCAGTCTTGATCGCTACAAGGCAAGGTTAGTGGCTCGTGGCTTCAGTCAGACCTATGGTGTGGATTACATGGACACTTTCTCTCCGGTGGTTCGTCACTCTACAATACATATCCTACTTTCAGTGGTCCTGGTACGTGATTGGCCTTTATTTCAGATGGATGTTAAAAATGCATTTCTATATGGAGATTTACAGGAGGAAGTTTACATGCAGCAACCTCCTGGGTTTGCTGTTGAGGGGGAGTATACGCAGGTTTGTAGACTCCATAAGGCTATATATGGTCTTAAGCAAAGTCCAAGAGCGTGGTTTCAGAAGCTCTCGGATTTGATTGAGAACCAAGGGTTCAAGAGGTCTAATGTAGACCATTCACTTTTTGTGCAGAGGACGCCTAGAGGTACTATTATCATAATGGTCTACGTTGATGATATTCTTGTTACAGGAGATGATATACAGGGGATAAAGATGATAAAAGAATATCTAGGCTGTTAGTTTGTGACTAAGGATCTGGGCACCCTAAGATACTTCTTAGGGTTGATATTTGCTAGAAATGGGCAGGGTCTTGTAATGACCCAAAGAAAATATGTTACAGACATGCTTGTTGAAACAGGGATGATTGGGTGTCGACCCTCTACTACTCCTATAGATCCTAGCATGAAATTATACGATGATGATACAATTGAAGTGGATAAGAGGAGATAAAGAGAGATTGTGGGAAAGCTCGTGTATGTTATCATTACCAGATCGGATATCTCATTTGTAGTGAGTCGAGTGAGTCGGTTCATGGAACAACCTTGGCAAGTACATATAGATGCTATATACATGATATCGAGTTATCTAAAGTCTTCTCCAGGTGCAGGATTAATCTTCAAGAAAGGAACAACTCTCAAGGTATATGCACGTGCTGATGTTGATTATGCAGGATGTTCTAAGGATAGGAAGTCCACAGTAGGCTTTGCAGTATTTGTTGGTAGTTCTCTTGTTTCTTGGAAAAGCAAGAAAGAAACAGTTGTGGATAGATCAAGTGTCGAATCTGACTATAGAGCTATGGCACAAGCAAGTACAAAAATGATGTGGGTTCGAGCAATATTAGCAGATTTACATGTAGATGTTCCTTTACCCATGCAACTACAATGTGATATTCAGGTTGCCTTGTTCATTGCAAACAATCCTGCATTCCATGAGTGAACTAAACATATTGAGGTAGACTGTCATTATACCAGAGATATGATCCAGAATGGGTTGATCTCTACCTCTCATGTCATTTCAGGAGAACAAACAGTAGATGACTTTACCAAGGCATTACTTGGGGGCCATTTCAGAAGTGTTCGTCCAAGTTGAGCATGATTGACATCTACGCTCCATCTTGAGGGAGAGTGTAGAGATATTTATATGCTTCTATGTATCTTGTCGTCTATTTTATTTCTTTATGTCTCTTTCATGTAATTTACCCATAGGTCTCTCCTTTATATAAGAGAACCTAGGATTTCTTGAATAAACAAGTTCTCTATTTTTTCCCAACAATGAGACTTTGCCTACGTTGCTCAGCTGAAATGGATGATATTGACCTCATTTTTTTCACTTGTAAAGATTCCAAGGAGTCCTGGATGTGGTTCATATCAATGGGGGTGTTCATTAGTTTGGCGGCTCTCTGGGTTTAGCTCAAATTAGAGTAGTTCGGGTAGAGACAAAATCCATACGTTCGCCCTTATGTGGTATGTTGACTGGCCATGAATAGGGTGGTAGTCCATCATGAGAGATTGTATGTAGAAATTGTGTTCAAGCATGCGAAGGCTCTATCGGAAACTTGAACCTCGTGATCTCCTCTCGTTGTGGCTCATTTGGTTTTTTCGAGGGGGGCGATCTTGTAACTGTTTGGGCTCTCTCTGAGACTGGTTCTTTGTAGTTGTTTTCGCATTGAAATATATGCACACATCTCATCTGTGATCACCCTTGTTTTTTAAAAATACAAACGCAATACCCACTTAAATGGTCTAGTGGTTGTGCAGTGTGCCTACCACCCAAAAGACCAGGATTCAAATCCTCTCTTGTGGAGGTTGCGTTAGATACCATGTTGCCGACCCTACTTATAGTGGGAGAAGGGTTGTCATTTTTTTACAAATGCAATACTTGAAGAAACCACGGTAGGTGGAGGTGCTAGAGAATCCTATGGGCTGCCATGCTTTGGTACCCTACGGGGGAAAGAAAAAGTTATTTGATTGCAAAAAGAGCATTATTCCTTTTTATAACAATAACAAAGTAGTTGCACTAGATGACGAAACTAAAAAAACCACTCTTGTAGTCCCACACCGTGGAACAATATTACTCGCATTTTTATACTTTCTCCATTCCTCCAAACCTTATAACTCTGACAACATAATATTTTCTTAGCCCAATGGACATTATCATGGTGATGAAGCTGTTACGGACCGTATGCTTGCAGAATCTACGGACCACATACAGGTTGGTACTAGAAGGTGGTGTTTCTAGTTTCAATTCATTGTCAGAATTTAAGCACATATCTGATAGTGAGAATTTCTAATCGCAGTTACCTGACCAAATATAACACTCCATGTGCTGAATAATTGCCAATTAAATTAATCATCTTGATTCTGATATGCATGTTTGGTAGATTGCATATGGATACTTCTGTATTTTTTTTATTTTTTTACATCCTTTAAAGTTCTCTTCTAGCTTTGTGCTTGGCAGTAATGTAGGAGAATTATTTGTCATGTTTTCAGAAAGCTAATAGGTAATTGTTTTAGAACGATCAGATCAAACGTAAATAACCAGTCAAAACCACACTGCCATTTTGAGGAGTTTTAACAGATGACATCTTTTTGGAACAAAAACGCAGTATCTAATCGTAGTTTATTGTTGTTGAAATGTGCTTCAAGATAAGACAAACTTTGCATATGGAGGAACTGAAGGTATTCCGTTTCCGTATAGTCTAATTTTATCATATAGACACTAAGAGAATCACTATGATATATTCGAATATAATCTGAATCAATACTGAAAATGTTTGTCATGTTTTTCTTCAGAAAAAACCGTCATATATATTTACAAGTCTTAAATTGATCAGGATATTTATTATATTGAAAGAAATATATCATAAAAATCATTTTTCATGATCAAAATATGGATGTGGCAACTGAATGTGTAAGCCACACGATTGACAGTCCAGATTGATGCTTGAGGACTTCTCCCTTTCCTCCACCACCTACCACAATAGCATGCAATTTTAATGAAAGAGGATGATTCATAGCCGAACTAGTGTGGAGGCTTCCAATGAATGAATTATAGGGGCCCATATGCTTCCATCTCCAATTCCCATCAGTAAAAAAAGCGATGGAGTGTGAACTTCCGCCCGCGGATCCAGATTACCCATTTACACAGTATTATATTCGCTACCGATCACATTTGGTTATTGAAATTTAGGGAAAATTTTCGTGTTTCGATATGATATTCACAATTAATGCAAACAACCACAGAATCAACTAGTGTCATCAATTTACATTGTATTAATTTTCATATATAGTTACATGTAACAAAAGAAGCTGCAATATGTATATGTATGCCAAAATATAGAAGAGAAAAAAGGCATCTACATTATCTTGAACAAAATCTAAACATGTGTACTGCAAACAGTAATTGCGAACTCAGCTCCCAACTGTCAGTCTATTGCGTTGCATGCGCCTTGCCTACCATATATGATAGGAACGAGAGAATGTCAACAATTGTTGAATACAATCAAGAATATTAAAAATAACAGTTAATTCAGTGTTTTCAAAAGAAAGCAAGTAGATAGGTATTGAAAATTAAATTTTTCAAAAGAAAGCAAGTAGATAGGTATTGAAAATTAAATTTAACATCTACTTACATAAAAGTGGTTTTTAAAGTTGTTATGTATGTAATTCCCGTGATCACCCATCACCTCATAACTTTTCATATATAACATTTTTATATGTAAATTAATGACTCATATGTAGTTTATTATCTTTTTATCATTTATCGATCATGTTGATGGATATTGGTATTGAGGATGATGAGTCTCTGTTCTGATCTTTATTTCTGTCTAATTTCTCAAGTCTAGTGGACAATCTGTGGTCTTGGTTTGAGTGTGACCTCACACTATAACTCTAAGGCGTGAAGAATACCTTAGGATTGGGGTGCCTCCGTAGGTATGCGGTGGTGTATAATACATCCTAATTAAGTTCCCAACATGTCCACCAGCTTCTCCTGGCATATGTAGTAGTAGTCCTAAGATCTGATTAAATGTCGACGATTGATGATGGTTAATGATTTATGTATCAAGCTCAACTGTAACCAACTCAGTTGTAACTAAACTCCACTCCAACTGACAACGATCTTTCTATCGCCAAGACATGTTGGCGGAACAGTAATCAAAACTCAAGCAGTGAGAAAGTCTCCTAAGATACTTTTTTCGTCTCGCCCTCTAAGTGGAAATGTAGTCCAGTAGAATGATAGACCTACTCGAAAACTTCGCCCCTGAGACGGGTGTGAGAGACTCTCTGGAAGAGTCACTACAAAAACTGGCTCGATCGATACGGGCAAACGAGCTCGTAAAGAAAACTAAAACCGAGGGTCCCCTAGCTTATTCACCCTAAGAATAGAGGGTCAGCGGAATAGCTTGGTAAAACAGAGGCACCCAACGAAGCGTAAAAACGCTATGAACTTGCATAAAAATCGTAAAAAAGATTGAGTCACTGCACCCTAGCACGGTCAGGTGTAAGGGTCACCATGATTGGCACAATTTCTATCGTCACTTATTCTTATTAGGGATTTTTACATTCATAACCCTGAGTAATTATGCAATTACAATCATAACCCTGCATAATCATGAATTACACAACAAACCCCAAAAAGTCAATCCATCTCACACCCATAACCCTCCGTTAGTTTTTCTGTTAACCAGACCATATCATTGGGTTAATTTAACCCATGATATATCGAACTACTTTTAAAAAAATAAAAAACTCCTGGAATCTCCATGCGGTGGTGGCCGGGCAGAAGGGACGCTTCCAGGGAGGGGTGGGGCTTGAGGCAGGAGGGTTTGCAACCGCGCGGGGAAAGGAGTTGTGCTTCAAGGCAAGAGGCGACGGTGGGGCTGAGCTGCTCGCACCTAACCACGGGTATTTCATTAATCTCAACACGAAGGCAGAGGAGGTCAAGCCGGGGGTTGCGGATGCGCAACTGATCTCCATTTGATGGGGTCCTTTTCTGTTGTCTCTTTCTGTACAAGATTAAGGTGGAGAGCTCCAAGGTCGATGATTCTCCTCTACTACGTGGAGTTTTTCGTCCCGTTCTTTTTCCTACGTGCGGTCAACTCAAAGCCACAATACAGAGCTTCGGCACTCCTGCGGTGCAGGAGAGCTGATCCACAACAAAGTGATTCATGAGCTGGCCAACACACGATGCTGGAGTTGTGTCTCTTCTCATTGGCTAGAGATTCATCAAAGACAAGGACCTCTCTGCCCTCGGCTGGAGGGTGGGCAGCGCGGGTGGGTATTCGGGGGGGTCTCGTGTCCTCGACTGGAAGGTGGGCGTCGGGGTCGGGGTCGGACAGGTTGGAGGGTGGGCAGCAGGGGGGCGGGGTCGGTGTCGGCCATGTCTGCATGAGGTGGGCTAGGGGGGAGCTCTCGATGGGATTTGCATTGGCTGGAGGAGGTTGAGGCGCGGCTTGGGGGAGTGTGGGCGGGGGGTCTTGTGAGGGGTCGGCCTTGGTTGCAGGAGGTGGAGGTGGGGAATAGGAGGAGGTGGAAGGGCTCCTTAAGAACCTGGTGACAAAATGCATGATTGTTTTCTTATATTTTTTATATTATGGCATACTTTATAAATCTGATACGGTTTTATGGGTAAATTTGGTAACATATAACTTTTTCAGTGAGAGTTAACAGATAAAATAGATGCCAACTAACACAGGGTTATGCCATGTAAGAGTTAAGCATTTTTCGGGTCCTAGGTGTAATTCACGATTTCACGGGGTTATGAATGTAATTGCGAAATTACTCGGGTTATGGGTGTAAAAATTCCTTTTTATTAACCACCTAGGTTCATTGATTATATCGCATGTTATACTAACTATCATTGATGAGGCTTTTTAGTATTGTAGAATACTTAGAATTTCACTCATATTTTTATCTTAATATCATGAAATCTGGAACCAAGGACTAATCTGAATTCGGGATCTAATTCACATAAAACCCCAATTTTCGAGTTCTTAAAATATAGATTCTCGAGCAATTGATCAGATTTGTAATGTGGGATCTAATTCACACAAAACCCCCACTTCTTAAGTTTTTAAAATATGGATTTTGGAGCTTTTGAACAGATCTGAAATTTGGGTTAATTTTACACTAAAACCCCTAAATTTTAAGTTGTTAAAATGAGGACTATGGAGCTATTGTATAGATCTGAAACTTAGGCTCAATTTACACTAAAATCCTCAAATTTTAAGTTGTTAAAACTTGTATTTCTAAGATTATGAACAGATCTGAAACTGGGGTTTGATTTACAATAAAACCTCCAAATTTTAAGTTGTTAAAACATGGATTTTAGAGCTAATGAAAAGATCTATACTGTGAAATAAATACATGCTAAAGCCCCAAATTTCATCCTTTATAACATGAATTCTGGAGCTAATATCCAGATCTGAAATTTGTGAGATAATACACGCAAAAACCACCACTTTTTATCCTTTAGAACATGGATTCTCGAGCTAATATCCATATCTGAAATTGTGAGATAATACATGCAAAAACCCACAATTTTCATTTTTTAGAACATGGATTCTGGAGAATATCCATATCTGAATTTTGTGAGATAATTCATGCAAAACCCCCCAATTTTTATCATTTAGAACATGGATTCTGGAGCTAATATCCATATCAGAATTTTATGAGATAATACATGCAAAAAAAACCCAACTTATATCCTTTAGAACATGGATTTTGGAGCTAATATCCAGGTCTGAATTTTGTGAGATAATACATGCAAAAAACCCCAAATTTCATTCTTTAGAACATAGATTCTGGAGCTAATATCCAGATATGAATTTTATGAAATAATACATGCAAAAATCTCAATTTTTATCCTTTAGAACATGGATTCTGGAGCTAATATCCATATCTGAAATTTGTGAGATAATACATGCAAAAATTGAGCTATGTCTAAGGATAGAACAGAGGAAACTTTCACAAACTACAAAATAGCGAAGAAGGAAGCAAAGAATGTTGTAAGCGAATTTAAGTCAAAAGCTTACGAAGTTTTCTATAAAAATATCGACTCTAAGGAGGTCCAGAAGGATATATTTAGGTTGGTCAAAGAAAGAGAAAGAAAGATCAAAGACCTTTCTCAAGTGAGATGCATTAAGGACGAGGAAGATCAAGTGCTTGTTACTCAGAAGGATATAGAGACTAGATGGGAGCAATACTTCCGTAAACTTTTCAATGGGAAGGAAATAGAGAGATTACTTTGGGTGATCTAGCTAGTAGTGAAAGTTACTTGAATCGTGTAAGCTATAGGTTGATATAGAGAAAGGAAGTAGAGGAGGCTTTGAAGGTTATGAGACCTAGGAAAGGTGTGGGACCGGATGACATCCTTGTAGAAGTACGGAGAGTTTTAAGTGAGCGCGGTTTGACTTGGCTTACGAATCTATTTCAATGTTATTAAGCGAAGCAAGAAAATGCTTGAAGATTGGAGGAGTATTGTGGTGTCTCTTTATAAGAACAAAGGAAACATTCAAAACTGTTCAAATTACAGAGGTATCAAGGTGATGAGCCACACTATGAAAATTTGGGAATGTGTGATCGAAAGAAGGTTGAGGCAAATTTCCAACGTAAAGGAAAACCAATTCGGATTCATGCCAGGTCGCTCAACTATTGAAGCCATCCATTTCCTGAGGAGAATAATGGAGATTTGAGCTAAAAGGAAGAATCTCTATATGATCTTTATTGATTTGGAGAAGGCTTATGATTCTGTCCCACGAAAGATATTATGGAGAGTTTTGGGGAAGAGAAAAGTATCTATCATATCATAAACCTCATAAAGGACATGTATGATAGAGTTTTATCTTGTGTAAGGACCCTGTCTGGGAAGACTAGCTATTTTGACATCAATTGGTTTACATTAAGGTTCAGCTTTGAGTACATTTCTTTTTACTTTGATTATGGACGAGTTGACAAGACAAGTCACATTCAGGATGAGTTACCTTGGTGTATGTTATTTCTGATGATATTGTGTTAATTGACGAGACTAAAGATGGAGTAAATGAGAAGGTTGAGG
Organism: Ottelia alismoides; assembly: GCA_037367405.1. Taxonomy (NCBI): domain Eukaryota; kingdom Viridiplantae; phylum Streptophyta; class Magnoliopsida; order Alismatales; family Hydrocharitaceae; genus Ottelia; species Ottelia alismoides. The sequence goes on along the minus strand of JAZKJV010005913.1, from coordinate 73,611 downwards.
TCAGGAGACATGAGTTGGAGACTAAAGGATTTCGTATAAGTAGGGCTAAGATGGAATATATGGAGGGAACCTTTGATGGAAGCAATGGTGAAGGAATCGAGGTAAAGATTGGTGACGATAATATTCAGAAGAGATATTCCCTTAGATATCTAGGATCTATTTTGCAACATGATGGGGAAATTGATGGAGATGTTACTAATAGAATAAATGCAGGCTGGCTAAAGTGGAGAGGAGCCTTTGATGTCCTTTGTGATAAGAAAAATCCTTTAAAAATTAAAGGAAAGTTTTACAAAGCAACCGTGAGACCTGCTATGCTCTATGGATCGGAATGTTGGCATGTGAAGCATAAACATGTGTAGAGAATGGTTGTAGTAGAAATGAAAATGCTAAGGTGGATGTGTGGACATACATGTAAAGATCGGATTCGGAATGATGCAGTCAGAAAGAAAGTTGGTGTAACTCCGATCGAGGATAAGATGCGAGAAAACCGCTTAAGATGGTTTGGTCATTTGCAAAGAAGAACAGTTGATGCACCAGTTAGGAGATGCGAGTGTTGGGATGTTGAGCCGGCTAAGAGAGGGTGAGGACGGACTAAGAAATGTTGGAAAGAGACTGTTGGAGTACTTGGTTATATGCGTCATTGAGTTGTAGCAGGGTAAATGGATCCTGGAGAAGATCCATTTACCCCATCCAGTGTTTATTCCCATACCGCCTAGTGGTGGGACTTGGAGGCTCTGGAGAGGCTATATAAGGAGCCCCAGACCTCATGTATCCATTGAGAAAGTGCAATGCATAACACGCCCCTTTGAGGGCTTCTCCCGTGGTTTCATCCCGCTCCTCACGGAGTAGGGTTCCACGTAAAATCCCGAGTTCTTATTATTCTTTATTCTTATTCCATGTTTACGCTTCCGCTTCCGATTTTCTAACATGGTATCAGAGCGGGCCGATTCTCGAGGAGTTTATGTTCACTTTTTTTCGAGATTCAAGTATCAGATTCATTGTTCATTTGTCTTAAAGATTTATATTTCGATTTATGTTCGGGATCGTTCAAGTTCCTGATCTTGTTCTGGGGTTTCAAGAACCCTAATTTCTGCTCGGCATCAAGCGCACAAGTGCGCATCCCAGAAGCAGATCGCATCTCCTTGGCGCGCCAGGTAGGGGTTGTGCCGACCAGGGCTGTGCCGTTCTGCTCTTTAGATCTGCGCGCATCGACTACAGTCCTCAAGGCGGAGCCCTACGACTCGCACCATCAGCAGTTCGCGCCTCTCCTCCATCGCACGACGCTGCGCGTCCCTGCCAACCTCCAGGAACTGCGGCCAGGGCAAATCTTCTTGGCGATAGGCATCATCCTGCCGATACCCAAATCCCTGATCGAAGGCGCTCGCCAAATCTGGAAACGCGCACTAAATCAGGCGGCGTAGAACGACGCATCTTCAGCCCAGGCAGATCTGCACCTGTCAGGATCATCTCCTCAACGCGTGCACTCTCCAGCACGTCGCGTGGCAACGCGCGACTCCGAGGCGCAGCAAGGTCATGGCCATATCGATCTCCTCTCTGCCGACCTCGCGCAGTCGCACAAAACCTCCCTCGCGCATCAAGCGCGCACAGGCGCAGGCGGCGCTCTCCTCCAGCCCGCCTCTCACCGCGAGCCCCTCTCTCCTCTCAAGTCGCCAGGCGGCGGCTCCTGGCCTACTTGGCGACGCGGCTCCTCCTGATCTCGCGATTGCTCCCCATGCGGCGACGTTCTTTTCCAAGGGTTCCTACGATAGGAACCCTAGGGCTGATGGCCTATTTATTTAAAAAAAATATTGAAAGGAGGGGGTCCGACGGGCTGAAAAAAAATCAACGAAGGGCCCAAGGCTGTTAAAAAAAAGAGGAAAAGTGAGTTGGTTCCAAGTGGGCCAGAGAAAAAAAATGAAAGAGGCTGCATTTCTTTGGTCGAAATTAAAAAAATTGAAAAGGCGCGTACAAGATGAAGAGCCGTACTCAAGTTTTAAAAAAAAAGTGTTGCGAAAGCCGTAAAAAAATGATTGCAACGGCTTAAAAAAATGACGGCTTATAAAAAAATGAAAAAGCCGCAAGAAATTTTTGAATGTTCATGTTTTACCCTTATTTATCTTGTCTTCTCCCAACTTGGTCGTTGATTGCCATCCATATTTTCCGACCAGTATGGGAGAAAGGGGGAGTATATGTAGAGTCACAGGTCTTGATCCAGATTCCATATTCAGATATCAGTCTCCAGACCAGCCAGATGATCAGACTCTACAGGCCAGTTTCATACTCGACGTCAGATATTTCCGAGTCTCAGTTTCAAACACACACGAGTATGCGGTCATTTTCAGATGAGCATATGTTGCCATCATTGTCAGAGGTCCCCATCATTCTTCTTGTTGTCAGGCCAGAGTTCTCATTTGAGCCATAGGGACTCCAGAGTAGAGGACCATTTCCTATGCCATGTTGGCAAGGATTTTTATGTGGTATCATAGGAACACCAGAGCAGTGCACCATTCTCTGAGCCAGATGGGAGAGACTCAGTTCTCCGACGAGGAGACTTTTCAGACTCCATTCTCTAGCGATCGTGGACTCCGACGAGGATTGCACAGCCACAGCCTTATTCAGTTTGGCCCTTTTCAGAGATGGAGCAGTTGTCCACATTATTGTGGTGGGCCAGAGTACTCCGACGAGTAGACTCATTTCCAGTTGTAGCGACTCTGACAGGCACAGTTCAGAGCGCATGCTCTCCGACGAGGAGATTCAGCAGACTCACCCTCCAGCCCGTTCGTCCTCCTCACCTGCACGGCATGAGAAGCAACGTCCTCGACAGCAGCAATGTGCGCGTTGGGTTGATATTGTCCGTAGTGTCCTGTAGTGTTGAGTTGAGTTTATTTCTGTTTGTCCAAGCTGAGCATTGCATGCTCCAGCTTGAGGGGGAGTGTTGGAGTACTTGGTTATATGCGTCATTGAGTTGTAGCAGGGTAAATGGATCCTGGAGAAGATCCATTTACCCCATCCAGTGTTTAGTCCCATACCGCCTAGTGGTGGGACTTGGAGGCTCTGGGGAGGCTATATAAGGAGCCCCAGACCTCCTGTATCCATTGAGAAAGTGCAATGCATAACACGCCCCTTTGAGGGCTTCTCCTGTGGTTTCATCCCGCTCCTCACGGAGTAGGGTTCCACGTAAAATCCCTAGTTCTTATTGATCTTTATTCTTATTCCATGTTTACGCTTCCGCTTCCGATTTTCTAACAGAGACTATACGAAGGGATCTTAGTTTTGTCGATATAAGCATGGGATTGATCCATGATAAATCTGAATGGAGGCGAAAAATCCATGTAGCCGACCTTACTTAATTGTGGGAAAAGGCTTTGTTGTTGTTGTATCTACTCAATGTTTGATCCCTTTAGAGTTCCCCTATCTTAACCATTCAATCAAGAGATTGTGAGAGACTTTCTTATAATGCCACCAATCTTCCCCCCCCCCCCTTTTTTTTTGGGAAATACAACTATCTCACCAAGATGGGGTTTTCAATTGCTAGGGATCTGTCTACTCCTAACTCCTCGGTAGAAGCAGTTTTCGGGGATGGTGCTTGAGCATTGACAACAATGACATGTGTTTTCAATATATGCTAAAACCCCAAATTGTTATCCTTTAGAACATGAATTCTAGAGCTAATTTCTATATCTAAAATTTGTGAGATGATGCTTGAAACCTCTCAATTTTCATCCTTTAGAACATGGATTTAGAGCCAAATCTTCGTATTTAATCATTGTATACAAAATCATATATAGCAGAAAGAGGAGGGTTGTGATTGTACATTGTTGTAGATCTTCAAATTTTTTGAGGAAATAGACTCACAGCATGAAGAATAGTTGTTGAACAGTAGCTATCTTGCAGCAGAATGGCAGCAAGTGGGTTGCATAGGAGGCTTCAGCAGCAATTGGCTTCTTGGGAGAGAGAAGCAGCAGCTCCCAGCAGCTTTTGGAGGCTCCAACAACTGTAGGGAGCAAGGAGGAGGGTTGGGGTTGCTCCGGAGTTGCTGGACTGTAGCTCCAGCAGAGGAGAGAAGATGTCTTGTCTCCTTTGTTGAAGAAATTTTTGAGAAAAGAAGAAGGGGTTTGGTGTTTATATAACCAAGGATAGGGGGCTTGGTTGATGACATGCGGAGTAAAAAAAGGGAGCCAAGTGGAAGGAGTAGAAAATCCAAATGGAGTAGGTAATAAAAAAACCAAGTGGATGCTGCTGTATAGTACAATCTCTGCTACTTTAGCAGAAATATTTTTTTAAATCATTCCTCTCTTTTATTTGAGATATCAAAGTCGATCGTATTTGCACCTTGATTCTCCGATTCGGATGTACAATATCTCATTTCGATCGCATGTACATGATGATCACACGATATAAATTTCATACTTTTCTAATCCAAGATGGATAGAGAAATTGATGAAATACGGTCTTGATTTTTATCAGATTTTGCGATTTTAAATTACCACCTCTGATCGATGAACGATCGATTTCATTGGTCTTATTTCATCGAGACAAATTTTCTGATGGTCTCGGTTTGTTCTGCGGTTTTTATTTGTGGCGTTGCTTTTCCGATGGCATGTATTACGATGGGATCAACTTTTGGTCGATCGCATCCGAATGAGATTCGATCTGCGGTCTCTACAGATCGAACTGAAGTTATTCAATATTAATTGTATGTTAAATGGAACTTTCGGATTCTTAATCAATTAGATTCGATTTATTCATATTTGGATGTTACAAATATAAAAACTTGAAAGGGAGTCTCATCCTCGAGACTCGGGTAAGGGTCACTATGTGACTTGTTTGGATTTTATGTGGCCACAAAACCTTAAAGGGTCTTGAACACATAAAAACCTCAAAAGGAAAACCAGACATTCTTTCAACATATATATAATTGAATAGGTTTGTTTCGATGATTACCTGAAAAGAGCTGGGAGTATCGTCTCTTCATGTCTGCTTTAGTCTCCCATGTCGCTTCTTTGGCACCATGTCGATGCCATAGCACCTTGACTAGGAGAATCTCTTTTCTGTGAAGCTTCTTCACAGCACTGTCAAGTATCTGCACTAGCTTCTCCTCGTCTTCCAGATCATGCTCCACGTCCAGATTCTCGTAGTTGATGATGTGTTGAGGGTCATGTACGTACTTTCTGAGGTTAGATATGTGGAAAACATCGTGTATGGATGAAAGGTATGGAGGAAGGGCTACTCGGTAGACCACCTTCCCCACACGAACAATGATCCCAAACAGTCCAAGATATTGTGGTGCCAACTTGCCATGAACATCGAATCTCTGTATTCCCTTCATGGGAGATACTCGTTGAAACACCCAATCTCCCGCATGTATTTACAGGAATTTCATCAGTATACGAGATTAAGTTGAATATACATGAGTCATTTAAGTAGGTTAAGAGAAGACGTTTGGATTACCTGAAACTCCAAGTCTCTTCTCTGACGATCTGCATAGCTCTTCTAGCGACTATGTGCCGTCAGAAGCTTGCGCCTCACAAGATCAACAGCTCTCGCAGTCTCCTCTAAGAGATCTACAGAGTAAATAGCATGATCACCTACCTCACGCTAACTGAGAGGGGTGAGGCATCTCCGCCCGTATAGGGCTTAGAATGCGTCATGTCGATAGTGGAATGATGGTTGTTGTACGTGAATTCTACCAATGGTTGATGGTCCTTTCAGGACCCTTTCCACTATAGAGTACATGCATATAAGAAGGAACCAAATTCCTAAGTAGTACCTGGATATTTAAGTAAATCCCAAGTACTACTTAGGAATTTGGTTCATATAAGAAGTCCTGAAGTGTCTGAATGGTGCACTCGTTTTGTCCATCGGTTTGCAGATGATATGCGGAACTCATCTTCAGTTTTGTCTGTAGTGCTAACATGAACTGATGCCAGTAGTGAGATGTAAAACTCGAGTCTCTGTCAGACACTACCTATCGTGGTATACCATGAAGTTTGATAATGTTATCAACATGTAGCTTGGTCAATCTAGATGGAGTGGAGGTCATGCTGACAGGTATGAAATGGGTTGACTTGGTAGCATCGTGGCCACTTGGTGTCCTCGGTAATCCAATGATGAAATCCATAGAGATACTCTCCCACTTCTACTTAGGAATGAAATGCTCAGCCTTGACCATCTAATAGGTCAAACATCTGCTGACATGATGTGCCACATCGCGCTTCATCCTGTCCCACCAGAAATGTCGGCGCAAATTACAATACATCTTTTGTGCTGTCAGGATGAATAGATAATCGTGAACAATGTGCCTTATCAAGAATATCTCTGTGTAACTACTCATCATTGAGTACAACAACCCGACCAGCTTTCCACAAAATAGACTATGGCTCAACAAAATCATCAAATTCATCCTTAAAGGAGTGTATGTATCTGTCTCAAATTCAAGGATATGTCCTCTGTCCTTCTACTATGCGGTCTCAAAGACGGATGAATTGTGGAGGCACGGCAGTAGATATGGATACACTCTCTTAAGGATGTCAATCAGTTAAAGATGCGATCATATCGTATGTGTATATCCAGTTTGTCGTACCCTTTATGTGAGATCTTCTTCTAAGCGCATCTGCCACCACGTTTCACTTACCAGGGCGGTAAGAGAGCATGCAGTCGTAATCCTTTAGTAGCTCAAACCATCTGTGTTGTCTCATGTTCAGCTCCTTCTGATCAAAAATATACTTCGGACTCTTGTGATATGTGAAAATCTTAAAATTCACCCCATAAAGATAGTGGCACCAGATCTTCAAGGAGAAAACAACTGCCGCCTACTCCAAGTCATGAGTGGGGTAATTCCACTCATGTGGGTCCCAACTGACGTGATGCGTAAGCAATTACGTGACCTTGATGCATCCACACCGCTCCTAATCCTTCTCCCGAAGCATCTGTATAAACTGTGTAATCATTAGTGTCCGAGTGAAGCGCAAGAATGGGTGCAATAGCCAATCTTTCCTTCAATCTCTTGAAGGCCTACTTGCGTGAATCATCTCAAATGAAAGGAATTCCCTTTTGTGCCAATCGAATCAAGTGAAGAACAACACGTGAAAATCCATTGACAAAGTGTCTGTAATAGCCAGCTAATCCAAGGAAGCTCCGGATCTTAGTGACTGTCGTGGGCTTCTCCTAAGATATGAATGCCTCTATCTTCGCAGGATCAACTGTGATACCTGCTCCAGAAATGACATACCCAAAGAATGAGATCTGGGATAACCAGAACTCGCACTTGTTCAGCTTTACATACAACTTGTGTTCTCGCAATGTGTCCAGGACAATCTTTATATCATCCCACATGATCATATTCATTCTGAAAATAAATCAACACATTATTAATGAGTAACACCACAAACTTGTCCAAGTATGGATGGAAGATCATGTTCATCATGTCTATGAATGCTTCAGGGGCATTGGTGAGTCCAAATGTCATCACCACAAACTCATAATGTCCATATCAAGTCTTGAAAGTTGTCTTCGGAATATCGGAATCTCGAATCCTCAACTGATGCTATCAATATCGAAGGTCAATATTCGAAAACATCAATCTTGTAAAAATCGATCGACTAGGCTGACTAGTCGAGTCGGGGGGTCAGCCGACTCGACCAGGCATATTCTGCCATTAGTCGATCAGGCCCGACAAGTCGGGTCGACTAGTTGGCCTTGTCGACCGACTAATCGGTCGACTTTTACATCAAGTTTTTTTAATTTTTAATTTTTTTTATTTTTTAAAGCAAACTTATTCTAATATGCTTAAAGTTATATTTAAAGTAAATTGCTTCTTTTGTTTCATTATGTAAGTATAGAAAATATACGAATCTATGTTAATACATAAGCAAACTTATTCTAATATGCAATAATGATATATTTAAAATCAATTACTTCTTTTATTTCATTATGAAAGTATAGAAAATGTACAAATCTATGTATAAAATGAATATATTTAAAATAATTAAAAAATTTAAAACCGACTAAATCTGATTGGACGTCGGACTGTCGATTAATCCTTAGTTAGTGATCCCGCCAACCGAGTACCGACTATCATTTTTTGTAACTGTGAAAAACACTGAAGATCCATGTAGCTGATCGAATAAATCATCAATGTGTGGCAAAGGATAACGGTTCTCCACCATTCTCTTATTCAACTACCGGTAATCAATGCATAATATCATCGATCCATCCTTCTTCCTGACAAAAAGAACCGGAGCACCCAAGGTGAAGTGCTCGGTCTCAGGAATCCTAAGTCAAGTAACTCCTGCAAATGCACCTTTAGCTCTCTCAACTCGGCTGGTTCCATGCAATATGGAGCCATCGAGATCGGTTGTGTATCATGTAATAATGTGATCTCAAACTCATTTTTTCTCTCAGGAGGTAACCCTGATAGCTCATCAGAAAATACATTTGGGTAGTCTGATACTATCGGATGTCATGTGTCATAGGATCATGATTGGAAGTGTCACGAACAAATGCTAAATATGAATCACGTACCTGATCAACTAGTCTCGGGGCTTTCAACATTGAGATGTACTCCATTTGGAGTCATGTAATGTACCCTGAAAAGTGAACTCAGGTAAGTCGGAAATCCTGAAGACAGCCATTTTCCTAAAGTAATCAACTAATGCATAATGAACTGATAATCAATCCATGCCCAAAATCAAGTCAAACTCATCGAACTATTGTAACAAACAGTCTGCGGTCATCTCATGACTGCCAATCAACACTGATAAGTCTCTAAGTATCAGCGAAATGACGAACAACTGGCTACCTAGCCCATGGATGCGGTAAGGAGGATATAGAGCCCCTGCAACTCTACCTAATGAAGCTAGTAACCTCGAAGCAATGAAGGAATGAGTCGCTCCAGAATCAAACAAAACATGGAAAGATCGGCTCGGGATTGAGACCATACCTTTCACTACAGTAGTTGTTGATTGTGATTGTTCCTCGTCACTGCATATAACTGTCCCTGTTTAGTTGTGCAGTACTTAAACCGGCCACACTCTGTGTCTGTCTTGACAGCCTCCATAAGTTGGTGTTCCTACCACGAAAACTCCCAGTACATTGTGCCTGCGGTTGTGATTGCTATGGTTGCAGTTGAGGCTCGCCAGAAGCTTGTGGGCACTGAGACCGATAATGTCCTCACTGCTTGCACAAGAAACATCGGCCTGACTGGTAGGTGTAGTAGTCGTGTTAGTGCTCCGTGTCGATCCTGTTGGCGGTCTGTCCACTCTCTGCGACCCAGATAATCGAGTTGAACTAGTGTCATGTCTGGCAAGTGATCCTTCTAAAGTAGTTACTGGAGATGAGCAAGCACCGGCTGAAAATGCCGAACCTGAAGGATGAAACCGCTTGGCTGACCTCTTCTGTGGAAACTGTCGTCGAATCGATCCAAATGATCGTTGTTCCGTGGTTTCATCATACTCCTTAGGAAGTAGGGTTCCATGTAAAAATTATGTTGTTTTCATGTTTATTCTGTATCTCTGATATTACGCTTCCGTATTATTCATTTTCTAACATGCATAAAACAAAAAAGTTTTTTATGTTGCAGAGATATACCTTTTTATGCAAAATCTTTCCTACAATTACCAATTGAACCAACAAATGAAAGCCACAAAAAATAGATTTGAATTTCGAGTTATTAGTTTTTTACATGTATCAAATCCGATATAGAAGATGATAATGGACAAGGTAATGGTTGAAAAATAGACTTACAGGGATTCCACTCAACCACGTTGCTAATCATACCAGTATATTTTAAAGAAGTCAAGAAAAGCAATGGAGATTTTCTTATAAGAGAGAGTTTAAAGGTCATAAAAAGCTCCCAAGCACATTTTGTAAACCATTTATTCATCCTCGACATTGAAGAATAACACTAAAAATCATTTAATTTTTTCAATTGTATGGCAATTTGTGTATGATATAATTTTCTTATATACAATGTTTTTAGCTAAATTATATTTTTTGGAAGAAACTAAGGCTTATTGTGACGCCCTCGGATCCAGATATCTGTTTACGTGGCATTTGCGGTATTACGCTCGCTAAAGATTGCACAAGTTACATGAAAATACGAGGAAATTTTTTTCGCTTTTCTGCCATGAAATTCAAATCAATATTCACAAGAACAAAACGATAGGAAGATGCGCCACCAATATTGCATTTCATTAATTTCTAAGATATACAACATAACATACTGACCGTTATACATATATCCTAAAATGTACAAAACAGAAAATGAAGCATTTACATTATGAACTGAACACAAACTGTGACATAAATAATCGTACCATCTGGATTAGCAGCGGATATCTGGAATCATTAACTAGCTATTGCAGTGCATGCTCCTTGCTTGCCATACTTGAAAGGTACAAGAGATGTCAGCGAGCGATGGTAAATCCCGAAACTTATTAAAACAAACAGGGCATTTTAAGGTGATTGCAAAAGAAAATAAGTAGTAAGGCATAACCAACTAAAAGTTTACATCTACTTGTTATGAAAAAGGTTTTCAGACTATCCTCAAGGAGCCCCAAGTTTTATCCATTACATTTTATATGTCATATTTTTATATTGTAGTTAATGACTCATATATATACCTTTAATAATCTCTTGTATTTGGAGATTTTAAGTATGGATTTTGATAATGGGAAAGATGAAGTTGAAAAGGTTTTCGTGATTTTATTTAAACTCTCAAGTTTAGTGGATAATTTGTGGTCTTAGTCCGTATGTGACCTCACACTATGACTCTAAGGCATGAAGAGTGCCTTAGGGTTGGGGTGCCTCCGTAGGCATGCGGTGAGGTATAGTGCGTCCTAACTATGTTCCCAACACGTCCACTAACTTAATTATAATGATCACGTATCCAACTTAATTATAGTTAACTATAGCCAACACAACTTATAATTGATTTCATCTCTTAGCCAAGATCTATTTATACTTTATTCGAGTTCGATTGTAACTCTTCCAAATTCAACCGTAATGATTCAGATGTAGTCCTTGATGATTCAGATGCCAGTAAGCATATTAGTGGAAAGTAACCAAAACTCAAGCGGTGAGGAAGTCTCCTAAGAGACTCCTCCGTCTCGTTCTCTAAATGGAAATGCGGTCAGTTTGAGGGATAACTCTACCAAAACTACACCACTGGGACGGGTGAAAGAGACTCTCTGAAAAGTCACTCTAGACGGGCCCGATCGGTACGGGAAAACGAGCTTGTACGAAAACTAAAATGGAGGATCTCCCACATGGGTATCCTAAAACAGAGGGTCAGCGGAGATGGTTGAAAGTCGAGATCCTACGAGACGTAAAATCATTGCGAGCTCGCGTAAAAACCGTGAACATGACTGGGATCCTAGACCCACGCACTTGGCGGCTGCTGCCCTAACTGGGCTTCCTTTCCTCCGCCCAGTTGAGGGTCACCGCACCCTCGCATGGTCACGTGTAAAGGTTACCGTGACCAACACTCTAAATTATAAGTCTTCGTTGATTTACTATCCATATGGATGTATATGGTTTCACCTTCCTTTATCAACCTCTTGTGTAGTTAACTTAACATATTTGATTATCAATCTCAACCTTATTAATGAAAATGCCTATAATCATACATGGATTACCATCATAGTCATATGCACTCCTTTAGAAAGGAATTTCTTTGGTACCAATGTAGAATTTAGACACAATAATGTTAGTTATGAGTGTAGATTAGTAATAGCAAGAACATACCTAAGTGCTTATTGAGACAAATTTAGAGTCACTTGCAATGATATTTAAATTTGGTATGGTTGCAGAGACAAGACTACTTGTTTGGGATAAGCAATCATTGTTATGGATAAACCAACGTCATTAATCATGCTTCAACATACTTGATTACATAATTAAATATAAATAGTGTGGGAGATAATAACCTATACCCAATGACGTCTCCTTTTCCTACATTATGTTCACATTAAATATCTACCCTAAATTTATGAGTATGAAACCTCTTCATAATTTATTTACCTACTGTTGGAAAGATTTTTATTGTATATTTCAATACACATTCAATTATTGTCCATTAGAAATTTCCATAATATTAATGGAATTATCTAAACAAATTTTTATTTCATAAAAATATATGCACATACTCTGATAATCATTAAAAGTTAGGAACACCAACTTCCTACTGATAATTTTTAAGTAATGATCATTATGTATGAGGGCATTTCTGCAATTCAGAAGGGGCACTTACTGCCAACTTAAATAATGTGTACATAAAAAAACTCTTCATAGTGGACGGTAGACTTTACTGCCTAAATAATAGGTTTTTAAATTTAAGATTTTAAATAAAAAAATATTAGTAGACAGCATCCAGTATCCAGGAAATGGAAATTCAACATTTCTTTCTTTTTTTAACTATATAAAAAAATTTAAACTATATTTTTTTAATAAAACTGTAAGTAGACTATACCCAGTATCCAGGAAATAGAAATTTAACATTTTTTACAAGCGGTATTTACAGTATCAAAAAAAATAAACTAATTTTTTTAAAAAAAATAAAAACTGTAAGCAGACAGTACCAGTATCCCCAGGAAATTAAAATTTAACATTTTTTTAAACTATAAACACAAAAGCCAGGTGCATCAGTAGAACTTCCATTCATGTGATATTATCATAGCTAGTAAGAGTTTAAACCTTGTTAGAATACAATTAGCATGAATATTGAAAGAAAAATATCATAACAACCTTCCCCATTTCAAAATATAAAGATCTTAAGTTTCCTGCACCTAAAACTATCCTATTTCATGCATTATAAAGGATCGAGAATGTTTATGACACCATGCATGGCAGCAATAGACAGGGAGGGGATGTACCCATGGATTTCTTCAAATTGAAAAGAAAATGGCACAACCAACAAGAAGAATTGCTTATTGAAACAGTCTCAGGTGCTTGGAGCTGCAACTTGAAACAGGGATGAAGCTGGAGCTTCTTGCTTGGCTAGAGTTTTAGGGGAAAAAGAAAAGCTTCATTGGAATTTAGGGGAATGTTGGAGAGAAATAGAAGGGAGTAATGAAGACAAGTTTCGTAGGAAAAGGGGGAAAATAGGAAGAAGAAAAAGGTTGGAGGAATCTTCCTTCTTCAATTGGGATTTTTTTTAAATAAAAAACATATGACATCAACATTAATGTTGTCATTGATGACATCATCATCAATGACATCATTAATGACATCATAGAGCACATAATTATATTAATTCTATATTTTTTTCTGGAAAAGTACATAACAGTGTTCTCTGTAACTGTTTTAAAATATTTTTTATTTTTTTTACAATTCTCTTTATTAGATATACTTAAAGCTGACCGTATTCGTGCTTCGGGCTTCCAATTTCGATGTGCAATATCTCGATTTGATCGTCTCTAAACGATGATCAATGAGTATAATATTGATATACTTTTGATCGGGTTTGAAATCCCGAAATTTTCGAGATATGATTTTGATTTGGAATTAAATTTTACGATTTAAAAATATTAAACGAACTCCGATTAACGATTCTGATGGTCTTATTTCGTCGAATCGAATTTTTAGGTGGTCCCGGTTTATTTCACGGTTTCCGAATTTGTGTTGCAGCTTTTCCGTGGCACGCATTACGATACTACCAGTTTTTGGTCGATTTCGCCCGAACGACTTTTTATATACGATCAATTGGTAGATTTAGTCTATTTAATATTGATTGACAACTTTATTGGTTTAATTGGACCCTAATCACGTCGGGTTCGTGTTTGTGCGGATCCGGATGTTACACTTTCGCCTCGCATCAATTTATGGCAAACCTCATTGTTCCAACTTACGATGTTAGACATGTTGAAGGTAGAACTTGTATATTTCCTACTTATGTTGTCAGAATTTAGAAGATAAGAATATATGTTGTTTCATTCATGCCATGAGTCTGTTATATAAATGTTTCCTGCCCTGATAAACTTCAACGTAAGCACATCTGATTTAGACACGGCATGAAACTTCCTGCAAGAGTGTTAATAACATAAATACACCATTTGATTTTGGACACATTACGCACGGTATTGGTACATGAAAGGAAACATCAGTCTGGTTTTTTTAATGTTTGAATTGTTTTTCAGGTTGCATTAGCTGCTAATTTGAGAGATTTTGTCCTTACAAGCCATGATGGCCTTGCAGTAAGATTTTACTTTCGTCCTGTAATCTTTCTTTTTCTTTCCTATCTTGAAGATTGCAGGAATGGCTTGTTGAATTTCTCAAACGCAGTGGTCAGGATCGTGCATTATTTATGTTCAAATTATCAAATGGGTTGTTTGGAACATGTCCATGCGGCATTGAAATTCATCAATCTGATGACTTTTGCTATGGTTGTCTGACATAATGACTTATGGTGTGTCCAAGTTTAGTTCCATTCTTTTTATTTTGTCTGTGAAAAATAGGTGAGAGCGGAAAGATCTATAGAACAGGAGAGTGAGCAAAAATGTGAACTTTTTCTCCTTCCTCGTGGTTCCTCTTTCTATTCTCCACGGGCTGCATGATTTATGAAGGAAAAACCTTCTTTCCTGTCAGTTCAGCACTAGGTGGGAGCAGAACTTCCACAACCCTAAACCTGGGTTCATTTTATCTACCATCCGTAGAGACTAAACATTCTTTATCTACCTTCTCGTCTCAAGAAATCTTGGGTATCAAAATCTTTTTCCAAATCCAACCATATACCCAATACAAAGCTGTAGGAGGAAAAAAGCCTTCTTTCTTATAATAGATGAAGAACCCAACGACCATTCGTTCTCCTACAATGCTAAAAACAATCTCCACCATCTTTATATCTTGAATTCTTCGAAAATAATATCATACAAGTCATCAACATCAAAGTCAAGTACTCCCCACCCTCGTTTGAAGCTAAAAACAGAATCCTGGATATAAGACGTGTTTCTAAAATTTGCTCAATAATCCTTTGATGACAATTAATCTCAAGAAGGTGGCCTCATCCTCCTTTCTCTGGAAGATCTGTTGGGTTGGACTTGATCAGCCAAGAAATAAGATGCTCTTGGCCATTCCCAATCAATGATAAAATGAATAAGACACTAACCAGTGATGTATTTAAGTTTGGCCAGGCCTGTCTTCTGTCCCAAACTCAATTGCATTTATTCAAAACCCAAGTTTTATTTGATATCACCGATAAATTAGATATTCTACAACATTGTGAATTTCACCAGCTCCACCATTGCTGCTTATAATGATATCAAGAATAACGGGCATCAGATCACGTGCTTGTCAATTAACATACGTGTGACGTTAGTTATCTGGCCTCTTTGTTGGAGTACTTGGTTTGGAGTACTTGGTTGTATGCGTCATTGAGTTGTAACAAGGTAAATGGATCCTGGAGAAGATCCATTTACCCCCATCCAGTGTTTAGTCCCACATCGTCTAGTGGTGGGACTTGGAGGCTCTGGAGAGGCTATATAAGGAGCCCCAGACCTCCTGTATCCATTGAGAAAAAGCAATGAAGCATATGCCCCTTTGAGGGCTTCTCCCGTGGTTTCATCCCGCTCCTCACGGAGTAGGGTTCCACGTCAAATCTTTTGTGTTCTTCCTGTTTATCTCTATTTCTATGCTCTGTTTATCAATCGCTTCCGCATTCTTCATATTTTATAACATGGTATCAGAGGGGTTCGATTCTCGGAGATTTCATTTTCTTATTTGTTCGGGATTCGATTTTCGAGTTCATGTTCTTGAAGATTTGGTGAAGATAATTATATTATTCAAGTTCTGTCCAACTTCCAGGTTTTCTATTAAAACCCTCGTTTCTATCCGGCAACAAGCATCGTTGTCGATTTCAGAAAAGTTAGGGTTCCATTTCTGGAACCCTAAATCTTGTTTCTGGTCCAGCTTCCGACAGCACGCGAGGTTCTGGCAATCAATCATGTTCATCTACAGATCTCCAGGTGGTTGTCTAGCCGCCGAGCACGTCCAGATCGCCTCATGGCGGTGCCGTCAGCCACCGGAGCCGCTCCAAGCGGCGCATCTAGCCGCATCTGCCCGGTCGTTTCCTCCAGTCTCTTATGCGCAGCCCTCCTCTTCGCGCGATGCCGCCCAAGGAGGCGCATCGGCCTTCAGATCTCCTGCGTCGAACCCCATGTGTGGTTGATCACGCCATCCTCGCATGCACCACACAGCCCCCAGGCGACATCTCCAGAACTCGCACGTCCTGCGCGTGCTTCTCCAGGCTTCCGCAGAAGCCGCCGCATCTCCAAGCATCCAGGCGATGCGGTGCGCCTCCTCCAAGCATCCCTTGCGATCCTGTCGACCGTCGATCGTAGCCGCACCTACTGCAACAGGTCACGACCCCAGGCGGCGCTCTAGTAGATGGCAGAGCACTCGCAACTCCTCCTCGGGCTGCTCCAAGGAAGAAGAACTCCAGGCCGATCCCCCAGGTGGCACCAGCGATTCCTCTATGGCCTCCATGTGCGGGCCACCAGCCTCCAGACGGCGACCCCGATGAGCCCCTTCCTCTCCGGGCGATTATCCAGCACGCCCGTGGCAGCGCAGTTTGAAAGGACCCCTGTAGGGGCGGCGTGATTCATGAAGAGGTTCCCGTGTAGGGGAACCCTAGGGCAGCGGGCCCTTTATTTAAAAAAAATTATTACGTGTAAGCCCAAGTGGGATGACCTGCGTGTATTAAAAAAAAGGAGTGCGGAGGCCGAGAAAAAAATGAGGGCCTGTTTAAAAAAAAAGGGGGCACGTGCAATAAAAAAAAGCCGCACGCATTTCGAGAAAAAAATTGATGATGAAAAGCCGAAAAAAATGAAACATCTTAAAAAAATGTTTTCAAAAAAAATGATGATGGCTTACAGAAAAAAGAAGAAGAAAAGAAAAGCCGCAAGAATCTCTTTGAGCATGTTTTCTCCCCATCGTTGTTGTCTTCTCCCAACTTGGTCGATTTCTCTGTTTTCCGACCAGTATGGGAGAAAGGGGGAGTATATATGTAGAGTCACATGTCTTGTATTCCAGATCCAGATTCAGATACCAGTCTCCAGACCAGCCAGTTGATCGGACTCTACAGTTCGGTTTCAGACTCGACGATCATTGTTTCCGAGTCTCCAGTTTCAGACACGCTCGAGTGTGCGGTCATTTTCAGATGAGCATATGTTGCCATCATCAGTTCGTGGTCCCCATCATTCTTGTTGTTGTTCAGCCAGAGTCTTCATGTGAGCCATAGGGACTCTAGAGCAGAGGACCATTCCTTATGCCATTGATGGCAAGGGCTTTCATGTGGTATCATAGGTACACCAGAACAGTGCACCATTCTCTGAGCCAGATGGGAGAGACCCAGTTCTCCGACGAGGAGACTATTTTCAGACTCTATTCTCTAGCGACCGTGGACTCCGACGAGGATTGCACATCCACGGCCTTTTCAGTTCGGCCCTTTTCAGAGATGGAGCAGTTGTCCACATTATTGTGGCAGGCCAGAGTACTCCGAAGAGGAGACTCATCTGACAGGCACAGTTCAGAGCACATGCTCTCTGACGAGGAGATTCAAATGACTCACACTCCAGCCCGTTCGTCCTCCTCACCTGCACGGTATGAGAAGCAACGTCCTCGACTGCAACAATGTGCGCGTTGGGTTGATATTGTCCGTAGTGTCCTGTAGCGTTGAGTTGAGTTTCTTTATGTTTGTCCAAGTTGAGCATTGCATGCTCCAGCTTGAGGGGGAGTGTTGAAGTACTTGGTTGTATGTGTCATTGAGTGTTAACAGGGTAAATGGATCCTGGAGAAGATCCATTTACCCCATCCAGTGTTTAGTCCTACATCGTCTAGTGGTGGGACTTGGAGGCTCTGGAGAGGCTATATAAGGAGCCCCAGACCTCCTGTATCCATTGAGAAAAAGCAATGAAGCATATGCCCCTTTGAGGGCTTCTCCCGTGGTTTCATCCCGCTCCTCACGGAGTAGGGTTCCATGTAAAATCTTTTGTGTTCTTCCTGTTTATCTCTATTTCTATGCTCTGTTTATCTATCGCTTCCGCATTCTTCATATTTTATAATACTCTTCTTTCATGAGAACCATTTTTCTCCAGCTCCAATGATCCAATCTCAATAAACTCAATAAACTCCGCTAGTGCTAATACTTAAGAACCCTTCTACACAAAGAACATTATCCAATTGACTCAATCCTTCACTATTCCCAACAGGTTGAAGAGATCGACATGTTATGTGCTTGACTTTTAAGCAGCATTATTTCTTTGATTGTGGATGAGTTCATTCAATGTGACACCACGTATGAGATTTGAACATTATAGAGTAATATTCTCAAATGAAGACCGAGTCTTGTGTGCACCCAACCATGTTAAGGTGCAACAATGCTACCAGTAGACTAGTTGGCTCCACCTACTTGGCAGACAGACCCCATTGGTTGTACCATTAGAGATAAGATTCAGTGTACTTTCTATGGTAGGAGTGGCTACTTTGAGGAGACGTACTAGAACAAACATATCAAGTCCCTTGGTGATCATATTACTACTACTGATGGAGTTGGACTTGATGTGGTGGGTCTCTCTCGTGTTGAACTAGATAATTGTTGCATAGACACCTGCTACACATTGTGATCCTCCAAATGGTAGTTACTGTAGAAATATTTATATATTTTTAGATTATATATGTACTAGTCTCATCATTTTATTTCTCTGTGCCCACTTTATGTAATTTACCCATAGGATTCTCCTCTATATAAGAGAGCCTAGGGTTCTCAGAAATATTATGCTTCTATTTTCTTCCAACTTGGTATCAGAGCAGTGGTCCTAGACCGGAGCTCGTATTCCTTAACCCTAAAACCCCACCAGCCGCCCTTCTTCTCCTCCTCATGCGTGTGCCGCCACCAGCGCTGCCGCTACCCCCTCCCGGCGTTGCCTGATCCTCCCAGCGCCGCCAACCCCTCCCGGCGCCGCCCCACCCTTCTTTTGGCGCCGCCAGCAGTGCGCGTTAGCGCCACCAGTCGCGTGCATGCGTCGCCTCCTCTCGGCGCCGTCAGCGTCCGTCGTTGCATCTCAAGTCTTCTTCGGATGATGGATTTGATTGCATAAGTCTGCATATGCAATCAAATCATCACATCTTTGCGTAGACATCTATCTTTGGTCTACAAAATCCATGTGATCTCCGTCCGGCAATATGTCAAACAACAAAGTAGATGTACCCGCCACAGATGCCTTCAGAGGTCCGACACCAATTGTCAAGATGAACGGGACAAACTATGAACTCTGGGTCATGCAGTTCATGAGTCTCATGAAGTCGAACGGCAAGAAGCATATTCTTACCGATGATGAATCAGTAGAGAAAACAGGGATTCACGCCTCTTGGGAGGCAGATGACACATATGTCAAAGTTTGGTTGTCAGGTACGTTGACTATCGAGATCGCCAATGACGTGTTGCATCAGCCCACTGTCAAGGCAATGTGAGATTTTCTGGCCACAACCTACTCTCAGGTACTAAATGAGACCAAGATTCTTCAGTTGCAGCATGATATCTTCACGATCAAGCAGAACGGAAGACCCATCTACTCACTGTACACATCCTTGCGTGAAATGTTTGAGAAGCTTCACAGCTTCATGCCTCTGACGGCTACTCCTGAGCAACAGAAGACTTACAGGAATACTACCATGGTTGGTGTATTCCTTGTTGCACTTGATCCTGAATATGATGATGCCCGCTCTCAGATCCTTACGGATGCCACTATTCCTCCAATGGAGGAAGCTTTTCGTCGACTTAGTAGGATCATTGTTTCGACTGCTACTCCTGGTCAGACCTCTTCGGCAATGGCAGCATCTAGAGGCAGAGGTGATTTTTCTTCCTTTCGTAGACATGGACCCCGTGGTAGTGGGGGTCAGACCCGTCAGCCTTGTACTTAGTGTCATCATCCCGGTTATTCGGAGGATACATGCTATTCTAAGCATGGTTTCCCAAAATCAACACGAGTAGCAGAGCAAGTTTGAGACCCATGCACCTACGACTTCAGATCAGAGATTTGATGATCTCGTTGCCAGACTTCGAGATATCATGCCTCCTACGTCGTCTCAAGGAGGCCATTCAGATGTGGCAGCTTCTGCCTTTGTTGTTACATCTGCTTCTGCTAGTACATCAGGTAGCCCCTATGCTTTTACATATTATCATGGATCTGAGATTATAGAGTGGATTATGGACTCCGGAGCGACACACCATTTATATGGCGACAGAGAGTAGCTAACTGCATACAGACATGTCCCTCCAGGACGGACCGTAGTGATAGCCATTGGGACTCACTCCCCAATCACAAGACAAGGGGAGATTTCCTTGACGCCTTCGATCCATCTACAAAATGTGTTACATGCTCTGTATTTCTCCATGAACTTGTTGTTTATTAGCCAGCTTACAAAGGATCTACACTGTCAAGCTATGTTTGACCCATCGTCTCTTGTTTTTCAGGACATCCTTACGGGCCAAGTGATTGGGTGTGGTTGTGAGCAGGGCGGACTTTATAGGCCGGTTCACACAACTTTTGTAGCAGTATCTTCTCAGTCAACCAGATCAGTCTCTCCCTATACGTGGCATCTATGTTTTGGTCATCTCTCTCTTCAGAAGATAGGTCACATTTTGTCGCAGATTTCTCCTAGTTTCTCATTTCAGTGTGAAGTGTGTCAGTTGGGAAAGCATCATCGGTCTGCTTTTCTCAGTCGTCAACGTCGGAGCTGTAGCGATATATTTATGTTTTATGTATTGTTTCTTATTCTCTCTCCACTTATGTAGGACTTTTGTGATTTACCCATAGGCTACTCTCCTATATAAGATAGCATAGGGTTCATGGAATAAATGTCTGAATGTTTTCTCCCAACATGGTATCAGAGCAGCGGTCCTAAACCGGAGCTCTGAAATCCTAACCCTAGCCCCTTCCCTCGTCTCTCTCCCGGTCTCCCCTTTCCTCTCGCGTGGTCCACGACTGTTGCCCTCGTCGCCCCTGCAGCCCCTCGTGCAGCCCCCGCATGTTGCTGTCGCCCCCCATTTGTCGTCCTCGTGTCCCCGTGAGGTGCATCCGTCCTCGCAGCCCTCGCGTGTTCCTGCCACCCCCCATCTGTCGTCTCCACATCCCCGCGAGGTGTTGCCCCCCCCCTTATCGCCGCGTGGCCCAGCACGGCCCACGGTCGCCCCCTCCGCTGCCCCGGCGTGGCCCTCTGTTGTCCCTGCTCTGTGCCGGCATCTCCGTTTTGCTCCTCCGCTCGTAGGTTGCTAGCCAAGGAGCAGTCGTCGGGTTCTAGATGAGATTGATTGCATGAGTCTACACATGCAATCATATATCTCTATGTCAGTGTAGACAACCATGTGTTTTATCTTCATAACTAGTCTTTTCGAGCCATCATGTCAGAAAGCAAGGCCGACATTCCCTCTCTGGGCGCCTTTAGAGGTCCTACGCCCATAGTAAAGATGGACGGGACCAACTATCACTGTGGGCAATGCAGTTCATGAGTATGATGAAGTCTACAGGTAAGAAACACATTCTTATCGAGGAAGAACCAGCCGAGAAGACTGGAGTCAACGCTTCATGGAAGGCAGATGATGCTTATGCCAAAGTTTGGTTGTCATGTACATTGGCACTAGAGATTGCCAATGACATACTTCATCAACCCACAGCCAAGGCGACGTGGGATATTCTTGTTGTTGCCTATTCACAGGATAAGAACGAGACAAAGATTCTGTAGCTCCAACATGATATCTTCACTACTAAGCAGAATGGATGCCCACTCCACTCATTATATACTGTTGGGAAAAATAAGAGACTTGTTTATTCCATATTCCCTTGGCTCTCTTATATAGGAGAGTAGTCTATGGGTAAATTACATCAAGAGTCCAGAAAAATATAGAAAAATACGAAACAATACAACTAACATAACATATATCTCTACACTCCCCCTCAAGATAGAGCATAGATGTCGATCATGCTCAGCTTGGACGAGCGCTTCTGGAATGGCCCTCTAAGTAACGCCTTGGTAAAGATATCTGCAGTTTGGTCCCCTGGGCTAACATGAGATGTATAAATAAAACCCTTCTGAATCATATCTCGTATAAAGTGACAATCAACCTCTATGTGCTTGGTTCGTTCATGAAATGTTGGATTATTGGCAATAAAAATAGCAGCTTGATTGTCACATTCCAGAGCCATAGGAAGTGGGACTTCGATATATAGATCTGTAAGAATAGCTTTCACCCACATCATTTATGTACTAACCTGGGCCGTAGCCGTATATTCAAACCCAGCGCTGGATCTAGCTAAAACAGTTTGCTTCTTGCTTCTCCATGAGACAAGAGAGTTTCCAACATATACAGCAAATCCAGTAGTGGACTTCTATCTGTTAGACGAAAGGGAGTCTTTGTTCTAATGAATAAGAAAACCCTAGGCTCTCTTATATAGGGAGAAGCCTTAAGGGTAAATTACATGGATGTCTAAATAGAAGAAAGAAATAAACACACGGTACATAAACATATAATAATAATAGAGACTATCTCTACACTCCCCCTCAAGGTGGAGCATAGATGTCGATCATGCTCAGCTTGGATGAACATCTCTGGAAAGGCCCTCTGAGCAATGGCTTGGTGAATACATCGGCAGTCTGATCTCCTGAGCTAACATGAGCCGTGGATATCAATCCTCTCTGGATCAGGTCCCTAGTGTAATGACAGTCAACTTCAATGTGCTTGGTCCTCTCATGAAACGCTGGATTGTTGGCAATGAACAATGCTGCCTGATTGTCACACTGAAGCGTCATAGGTAGAGGTACTGCTACATGTAGATCTTCTAATACAGAGCGAACCCACATCATTTCCGTGCTGGCTTGGGCCATTGCCCTGTATTCGGATTCCGCACTGGATCTTGCCACCACCGTTTGTTTCTTGCTTTTCCAAGAAACCAGAGAGCCTCCAACAAAGACTGCAAACCCTGAGGTTGATTTTCTATCCTTAGGGCATCCTGCATAATCTGCGTCTGCACACGCTGAGATGGATAAGTCTACACCCTTTCTGAATAGTAGCCCTAATCCAGGAGTAGACTTCAGATACCTCAGTATCATGTGTATAGCATCCATGTGAACTTGCCTCGGCTGCTCCATAAATTGACTCACCCTGCTAACTGCAAATTGAATGTCTGGGCGAGTTATGGTGATGTAGAGGAGTTTGCCCACCATCTCTCTATATCTCCTCTTATCTACTTCATCAGTATCACCATCATATAACTTCATGCTGGGGTCCATGGGGATGCTTGATGGTTTGCAACCATCCATACCAGTCTCAACCAGGAAGTCAGTAATGTACTTCCGTTGTGTCATCACCAAACCATGTGCATTCCTGGTAAATTCCAACCCTAGAAAATATCTTAGGGTTCCAAGATCCTTTGTAACAAACTGACGACCTAGGAATGCCTTCGCCCTTGCTATGCCCTGAACATCATCTCCTGTAACAAGAATATCATCCACATATACCATTATGACAACCGTACCTGCCGAGGACTTCTGGACAAACAACGAATGGTCAGCATTGGACCTCTTGAATCCCTGGTGCTCAAATAGGTTGGACAGTTTCTGGAACCATGCTCGTGGACTCTGTTTAAGTCCATATATAGCCTTGTGAAGTCTACATACCATATGCGTCTCCCCCTCAGCAGTAAACCCGGGTGGCTGCTGCATGTAGACTTCCTCCTGTAAGTTCCCGTACAAAAATGCATTCTTGACATCCAGCTGATAAATGCTCCAGTCACGGACTACTGCAACAGACAGGAGGATACGCAGAGTCGAGTGTCTCGCCACTGGAGAGAATGTATCCATGTAATCAACGCCATATGTCTGTGTAAATCCCCGGGCGACTAAACGTGCTTTGTATCTATCCAATGTGCCATCTGCATGGTATTTGACTGTGAAGACCCATTTGCAACTTACAACTGATGCATCAGGAGGTGCAGGGACCAAAGACCATGTGCCACGGGATCGCAAGGCCCCCATTTCTTCTTCCATAGCCAGTCTCCAGCATTCACTTTTTAAGGCTTCCTGGTATGTCCGTGGTATGTCCACGGAAGATAAAGCAGTAGTAAACTTCTGGAAATCACCTGTGAGTCGGTGGAAGGAAACCTGTGAAGCAAAGGGATAGGATGCACACTGCCGTCTCTGTTTCCGAATAGCAATCGAAACATCCAGATCATCATCGGGGCCCACCTGTAAGGAGTCATCCTGCATATGTTCTGAACCTGACCCGTCAGTAGAAACATCATCTGAACATACCTGAGGCTCAGTGATTGGCTGATCTGCTGTCTGAGCGGGACCTGACCGACGCGTATAGTGGTTAGGAAATGGTGATATGATTCTCTGAGGAATGGGTGGTGGTGGAGGTGGAGGTGGTGATGGCGGTGTTGGCAAAGGAACTGACACAGGAGACGAGTCAGGAGTAAGACAGGTAGGTGGTGGTGGAACCAAAATATCATCAGCGGTGGTGGATGGTACCATTCTGTCCCCGGCTGGCGAGAAGATTATGACCGACTCGAAGAAGGTGACATCCGCACTAACGAAGTACCTGTTGGTAGTAGGATCATAACACCGATATCCCTTCTGGGTCCTTGAATACCCAACAAAGACGCACTTGACTGCTCTTGGAGAGAGCTTGTCAAGTCCAGGAGACAGACGATGAACAAACGCCACAGCACCAAAGACACGAAGTGGCAGTGAGAAGAGCTCTTTATCAGGAAGGATAAGAGAGATGGGTATCTTCTCTCCAAGGACAGAGGAGGGCATTCTATTGACCAGATAGCATGCAGTAAGAACAACATCTCCCCAGAAGGAAATAGGAGCACAACTTTGAATCAATAAGGTACGAGTAATATCCAAGAGATGGCGATGCTTTCTTTCCGCCACACCATTTTGTTGGGATGTGTATGCACAGGTGGTTTGATGAATAATTCCCTTTAATGACAGAAATTGAGAAAGAGAACGTGTACAGAATTCCAGGGCATTATCCGTCTGAACATATTTGACTGAAGAAGAAAAAACTTTCTGCACTTCATTAATCAAATTTTTAATAACATCTCCTGCTTCAGACTTATTCTTCAGTAGAAAAACCCAAGAGACACGAGAAAAATCATCTACGACCACAAGATAGAACCTGTGTCCCTGGTGATCGGGAACACGACTCGGACCCCATATATCTATATGTAACAACTTGAAAGGGGAGCTACTGCTCCGACTCTGACGACCTGGAAAGCTCGACCTGTGATGCTTTCCTAACTGACAAGTTTCACAACGAAACGACGAACTTGGGGAGATCTGGGGCAGAAGATGGCGCATTTTCTGAAGTGGAAGGTGACCAAAACGAAGATGCCAAATGTAAGGTGAGACTGGACCAGCAGAGTGAGCGGAGATGCCAGCATAAGATTCCCGGACCAGCCGATATAGACCGTTCTGCTCAGAGCCACAGCCAATCACCTTGCCCGTGAGTATGTCCTGAAAAATGAGAGAAGACGGGTCAAATATAGCGCGACAATTCAAATCCTTTGTAATCTGACTAATAGACAACAAATTCAGGGAGAATTCAGGAGCATGTAAAACATTCTGTAGCTGCATAGTGGAGGTTAAGAAAACCTTCCCCTGACCAACAAGGGGTGAATGGGAACCATCTGCTATCTGCACTGAGCGACCTGGAGGAATAGCCCTGTAGGCCTGTAATCTACCTCTATCTCGACACAGATGATGTGTAGCTCCGGAATCTATAACCCAGTCAGATATATCATGTGAAGGAATGATCGCTGAAGATCTACCTGAGGAAGTGGCAGCGGCGGAAGAACTGGCTGAGGCTGTGGCAGCAATATCAGATGAGCCACCAGGTGAATCACCAGAAGACTGTGGCATAATATCACGGAGACGGGCCACGAGTTCGTCAAATCTATGATCTGCAGTAGACGGTAATGGAGACTGTGAATGCTCTGCAACCCGTGCCGATGCTGGGAAACCATGCTTTGAGTAGCATGTCTCCTCTGAGTGTCCAGTTCTGTGACAATATGAGCACGTCTGACTAGGTCGACCGCCTCTTCCTTGAGAGCCACGGCCACGTCCACGGCCACGCCAAGAGTATGGTCCACCTCTCCCACGCGAAGCTGCCATCGCAGATGGGGGTGGAGTAGAAGAGCTGGAGGAAACTGGGATACGGCTGAGCCTCCTGTATACATCCTCCACTGGAGGAATGACTGCATCTGCTAAGATCTGTGACCGTGCAACATCATACTCAGGGTCGAGGGCAGCAAGTAGAACACCCACCATGGTGGCGTTCCGGAACGTCTTCTGCTGCTCTGGAGTAGCAGTCAGAGGGATGGTACTGTAGAGCTTCTCAAACATCCCTCTTAGGGATGTGTATAGAGAGTGGAGAGGTCTGCCGGCCTGCTTCATCGTAAAGATGTCATGCTGAAGTTGCAACATCTTTGTCTCATTTCGCACCTGCGAATATGTGGCCGCAAGAATGTCCCACATCGCCTTAGCAGTGGGCTGATGGAGGACATCATTAGCTATCTCCATCGTCAACGTACCCGATAACCAAACCTTTGCATAAGCATCATCGGCCTCCCATGAGGCATAGATCCCTGTCTTCTCCGCAGGCTCATCCTCGGTAAGAATGTGTTTCTTACCGTTTGATTTCATGAGGCTCATGAACTGCATGGCCCATAACTCATAGTTTGACCCGTCCATCTTCACTATCGGCGCCGGACCTTTGAATGCGCCGGTGGAGGGCAAATCGACTTTCGATTCTGACATACTGCTGCTGGAAGAAGACGAAGGGAGAATAGACAATGTGATGAATGTCTACACCAACTGCATCGGATTTGAGTACGTGTGTAGACCTTTACGCACTCAAATCCATAAAGCCGAGGAAGAAGGGTCTAGGGCACGCTTCCAAGGAAGCAAACCAGCCCTTGAACGGCCTCGAGAGCGATGCCTAAGTGCTGGTGGAGGCCACGGAACCCCTACTGCGGCTGATGGGGTTGCCGCTGGGGCTGTGGGAGCGGCAGGGGGTGCCGCTGGGTGTGCTGGCTGCCGCTGGGGCGACAGACAGCGACTGGCTGGGCTGCTAGGGCACCCGGCGGTGCCGCAGGGGCGGCTGGGAGGAGCTGGTGGGGGCGCTCGGGCGGCTGGTGGGGCCGCAGGCAGCGGCTAGGGCGGCTTGTGGGGCCGCAGGCAGCGGTTGGTGGGGCCGATAGCGGTTGGAAGCCGCCGGGATGGAGGAGAGAAGGTGGGGGCGGCGGGTGGGGGTAGGGAAAAGAGCCCTAGGGTGGCTCTGATACCATGTTAGACGAAAGGGAGTCTTTGTTCTAATGAATAAGAAAACCCTAGGCTCTCTTATATAGGGAGAAGCCTTAAGGGTAAATTGCATGGATGTCTAAATAGAAGAAAGAAATAAACACACGGTACATAAACATATAATAATAATAGAGACTATCTCTACACTATCCTTGGGACATCCCGCGTAGTCTGCATCTGCACAGGCTGAAATAGCAATCTCCTTGCCTTTCTTGAACAACAGATCTGCACCTGGAGATGATTTAAGGTACCTGAGTATCATATGTATGGCATCCATGTGTACCTGACGTGGTTGCTCTATGAACTGCATATGACTAACAGCAAAAGCAATATCGGGTATGGTAATAGTAAAATAAAGAAGTTTTCCCACCAGTTCTTTGTATTTTCTCCTATCCTCCTCATCAGTGTCATCATCATATAATTTTATGCTCGGATCCATAGGGGTAGTGGCCAGTCGGCATCCAAGCATTCTTGTTTCACTCAGCAGGTCAGTGACATATTTCCTCTGGGTCATTACAAGTCCATGTGGATTTCTGGCGAACTCTAGCCTCAGAAAATATCTAAGGACTCCAAGATCCTTGGTGACAAATTCACGACGCAGCATTTCTTTCGCCCTCTGAATTCCTTGTCCATCATCACCTGTAATCAGAATATCATCTACATACACCATAATTGCAATAATACCTCTGGATGTTTTCTGTATAAATAGGGAATGATCTGCATTGGAACGTTTGTACCCCTGTTTTTCAAACAAGTCTGAGAGCTTCTGGAACCAAGGTCTAGGGCTCTGCTTAAGGCCATAGATGGCCTTATGAAGTCTGCACACCTTGGAACACTCCCCCGCAACAGTAAAACCAGGTGGTTGTTGTATGTAGACTTCTTCCTGCAAGTCACCATATAAAAAAGCATTCTTAACATTTAATTGGAATAATGGCCAATTACGAGTAACCGCAACAGAAAGAAGGATCCGTAAAGTGGAATGGCGAGCAACCGGTGAGAATGTATCAAGATAATCCACTCCATATGTCTGTGTAAACCCACGAGCAACCAAGCGTGCCTTATATCTGTCAATGTTGCCATCTGCATTCTGCTTAACCGTGAATACCCATTTACAGCTCACTGTAGACACACCGGTAGGTGTAGGGACAAGGCTCCAGGTATCTCTTGATTGAAGAGCAGCCATCTCTTCTTCCATAGCTAAACGTCATCTATTGTCTTTCAATGCATCTTGTAGTTATATGGAATATCCACAGCAGATAGTGCAATGGCAAAGCTCCTGAATTCACCAGATAAACGATCAAAAGAAACCGTGGATGCTATAGGATATGACACGCAGCTACGCTTCTGTTTCCGAAGTGCAATAGGTAGATCCAAATCACTTGCATCCTCATCTGTCCTCTGTAACACAGCCTGCTCAGGTAAATCATTAGATCCATCATTATTGATTATATTCTCAGAACATACCTCAGGCGAGCTAGATGATGAGCGATGACCATGAGCAGAACTAGGGCGACGGGTATAGTGGAGTGGCAATGAGGGAACCGGAATTGTAACAGGAGGTGTAGATGATGTAGGTAGTGGTGGAGGTGATGATGGTGGTGGCATGTATATGGCTTCATTAGTGTCTGAGGATATTAATTAATCACCTATAGGAGGGAAGTACATAACAGACTCAAAAAAGGTAACATCAGCTATAACAAAGTATTTCCTGCGCAATGGATCATAACACCTGTACCTTTTTTGTGTTCTGAAGTATTTGACGAAAACACACTTGACAGCCCTAGGAGAGAGCTTGTCAGTACCTGGAGACAACTGGTGGACAAATGCAACTGAGCCAAACACACATGGAGTAAGAGAACAATTCTTTTTCAGGGAAAACTAGGGAGAAAGGAATCTTCTCACCTAAGACAGACTACGGCATGCGATTAATGAGATAACATGTCGTTAGGACAGCATCTCCCCAAAAAGAATGAGGAGCATGACTCTATATGAGAAGTGACCTGGTGACATCAAGTAAATGACTTTGTTTCCTTTCTGCAACTCCATTTTGTTGGGAAGTATAGGCACATGATGTTTGGTGGATAATCCCTTGTGTTGAAAAATAATTCGAGAGAGTATGAGTACAAAATTCCAAGGCATTATCACTTCTCACAATCTTTACAGAAGCAGAAAAGACATACGAACTTCATTTATAAAATTTATGATAATATTCTCAGCTTCAGATTTATTCTTTAATAATAAGACCCAAGATATACGAGAAAAATCATCCACAATGACCATATAAAATCAGTGTCCCTAATGATCAGGAACACGACTAGGACCCCAGATATCAACGTGAAACAACTCAAACTTAGAGCTACTACTCCGACTCTGACGACTGGGAAAGGTAGACCGATGATGCTTTCCCAACTGACAAGCGTCACATTGGATGGTTGTGTGAGGTGAAACCTGAGGTAAAACACGACACAATTTCTGAAGCAGTAGATGGTCAAAGCGCAAGTGCCACATGAATGGAGAGACCGATACAGCAATAGAAAGAAAGGAGATTTCGGCGTATGGGGTCCGACTGAGACGATATAGGCCACCCTGCTAATAGCCACACCCAATCACGTTGCCCGTAAGGATGTCCTGAAAAATGAGAGAAGATGGATCAAAATTGCTCGACAATGTAAATCCTTTGTAATTTGGCTAATGGATAACAAATTCATAGAGAAATCAGGTGTGTGCAGTGTTGGACATGTGAGCCCACGGCGAGCCATTATGCAATAAATGTTATTGCAAATATCATTCCCTGATCTGAAATGAAGAATAAATAATTTGCATAATAGGTCCCTCTGTACAATTAGGGTTATGTACCATGGCTATCTTAATGATCATACAGCTGTTGATTTAATTATTGAATTATAGAGGCTGGTGTTTGGATGAATATCTAAAGAGTTAGATTGAGGACTCATCAAGCACCGTCAAATGATTGTTAAGATGTGATCTCCAGCCTGAGTAGGAGATGGCAATCCTTTCTCACATAGGCTGATATCTGACCGACCTCTTGATGCAGGTCCTCTGCATAGGAATAGAGATTCGGAGGTGTCAGATTAGTTAGGGTTGACTTAACGAGATCGAGATAACCTAAGTCCTATGTTGAATGCTGTCACAGCATAGGCACGCATCCTCTGACCAGAGACAGATGTATTGCTATATGTCTGAGTATGTACATTTGACAGACCAATAGGTTGATGACCTAACCAAGGTCTATACACCGGCGCGTTGGTGTGCATATAAGGGCATATGAGTAATACGATCTCTCAAAGGGATCATACAGGTTCACTACTGAACCGGAAGACATGAGCTCACTCATGAGATATTGGGAAGAATCAAATTCCGTGCACGGTCGTCTCGCTTTGGAAGCTTGACTGAATTTGTAGGTTTGATATATACTTTTGGAAAGTATATGATCAAGACCTAGGTATGATATATGCTTTTGGAAAGTATATGATCGATACCAAATCCCAATGATCAAATGAGAAACTTGGTGATCAAACCCTGAAGAAGACAGTGAAAAATAGATCTTGATCTTCGGGTTGACCATGGGTCTTCCAGTATGCAGGATGTACAGGTATTGGGAATACCTGAAGGGTGATGTGATCATAAACGATTGTATATCCATGACGCTTCCATTCCGAGGGAGTGATGAAACAGGTCTGGATTTTAGTGACTCCTTTCAGTAGAGAAGCGATCCGATTTTAGTCCAAGTGTTGGACATTGGTCTGAATGAGATTCAGATGTAATGAGAAGATTAGATTTGCGGTCTTGATTTAATCAAGCATCTATGGGAGGTTCGTAAGATCTGGATTTGAGATAATATCTCAATGTCCAAGTCACTATACTTGGAACAATACAATCGCCCTGTCCTTATCTCCAAGTATCTGCGGAGAAAGCACATTATTCTTGAAAGGGTTCAAGAATAATTCTTTTGATGAAATATCCAAGCAAGGACTTGATGATTAAATGAGATTTAATTATCAAGCTTAAATATGAATATGATTCATATTGTGAAAATGATTATCTAAGATAATTAAATGGGATTTAATTATCAAGGATTAAGAGAATGTGGATAACACTATCCATGATATATGTGTGTTATAAATATGATTTATAATATACATATATAAGAGAGAGAATCTATGTAAATAGCATTTGTTAATTAATTGTGTGGATTGGATTCACATTAATTAATTAATTGGAAATGTAATTTACAAATTAGTTTGGGTTGTGAATATGATTCACATAATGATCAATGGCATGATTGAAATATTCACAAATTAATTTGGAATTAATTTGGTGGATATTATTGCAAAAATAGTTATTGCAATTTATTAAGAAATAATAAGATAAAATAAAAGGAGACAAAATAACACCCTATAATTTAGGGTGGTTGGTTGACTCCCTTTTTGTTGTCACATTATCTCTTAATTAGTTAAATTAAATTATGTTGATAATGTTGCAACATATTTTAATTTAAGTTAATGTTGTTGGTTTTAACCAACAACAATCATAGCCATTGATTTAGCATGGACCAAGCATAGCCCTTGGATCCATGTGTCCCATGGATTGAGATCCATTGGACCCTAAACTAGTATAAAAGGAGGGCTAGGGTAGCCTTTCCAAGTTACAACAACATTCTTGAGTTGAAGAACTCTACTCTCTCTCTCTCTCCCATTCTCGTGGGGTCTCCCTAATATTCAAGTGGCCGTCCACTTTGTGTATTAGGAAGGAGATCATTTTGCTACGCCTCGACGCTTTGATCTTCGTCAAAGGATTGCGGGAAGGACGCGACTCATCATCGTGCCCGCAAGCGCATTCTCCGTGGGTCGGACTTAAGATAGGAGGATCTCTACTTTGGGATCTCGCGATCACAACCACGCTTCAAGAGGTATTCCTTATACTTTGTGGTTTGATGAAACGATCCGAGAAGTGTTCTTGTGATCATGTGGTTTCATCTTTAAAGTTAAAAATTTTAATTTCCGCTGCATCTAGCATCTAGTACGACTAGTTGCTCCGATTGCATACGATGCGATCGACACGCTTCCGTGATGCGCTTAAGGATACTCAATATCCTTCAAGTGGTATCAGAGCCGGGTTGAATAAGGTTTTGGATGTGATCCATAGACCTTAGACGATTTGGTTCTTGAAAGGGTTGCACAATGTTTACTGCATTTCAATTTTTCGCACCTCTGTAAAATTGAATTTTTCGGCTCTCTTTAAAATGTTTAAACACGAAATTTTCAATTGGATTTTGTTCCCCATTAAACAAGGAAACCATAGGACTTGAGTTTACTAAATTTGGACTTCATTTGCTCAAGATATGGTCTTTTGAATATGCCTATATTCACTGTTGCGGGAACTGCGGATTTAAACGTGATTAATGAGATAATTACGGTTTTAATCCGGCTCGAAATGCGTAAATTATCACTTGGGTTCTCTAATAAATCAAATAGGCAATCTTTGGAAACTGAGTTTGCATTTTTTGGATTTAAATTGATCAAGATAAGTTAATTTTAGTGATTGGGGGTCACTGCTGGAAATTAACAATTTCTTGATCTTGAACCTTGTGATATGTCATTCAATTATCATGATGAAAATTAATTGTTAATTTTCTGGAATAATTAGTGATAAATATTTGTGAAATATTTAAAGAGATAATTATTTCATTGAATGACACTTGCCTAAACCACAATGATAAGATATTAGATCTTGATCATTGGTTCATCAACAAACATTGATTTCATGAAAAACATAGTTTATCCTACAATAGTTGTAGGACAACTTTTACATGAAAAACCCTTTTGCTTGAATAGGATTGGGGATTTGTCTAGCAAATCTCCTTATAATCAAAAATGTTTTGATTTATATTATATGGTATATTTTCGGTTGAACAACCGATGAACATCTCAAAGTACATGTTGGGAAACGTGAATGAGTTGTTTATTCCATAGCCCTAGGCTCTCTTATATAGGAGAGTAGCCTATGGGTAAATTACATAAAGAGGATAACAAGAAAATAAAATAGCAAAAGATACAATAACTAAATATGCGTCAACACTCCCCCTCAAGATGGAGCATAGATGTCAATCATGCTCAGCTTGGAAGCACACTTCTGAAACGGGCCTCGTAACAACGCCTTGGTGAATATATCAGCAGTCTGGTTCTCTGAAGTAACATGGGATGTGGTGATGAATCCTTTCTGAATCATATCACGTATGAAGTGGCAAACCACCTCAATATGCTTGGTCCGTTCATGGAATGCAGGATTGTTTGCAATGAACAAAGCAGCCTGATTATCACACTCCAAGTTCATAGGAAGTGGTATATCTAAGCACAAATCTGTCAGCACTGCTTTCACCCACATCATCTCTGTAGCAGCCTGGGCCATAGCCCTATTCGGATTCAGCACTGGATCTAGCTACCACAGTTTGCTTCTTGCTTCTCCATGAGACTAGGGCATCTCCAACATAGACCGCATACCCTGAGGTTGACTTCCTATCCTTAGGACATCCTGCATAGTCTGCATCTGCGCATGCTGAGACAGAAATCCCCTTTCCTTTCTTGAATAGCAGACCTTTACCTGGAGAAGATTTGAGATATCTAAGTATCATGTGTACTGCATCCATATGCACTTGACGTGGCTGCTCCATGAACTGGCTCACACGGCTCACTGCAAATAATATGTCTGGCCTAGTGATTGTGACATATAACAATTTGCCTACCAGCTCTCTGTATCTTCTCCTGTCAACCTCCTCTGTATCATCATCATACAGCTTCATGCTAGGGTCCATTGGTGTCGTGGCAGGTCGACACCCTAGCATACCTGTCTCACTCAGTAGATCTGTGACATACTTCCTCTGTGACATGACTAATCCATATGGATTTCTGGCAAACTCCAGCCCCAGAAAATATCTAAGGACTCCCAAGTCCTTGGTGACAAACTCGGTCCCCAGCCTTTCCTTTGCCTGCTTAATGCCCTGGTCATCATCACCTGTAATCAAGATATCGTCAACGTAAACCATGATTACAACAATACCTCTTGCCGTCTTCTGTATAAACAAGGAATGATCAGCATTGGAACGTTTGTATCCTTGTTTCTCAAAGAGGTCTGACAGCTTCTGGAACCATGCTCTGGGGCTCTGCTTAAGGCCATAGATAGCCTTATGTAATCTGCACACCTTGGAACACTCCCCCTCAACAGCAAAACCTGGTGGCTGTTGCATGTAGACTTCCTCCTGCAGGTCGCCATATAGAAAGGCATTCTTCACATCCAGTTGATAGAGTGGCCAGTCCCTAGTAACTGCAACTGATAAGAGGATCCGCAGAGTAGAATGACGAGCCACCGGGGAGAACGTGTCAAGGTAATCTACTCCATATGTCTGTGTGAATCCCCTTGCAACTAGGCGGGCCTTGTACCTGTCAATGGAGCCATCTGCATTATGTTTCACTGTAAATACCCACTTACAACTCACCGGGTTGACATCCGGTGGTACAGTAACCAAGCTCCATGTTCCTCTAGACTGAAGTGCCGCCATCTCTTCCTCCATTGCTAGCCGCCACCGAGAATCCTGCAAAGCCTCATGGTGGTTCCGTGGAATATCCGTAGCTGAAAGTGCCAATGCAAACGTCCTGAATGGTCCAGATAGCCTCTCAAACGAAACTGCTGCTGATAATGGATACTTCGCACAACTTCGCTTCGGCTTGCGTAGAGCAATTGGAACATCCAGATCCTCTGTGGTATTACCATGCTCCTGTAAGGCATCCTGCTGAGAAATGTCGTCAGATCCATCAACATTAATATTTTCAGTACATACCATATGCGGGCTAGTTGACTGGTCAGGACCATGAGCTTGATTCGGCCGCCGGGTGTAATGGAATGGTAACGGGGATATTGTTTGTGGCGGCAGTGGTGGTGGTGGTTGTGGTAATGGTGGTGACGACTGTGATGTTGGTGGTGACGGCTGTAATGTTGGTGGTGCCATGAATACGGTATCAGGAGATAATGGTGGTGGCTGCATGTTCCCGGATTCTGAAAAATACATAATGGATTCAAAGAATGTAACATCCGCACTGATCATATACCGCCGACGCACAGGGTCAAAACACTTGTACCCCTTTTGGGTTCTGGGGTACCCCACAAAGACACACTTGACAGCCCTAGGAGAGAGCTTGTCAGAACCGGGTGACAACTGATGGACAAAAGCGACAGACCCAAAGACACGAGGGGTAAGAGTGAACAGCGCCTTGTCAGGATATATAATTGAGAAAGGAACCTGTTCATTCAAGACAGACGAGGGCATACGATTTATAAGATAACATGCAGTAAGGACTGCATCACCCCAGTATGTATACGGGACATGACTCTGAATGAGAAGGGACCTTGTAACGTCAAGAAGATGACGGTGTTTTCTTTCTGCAACCCCATTTTGTTGAGACGTATGAGCACAGGATGTTTGGTGAACAATCCCTTTTGAGGAGTAGTATTTGGCTAGATTGTTGGTGCACAACTCTAAGGCATTGTCAGTTCTTATAATTTTGACTGTTGTGGAAAAGACATTCTGAATCTCATTTAGAAAGTGAATAATAATATCTCCAGCTTCAGACTTATTTTTCATTAGAAAAACCCAAGATGCTCTAGAAAAATCATCGACAAATACAATATAAAACCTGTGCCCCTGATGATCGGGAACACGACTCGGACCCCAGACGTCGACATGAAACAACTCAAACTTGGAGTTACTACTCCGACCTTGACTACTGGGAAAAGACGACCTGTGATGTTTTCCCAACTGACATGCCTCACACTGGACAGTTGTGTGAGACAGACTATAGGGTAGGACAAGACGCAACTTCTGAAGCGGTAAATGACCGAAGCGCAGATGCCACAGGAGAGGAGATACTTGTTCTGCGGGAGAGGCTATGATTCCGGCAAACGGGTTCTGGTTCAGACGATAAAGGCCTCCTTGCTCATAGCCATGACCAATCACGTTGCCCGTACGGATGTCCTGAAAAATCAAAGAAGATGAATCAAAAATAGCTCGACAATGGAGATCCTTCGTAATCTGACTAATCGACAACAGATTCATGGAAAAGTGCGGTGCATGTAAAACATTCTTGAGCTGCATCGAGGATGTCAATCTAATCTCCCCCTGACCCGTGATAGGGGAGTGTGTGCCATTGGCAATCACTACTGTCCGTCCTGGAGGGATCTGAGTATATCCTGTAAGTAGACTCTGGTCGCCACATAGGTGATGTGTAGCGCCGGAGTCCATGATCCACGGCAACGTATCTGATCTACTACTATGAAGAGCAAGTGTACTACCTGAAGTACTCGTAGAGGCAGAAGCAGAAGCAGCGGCATCAGTATGATTCTCTGTCGACGGTGCCAGGCCAGATGGTGGTATAATGCCTCTGAGACGGGCAACCAGATCATCAAATCGTTGATCCAGCGTGGAAGCGGATGGGGGCTCTATCTGCTCAGCAGCTCGTGCAGATGCAGGAAATCCATGCTTGGAGTAGCATGTGTCTTCAGTATGGCCGACTCTGTGACAATATGAGCATGTTGGTCTAGTGCGACCACCCCTTCCACGGGGAACACGTCCACGGCCCTGGTAGTGAGAACCACGGCCTCTGCTGGCTGCCATAGCTGATGGATTCTGACTAGTGGCTGCTGAAGGTACAGTAATCCTGCTCAATCTGTGAAAGGCTTCCTCCATGGGAGGAATAGTCGAGTCCGCCAAAATCTGTGAACGTGTTGCCTCATACTCTGGATCGAGTGCAGCGAGAAACACACCCACCATCGTCGCATTCCTGTATGTTTTCTGCTGCTCTGGTGTGGCGGTAAGAGGCATGAAGCTATGTAGCTTCTCAAACATTCCTCTCAAAGATGTGTAGAGAGAATGTAATGGGCGGCCATTCTGCTTAATTGTGAATATATCATGTTGAAGTTGCAGAATCTTGGTCTCATTCTTCGCCTGGGAATATGTTGCTGCTAGGATATCCCACATGTCTTTGGCTGTGGGTTGATGTAGAATGTCATTGGCGATCTCAATAGCCAATGTGCCAGAAAGCCACACCTTCGCATATGCGTCGTCAGCCTCCCATGAGGCATGAACTCCAGTCTTCTCTGCAGGCTCGGGCTCTGTGAGAATATGCTTCTTGCCCGTGGACTTCATCATACTCATGAACTGCATTGCCCACAGTTCATAGTTCGTACCATCCATCTTGACGATTGGCGCTGGACCACGAAACGCGCCCATAGATGGAATATCAGCCTTGCTTTCTGACATACTGGAAGACTGGGTTGACCAAGAGACAGTAATCTTTGTCTACAATGACATAAACGGGATTGGTTGCATGTGTAGACGTCAAGCAACCAACCCCATATGTATCACGATCTGAGCCCTAGAGTTTAGGGCGTGGATGCTGCACGTTGCGCGGAGGCTGCGCGCAAAGTGCGTGATCAGGGCTGCGCGCAAAGTGTTCGTTCAGGGCTGAGATCCAGAGTATGCGCGCGAGAGAGTCTCCTTCTGGGGCTAGAAATGCACGCAAATTGTTCTGATCAGCGTTGGAGGATCGGCGCGGAGAAGGTGCGCTATGCGCGCATGCGCTGGAGATCGGAGCGCTGGAGACCGATCAGCGCTGGAGGATTGATCAGCGCGAGATGCAGATCAGCGCGAGATCGATCAGCACTGGATCGATCAGCGCTGGAGGAGCGCCGCAGTGAGGTAGATCAGGCGCCGCAGATCAAGCGCAGGAGGATGCGCGATGGAGATCGGTGATGCGCGCTTGGAGATGCGCGTTGGAGATCGGAGGGCGGCGCCGAGAGAAGAGAGAGAAGAAAGGGCCGGCGGGTGGGGCGGGTTAGGGTTAGGGTTTCGAGAACTCCGGTCTAGGACCGTTGCTCTGATACCATGTTGGGAAACGTGAATGAGTTGTTTATTCCATAGCCCTAGGCTCTCTTATATAGGAGAGTAGCCTATGGGTAAATTACATAAAGAGGATAACAAGAAAATAAAATAGCAAAAGATACAATAACTAAATATGCGTCAACAGTACATGATGGTCTATCTGGTATTATCCTTTCCTGAGGCGGATGTGGTGCCTAGTCGGAGAGCATTGGGGTAGCGGGTTGCAACGTATGTGGTCCGTCCCACTCTCGTCGGTACTGGCCATGACAGCGGGTAGGGACTGTATAATACCGGAGACAGACAATGTGTATTTTTCTAATTATTAAAATTCGAATAATACGTACTTTGAGTATATACCTACTATTCAAGTAAAAGACATGTTTGTTGATTGATGATTGGATTGATGATTAATTTAATGTGATTAAATTAATTATATCCAATAAACACTCTATTATGAATAGATGTGTATTTCCCTTGGAAGAATTAATTATGTGAATATGATTCACGATAATTAATTACAATTTGAATATGAGGTGGAGGATCACATAAGTGACATCCATGGTCTCCCGTCAAGGCGAAGGGTTCCGTCGCCAGGGATTGTATGTAGGAGACGCCTGTCCGAAGTGACAGATCCTATATGCAAGCGCATCTGGATCGGGCTCTTTGCTTCTCGAAAGAGTAAGGCCGTATGCGTTGTGACCCCAATATCGAGTCCTCATATTATTGGGCCGATATTGGATTGCGCATAGCGAGTTCTAATCCTGTTGACGGTTGGTTCAATTAGCAACGGGTCAACATCATCTTAGGGGTGGTGGGCCCGGGTGTTAAAGACCGAATTGGGAATGCAAGTTGGACTTGCAAGGCGGAATGAGTTCCCGCTTCTTTTTATTGGAGTCGTAAGTTCTCATATTATTGGGATGCGACAAAGATAGGAAAGGAGATCCCAGATCTTGCTAGAGATATAATGGTAAGAATATCTCTTACATTGAAAGTAATTAAGGGAATGAATTTTCAGTGTTGACAAGGCAAGACAACTTTGATATAAAAATTCCTAAATCAAAGTAAAACATGTATATATAATATATATACACTTATGCAAATTTCTTATTTCAGATAATCCTTCATTAAACCCACTCAATGTTATACTCAATGATAACCAGTAAAAAAAATATCTTGGATTGGACTCATGATCCAGATATTGTACTTGCAATTGGACACATAATGTATGTGTTTGCAATGTGTAAGTTTCCTCAACATAATGAGGAATGACAATTAAATAAGACAATAAGACATCACCTTAGGGTTTGTATGTCTCTATGTTCTTGATCTTTCATCGAGTGTACTTTAGAAGTCACATATCGATGGTGATCGTAATTGTCAAATAATCCTTATAAAAATAAAAGAAGATATTTTGGCATACATATGTGCTCTAGACATTTAATCATGAATGACATGGTTCTCTGTATTATGCAGAATGGTGGCTCGAAAGAGATGATGTATTCAAAATGTTTGAATACCTACCTGAACCTAAGTCTAAGAGAAGATGTATGTAGATATGATGAGTGTCATCATTCTACTGTCTATACTCTGGTCATTCGTGAAGCTTCATAATATTCATATTGTATGAATTTAATGAAGCATGTATAAATGTTGAAATGCTCTTGTATTGAAATCTTTGAATTCAACATAAGAGATTCTTTGTCTTGAACAATGGTTGTTTATAGATGGAGAGAGCGCAGTGGAAGCATGGGTCGGACCCGAGTGAGAAGGAAAGTCAAAGAGTTGATCGTACTTCTGTGACTTCCGTATGACATCCAAAGAGTTGGATGAATGCCAATACTGTAATAAGTTGATGTGTTGATAGTATGACTATCAAATCTGTCTAAAATCCTTAGTGAAGGACTCAGATAGAGCATCAGAATAATCTACATATAATCATTGACTCTGACTTTCTTATTTCATAAGATAAAGTCTGACAATTATATCCCAATCTTCTAATGACATTTGCAATTGGTTGCATATATATATTAGAAGATTAGAAATTTGATCTTAAGGTATAATAGTCATCTGCATGGATATTGCTGTAATTGTTGCAGCAATCTCTGTTGGATAGATAGACTTCATATTCTCAGTGGGAGAGCCCTTAGTCTTAGAGAATGTCTCTATGACCTAGATATTAGAATACCCTCATTGTTTGTTTCTAAATGTTGGAAATAAACATGAATTCTGAGATAGAACTATCATAAAGAGTTATGATGGAAATATTTCAGATAGTAATCTAGCATCTAGTGGACTCCACAAAATTAGAAAATTAATGAATGGTTCATTAAGATTTCTAATACTGAAAATCAAACCTTATAAGATCAATAGGAGGATGAAGATCATTTGACAATGATCTGGCATCAAGCCTTGGATGTTTGTCCGTTGATTTGATCAATAGACTAGTAAGATATGAAACTTTAGAATGTCTAAAATTTCAAATCTTACATACTTGTGAATATTGTATTCAAAGTAAAATGGCCAATACACCCTTCTCTGAGAATGGTGTTAGATGTCGAGGTATTCAAGATCTCATACATATTGATGTATGTAGATCATCTATATCATAGTAAACATTATGGATATGTAATATCTATTGATGATTACGTATGATATGAGATTTCTTCTCTTCACCTGAGAAACCTTTGAAATGTTCAAAGATTTCACAATTTTGGTTTAGAACCAAAGTTTGAAGAAATATGAAATGAATTTGATCTAACCTAGGTAGCTTGTACCTATTAGATAAAATTCAAAGAATACCTTATGGAGATATGAACATCATTTCTATCTCACTCCTCCTGATAAACCTGAACTCAATAGAGTTGTAGGGAGATACAATTGGATCATGTGTGACATGATTTGATCAATGATGAATTTTAGCATAATTATCCTCTTAGTTTCCTGGTATATATGTGTAGTAGAGACTACAATATATATCCTAATAAGGTTCCATGGATCTAAGCTGGAATCTAGCACTTGAAAGTGCTACTTCATTAGGAAAATAAAGTATGGTATTGGATACCTACTTTATGACCTTGAGATTCTTAAAAGATCTCATCTCTGAGAATGTAATTCTTGGAGGATTGAGACTCTTGAGAATCAAGATGAAAATGAAGTAAAGGAACTCATTTAATCTTGAAAAGATAATGAGGCTCCTGAAATCGGAAACTAAAAGGACAATTAAAGATGAAACATTAATACCTCTTCAAATGAGTTTGAGGATGTATTCCATGTGTCAGCCAAGTCTGACAATGATCGGACTTCATGTGATGAAGCTCCTAAAGATCATGACATGGAAAGATGGATATTAGCAATAAAGTCTAAAGTAGACTTCATATACAAGTGTTGTATATGGACCCTCGAGGATCCACCTGTAAGGGTTAGACCCATAAAGGTGTAAATGGATCTTCAAGAGAAGAGGGAACCTGATGAGAAGGTAGAGACCTTCAAAGCTCGGTTCGTAGCCATAAGCTACACACCGGAAGAGAAGACATTGCTTGCAATGAGACTTGCTCTTCGGTAACCATTCTTAAAATCATCAGAATATTGCTAACCTTAGCTACACAACTTGACTATTGCATCTTCAGGATGTAATTCAAGATTGCATTCCTCTAAGAATACCTCTCTGAGGATATTCACAATGAAGTAGCCCCAGGGTTTCATGGTCGACAAAAGTAAGGTGTGAAAGCTAAAGAAATCTATCTGTGGACTCAAATAAGCTTCTTGAAGTTGGAACATAAGATTTGATGAAATTATAAATGTTATGATTTCAGATAGAATCTTGATGTACCATATGAAGCTTAGTGGGAGTGCCATTGTGTTCATCATGCTAAATGTAGATAATATCCTAATCATTTGGAATGATATAAGGATGATAATAAGTGTTTTATAGACTGGCTATTCCATACCTTGAGATGTGATCTCAAGAATACCTCTTAGATCTTAGTTCTGAAGTTGTTCAGAAGCAAAGAGAAGAGGGTATTGGGACTGTCGCATTAGTAGTACACCTTGGATATGTTCCATTTTTGGAAATTCCAAGAAAGGCTTTCTTACCTTAAGATTAGGTACTGACCTATCTAAAGGGATAGCACCTCAAAGAGTTGAGGAAGTGAATGCTAGAACTGCTTGCACCTGTGCATCAGTTACGAGAAGCTAAGTGTATGCTAGATGTGTACAAAAGCCGGATATCTGCCATGCAGTGGGAGTAGTAAACTGTTACTAATCCTACTATGGAGAAAGAACACTTGATTGCAGTAATAACGATATCTTCAAAGATGACAAGGCTTTAGAGATAGTGATCTCTAAGTCTTATCTTCAAGAAATTAAGACTTTATAGATAGAGATCTAAAAGGTCTTAATTGTGGATACCTTGAGAGATAGTGATCTCTCGGAATAAGGGTATTCTAATAAGGATTATGGAAATACTGGTTATAATAGTTATTGAGCAATAGTGTCAAGGACACTATAACTGCTTTGACTAGATTGAGTATAGGTTGCATTAGATGCAACATTCGCATTGGATGCGAGCACTGTTACCTAGGGATATGCAAGTGCCGTAAAAGGACTTGGCATTGTCTTTTGGGAACAGAGTGACTGATCAGCTTACCTAGCTATTTCTAAATGGCCTATGATTGTCACATGAGTGTGAGTTTAAATGATTAGCCCATTAATGGCTCTTTGGGCTAGTGGGAGATTGTTGGACATGTGAGCCCACGACGAGCCATTATGCAATAAATGTTATTGCAAATATCATTCCCTGATCTGAAATGAAGAATAAATAATTTGCATAATAGGTCCCTCTGTACAATTAGGGTTATGTACCATGGCTATCTTAATGATCATACAGCTGTTGATTTAATTATTGAATTATAGAGGCTGGTGTTTGGATGAATATCTAAAGAGTTAGATTGATGACTCATCAAGCACCGTCAAATGATTGTTAAGATGTGATCTCCAGCCTGAGTAGGAGATGGCAATCCTTTCTCACATAGGCTGATATCTGACCGACCTCTTGATGCAGGTCCTCTGCATAGGAATAGAGATTCGGAGGTGTCAGATTAGTTAGGGTTGACTTAACGAGATCGAGATAACCTAAGTCCTATGTTGAATGCTGTCACAGCATAGGCACGCATCCTCTGACCAGAGACAGATGTATTGCTATATGTCTGAGTATGTACATTTGACAGACCAATAGGTTGATGACCTAACCAAGGTCTATACACCGGCGCGTTGGTGTGCATATAAGGGCATATGAGTAATACGATCTCTCAAAGGGATCATACAGGTTCACTACTGAACCGGAAGACATGAGCTCACTCATGAGATATTGGGAAGAATCAAATTCCGTGCACGGTCGTCTCGCTTTGGAAGCTTGACTGAATTTGTAGGTTTGATATATACTTTTGGAAAGTATATGATCAAGACCTAGGTATGATATATGCTTTTGGAAAGTATATGATCGATACCAAATCCCAATGATCAAATGAGAAACTTGGTGATCAAACCCTGAAGAAGACAGTGAAAAATAGATCTTGATCTTCGGGTTGACCATGGGTCTTCCAGTATGCAGGATGTACAGGTATTGGGAATACCTGAAGGGTGATGTGATCATAAACGATTGTATATCCATGACGCTTCCATTCCGAGGGAGTGATGAAACAGGTCTGGATTTTAGTGACTCCTTTCAGTAGAGAAGCGATCCGATCTTAGTCCAAGTGTTGGACATTGGTCTGAATGAGATTCAGATGTAATGAGAAGATTAGATTTGCGGTCTTGATTTAATCAAGCATCTATGGGAGGTTCGTAAGATCTGGATTTGAGATAATATCTCAATGTCCAAGTCACTATACTTGGAACAATACAATCGCCCTGTCCTTATCTCCAAGTATCTGCGGAGAAAGCACATTATTCTTGAAAGGGTTCAAGAATAATTCTTTTGATGAAATATCCAAGCAAGGACTTGATGATTAAATGAAATTTAATTATCAAGCTTAAATATGAATATGATTCATATTGTGAAAATGATTATCTAAGATAATTAAATGGGATTTAATTATCAAGGATTAAGAGAATGTGGATAACACTATCCATGATATATGTGTGTTATAAATATGATTTATAATATACATATATAAGAGAGAGAATCTATGTAAATAGCATTTGTTAATTAATTGTGTGGATTGGATTCACATTAATTAATTAATTGGAAATGTAATTTACAAATTAGTTTGGGTTGTGAATATGATTCACATAATGATCAATGGCATGATTGAAATATTCACAAATTAATTTGGAATTAATTTGGTGGATATTATTGCAAAAATAGTTATTGCAATTTATTAAGAAATAATAAGATAAAATAAAAGGAGACAAAATAACACCCTATAATTTAGGGTGGTTGGTTGACTCCCTTTT
The DNA here is from genome assembly GCA_037367405.1 of Ottelia alismoides. Lineage (NCBI taxonomy): Eukaryota > Viridiplantae > Streptophyta > Magnoliopsida > Alismatales > Hydrocharitaceae > Ottelia > Ottelia alismoides. Next base: position 28,850 of record JAZKJV010005913.1, on the reverse strand, counting down.
TGTTGTCACATTATCTCTTAATTAGTTAAATTAAATTATGTTGATAATGTTGCAACATATTTTAATTTAAATTAATGTTGTTGGTTTTAACCAACAACAATCATAGCCATTGATTTAGCATGGACCAAGCATAGCCCTTGGATCCATGTGTCCCATGGATTGAGATCCATTGGACCCTAAACTAGTATAAAAGGAGGGCTAGGGTAGCCTTTCCAAGTTACAACAACATTCTTGAGTTGAAGAACTCTACTCTCTCTCTCTCTCTCCCATTCTCGTGGGGTCTCCCTAATATTCAAGTGGCCGTCCACTTTGTGTATTAGGAAGGAGATCATTTTGCTACGCCTCGACGCTTGGATCTTCGTCAAAGGATTGCGGGAAGGACGCGACTCATCATCGTGCCCGCAAGCGCATTCTCCGTGGGTCGGACTTAAGATAGGAGGATCTCTACTTTGGGATCTCGCGATCACAACCACGCTTCAAGAGGTATTCCTTATACTTTGTGGTTTGATGAAACGATCCGAGAAGTGTTCTCGTGATCATGTGGTTTCATCTTTAAAGTTAAAAATTTTAATTTTCGCTGCATCTAGCATCTAGTACGACTAGTTGCTCCGATTGCATACGATGCGATCGACACGCTTCCGTGATGCGCTTAAGGATACTCAATATCCTTCATGCAGCACATTCTTGAGGTGCATAGATGATGTCAGGCTAATCTCCCCCTGACCAGTAATCGGGGAGTGCATCCCATTAGCAATAATCACAGTACGGCCTGGAGGAACCTGTCGGTAGGATATAAGTAAACCTTGGTCACCACATAGATGATGTGTGGCACCAAAGTCCATAATCCACTATAAAGTATCAGATCCGCTATTGCTGGTGAATGCATAAGTACTACCTGAGTACTGGTGGATGCAGAAGCATCAACGTCAGAATGACTCTCACAGGCAGGCGTTAATGCAATAAGGACTGAATGGAGGAATAATACCCCTCAGACGAGCTACAAGATCATCAAATTGTCGATCCAAAGAGGAAGCAGAAGGAGGTTCAATCTGTTCAGCTACTCGTGTAGAAGCAGTAAATACATGTTTGGAATAGCATGTGTCCTCGGTATGTCCAGAACGGTGGCAGAAGGTGCATGATGGTCGAACACGACCTCCTCTGCCTCGAGGTCCACGACCACGAAACTGTTGATGCCCCCCACGACCTCGAGATGTTGCCATAGCTGAGGCAGTCTGATTGGCAGTAGATGAAGGAACAGTAATACGACTCAGTCTGTGAAAGGCTTCCTCCGTCGGAGGAATAGTGGAATCTGCCAAGATCTGGGAACGCCAGGAATACACCAACCATAGTAGCATTCTGGTAGGTCTTCTGTTGCTCAAGAGTGGTTGTAAGAGGCATGAATCTGTAAAGCTTCTCAAACATTCTACGTAAAGACGTGTATAATGAGTGTAGAGGCCGGCCATTCTGCTTGATTGTAAAGGTGTCATGCTGGAGTTGCAGAATCTTCATCTCATTCTTTGCCTGTGAATAGGTAGCAGCCAGAATATCCCACATTGTTTTTGCAGTGGGCTGATGGAGAATATCATTGCAATCTCAATTGCTAATGTTCCTGATAGCCAAACCTTGGCATATGCATCATCTGCCTCCCATGAGGCATTGACCCTAGTCTTCTCTGTTGGCTCTTTCTCAGTAAGAATATACTTCTTACCGGTTGACTTCATCATACTCATGAACTGCATTGCCCACAGTTCGTAATTTGACCCGTCCATCTTCACAATAGGCGCAAGACCTCTGAAGGCGCCTGTAGATGGGATATTTGCCTTGCTTTCTGACATGATGATAATAGAAGACTAGGGTTTTAGACTGAAGATATGATTGTCTACACTGACATTTACGGGTTTAGTTGCATGTGTAGACTCAAGCAACCAAACCCATTAATGTGGAGATGCGAGCGAAAGTCTCCTTTATAACGAAGGTGCCCTAGGGTTGGTCGAACCCTAGGATGTGGATCTGCACGCAAGACCTAAGAGAGCGGCGTGTAACGGTGCACGGAGGGCTGAGGTGCGCTAGAGGAGCGCACGGCGCGGAAGAGCGCGCTGAAGGACGCCGCAAACGCGCTGGAGGAGCGCACGGCGCAGAGGAGCTCGCGGGACTGGACGCCGCAAGCACGCGAGACCAGGGTCGTGGGACCGGGAGCCGAGGGCTTTGGCGGTGCGAGCGCGAGGCCGAGGGCCTGGAAGGCGGCGCGTGGATGGCTTGAAGGTGGGGTCTAGGGTTAGGGTTTGGTTCGAGAACTCGGGTCTAGGACCGTCGTTCTGATACCATGTTGGGAAAAATAAGAGACTTGTTTATTCCATATGCCCTAGGCTTTCTTATATATGAGAGTAGCCTTTGGGTAAATTACATCAAGAGTACAGAAGAATATAGAAAAATACGAAACAGTACAACTAACATAACATATATCTCTACATATACATCATTGCGTGGGATGTTTGAGAAGTTTTATAGCTTTATGCCTCTCAATTCTACCCCTGAGTAGCAAAAGACTTATCGGAATGCCGTCATGGTTGGTGTCTTCTTGGCAGCCCTTGATCCTGAATATGAGGCAGCCCGTTCGTAGATTTTGGCGGACTCGACCATTCCTCCTATGGAGGAAGCTTTTCGTAGGCTCAGTCCGATCATTGTTCCATCATATCTCACCAGCCAGTCCTCTTTAGCAATGGTTGCTTCTCAAGGTCGAGGAGGTTCTTATTCCTGTGTACGAGGACCACGCGGCAGGGGCGGTCATGTTCGTCAGCCATGCACCTTCTGCCATCGTTCTGGACATACCGAAGATACATGCTACTCCAAGCATGGATTTCCAGCTTCTGCTCGTGTGGCTGAGCAGATCGAACCTCCTGCAGCTTCTTCTATGGATTAGCGGTTTGATGATCTTGTGGCACGATTAAGAGGTATTATACCTCCAACTACTCTTGCAGTGTCTTTCTCAATCCCTGGAAGTCACTCCGATGTGGTAGCGTCAGCCTCCTCCAGCACCTCAGGTAGTACTTATGCACTCGCTAGCAGTTATGGATCCGATGTAGTCGAATGGATTATGGATTCTTGAGCCAAACATCACTTGTGTGGAGATAGGAATCAGCTTACAGCTTACAGGTCTATACCTCCAGGGCGTACAGTAGTTATTGCAGATGGGACTCATTCCCCAATTACAGGACAGGGGGAGATCAGTATGACACCCTCTATGCATTTACAGAATGTCCTGCATGCACTTGATTTTTCTATGAATTTATCGTCCATTAGCCAGATTACGAAGGAGTTACATTGTCAAGCCATTTTTACCCTTCTTCTCTTGTTTTTCAGGACATCCTTACGCGCAAGATGATTGGGTGTGGTCGTGAGCAGGGAGGTCTCTTTCGCCTACTTCGAGCTCCCTATGCCGAAAACTCCTCTTTATCTGTTGGATTCGCTTCACCATTTCTGTAGCACCTGCGCTTTTGTCATCTCCCGCTCTAGAAACTGTGTCGTGTTCTACCTCAGGTCTCGCCTCATACGTCTTTCGAATGTGAGGCATGTCAGTTGGGAAAGCACCATCGCTCGAGCTTTCCCCGTTGTCGTAGTTGGAGTAGTAGCTCCATTTTTTAGTTGTTTCATATCGACATTTGGGGTCCCAGTCATGTACCCGATCACCAGGGACATATTTTATCTAGTTGTTGTGGATGATTTCTCTCGTCTGTCGTGGGTCTTTTTATTAAAGAATAAATCTGAAGCTAGAGATGTTAGCATGATAATGCCTTGGAACTCTGTACGCATACTCTATCCAAATATTTTTCAACCCAGGGTATCATTCATCAAACTTCATGTGCATATACATTCCAACAAAATGGCATTGCAGAAAGGAAACATCGTCATTTGCTTGATGTCACGAGGACGCTCCTCATTCAGAGTCGTGCTCCCCATTCTTTTTGAGGCGATGTTGTTCTTACGGCATGTTATCTCATTAATCGCATGCCCTCATCAGTCTTGTATGAGAAAATTCATTTCTCTCTTGTATTTCCTGACAAGGAATTATTCCCACTCACCCCTCGTGTATTTGGATCCATTGCATTCGTCCACCAGTTGTCTCCAGGTGTTGAAAAGCTTTCTCCTAGAGCTGTCAAGTGTGTATTTGCTGGGTACTCCAAGACACAAAAAGGGTACATGTATTATGATCCAATGCGCAGAAAGTATTATGTTAGTGCCGATGTCATCTTTTTTGAGTTTGTGATGTATTTTTCACCTACGGGTGATCGATTGGAACCTTTAGCTGCTCATGGTCAACGCTCATCACCAAGCACGCATGAGGTATGTTCTGATAACAAATTTTCAACTGATGGGTCTAATGGTCTACCTGAGCAGGATTCTCTAGATGTGAAGACTTGGAGGATGCAGAATTGGACTTACCCATTGCTCTTCGGAAGCAGAAGCGTAGCTGTGCATTTATCCTATAGCATATGTGGTATCCTTTGGTCGTTTGACTGGCAACTTCAGATCTTTTGCAGTTGCATTATCAGATGTGGCTATTCCACGGAATCATCAGGAGGCTATGAGGGACAGTCGATGGTGTTTGTCTATGGAAGAAGAGATGGCTGCTCTTCGGTCTAGAGGCACTTGGAGTCTTGTATCAGCTCCTCCTGATGCCTCTACAGTTAGCTGTAAGTGAGTGTTTACAGTTAAGCAAAATGTAGGTGGTAGCATTGACAGATACAAGGCACGCCTAGTTGCACGAGGGTTTACTCAGACTTACGGAGTTGATTATCCTGACACATTCTCACATGTTGCTCGTCATTCTACTTTACAGATTCTTCTCTCTGGTGTTGTGATTCGCGATTGGTCGTTGTTTCAATTGGATGTCAAGAATGACTTCCTTTATGGTGATCTTCAAGAAGTATACATGCAACAGCCATCTGGATTTGCTATTGAGGAGGAGTGTTCACGGGTTTGTAGACTTCATAAGGCAATCTATGGCCTTAAGCAGAGCTCTAGAGCTTGGTTCCAGAGCTCTCATACTTGTTTGAGAAACATGGGTACAGAACGTTCAAATGCAGATCATTCTCTTTTTGTACAAAGAACATCCTGAGGTATGATTGCTATTATGGTGTATGTTGATGATATTCTCATTACAGGAGATGGCATACAAGGAATCAAGAGGGCGAAAGAACTTCTGGGTCGTGAATTTGTCACCAAGGATCTTGGAACTCTTAGGGTGCATTTGGTTGGCGGGTTAAGGAGGGTTAAATTGGTAGAGGGTAACCCGTTTTTGGATTTTGGTGTTTGGATATAGGGTTAAACTGGGGGTGGGTTAGAAGTGGGTTTGAGGTGATATGATTGTATTGAAGTTTGAAAAAGTAAGTAGTTATTGTGATGTGATTGTATTGAAGTTTGGAAAAGTAAGTAGAAGTGGAGTAGTTTATAATTTTTATATGATATGATGGTATAATATATTTTTTTTATAGGATTGATGATGTAAAATTAATTTATTTAATTTTTTAGAAAAGGAATAAAGTGGGGTTCACATCTGAGAGAGAGGGTAGGTTAAGGGGGGTAAACTCCCCTTTGGGGAGGGAGTTTACCCCGGTAGCCGAACGCTACCTTAGATATTTTTTGGGTTTGGAGTTTGCCAGAAATCAAAGGGGACTTGTGATGACCCAAAGGAATACGTCACTGATTTACTAAATGACACGGGAATGCTTGGATGTCGATCGGCCGCCACACCCATGGATCCAAGCATGAAGGTATATGATGGTGACACTGATGAGATTGATAGGAGGAGATACAGAGAGTTGGTAGGGAAGCTCCTTTATGTTACCATAACCAGACCCGACATCTCATTTGTTGTTAGTCGGGTGAGCCAGTTCATGGAGCAACCAGTCAGGTCCATATGGATGCTATACAGATGATACTCAGGTACCTTAAATCATCTCCTGGTGCAGGTCTACTGTATAAAAAGGGCAAAGAGGTCACCATCTTAACATGCGTGGATGCAGACTATGCAGGGTGCCCAAAGGATAGGAAGTCCACAACTGGATTGATGTATACATTGGAGATTTTCTTGTCTCATGGAGAAGCAAGAAGCAAACTGTTGTAGCTAGATCTAGTGTTGAGTCAGAATATAGGGCAATGGCCCAAGTTACTACAGAAATGATGTGGATTCGAGCTGTACTTATTGATTTACATATAGAGGTTCCTCTTCCTATGGCACTGGAATGTGGCAATCAGGCTGCTATATTTATTGCAAATAATCCAACATTTCATGAACGCACCAACCACGTCGAGGTTGATTGTCACTATATCCGACATATGATTCAGAAAAGTTTTATTTCTACATCTCATGTCAGCTCAGGGGACCAGACTGCAGATATCCTCACCAAGGCCTTACTCAGAGGGCCTTTTTTAGAAATACTCATCCAAGTTGAGCATGATGGACATCTATGATCCATCTTGAGGAGGAGTGTAGCGATACATTTATGTTTTATGTATTATTTCTTTATTCTCTCTCCACTTATGTATGACTTTTGTAATTTACCCATAGGCTACTCTCGTATATAATAGAGCCTAGGGTTCATGGAATAAACATCTGAATGTTTTCTCCCAACAGTAGTAGTTGAGTTGTTTCATGTCGATATCTGGGTTCCAAATCGTGTTCCTAATCATCAGAGACGTTTTTATCTTGTTGCAGTAGATGATTTTCTCATTGAATTACTATAGGTTTAGAAGAAGACTATTACAGAGAGATAAATGGGAGACAGGCAACAAGCTTCGCCGCCAATCCCTTTTAATTGGCAAATCCAATTCTTCGAAATACAATATCTATAGATCTGGGAACCATGACATTGTTGTGCATAATTCTTTGGACTCTTTTGAGAAGCTCTACTGCTTCAGTAGCCAAAAATCCGAAGGTGTCAAAACCAAAATGAATGAATACATGTTGATTGTCAATACATGCCTTCTCATGCTTAGCAACTTTAGCCGAGGCAGCTTTCTGTGTAGCGTGTCTCACAATAAAATCACTCCTTATCGAACTCACCAATGGAGAAACTCCAGTCAGATCAACACATGCATGCTTCCCTCCAGCACATTCAAAAATTAAAATATCTGCTGGTCTGAGTGTCGATCTCCCCTCTTGAGGATCCGTCAAAAAATTCACAGGTGCTTCTTTCGTTGAAGCAACTCCAGCATGTCTGAGTACATCATAAAGGACATCCCTTACAAAATCATGTCTCATCAGCTGCTCCTTAAAAGCGCATGTTGCCGAAGAAGGATCTACAACATCCCTTACAAAATCATGTCTCATCAGGCGAAGAAGGATCTCCAATGTCGAGCTATTTTTGATCCATCTTCTTTGATTTTTCAGGACATCCGTACGGGCAACGTGATTGGTCATGGCTATGAGCAAGGAGGCCTCTATCGTCTGAACCAGACCCCATTTGCCGGACTCACATCTTCTCCTTCTGGACAAGTATCTCCTCTCCTGTGGCATCTGCGTTTTGGTCATCTACCGCTTCAGAAGTTGCGTCTTGTCTTACCTTATAGTTTTTCTCACACATATATCCAGTGTGAGGCGTGTCAGTTGGGAAAACATCACAGGTCATCGTTTCCCAGTAGTCAAGGTCGGAGTAGTAACTCCAAATTTGAGTTGTTTCATGTTGATGTCTGGGGTCCAAGTCGTGTTCCCGATCATCAGGGGCACAGGTTTTATATTGTATTCGTGGATGATTTCTCTAGAGCATCATGGGTATTTCTAATGAAAAATAAGTCTGAAGCTGGAAATATTATTATTCAATTTCTAAATGAGATTCAGAATGTTTTTTCCACAACTGTCAAAATTATGAGAAGTGACAATGCCCTAGAGTTGTGCACCAACAATCTAGCCAACTATTACTCCTCTAAAGGAATTGTTCACCAAACATCCTGCGCCCATACGTCTCAACAAAATGGGGTTGCAGAAAGAAAACACCGTCACCTACTTGATGTCACAAGGTCACTTCTCATTCAGAGTCATGTTCCGTATTCCTACTGGGGTGATGCAGTCCTTACTGCATGTTATCTTATAAATCGTATGCCCTCGTCTGTCTTGAATGAACAGGTTCCTTTCTCACTTATTTATCCTGACAAGGATCTGTTTACTCTTACCCCTCGTGTGTTTGGGTCAGTCGCATTTGTCCATCAGTTGTCGCCCGGTTCTGACAAGCTCTCTCCTAGGGCTGTTAAGTGTGTCTTTGTGGGGTACTCCAGAACTCAAAAGGGGTACAAGTGTTTTGACCCTGTGCGTCGGCGGTATATGATCAATGCAGATGTTACATTCTTTGAATCCATCATGTATTTCTCAGATTCTGGGAACATGCAGCCACCACCTATATCCCCTGATATTGTATTCATGACACCACCAACATCACAACCGCCACCAACATCTCAACCACCACCACCACCGCCACCACCACCGCCATCAATAGTATCTCCGTTACCATTCCATTACACCCGGAGGCCGAATCAAGCTCATGGTCCTGACCAGTCAACTAGCTCGCCTATGGTATGTAGTGAGAATATTAATGTTGATGGAACTGACGACATTTCTCAGCAGGATGCATTACAGGAGCATGGTGATACCGTAGAGGACCTAGATGTTCCAATCGCTCTACGCAAGCCGAAGAGAAGCTGTGCCAAGTATCCAGTATCAGCAGTGGTGTCGTTTGAGAGGCTATCTGGACCATTCAAGACATTTGCATTGGCACTTTCAGCTACAGATATTCCACGGAACCACCATGAGGCTTTGCAGGATTCTCGATGGCGGCTAGCAATGGAGGAAGAGATGGCGGCACTTCAGTCTAGAGGAACATGGAGCTTGGTCACTATACCTCCAGATGTCAACCCGGTGAGTTGCAAGTGGGTGTTTACAGTGAAACATAATGCAGATGGCTCCATTGACAGGTACAACGCACGCCTAGTTGCAAGGGGATTCACACAGACATATGGGGTAGATTACCTTGACACGTTCTCCCCGGTGGCTCGTCATTCCACTCTGCGGATCCTCTTATCTGTTGCAGTCACTAAAGACTGGCCACTTTATCAACTGGATGTGAAGAATGCCTTTCTGTATGGCGACCTGCAGGAAGAAGTCTACATGCAACAGCCACCAGGTTTTGCTGTTGAGGGGGAGTGTTCCAAGGTCTGCAGATTACATAAGGCTATCTATGGCCTTAAGCAGAGCCCCAGAGCATGGTTCCAGAAGCTGTCAGACCTCTTTGAGCAACAAGGATACAAACGCTCAAATGCTGATCATTCCTTATTTGTACAGAAAACGGCAAGAGGCATTGTTGTAATCATGGTGTATGTTGACGATATCTTGATTACAGGTGATGATGACCAGGGCATTAAGCAGGCAAAGGAAAGGCTGGGGACCGAGTTTGTCATCAAGGACATGGGAGTCCTTAGATATTTCCTGGGGCTGGAGTTTGCCAGAAATCCGTATGGATTAGTCATGTCACAGAGGAAGTATGTCACAGATCTACTAAGTGAGACAGGTATGCTAGGGTGTCGACCTGCTACGACACCAATGGACCCTAGCATGAAGATGTATGATGATGACACAGAGGAGGTTGACGGGAGAAGATACAGAGAACTGGTAGGCAAACTGCTATATGTCACGATCACTAGGCCAGATATATTATTTGCAGTGAGCCGTGTGAGCCAGTTCATGGAGCAGCCACGCCAGGTGCATATGGATGCAATACACATGATACTTAGATATCTCAAATCTTCTCCAGGTAAAGGTATGCTATTCAAGAAAGGAAAGGGGATTTCTGTCTCAGCATGCGCAGATGCAGACTATGCAGGATGTCCTAAGGATAGGAAGTCCACCTCAGGGTATGCTGTCTATGTTGGAGATGCCCTAGTCTCATGGAGGAGCAAGAAGCTAACTGTGGTAGCTAGATCCAGTGCTGAATCCGAATATAGGGCTATGGACCAGGCTACTACAGAGATGATGTGGGTGAAAGCGGTGCTGACAGATTTATGCTTAGATATACCACTTCCTATGAACTTGGAGTGTGATAATCAGGCTGCTTTGTTCATTGCAAATAATCCTGCATTCCATGAACGGACCAAGCATATTGAAGTGGATTGTCACTTCATACGTGATATGATTCAGAAAGGATTTATTACCACATCTCATGTTACTTCAGAAAACCAGACTGCAGATATATTTACCAAGGCAGTATTACGAGGTCCATTTCAGAAGTGTGCTTCCAAGCTGAGCATGATTGACATCTATGCTCCATCTTGAGGGGGAGTGTTGACGCACATTGAGTTATTGTATCTCTTTGCTAATTTTATTTTCTTGTTATTCCCTTTATGTAATTTACCCATAGGCTACTCTCCTATATAAGAGAGCCTAGGGCTATGGAATAAACATCTCATTCACGTTTCCCAACAGCACCCAAGCATGATTTGTTGCACATTGGGCAAGGCTCATCAACTGGAAAAAGAGGAATCATAAGACGATACTTGAGGATAGTGCGATACTCAATAGGTGACATATGCATCCCAAGGCCCTCAATAGGAGTAGCAAGGAGGAAGTCTTGAGCATGGTCAGCCTGTAAACAACGAAAAATTGCTTTTTGCCTAACAGTCATGTCAAACTTAATTTCCATTTCTTCAACAATTTTGCTAAAAAGATAACTCGCCAAAGCATTCTGGGCTTTAGGGGGGACAGTATCCTTGTTAGCAAAACATGTAAGATCGAGAGATGGAAGTGTGGTGTGTAGGCCCGCCAAAGCGTATAGAAAGTCAGATTCCATACCATGTATTCCACTGTCTCGTAAAATGTGGTCTTGGAGCACCCATAATTGAGCTCTAGAGGCCACGAAAGCATACGAGGAAGCCTCAAGAGCTGAATGAAGGTCGAAACCAACAAGTCTGATGGGTAGTGATGCCACCCGCCATTGAAGGTCGCCAAAGAAAGGGCCTCCACAAACCACAATATCCTCAATAGCTCCGCGAAGCCCTTTGTTAAACCATGTAGCAGCTTGTTCCATGTATGCAGGTTGACATGTCCTTAGGCCAAACATGAGCTTGGCAGTGCCCATACAAGACCGTAATAAAAGAAGCTCTCTTTGTGGATCCTCCAATTGAGGGAGTAAATGCATTAAGTCAACAGCTTTTATGGCCCTCATCATAGCCAAGTCTTCAACAAAGTCCTTGTCCCTACTCACTGCACCTCCTAGTAACCTCACTCCCAGCACAGGTTTTCCAATATCCACAGGAAACAACCCTTTGCAGATTTTTTGTCCATCACACGAAGGCCAAAAAAGTTCGGTTTTTTTTATATTCAGCATAAGCCCCATCTCTGGACCCTTGCGATGTATAATGTCAAGCACCTTGGCTACCTCCAAAGTATCCCCGATGATAGTCCCATCATCAAGATACCAAGCATGGAGAAGGAGCTTATAATTATCTCGTATCACATGAATAAGGGGGTACAAGGCAAGAGAAAAAAGAAGTGGACCTAAAGGATCACCTTGCTGCACTCCGGTAGTTGACCATAAATGATTATCTCCAATATATAATCTCGCTGGTTGAGCATAAATAAACTCCACCCATGAAGAAATAGATGGGCATCTCCTCCTAACTTCAGACAGCATCAACGATCTATCTATCATGTTGAAGGCATTAGAGAAATCAATTGTAAGCATGGAGAGAGACCCGTCACCGTGAAGCTTGCTCAAAAGTCGGTTGGAGCTGTGTAAGATGGCTTATGCTCCTCCAGATACGCCAACTCCAAATTGAAAGTCATTGAGATACTTAGACATCTCTTTTCCCACCCCCATCATGGCAACTTTGGATACAAGACGCCTCCAGATCGTACCTACAGCAATACGACAAATGCCGTTGTCTGGTTTGAGCAGTGGAGTAAGAGGTGCAGAGGCTACAAACTCAGTCATTACTCAATGGGAAACTCCCACTTAACCATAGATTAACCACCATGGAGATAGCACGTAATAGATCAGTGGCAACTGCCGATCCCTCCCCACAAAGGGCATCTAAAATGTGTTGAGCTCTCAGCCCATCTCTGCCACTGATGTCCCTTTGGGAAAGGATTTGATAGACCGCAAAATAGCATATGCATCAGCTGTAAGAGTGGTCTCTGACATCAAGGTACCTGGCAGGGAAGGAGGCGGCTTATACGGATGTTTAGCTTCTAAAGTCTTCATGGTCTGTTCATTAAACGGAGCCACTCCTGAAGAGCACAAAACCTTTAAGGCTGCTGAAAAATGCTCATCTGACACTTTACGAAGACACTGCCTGATATTGGAGCTTTGATATTTATTACCTTCTACCGAGTTATTCTGACTATGAAAAGCCTCAGGTAGATCGCTTTTCAAAAAATCACCCACCCACGTGGTGAAACCGTCTGTACTGCCCCACTTAGTGATCGAGCTCAGAATAATTTGTTGTTGCAAGGACTTTATATTGTCAGATCTTCTATCCCGTCTATTAAAAGGCCTAAAAACCTGCAGGGTGCAACGTGGAAGAAGTAGCAATCTCACCCAAGTATGAATGGAACCTGGCCCAGCAATAATTTGATATAATGCTATTTCAAGAGCTTGAGAGAAAGCAAGACGACAACTGTGAAGAATGCTCTTAACTGTGGTGATAGGAACTTTGAAAATATGATCAAGGAGCATAGCATCAATAACCAATCCATCTGTGACATTAGCTACAACATGTAGAAGAGGTTTCAAGATGCCGACAATGTGCCCAGAAACCACCCCTGTGTCATCTGTGACTCGAGCAAGACCATCGTCATGATGGCAAGCACGACTCAATGCTTGTATCTTCATGCACCTTCCACACAACTACTGACCAAGGGTCTTCAAAGTCCTTTCAAAGGCAAGATAAAGATCAATATCATTCTTAATGGCATCCTGCAAAACAGTAGCACGCTCGTCACTGCAAAGATGTATCCTCTTGATATGAGATATTAAGCGTGAAGTCCCTTTACTCCCTTCCCTACTGTCCGGACAACATTGAAAGTTCCAAAATGGACACAACAAACCATCTGTACGATGTGAGCTTAAAGACCAAGATTGAGAGTTCTCACGATGCGTTTGAGCCGCCGAGTCATATGTAATAGGAGGAAACTCTTCTTCCCCAACGTCAGCCATCACGATAGGAAGAGGACACGGCCGGGAAGCTCGAATGCTAGACGCTGAAGGGACAGCCAGGAGATCCTGAGAGGACGTTGGGACGCTGAAGGAAGAGGTTGGAGTGAAGGTGGAGGTCGCAGGGAAGGGGGCTGGGAAGGATGGGGGCAGGGCGTGGGATGGTCACAGGCCGGAGGGAGGTCAGTGGGCGCAGGGCAGGGCCGCTGGGCGAGGGCGTTGGGGAGGGGCGGGTGAGGACGCAGGCGAGGGAAGGTCTGGGGCGCTGGGCACGCGGGAAAGTCAGGGGCGCAGTCGTTGGGCGAGCGGCGGGAGAGGGCGCGGAGAAGTCGAGGGTGAGGTCGCTGGGCGAGGGGAGGGGCGATGGGCGGGGCGGGGGAGGGGCGCTGGGCGGGCGAGGAGAGGGGCGTTGGGGAGGGGCGGCGCTGGGAAGGGGAGGGGTGAGGCGGTGCGAGGGGCGGGTAGGCGAGGGGAGCCAGACCATTATTAATGAAGTGCAAAATGTGTTCAAAACCTTTATTAATGAAGTGCAAAATGTAATCAAAACCTTTATTAATGTGATCAAAACCATTATTAATGAAGGGGTGCTGGGGAGGGGCGCCGCTGGGAAGGGGAGGGGCACGGCGGTGCTTTCTCATTTGTCGTGGGTGTTTCTATTGAAAAATAAATCTGAAGCGGAGATGTGATCAAAACCTTTATTAATGAAGTGCAAAATGTCTTCTCTGTGTCTATGAAGTTTGACTTCACAGGATTGATACTGCTTTGGAATTTTGTACTCATTCTCTTTCATATTTTTTTCGTGTGGTATAATTCATCAAACATCTTGTGCTTATACATCCCAGCAAAATGGTGTTGCTGAGAGAAAGCACCGGCATTTACTTGATGTCACTTGGACCCTTCTTATTCAGAGTCGTGCACCACACTCGTTTTAGGGTGATGCGGTTCTTACCGCATGTTATCTTGTGAATCGTATGCCTTTGTATGTCTTGGGTGAGAAAATTCCTTTCTCTATGAATTTCCCTGAGAAGGAATTGTTCTCTCTTACTCCTCGTGTCTTTGGTTCTGTTGCATTTGTTCACCAATTGGGTCCAGGTCTTGACAAGCTCTCTCCTAGAGCTGTCAAATGTGCGTTTGTTGGCTACTCGAGGACACAAAAGGTATATAGGTGCAACGATCCATTACAGAGAAAATACTATATCAATGTTGATGTCACATTTTTTGAGACTGTAATGTATTTCTCTCCTACATGTGACAGATTGGCTTCTTCAGAGTCTGATACTGAAATCTACATGCCACCTCCACCTCCTAATCCGTCGTATTCTCCTACTGTTACACCACCTCTACCACCACCACCACTAGTCCTCCCTACACAGTCGCATATGCAGTATGTTCCACCATTACCCAAGTATTATACCCGTCGCTCAGCTCTTGCGCATGGTCATGGCCAATCATCCACCACGCTCCAGGTTTGTCCTGATAAGATGGTTTCTAACGATGGGACTGGCGATAATTCTATACAGGGATCATTGCAGGAGGAAGTTCCTAAGGACATGGACATACCTATTGCTATTAGGAAGCAAAAGCGTACATATGCCTCATATTCACTTGCTTCGCATGTGTCCTTTCATCGCCTGACAGGGGATTTTCACAACTTTGCAGTTTATCTGCTGCAGACGTACCGCGGACTTATCAAGATGCCTTGAAAGATAGCCGCCGGCGTTTAGCTATGGAGGAAGAGATGACGGTCCTGCAATCACGTGGTACTTGGAGCTTGGTGTCTGTTCCTCCAGGTGCCTCTATTATCAGTTGTAAATGTGGATGTTTACCGTTAAACATCATGCAGATGGGAGTCTTATGGTTACAAGGCAAGATTGGTGGCACGGGGGTTTACTCGAACCTATGGTGTAGATTATTTGGATATACATTCTCTCTTGTTGCTCGTCACTCCACTTTACGTGTTCTGCTCTCTTTTGCAGTGGTAGTGACTGGTCCTCATTTCAGCTAGATGTTAAAAATGCCTTTCTGTATGGAGATCTACAGGAGGAGGTATACAGCAGCAGCCTTCGGGCTTTGCTACTGAGGGAGAGTGTCAACAGGTTTGTAGACTTCATAAGGCAATATATGGCCTTAAATAAAGTCCAAGTGCTTGGACTCTACCATTGATCCTGAGTATGAGACAGCCTGTTCTCAGATTCTGGCAGACTTTGCCATTTCTCTAATGAGGAAGCCTTTCGTAGGCTTAGTCGGATTACCGTTCCATCTTCCTCTGCCAGTCAGACCTCTTCAGTGATGGTTGTCTCTCGCGGTCGAGGAGGATCTTCTCAGTTCCGTGGACGAGGAACTTGCAGAAGAGGAGGTCGAGTACGTCAGCCATGCACTTTATGCCATCGTTCTGGACATACTGAAGATACTTGCTACTCTAAACATGGATTTCCTGCTTCTGCTCGTGTGGCTGAGCAGATTGAGCCTCCAGCTGCCTCCTTTATGGATCAACGGATTGATGATCTTATAGCACGATTAAGGGGCATCATACCTCCAACCAGTCCTGCCATGTCTTCCTCATCCCCGGGGAGTCACTCTGATGTTGTTGCCTCAGCATCCTCCAGCACTCCAGGTAGTACTTATGCGCTAACTAGCAGTTGTGGATCCGATGTAGTTGAATGAATTATGGATTCTGGTGCCACGCGTCACTTGTGTGGAGACAAGGATCAACTTACAGTATACAGACATGTCCCTCCAGGACGCACGATGGTCATTGCAGATGGGACTCACTCCCCAATTACAAGACAGGGGGTGATTAGTTTGACACCCCTTATACATTTACAGAATGTGTTGCACGCACCTGACTTTTTTATGAACTTATTATCTATCAGTCAGATTACAAAGGATTTACATTTTCGAGCTATTTTTGATCCATCTTCACTTGTATTTCAGGACATCTTTATGGGCACGGTGATTGGTTGTGGCCATGAGCATGGTGGCCTCTATCGCTTGACCCGGACTCCATATGCTGGCACCTCTTCTCTTTCTGTTGGACTTATCTTTTCCTTCTTGTGGCACTTGCGCTTTGGTCATCTCCCGCTCCAGAAAATATGTCGTGTCTTGCCCCAGATTTCTTCTCACTCGCCCTTTCAATGTGGAGCTTGTCAGTTGGGAAAACATCATAGGTCGTCATTTCACGATCATCAAGGTCGGAGTAGTAGCTCCATTTTCGAGTTGTTCCATATAGATATTTGGGGACTTAGTCGTATTCCAAATCATCAGGGACACATGATTTATCATGTTACAGTGGATGATTTCTCTCATCTGTCTTGGGTCTTTTTATTACAGAATAAATCTGAAGCCGGAGATGTTATTAAAACTTTTCTCACTGAAGTACAAAATGTGTTTTCAGTCTCTGTGAAATTTGTGAGAACTGATAATGCTTTGGAATTCTGTACGCATTCCCTTGCCAGTTACTTTTCATCCCGGGGTATTATTCATCAGACATCATGTGCCTATACTTCCCAACAAAATAGTGTTGCAGAAAGGAAACATCGTCATTTACTTGATGTTACACGAACCCTTCTCATTCAGAGTCATGTTCCACACTCATTTTGGGGTGATGCCATCCTTACGGCATGCTATCTTATTAATCGCATGCCATCTTCGGTATTAGGTGAGAAAATCCCTTCTCTCTTGTTTTTCCCGAGAAGGAGTTATTCTCACTTACTCCTCGTGTGTTTGGTTTAGTTGCATTTGTCCACCAATTGTCTCCAGGTATTGATAAGCTCTCTCCTAGGGCTGTCAAGTGTGTCTTCGTAGGGTACTCCAGAACACAAAAAGGGTACAGGTATTATGACCCAATGTGCAAAAAGTTTTTATGTCAGTTGTGATGTCACATTCTTTGAGTCGGTGATGTATTTTTCCCCTACAGGTGATCGGTTGGCTTCCTCAGACTCTGATCATGAAATATACATGCCACCACCACCATTATCTCCACCATCATCGACACCACCGTCATTGCCTCAATCATCGCCACCACCACCACCTCCACCACCTATTATGGTCCCGGTTCCACCCTTGCCTCGTCATTATACTCGCCGGCCTACTTCTGCTCATGGTCATCGCTCATCATCTAGCACTCGTGAGGTATGTTCTGAATATATTTTTTTCCAATAATGGGTCTAATGATCTACCTGAGCAGGGAATCAAACAGGAGACATGTATAGAGGTGATTGAGTTGAACGTACCCATTGCACTTCAGAAGCAGAAGCGCAGCTGCACTATATATCCCATTACATCCATGGTTTCCTTGGATCGATTGACTGGCGATTTCCAGAAGTTTGCAGGTGCACTATATGTTGTGGCCATCCCACGAAACTACCAGGAGGCCTTGCAGGACGGTTGGTGGCGGCTAGCTATGGAAGAAGAGATGGTTGCTCTTCAGTCGAGAGGTACCTGGAACCTTGGTCCCGCCCCTGCTAGAGGCGTCTATAGTCAGTTGTAAACGGGTTTTCACGATGAAGCAGAATGCAGATGGTACCATTGATAGGTACAAAGCTCGACTTATTGCGCGTGGGTTTACACAGACCTACGGGGTGGACTATCTTGACACGTTCTTACCTGTTGCTCATCATTCTACCTTGTGTATTCTCTTATCAGTTGTTGTGATGAGAGATTGGCCTCTGTTTCAGTTGGATGTCAAGAATGTTTTTTTGTACGGTGATCTTCAGGAGGAAGTCTACATGCAACAGTCGCCAGGGTTTGCTAATAAGGTAATCTATGCCTTAAGCAGAGTCCTAAAGCATGGTTCCATAAGCTCTCAGACTTGTTCGCAAAGCAAGGGTTCAAACGGTCAAATGCAGATCATCCTCTCTTTACACAGAAAACCTCCAGAGGTATGACTGCGATTATGGTGTATGTTGATGATATACTCATTATAGGGGATGATATGCAAGGAATAAAGAGGGCAAAAGAATTTTTGGGTCGTGAATTTGTTACCAAGGATCTAGGAGTCCTAAGATACTTTCTAGGATTGGAATTTGCCAGAAATAAAAAGGGGCTTGTGATGACTCAGAGAAAGTATGTCACTGACTTGATGAGTGAAACGTGTATGATTGGATGTCGGCCTGCAACTACACCCATGGATCCAATCATGAAGCTCTATGATGATGATACTGATGAGGTGGACAGGAGAAAATACAGAGAGCTGGTTGGAAAGCTTTTTTATGTTACCATTACTAGACTTGATATTTCATTTGCAGTCAGTAGAGTGATCCAATTCATGGAACAACCTCGTCAAGCCCATATGGATGCCATACAAATGATACTAAGGTATCTAAATCATCTCGGGGTGCAGGACTACTATCTAATAGGGATGACTCTATAACTATCTCAGCATGTGTAGATGCAGACTATGCAGGATGTCTCAAGGAAAGGAAATCCACATCGGGGTTTGCTATATTTGTTGGAAATTTTCTCGTCTCATGGAAAAGCAAGAAACAAACTGTTGTTGCAAGATCCAGTGCGGAATCTGAATATCGAGCGATGGCACAAGCATGTACAAAAATGATGTGGGATCGAGCAGTACTAACAGATTTACATATAGATGTTCCTCTTCCAATGTCGCTGGAATGTGACAATCAAGCTGCATTATTCATTGCTAACAATCCAACATTTCATGAG
The DNA here is from genome assembly GCA_037367405.1 of Ottelia alismoides. NCBI lineage: Eukaryota > Viridiplantae > Streptophyta > Magnoliopsida > Alismatales > Hydrocharitaceae > Ottelia > Ottelia alismoides. The sequence goes on along the minus strand of JAZKJV010005913.1, from coordinate 9,987 downwards.
AGAACAAAGCATATTGAGGTTGATTGTCATTATATATGTGACATGATTCAGAAGGGCTTCATCTCTATAGCTCATGTCAGTTCAAGGGACCATACAGCAGACATCTTCACCAAAGCGTTACTTAGAGGGCCCTTCCAAAAGTGTTCATACAAGCTGAGCTTGATAGATATCTATGCTCCATCTGTAGCCTATATATATATTTGTTAACGCATATAATAATAGTAGTATCTGTACTATTTTCTATTTTGTTTTTCTTCACAGTATGCTTTATGTATTTACCCATAGGCTACTCTCCTATATAAGAGAGCCTAGGGTTCATGGAATAAACAAGTTATTCAGTTTTCCCAACATGGTATCAGAGCGACGGTCCTAGACCGGAGTTCTCGAAACCCTAACCCTACCACACCTTCCAGCCCTCCTCTTCCTGCTCTATCGGCGCCGCCTCTCCAACCGACGTCGCGCCGCCACGAGCAGCCTCTCCAACCACCGTCGCGCCGCTGCGAGCAGCACACGCTCGCTTTGGCGGCGCTGTAGCACCTTGCGCCTCGCAGTGCCTAGCGCTGTAGCGCCTTGCGCCTCGCAGCGCTTAGCGCTGGAGCGTCCTGCGCCTCGCAGCGCTTAGCGCCTCGCATCCTCAGGTGCACGCGCTGTAGTGCTGTGCGCCTGCGCCTCCGTGCACGTACACCTCCAGTCCCGTGCGTGCATCTCCTTGCGCATGCGCCTGCGCCTCCGTGCATCTCCCTGCGCATATCCAGAGCCAGTGCGCGCATTCCCCTGCGCATCTCTAGTGCCAGTGCGCGTATCTCACTGCGCATCCGTGCGCGTGCTGTAGCACCAGTGCACACAACCACCTGTGCGCATTCACGCAACCACCTGTGCGCATATCATGTGCCTGCTCGTGACTGCTGCGTGCGGCTAGGGCTTAACGTGTACATTTTCATGGGGATAGTTGCTTGAGTTCTACACATGCAACTAATCCCGTCTATGTTACTGTAGACAAAGCTTATCTTCGGTCAATTGCTCCAGTCTTCCATCTCCAGTATGTCAGAAATCAAGGCGGATATCCCATCTATTGGCGCCTTTCGTGGTCCAGCGCCTATTGTCAAGATGGACGGTACAAACTATGAACTGTGGGCAATGCAGTTCATGAGTATGATGAACTCAACGGGTAAGAAGCACATTCTTACCGATCCTGAGCCTGCAGAGAAGACTGGAGCCAATGCCTCTTGGGAGGCTGATGATGCATATGCCAAGGTTTGGCTATCTGGTACGTTGGCTATTGAGATTGCCAATGACATCCTACATCAACCCACAGCCAAGGATATGTGGGATATTCTGGCAGCAACGTACTCCCAGGCGAAGAACGAGACTAAGATTCTGCAACTTCAACATGACATATTCACAATAAAGCAGAATGGTCGCCCTTTACATTCTCTCTATACATCATTGAGAGGGATGTTCGAGAAGCTTTATAGCTTCATGCCCCTTACTGCCACGTCAGAACAGCAGAAGACGTACAGGAATGCGACAATGGTGGGTGTGTTCCTGGCTGCACTCGATCCAGAGTATGAGGCAGCACGATCACAGATTTTGGCTGACTCAACTATTCCTCCCATGGAGGAAGCTTTTCATAGGTTGAGTCGAATCATAGTTCCTTCTACAGCCGCGAGTCAGAATTCGTCAGCTATGGCAGCTAGCAGAGGTCGCGGATTTCATCACCAGGGCCGTGGACGTGGACCCCGTGGAAGGGGTGGCCGCACTTGGCCAACATGTACCTACTGTCACCGAGTTGGACACAATGAAGATACATGTTACTCAAAGCATGGTTTTCCTGCATCCGCACGAGCTGCTGAGCAGATAGAGCCATCATCTGCTGCTACTTTAGACCAGCGGTTCGACGATCTAGTTGCCCGTCTGAGGGGCATTATTCCACCATCTGGCCCAACACCGACTACAGAGCCTCAGTCTGATGCTGCTGCTTCCGCCTCCGCTTCTACTAGTACCTCAGGTAGTATACTTGCACTGAATAGTAATAGATCAGGTACTTTACCATGGAATATGGACTCTGGCGCTACACATCACCTATGTGGCGACCAGCGTCTGCTTTCAGGATACACTCGGATCCCTCCAGGTCGGACAGTAGTGATTGCCAATGGCATTCATTCCCTCATCACTGGTCAGGGGGAGATTAGCTTGACATCTTCTATGCAACTCAAGTATGTGCTACATGCACCTGATTTTTCTATGAACTTATTGTCAATTAGCCAGATTACGAAGGATCTACATTGTCGTGCAATTTTTTGTCCATCTTCTTTGATTTTTCAGGACATCCATACGGGCAACGTGATTGGTCGTGGCTATGAGCAAGGAGGCCTCTATCGCTTGAATCAGACTCCTTTTGCTGGATCTTCATCCTCTCCTTCTGGACAAGTATCAACCTTATTATGGCATCTGTGTTTTGGTCATTTACTGCTTCCGAAGTTGCGTCAGGTTTTACCCTATAGTCAACCTCACACACCTATTCAGTGTGAGGCATGTCAGTTGGGAAAGCATCACATGTCATCCTTTCCCAGTCGTCCAGGTCGGAGTAGTACCTCCAGGTTTGAGTTATTTCATATTGATGTCTGGGGTCCAAGTCGTGTTCCCGATCATCAGGGACACAGATTTTATATAGTATTTGTGGATGATTTTTCTAGAGTGTCATGGGTATTTTTGATGAAAAATAAATCTGAAGCAGGAAATATCATTATCCATTTTCTGAATGAAATAATAGATGTTTTCTCCACATCTGTGAAAATTGTGAGAAGTGATAATGCTTTAGAATTGTGCACCAATATTCTTGCCAATTACTACTCCTCAAAAGGGATTATTCACCAAACATCTTGTGCTCATACATCTCAACAGAATGGGATTGCTGAGCGAAAACACCGTCACCTTCTTGATGTCACAAGATCTTTCCTTATACAGAGTCATGCTCCCTACTCCTACTGGGGTGATGCAGTTCTCACTGCATGTTACCTAATCAACCGTATGCCTTCGTCTGTCTTGAATGAACAGATCCCATTCTCACTTATTCATCCTGACAAGGATCTGTTCACCCTCACTCCTCGTGTGTTTGGATCGGTTGCGTTTGTCCATCAGTTGACGCCGGGTACTGACAAGCTCTCTCCTAGGGCTGTCAAGTGTGTCTTTGTTGGGTACTCCAGAACTCAAAAGGGGTACAAGTGCTTTGATCCTCTGCGTCGGCGGTATATGATCAGTGCAGATGTTACATTCTTTGAATCTGTTATGTATTTTTCAGCATCAGGAGACAAGCAGATTCCACCTATACCACCTGATGCCATAAACATGCCACCACCACCACCTCAGATGCCATCAGTGGGTACTTTCTTTCTATTTGTCCAAGCTGAACATTTCATGCTACAGCTTGAGGGGGAGTGTTAGAGTATGTATTCATTTCTTAGATAACTGGATCTCTATATGGTCCATTTACCACATCCACATATTTAATCTCACATCATTTATGAGTGGGACTTGGTCATACTAATGGGCCTATATAAGAAGCCTCGTACCACATGTATTCATTGATAGAGTTTATTATAAAAAATTAGCCCTTTGAGGCAGCTCTCCTGTGATTTCATCCCGCTCCTTGTGGAGTAAGGGTCAATGTTGATCCCGATATTCTTCTTGGTTATTTCTCTACTTATCTCTGATTACGCTTATGACTGTCGTTTTCTACAAAACCTGTTAAAAAAACTTTTTTGCAGTTGAGCATGGCACGGAAAGTATTCTTTCCAAGGGAATAGATTACTGATGACCTTGAGTAAAGTCTGCTTTACCTCTCAAAAAGATATTACTTTCAATGGAAAATCTGATATTTTTTTCCGCAGGGGGACCTAGATAGCACCCCTTCCTATTATGATTGCATTTTCATATTAATTCTGAGTATTAGGTTTACATGAATAATAGATAATGGTGATTACCACTTTTTTCTGATTTATTCTTCTTACATATTGCCAGGTGAAAGGCTCCAATGTTCTTGCATTTGGTGGAACTTCTGTTGGATATGCATCATGTCCCATGGAGACAGTGAGCATACGTGGATCTCAATTTTATTATATTTCTTATTTAATATTTTCTCCATAATTTATAGTTCACTATTTAGAATGTTTTTGTTTATATTCTTTTTTAGATTCTATTTTAGACCGACTTTTTCAATAAGTTGAAGGATTGTATATGCTTCATGTTCTTCCTGATAGAAACTGATGAAGACGGATAAATTCGATCACAAAACTAAGAGGATCCTTAATGTTAAGTTATACTTGTCAAAACATCCCAGTGGGCTTGGAGACCTTTCATATACATACTATATTCTGCATCTCACACTGCACTCAATGTGCACCTTTCCAATCTGGCTGAAATTTTATAAGGAACCCTCAAAATTTAAAGAATTTTGGCAGGGACCTTCTCATATTAAACAATCCCTATAGCCCAGGAATGTGGGTGTGAGCAAGGCAAGTGTGAGTTAAGTTGATATCACATCACATAACCTATAAATTTTTAAGGTTTGGAGTGGGGTTGAGTTTTCGAATACAAAGGAGAGGTAAAGGTACAACACCAAGCCCTCCATATTACTTGCAATTGGTCTTAATGCAAGTTTGATAGACTTAACAAGGTTCTTATTTTTTTGCTCCCAAAGGATACGCCAGAAAGAGTGGAGGACTTTCATCCGATTGCAATTTCTAATGCAATCTACCTCATTGTTGCAAAGGTCCTAGCCATCAGATTAAGTAGGGTCATGAATACCATTATCTCTCCTCTTCAGTCTGCTTTCATTCCGGGCAGACCAATTGTTGATAGCTTTGCTATGGCTATTGAGATCGTGGCAGACTGGAAGTGTCGGTGCCTGAAAGGTGTTTTGTAGAAAGTAGACTTCTCCAAGGCTTATGACACGGTGGATTGGCATTTCCTGTGGGTGGATCTATGCAAATGGGACTTTCGTGACTAGTGGATTCCATGATGAAGCATTATGTGACTACGGCATCGTATTTTGTTCTTATCAAAGGTCATCTGGAGGGATTTTTTCCAGCCTCAGCACAGTGTCCGGCAAGGCTGACCACTAGCACATATGTTCCTCATTATTGCATCGGATGTTCTGACTTGTATGGTGGATCATGTGGCAGCAGCGGCATCACCGTCAATTACTCTGTGGAAGGGGAAAATAGAATCGCTATTCCTCAAAGCCCTAGAGCTCTCTTATATAGGAGAAAAGCTATATGGGAAAATTACATAAGATATACCGAAGAAATAAACAAATATAAATAAAGATAACGAGATAAAATAATCTCAACACTCCCCCTCAAGCTAGAGCATATATGTCTATCATGCTCAGCTTGAAACAGCAACAGTGAAAAGGACACCTTGCAAGAGCTTTGGTAAACACGTCTGCAATCTGATCACCTGAAGCAACATGAGAAGTGGAAATCGAACCATTTTAGATCAAATCACGAGTGTAGTGATAATCTACTTCGATGTATTTTTTTCTCTCATGAAAGGCTGGATTGTTAGCTATGAATAGTGTTGCCTAATTATCACATATGAGGTGCATAGGAAGAGGCACCTCAACAGTTAGGTCAATCAAGACAAACTTGACCCACATCATTTCTGTACTCCCTTTGTCCATAATCCTATATTCTGATTCAACGTTGGATCGAGCAACAACTGTTTGTTTCTTACTTTTCCATGAAACAAGTGATTATCAACAAACACAGTGAAGCCTGAGATGGACTTCCTGTCCTTGTGAGAGATGTGTCTCTTTTGAAAAGAAGGCATGCACCTAAAGAAGATTTCAGATATCTCAAAATCATGAAAACTGCATCCATATTAACTTGTTTGGGTTGATCCATAAACTATCTAACTCTGCTCACAACAAATGATATACCAGGCCTAGTAATAGTGACATATAACAACTTCCCGACCAGCTCTATGTATCTTCTTTTATCCACCTCTTCAGACTCATCATCATAAAGCCTAGCATTGAGATCCATTGGTGTAGTGACAGGTCTGCATCATGTCATGCATGTCTCAGATAGAAGGTCAGTAACATACTTCTTTTGCATCATAACCATACCCTTCTGATTTCGTGCAAACTCTAAGCCAAGGAAGTAACATAGTGTACCAAGGTTCCTGGTCACAAATTGTTGTCCAAGGAAATCCTTAACTGCCTAAATGCCATGTTCGTCGCTGCCAATAACAATGATGTCATCAACATAAACCAAAACTACAACAATACCTCTCTGAGTTCTATTAACAAAAAGAGAATGATCTGCAATGGATCTGACAAACCCCTTTTATTCAATCAACTCTGAGAGCTTCTGAAACCAAGCCCTCAAACTCTGCATAAGCCCATATATGGCCTTGTGAAGACAGCACACCATACTGGACTCCCCCTCAGCAGCAAACCCTGGTGGTTGTTGCATGTAAACTTCCCCCTGCAGATCGCCATACAAGAATGCATTCTTCACATCTAATTGTAAAAGTTGTGTCACATTCTTCCACAGATTTCTCCTCGCTCTACCTTCAGTGCGAGGCCTTCCAGCTTGGGACGCATCATCGATCCACTTTCCAGAGTCTTCAGGGTCAGAGTAGTCATAGTCTGTTTGAGTTAATTCATTTTGATGTTCGGGGTCATAGTCGTGTCCCAGATCATCAGGGACATAGGTTTTATCTTGTTGCAGTTGATGAATTTTCAAGGTTGTCATGGGTCTTTCTTCTTAAGAATAGGTCTGATGCTGGTCATGTTATTCAATCGTGTGTCCCATCAGCTATCACGACATATCATCCAGGCTGAGTCAGACGGAAATCACTAAACTGGCCTCTGTCACCACAGAGATGGCGGGATGCTCCTAAATCCATGATCCATTCTGACAAGTCAGTTATGTAACAACTAGTAAAGGCGTATGTTATACCTAATGTAGATGACAACTACCTTTGAGGGACCTGATGGAGAGCTGGTTGACCCAGGAGTAGGCATAATCTCCTTGAGTCGCGCCACAAGTTCATCAAATCTCTGATCAGGAACAGGTGATTGACTTCCAACCTATTGTATCTGCTCTGCAACTCGAGCTGAAGCAGGAAACTCATGCTTAGAATAGCATGTTTTCCCAGAGTGTCCTTATTTGTGGCAGTAGGTACACGGCTAACGGGATCGACCTCCCCCTCCTCTGCCACAGCTAGGGCTCCCTCTACCACGATATGGTGTAGGGCTTCCCCTACCACGAGAAGCAGTCATGGTTGAAGATGTCTGTGACTGTAAAGTACTACCAGAGGATATAGATAGTCTACTCAATCTTTGATATGTCTCCTCCATCGAAGGTATGGTAGCATCAGTAAGAATCTGGACTCGAGCAGCATCGTACTCAGGATCAAGAGCTGCTAGAAAGACCCCAATCATCACAGAGTCTATGTATGCCTTGAGCTGATCTGGCATAGCAATCAAGGGAAGTACCCATGTATCTCTCAAACATACCCCTCAACGAAGTATAGAGGGTATGAAGGGGGTGACCATTCTGCTTCAAGGTGAACATATCGTTTTGAAGCTGCAGTGTCTTTGGACTTATTCTTTGCCGGAGAATATGTAGCGGTGAGAATATCCCATATAGCCTTTGCAGTAGGCAGACTCAAAATATCATTAGCCATCTCTGTGGACACAGTCCCTGATAGCCACACACGTGCATATGCATCATCTACCTCCCATGAGGCATTTGTCCCAGTCTTGTCGCGTGGCCTCCTCCTCCGTAAGGATATGCTTCTTGCCACTGCATTGCATTAAACTCATGAACTGCATGGCCTTAGTTTTTTCCATCCATTTTAACGATGGGTGTTGGACCTTTGAAGGCATCCAGGGATGGAACATCAGCTTTGTTGTCGGACATGATGACAGCTTTTCCAAGATTGGGTCTACAACAAGAAAGGCATGCGCCTATACTAACATACGAGAGGATGGTTGTGGGTGTAGACTCATACCACAATCTCTTCCATTCTTTTGAAGACTCCTTTGGGTAACTAGGGTGTTTTAGATAATGACATCACACCAAAAAGAGTGATAATGATGTCACATCGGAAAGAGTGATAACTAGGGTGATAATGCAGGTTTTGATAGGCTTAACAAGGCTCTTATTATTTTTCTCCCGAAGAAGGATACGTCGGAAAGAGTGGAGGACTTTCATCCAATTGTACTTTCTAATGCAATCTACCTCATTGTTGCAAAGGCCTAGCCTTCAGATTAAGCAGGGTCATGGATACCCTTATCTCTCCTCTTTAGTCTGCTTTCATTCCGGGCAGACAAATTGTTGATAGCCTTGCTATTAGGGCTGCTAATCGAACCGAACTGTAACGAACAGGACCTATGTTCGATTTCGGTTCGATAAGGAAGTTCGAAAGTTCGAGTTCTGTTCGATAGGATATGTTCGAGTTCGAGTTCGTTTAGAAAACGAACGTTCGAGTTCGGTTCAATAACAGTTCGTTAACAATTTAACTTAACTAAAATTTGTTTATATGAACAAGTTCGAAACTGGAGTTCGATAATAAAGTTCGATAAGCAGTAAAAATAAGAAATTATTCAAATTTAAGTGGTACAAAGTCAATAAACATCACAATTTCTTTAACATCGAAATTTATCAAGTGTAAAAATACTAAGTTACATATACAAATACATATACATATATCGAACTCGAACTTTTAGCGAACGAACATATGTTATGTTCATGTTCGATTCGTTAAGCCATCGAACTAAAATTTAAGTTCATGTTTAGTTCGTTTAGAAACGAACGAACATTTTTCGAACTATTATCGAACCGAGCTCTAATCGAAAACATGTTCAGTTCGATTAGCAACCCTACTTGCTATGGCTATTGAGATCGTGGCAGAGACAGGAAACGTCGGTGCGTGAAGGGTGTTTTGTGGAAAGTTAGACTTCTCCAAGGCTTGTGGCATGGTAGAGTGGCGTTTCCTATGGGCAGATCTGTGCAAACGAGGCTTTCCTGACCAGTGGATTTCGTGGATGAAGCATTGCGTGACTACGGCATCGTAAACTGTTCTTGTCAAAGGTCGTCGGAGGGATGTTTTTCCCAGCCTCAGCGTGGTGTCTGGCAAGGCTGACCCCTAGCACTTATGCTCTTTGTTATTGCATCGGATGTTCTGACTTGTATGGTGGATCAGGTTATCAACAGCGGCATCATCGTCGGTTACTCTGTGGAAGGGGAAAAATAGAATTGTTATTCCTCAAAGCCCTAAAGCTCTCTTATATAGGAGAAAATCTCTATGGGAAAATTACATAGCATATATAGGAGAAATAAACAAATATAAATAAAGACAACGAGATAAAATAATCTCAACAGTCCCCCTCAAACTAGAGCATATATGTCTATCATGCTCAGCTTGAAACAGCAAAGGTGAAAAGGACCCCTTGCAAGAGCTTTGATAAACATGTCTGCAATCTGATTGCCTGAAGCTACATGAGAAGTGGAAATCAGGATCAATCATGAGTGTAGGGACAATCTACTTCAATGTGTTTTGTTCTCTCATGAAAGGTTGGATCGTTAGCGATGAACAATATTGCCCGATTATCACATTTGAGGTGCATAGGAAGATGCACCTCAACAGTTAGGTCATTCAGGACTGACTTGACCCACATCATTTATGTACTCTCTTGGGCTATAGCCCTATGTTCTGATTCAACGCTGGATCAAGCAACAAATGTTTGTTTCTTACTTTTCTATGAAACCAGTGAGCTACCATTAAACACTGTAGAGACTTATATATATGTTACGTTTTATTGTTCCGTAATTTCTATTTATATTTTGTAAGACTCTGTAATTTACCCAAGGGTTTTCTCCCTATATAAGAGACCCGAGGGCTCTATGGAATAACATAACAACAGAGTATCGATTACTTTAACATGGTATCAGAGCCCAAAACCCTAACCCA